>JARLTB010000031.1:0-1262500 GCA_030141615.1 Unio pictorum | reverse complement strand
TAAAAGCTTATGTGTTGGTCATTTCATAAAATGTGGCATAACATAAAACTAATGATGCAAAAATGATTTTCAAAAATCAGGGTGGGAATGCTATAGTAATTTTTATTTTCTGTATACATTGTAAAACACAGATAATAAATTTGCAACGGATGATATTATTTTCTAGTCCTAATACGTAGATAAACTGGCGATCGTAACAACCTAAAGCAACCTAAACAAACACTATTACTACATACATACTTGTTCATCGATCATCATCCTAATCAGTTACCAGAGTATTACAATTAAACCTAACACAACACAACAAAAGCATGCACTACAGGTATGCCCAATATAGCATACTTCTCTTGTTATGAATTGAAACACGAATATCCTCTATAGGCCGTGATATCAATCGTGGATATTGTTACTTACAGGGATTACAAATCACATAATGACATATTCTTCGCATTTCCAACTTTACGAGGCAGAAAGGTAACCACGGTCTATATGTTACATTGCTAGATTTGATAAAGTAGTGACAACAGCCCATTTTTATAGTTGTGAGAGAGCAGATCGCTCCATCAAGTAGCTTTGTTGACAACGACCCATTTTTGTAGCTATGTGAAAGCATGTCCCTCCATCATTTTTATAGCTATGTGAAAGCATGTCCCTCCATCATTTTTGTAGCTATGTGAAAGCAAGTCCCTCCATCATTTTTGTAGCTATGTGAAAGCATGTCCCTCCATCATTTTTGTAGCTATGTGAAAGCATGTCCCTCCATCATTTTTGTAGCTATGTGAAAGCATGTCCCTCCATCATTTTTGTAGCTATGTGAAAGCAAGTCCCTCCATCATTTTTGTAGCTATGTGAAAGCATGTCCCTCCATCATTTTTGTAGCTATGTGAAAGCATGTCCCTCCATCATTTTTGTAGCTATGTGAAAGCATGTCCCTCCATCATTTTTGTAGCTATGTGAAAGCATGTCCCTCCATCATTTTTGTAGCTATGTGAAAGCATGTCCCTCCATCATTTTTGTAGCTATGTTAAAGCATGTCCCTCCATCAAGAAACGTTCCTTACCACACAGAGAATAATGTTACTTAAAAGTTGAAAATCTGACTGTAGATCGACAAGTGCAGCCTTTCCAATGTGTCACAATATTTTCGAGTAAGATTGGAAATCGAATAAAACATTTTTAACACAGAGGCCAAAGCTGCATTTCGTTTTCGGAATCCTGATTAGTATTAATATCCATAATATGTACGGAATATCTGTGGAGAGCACGTTGTCTTTATTCCTGATCACAATACCTTTATGAAAGAAAACATTCTATGTCATCACCGAAAACTTGCGGCCTCCTCGATATTTTCGTTAATTTATTAGTTCATACTCTATACTGTATAGGCCTTTTGTTCCAATGACTAAAAACATGAAACAATAAACGTTACATTCATCTTAAAATATGCCGTTGGGCGTTACATTTTGTTGAATAAGTAGACAAGAATAAAATTGATGCAGCTGACCAATTAAACAAATGTACTAAAAAAAATATTAGAGCGTGTGTGTGTGTGTGTGTGTGTGTGTGTGTGTGTGTGTGATTGGGAGTTGAAACGCAGCTTCAACAATTTTCAGTCGTATCGCTCCAATGTCTGCAATTTCGCAGTATGTAGTGATGCCTAGCACTGGCGCATCATGCCGCAGACATGTAGCATGATGTCCCACGCAGTCACATTTTCTTGACACCAGACTAACCAGTTCTAACACTAACATCTTTATGCTGATCGCCTGCGAGACAGATGCTAGTACTATTTTTTTTAGGTCTTTGGCATGACGCAACCGGGGTTGGAACCCGCATCTGAGGTGGACACTTCAACCACTTATGTTATATTCACGAATGCATTACATTCTCTTGAGGCTATTTTCTTAACGAGGATGGACCAACAGATTCCCATGAACCAGCTTTTCTAAACCCGTGAAATTAGCTTCCGATTTCCACCTGGACACAAGCTAACCGAGATGGATATAAAGAACTTCAAAGCTAGAGAAAAAATAATTGCTATATATGTAATCTTATACAAGCAGGATATTGATAACTAGGTTGAACAGGGTAAGCACAAAGAATACTGTTCCGGGGTAAATTCAAACATAGCAGAATAGATGTAATTGGACATAACACACACTAGTCACATTGCACTCTACGGCAGATATAGTTAAAAACAAAGCTCATTTTTGAGGAATAAAAGGCCGATTTTTACCACCAATGCTTGATCATGCTGGATTGTTGGAAAGAAGCAATAGAAAAGTACAACTTGATTTACACAAAACAATGCACATAGATTTACAGGTTCTTGGATTTCATGATTGCTTCATAATATATCAATTCATATACACACGTTTATTTGTCATGATTTTCCTTTCCCTATAACGCGCGCGCGCGCGTGTGTGTATGTGCGTGTTACAAGCCTTCGGTTTAGCTGTAGTATTTATTCTCTGTAAAAATGTTAAATTTTGAGTATGAAGGAACCGGAATCTTGGTGAGTCGCAAATGGCACAAAAGGCGGGTGGAGGCTATTACTTTTTCATATACATTTTTTAAAAAATAACTATCATCAGAAAAATTAATTTTAATTTATAGCTAATAATATTGATATTTTCATAAGCAGTAATGCTTTGACATATCTGAGTTTATTTTTAAATTTAACGAAACATCTCCAAGTTTAAAATATAAAAATTGTTTCCTGATGTCTATAATTTTTAAATTTTAAATTCGTCAACCATCTGATACCTACGTTTACGGCTTGGTTGCCCAAATCAGTCAACACAGTACCTTGTTTATCAGCGGGCGTCATATCAGACATTATGGTTCTAATCATTGGTACGATCAGCAAACCAACAGATCCAACTAAAGATAATGCAATAATAATAATAATAATAATAATAATAATAATAATAATAATAATAATAATACAAATGCGAATGTGTATTTAAGATAATAACCGTGTTGGTAACGACCGTCGTATTTGCCTAATGTCCATTACAAGCATGATATGATGCGTTAAAGTTGTTTTTCAAAAACCTAAATATAAATTGGGCCAATAAACAGTCACAAACTACACATTTTTTAAATCAAGCAAAACATGCCAAGACTAATGGATGACATAATTCCTTGACAGATGGATGCTATATCATGTGTTCGTGGTTTGAACGAGGAGGCAGTTTTTTGATTACTATCAACCATCCCTTCTCAGACAGTGTTCATAGGACCGAAGATTAAAAGGCGCTAATAATTGACAAAGATTTGTCATATCAATATTTTTATTATAATCCTGCATTTACTGGTGTCTCATGATTTACGACAACCTATCGCTGTAGAAAACAAAGCCAGTGGAGATTTTATAAATGTGAGAAGAATTTGCGGGCATCAGCAACGGAATAGTATATTAAAAAAACTTATATGGCATTTATTATTATTGTATCGCTGTGATTGTTATTATTATTATTATTATTATTATTATTATTATTATTATTATTATTATTATTATTATTTAGAAATGGAACTGTTTCAATCCTGAATTCTTGTCTCGGAACTCCGTCTTTTGTATTTAATAATAGATGCATTGGGTAACGTCATTGAATGAATGAACAAAAGCAAACGTGTAGAAGGTTATAGTCACAAAGAAAATTATATTCTGGGCATGTCTCTGATGGTACTATGTCTCTGATGGTATTATGTCTCTGATGGTATTATGTCTCTGATGGTACTATGTCTCTGATGGTATTATGTCTCTGATGGTACTATGTCTCTGATGGTATTATGTCTCTGATGGTACTATGTCTCTGATGGTATTATGTCTCTGATGGTATTATGTCTCTGATGGTACTATGTCTCTGATGGTGCTATGTCTCTGATGGTATTATGTCTCTGATGGTACTATGTCTCTGATGGTATTATGTCTCTGATGGTACTACGTCTCTGATGGTACTATGTCTCTGATGGTATTATGTCTCTGATGGTACTATGTCTCTGATGGTACTATGTCTCTGATGGTATTATGTCTCTGAAGGTACTATGTCTCTGATGGTACTATGTCTCTGATGGTACTATGTCTCTGATGGTATTATGTCTCTGATGGTATTATGTCTCTGATGGTACTATGTCTCTGATGGTATTATGTCTCTGATGGTACTATGTCTCTGATGGTACTATGTCTCTGATGGTATTATGTCTCTGATGGTATTATGTCTCTGATGGTACTATGTCTCTGATGGTATTATGTCTCTGATGGTACTATGTCTCTGATGGTACTATGTCTCTGATGGTACTATGTCTCTGATGGTACTATGTCTCTGATGGTATTATGTCTCTGATGGTACTATGTCTCTGATGGTACTATGTCTCTGATGGTATTATGTCTCTGATGGTATTATGTCTCTGATGGTACTATGTCTCTGATGGTATTATGTCTCTGATGGTACTATGTCTCTGATGGTACTATGTCTCTGATGGTATTATGTCTCTGATGGTATTATGTCTCTGATGGTACTATGTCTCTGATGGTACTATGTCTCTGATGGTATTATGTCTCTGATGGTACTATGTCTCTGATGGTACTATGTCTCTGATGGTACTATGTCTCTGATGGTACTATGTCTCTGATGGTATTATGTCTCTGATGGTATTATGTCTCATTGCAGGATGATGAATCAATTTATCTCTACAGGGGTTCGGTCAACTTGTCAACTTTCCTATAAACAAATGTTCCAAAATATTACAATATATTAATTTTAGTATAATTCTAGAAGAAAGAAAATAAAAATAAGACTTGCAGAAAGAAGGAAAGAAAAAAAATATTTTAGCAACCTGATATAGATAACTATAATTTGTGTCCAGTATATAATTTATTGTAAAACCCATTATACTTATCAAATAAAACAGATTCGTCAATATTGTAGAAGGCATGTAATCGTGTGGAGCTTATTATATATATACACACACACATACACACATGCACACACACACAATGCAATGCCGTCGGGCATTTCTGCCTACCTCAGGCTTCCGTCACCAATATTGAAGCCAAACGCATACCGAATTCAACCGATTAACGAAAATATACTGCAATGCTTGCCATTTGAAAAGAGGCAATTGTCACCAGAATATTCTATTCAAAATAATATTAATTTTGGACGCACGGGATACCACCCCCGTGCTTTCATGTCTCGCGAGATGTCGGCCTATTCTGCGCACAACTTTGAATAGATGTTAATGTCTATAAATCGGGCTAAATAAATGGAGTACATTACTTTGGACTGTTTCTGTCAGCAGTTCATTCGAGTAATTCGGGCAGGTTTATAGCAAGTTTTACAAAATTCAGCGTAACAATCCCAATAAATGGCAAGAGATATTAAGCAAACTAAACTAGATCTTGTAAAAGTATTAGCAAAGTTCTACATTTTGAAGAAAAAAAACCCAAGCTATTATGTTGAAGAGAAGCAACAATGAATAGGTTGGTTGTATGTATTTACAACGCCTTGTTTATGGGGAAAAATCACAAAAGAATTCAGAAACAGGGTATACGCAGGAAAATTTCTTGAGAATCACATTCTAGCGGCAAGTTGCACGTTGGGTAGCAAGAGTTTGTACGCGTGGAACAACTTTTTGCCAAATTGGAAACTTGGATTAAGAGGCAGAATTTGTTAGGTAAACACTTCCATCATTTATATAATGTATTGAATTGTATGATTAAACAAGATACACTTTCTAATTGGGTGGGGTGGGGTTGATATTGTCACGAATTGTATAAATATCTTTGTTATTTATTAAAAACATGTACTCTGTTTCGGGTTTTTTTTGTGTGTGTACCAACGATGCCCAAGGGTGATTTATGTATATTGTATAATATTTTGAAACAATGAGTTTGGTTCGTCCTATGCCACACGTGCGATGTACTTTCGATGGGAAAAACCGATATTCGTCAAGAACTCCGATGATGTAGGGCTACATCGGTTGTGTAGAACTACCTCAACATAGACGGAAAACATTACATGACGAAAAGTTTTATCAGTGAGCGGTCTACTTAAAGACATTGCGGAACGTCTTGTCAGTGAGCAGTCTACTTAAAGACATTGCGGAACGTCTTGTCAGTGAGCAGTCTACTTAAAGACATTGCGGAACGTCTTGTCAGTGAGCAGTCTACTTAAAGACATTGCGGAACGTCTTGTCAGTGAGCAGTCTACTTAAAGACATTGCGGAACGTCTTGTCAGTGAGCAGTCTACTTAAAGACATTGCGGAACGTCTTGTCAGTGAGCAGTCTACTTAAAGACATTGCGGAACGTCTTGTCAGTGAGCGGCCTACTTAAAGACATTGCGGAACGTCTTGTCAGTGAGCAGTCTACTTAAAGACATTGCGGAACGTCTTGTCAGTGAGCAGTCTACTTAAAGACATTGCGGAACGTCTTGTCAGTGAGCAGTCTACTTAAAGACATTGCGGAACGTCTTGTCAGTGAGCAGTCTACTTAAAGACATTGCGGAACGTCTTGTCAGTGAGCAGTCTACTTAAAGACATTGCGGAACGTCTTGTCAGTGAGCAGTCTACTTAAAGACATTGCGGAACGTCTTGTCAGTGAGCGGTCTACTTAAAGACATTGCGGAACGTCTTGTCAGTGAGCAGTCTACTTAAAGACATTGCGGAACGTCTTGTCAGTGAGCAGTCTACTTAAAGACATTGCGGAACGTCTTGTCAGTGAGCAGTCTACTTAAAGACATTGCGGAACGTCTTGTCAGTGAGCAGTCTACTTTAACGACTAGGAAACGACATGAAAATGAAAAGGACAAACATTATTTTTAATGGAACTACTAACGAAGTGAAATAAATTTTGACATTAGTTAAATACCACTTGGACATGCACAACGAAACAAATATGTTATTGCGAGTATTTTCGTTTTGAAATCTTGAGGACCTGGAGAATATGATTACGGGGATATAGAGATGGATATGCGAGTGATCTAGACTACGACTGAAATCCCTAAAGATCTGGAACTAATCTCATGTGGGAATAAAGGTTTGCATGCGACTATTCTCCAAAATATAAATAGAACTTTTGTAAAATAAAACCTTTAAAGACCTTTGATATAGTTAGTGTAAATTCGCAAGTATTTCGCTTAAAGTCTTGAGGAACTGGAGTTTTGAAGACTGTGAAATAGATCGATATGCGAGTGATCCAGACATTTTGATGGCACTACGCCTGAAATCTCTATGGATCAGGAACAAATCTCATGGGATAAATTTGCGACTATTCTCGAATTTGCGATATCTCTGTCTGAAGTCTATATGCATAATAATATAACTTGTGTGAACTTAAATAAAGACCTGAACATACTTATCAATGGACAATCTGAACATGGAACATTATATATTTATATTTATTTTTAATGAATTGATTACAAGACCGTTAAAATTACGTCTACGAAAATCTACTATACACTGCGCTGAGCTTATCAGACAAAAAGCATGCAGCGGGAGATACCATGAGCAACGCCTACTGGTGTGTGCCGGGTGCAAATGCTGCACGTGCATGAACCATTTGACTTTTGATTTTAACTTAACGCTAAGCAAAACTATAATATTACCAGTTCTATAACTTTAACTGAAATATAGAATCTTGAATTATGATGTATAAAGCTTTATACTACAAATACCAAATTTGAATTTTCTGAATTAATGATTATACTATACTAAATTGGTGTAATACTTATATAAATACTATCTTATACTTACTTCCCACCAGTTATCGAATTAAGAAGCAGCAGAAGGGGTGACGGTGACAAAATCGTCCCCATTTTGCAACTTTAAGTCTCCATTCATCAATCTGAGACTTAACAAAAAATCGCTAACTCGTATTTTGGCAATCGGCCACTTAGTGATTTTTGCCTCTGACCAATTAAGAATATATTCCGCAGAAGGAGTGACGGTGACAAATCCGTCCCCATTTTGCAACATTTAGTCTCCGTTTGTCAAACTGAGACTTAACGAAAAATCGTTAATTTGTATTTTGCCATTTCTAAGACTTAAAAAAACATCGTTGGTGAAATCACAACGGATAAATCAAAGTTTGTTCACTCCTGAAAATCTTTAGGACTTTACAAAAAAAAGCTGCTTCATTTATGAATAATTATCGATAATTATATTATCAAACAATATGATAATTAACGAATATATTATTAATAATGGTGTTAATCTATCATGAATAATTATCAATAATTTTTTTTTGTTGAATAATTTATAATGCCAATAAAATCAACCCCATTAACTCCTGAACAAATTCGAGAAATACAACAAGCTCGTGGTAGAGATACTATTGCGAATATTGCACAACGATATCATATTGGGATTCCTAGGGTATATTCCATATGGGGAATACCGTTAAATAGTCGTAAGAAACTGAGTATACTAAATAAATTTCTTAATAAAATCGCAGATGAGAGTCCAACTATTGAAATGCCATTAATCCCCTGCGATGGGATTGTTGATAATACATTACACTCTATCGAGGATACAGAGACTGTCAGTGATAATACCGCTGAAAATTCAAAAGTTATTTATGAGAATGATCTCGAGAATTTAAAAAATACTTATGAGAATAATCTTAAGATTTTAAAAGATGATTATGAGAATGATCTCGAGAATTTACAAAAAGAACTAAAAAAATCTCAAGAAGAAATCCATCAGCTAAAAAAATCTCAAGAAGAAATCCATCAACTGAATTCAAAAATAACAAAAAAGGATAATATAATCAGCAACCTGGAGCTTATAAACTATAATCTTAATGAAAAATCACAACAACAATTGCGTGAGCAACAGCAGTTCCAACAACAACGTGATAAATACCAGCAGCAGATAGAACAGCAACAACAGGATTTTCAGCGGCAACAGAATCAAATAGAGAAATTAAAAAAACTATTACACCATCAACATGGAAAATATAAAGAAGAGATAGAACAACTGCAACAACAGTGTGATAAATACCAGCAACAGATAACACAAATAATCTCTGGTGGTGGAAAATTGACCACTTGTGAAAATTGTACTACTATCGAAAATAGATATACGGAAGAACTGGAATATTATGCTGATGAACTAGCGCGAACACAGAAACGATTAGAAAATTTCCATTATTCTTAATTCCTAACTAAATATTTGATCAAGTCCTACACGATATCTTGTCCGAGGGTCTGATAAATTTATCGTCACAAATCCGTGTGGGATTGTCTGAGCGCGGCTAAAGAAATTTTTAAATTGATTATGATCCATATCGCCACCGCACCAAGTTTGCCAAATATTTCTAAGAGTATGAGTATCAACTCCGTTAAATACACACAGCATATTGCAGTTATCTCTGATCACTTTTGGTATTTGAGTGTAACGTTGAGTTACATATATCACGTCGGTGTTTTTATGTCTGCCTCTGGAAAATATTCTAGCAGGATTTTTTTGATTATCTAACATGATATCATCATATACAACTAAATTGTTAATACTTCCGTCAATGGAGTCAATGCTAGGTGCCTCTTCGATATCGGTTATAAACTCAATAATATCATCGCCGTTAATTTCTCGCGCGGCATCATTAAAATCCTTTAACACTTCATAACATCGCTGATCATCTACACTCGGAGCAATCATATACAACTTATCCCATGCCATCCATCTCGTTATCAAATTAAGTAGCAATTGTGTCTTGCCGGATCCAGATGGTCCGATGATAATCGCGCGAATAGAGTTTGGTAACATTGCTTGGTGTCTAATAGGTTCCCGTCGTCTCGTAGCTGAATAATCAATTACATTCATGCTGTTATATATAAATTATGGATCTATATTGTGTGAAGTGTAGGACGCGTACTGGCACAAATGACTTGATGACGATTACAACGAAAAATAATCGATCAGCGCTTTCTGGTAAGTGTGTACAATGTAGTACAAAGAAATTTAGATTTACTTCCACGAAACCTTTAAAAAAAAAAAGGAGGTGATATTGCAGCCAAGTTAGCAAAACTCCCAGGAACGCCGTGGGCAAAGTATCCAGGAGAAAAGCACCTTCCAGGATATAGCTACTGTGGACCGGGAACACGATTAGATATCAGACTTGATGATCAAAATCTGCCCCGACCCGGCGAGTATCCAATAAACGCTATTGATAAGGCGTGTCATACTCATGATGTCGCGTATAAAAGCAGCAATTTGCAGCATAGACATCTAGCAGATGTGAAATTAATTCATGCATTAAATGCTATTCCTGATAAATCCTTCAAAGAAAAATTGGCTTCGTGGTTGGTAAAATCTGCTATGAAGGGTAAATTGATGTTAGGTGCTGGTAATTGAAAATGCTAGCATTTTAATATGGAATCTATTTACTATTCTCCGAGAGGATACTGGAGAGGTTACGCAGCAATCAATAAACTCGCTAGTGCCGCATCAGTGAAATATAAAACCGCGAAAGATTGGTTATCTAAACAGGCAATATGGCAAATTTATCTACCAGCGCCTAAACAAATTAACTACTCGCATTTTGATGTGACCGTTCCTAATGAAGTTCATCAAGCTGATATACTATTTCTGCCGCATGACAACGGTTACAAATACGCGTTAACCGTAGTTGATATTGCGAGTCGATACAAACAAGCAGAACCGCTAAGGACAAAATCGGCCACTGAAGTTGCTTCTGCATTTGAAAAGATTTATCGACGAGGCCCACTACGTTGGCCAAATCTGTTACAAGTTGATCCTGGCAAGGAATTTCAAGGCGCTGTTTTAACAACGATGAAACATCATAATGTCACCATCAGACGAGGGCATACTGCAATACACCGTGATCAGGCAATTGTAGAGAGATTTAATAGAACTCTCGCTGAGCGGTTATTTGGATATCAATACGCAAAAGAACTTACTCAAGAAACTCGCTCTCGTGAATGGGTTTCAAGGTTACCAAAAGTAGTATCTGCGTTAAATAACGAAATAACTCGAATGATTGGCATCAAACCTAACATCGCAATAAAAAAAAAGTATGTACCTGGTATTAAAATTACAAGTAATTCTTATACTAACCAACCAATTCTTAGTAACGTCACTGTAAGATATTTATATGAGCCAGGTGAACTCGAAGGTGGTGGCGCAAGAGCCACTGATCCTATTTGGAGTATCACTACACATAAAATATCATCGTCGACACGATCTTTTAGTGGAAATGCTAGCATTTCTAGGCCAGCAATTTATAGATTAGATTCGTCCGCACCTCAGCGAGGATTTACACGCGAACAACTACAAGTTATTCCTGACGACACTCAATTACCACCACGAAAAATTAGTTAGCGTGACGTATATTACACGCGAGACATGTTAATCTCACATTATTAATAATATATCCTAAATTATTATCAATTATATCCACAGTAAATTGATAACTATCTCCAGGGTGATACCGCCATCGCATTAAACAGTTGCAAGTAGCGCAGTGATTATCTTGTTGCGTTTTCAGTGATAAAATTAATTTTAAGTTAATATTAAAATTTCTATTTTTTTTCTTATCTTGTTGTCGATATCCCGATAATTTTTTCTCAACAACGTAAATATCAACATCAGAGCTGTTCGCGTTATCTTCGATGATAACTCTTCTCAATTGATTTATTCGTCTAGCTCTAGATACCGCTAAATAAACTAAATTTGACCACTCGATACGATTATCTACGATCCAGATAGTTGTATCCTCAATAGTTAATCCTTGTGATGAGTGTATTGTGGCGGCGTATCCTAGTATCCAAGGTGAATTTTCAGCCTGCAACGCATCTTCAACTACATCAATGTCTACGTGTACAATTTCGTTTAACACTAATTTTTCTCTACCACCACCGGGAATATCAATATCAATATTTTGTTGTCGTGTATCAGACGGTCTGTAACATAGCGGTACTTTTATATCAGGAAATTTTTCTTTGTGTATCTCAAATAATCGTCGTTGAATATCATCACGGATTATTTTTCTACTTGCAAATACTATATCAGCAGGTTTCCAAGATTCCCAAAATTCCTCCTCAGGAGTTTCATCAATAACTTCTCTGAGAACTCTACACTGCTCGTAATCAGATTGTCGTCTTATTCTAGATTTTAAATCTTTTATTTCTTCATCCAGTGATCTATAATCATCTGTGATTTCTTCATTGTAATCAACATTAGCTTTCAACCACTTATGTGGTTATTCTCCAATAAATGGCGGTGGTTGACCGTCATCTCCGCACATAATTATTTTAACATTTTTCGTACGTAACCAGCTTAGAAACTGTTTTAGCATTTTTAACGGCACTGTACATATTTCATCCCAGAAAACAGCTGATGGGATAAATTTATTCCCCATTCTTTCCGGAGTCCACGCATCACCTTTCCACCTAAGAAAGCTGTGATAAGTACTAGCAGGAATTCCACGTTTTATTATATCTTTCTTTAGTTTATGAGCATGTGTTAATCCTTTTATATCAGAATTTTTATACAATCTTATAACTCTTTCAGTTTTTTCCAGAACCTCCACAACCATTTAAGTAAACCGTCTTATATCTCGTTATTGGATCAAACACTGACGGGGATAGGGAAAACTGAATTTGAATATTTTCTGGATTCTTTCCGCGGTAACTATTAAGTATCTCAACATCTACGTGACGATTATAACAATGTAATCGCTCTTTCTTAATTCTCCAAGTTCCCCAACCACCATTTCCACTAAGAAACGGCTTAACTGCGTCAATATATTTTTTATGAAAATACATAGAATCCGTGGCAACTCTTACAGCGATATCTGGAAATCTATTTATCATCGAGAATAAATTAATACTTGTGTATGCCAACATGGAAGATCTTAATCCTGTATATTGAGCACTCTCCCCATCTATGTAAGTTATAACAGTACCGTATTCTTCCCCATTTGATAATAATGCTTTTCTACTTGTTACAAATCTATTAGTATCAGTAAGATTTTTAATAATAATTTGTTCCTCAATTGGATCAATTACCAATCTAGAAGAGGTTTTAGCGTTATTAAATCTTCCTCCTTGAGTAAACTTTCCTATTATTTTTCGTCCTAAATCTTTTGCTGATTTCTCTCTATCACAATATATTTGTTTAGCAGTTTCCATAATCTGCTCTTCGTTATATTCCGGAAAATTCTTTTTTACCTTTTCAATCTCTCTATTTAAATCCGGTGTTGGTAACCAAACATCTTTTTGACACCCATAACTTATTATTGCTTCGCTAACAGTCAACGACGTTAACATACCACTATCTAACATATATCTTAACAACACAATAGGCATCCAACTCTTCTCAGACATATGTTTGCCAAGCCAGCAATAACTACAAGGATGTAATCCATCGCGAAGTTTAAACGCAATAACCTTAGCAAATCCTGGTAACTCAAAATCAGGTAAATCTCCGTTTATGGCAACACGTGTCATCTCATGCGTTGGGTGTCCGAAACGTTTAAAATATTCAGAACATTCTCCCATCCCTAAAAACCCTCCAGGATAACTAGCGTTCATATCGGCGGAAATTAAATTATTAATATCATATTTAGTGTTCCACAACCCGCCGTGTCCGTAATCAACACAACTTAATTTCACATCATCAAGAAATCCCTTCGGGGGTTTTCTCCAAGAATTCTTTTCACGAGCATAATGAGCCGCCACCGATGATACTGTAAAAGAATTACATAATATATTTTCATCAAAGTTTTCTACGAAATTCTTTGTAACATCTCTCATACGATTATTTAATTCTTCAGTTCGGTATAATTCTCCGTTGGTTTTCACAAACTGGTCAAAATCCATCTCAGGATCTTCATCACTCTTAAATAACCACATTCCAGTTGGGTCATCTTTATGAAGATCCGCAATTGCATCAAATATATTTCCATTAAATTCTTTTATATATCTTACAACCTTCGACGGTGGAAATTCAGTAATACCAGAATTCCAGGCGTGTCCGTTGTGATCAATCATTTCAGTTGGTACTTTATTTGACTTATATTTACAATTGTGTAATATTTCTCCTGTTAACGACTTAATTGTAATTGGGTATCTTAAAGACGTTTCGAACTTAGCAACATCACTAATTGAAGCTCCGCCCTTTTCTATCATCTGTCCTCCCCAATTCATTATCTTTTCTTCTCGTTGTTTAGTTAATCCATTTCCTCGCGAAGAATTTTTAAAATGTTCCATAACTCGCTCTGCTACGCAATTTATCACTGATGATTTTCTCATTGGATACATTCTATCGTGATCAATATCAGTATAAATTCTATATATCCCGTACATCACAAGAGTTACAGGGTAGCTTCTATTATAATAATGGCTATCAATTCCAACTAACAATCCAGGATTCATATCTGATGAAAATATTACATTTTTACCATCTTTCATCACTGGGTTATAGTTATCTCTGATAATCCATCTACCTGGATTATTTCCTTCTCCCTCTTCATATTTTATCCATTTTACTTTGCAATAATATATGTAATTACCTAACAATGATATTATATTCATTGAGCGAACTTCATCTATTGTGCCGTCATAAAATCTATTATTTATCACTGTTCGTAAACTGGTAAACATATTTTCAGCTCCGTCAAGGCGAAATTCTTTCATAGCAAGTTTTCTTAGTTTTTTGAGGTCTTTATCAAGTCCTCTTAGTGATAATCCAGATCTTGCATCAAGTGAAAAATAACGTTTACTTAATACTGTCATTAGTATACAATTATAATATATACAATAAAATTTTATATTTAAATGAAAAAAAAATAATTAAAATATATATTATATATGAATACAAAACTCGATATTATCGACGACAAAAATACGTGTAATTGGTTACCCATCGGTAGTAAAATAAAATGTCAACGACGTTGCGTCGGAGATTATTGTTACACTCATAATAGAAATATTAAACGCGGAAGTACAGGGCCAAGACCTTGTATCGTATGTGGTATTGGAGTACGAGGTAAAGTTCAATTATGTGCGAATCATCACGCTGCAAATTATAGAACAATAAAATTATATTATGACACACATCAACATGTAAAACACCGTGGAGATGTTATTCAAACCCCGGAAGATTATCTAAAGAAGTTAAATATACAATTCCAATTAAACAAAGAAATTCCTATATAAAATAAATGAACCTAAACGAATACCGCACGCACCCGATCTACGTCGATTATGAAGCTTCGTCCGATGGAATTATTAGAAATAAGCGATTAAGAAAAGAAATTGGATGGGTTAATAATATGGGGTATTTACTTATTGGTATACCCCTAGAAGGAAAAACAAAGAAATATCTCGCTCATAGATTTTTAGCTGAGGTGTTTATCGGAGAGATCCCTCCGGGATACGTTGTAGATCATATTGATCGAAATAAATTAAATAATCATATCGATAACTTAAGAATAGTTACCCCTAGAGAGAATTGTCGTAATATGACTTATAATCGTAAACCTCGCAACCCAAGACCAGTAACAGCTTTTTATAATAGTGAAATTACAGATTTCCCTTCAACAAATTCAGCAGCGAGGTTTTTTAATATTGATAGAGCATCTGTAAGACACGCTGCTGATTATATAATTTCATCAACATATTCTGATAGATTTGATTGTAGAGTTTCATTTTGTTGGGCATAAAAAATAAATTTAAAATTCAAAATAAATAAATCCAAAATCTTAAGATTTTTAAATATTTTTAAAGATTCTTAGAAATGCAAGCATTTTCATTTCTACATACAACTGTTATCAAATTGCTCGGCGAACTGAGCTATATTTTTTTCTTCCTCAAATACTTCTCCAATGGCTTTCAATAGCGGATGAAGAAGTTGACTAAGAGCAACAAGTTCAACTAACACCTCATCATTACCAAATTTTTTAAGATAATAAATTATCATATTACGCTGTCTGATTAATGTTTTAACTACACGATACTCCGATCGATATGTTGGATAATCCTTGGCCCGTGCAGATTCAATTTTACGGAATTCATCTACAAGGTAATCAGCGCTGAAATGTTGTATTTTTTTTTTTGTGCTACTATTACAGTGATTTCCGGGATTCCGTTTAACCGGTTAAGTTGCGTTACGATTTCGTCGACGATTGATTGATTCATTATATATATAAGATTTTACAGTTTTAATTAAAAAAAAATATATTTTAGGTGGAAAAACATATGGGAAATTAACATTAAAAATCGACTACTTGACCCTCTGGAGTTTTTTGTTAAAATTCATCAAAATTCATCAAAATTCATCAAAATTCAGTCTAAAAACTTTAAAAAATGGATTTCAAACATGATTTTTCAGTTTTAGGTGGAAAAACATATGGGAAATTAACATTAAAATTCGACCGGTTAACCCTACGGTTTCTAGTTAAAAATTAGTCAAAAACAGCGTAAAATGACACAAAAAACGACTTAAAATGACTAAAAACAGCTAAAATTTAACAAAATCTGATAAAAATAAAATAAAAAAAAATATTTATAAAATAAAAATTTATTTATAAAATAAATTAATAACAGCTTTCAAAATTCGTAGAATTTTTGATTGAAAATATTAATTGAAAACACTAGTGTTTTTTATAATAATGACTAATGAATCATTAACAACGAGATCGGCTAGAGAGAGGCTTAGCGCTCTTAAGAAAATATTACCTCTTCGTGATCGTATACGTGAAAAACTTCAACAGCGGCAATTACTTCAGACTGATTTTTCTGATGATACACAACAACTATTCAAACCGATTGTTACTGCAACTGAGGGTGTAACATCAGCAATTTCTAAACAAGAAAGCGCGCAGAAAGAGTCCTTTCTCCCTGTGTTAGAGAAAATAGCAAAACGAACTAAACAAACAAAAAAATCATTAAAAACACTTCCTGGTGATATAATAACTACTGCAAGACAACAAGAAGAACAACAACAAGAACTTCAGGAAGAAATTGAACGATTAGATGATATTGATACTTCCTCACCACCACCTGAACCTGAAGAATTTCAAGAAGAAGAAGAAACGAGAGCTGTTCCAAAAGGGGATTATTCTCCTGAAAAGATATTTACAGTTGATGCGTTAAAATTCATCAGAAATATCCCAACACTTGCTGGATTAGCTAAATTTACCAAAGACAACGTTTAAAAACTGAAGAGAGATGATTTTTTAAAAGATAACACAGCTAAAGATTTTGTAAATGGTTCAGAAGTTTGGGCAAATAAGGTGTTTTTAGCAAACCGCGGGGAAAGTAGAATCACAAAAGAAATAAAATCTGATTATAATCAGTTTCTAGCTATAGTAAGGGGAGTCACATCAGCACCACCAGTATACACAGCAGACCCAATCCCTGATGAAATACAAATAATGGCAGAGGCTGATTCTAAGAAGGGTGCAACTGGTACAACTAAAAAAACAGGCAGTGGCTTAGTTGGAAACTCTAGCGTTGGAAACTCTTCGAGTTTCTGTCCTGGCAATATTCTCGGTGATATAGCACGATTAGAAATACTTGTAGGAGGAAAACGAGCCGGGAATAACTCACTGGAAATAATCAATGAAGCAGCTGATATCTGTAGGAGGTTATTTCAAGGTGGTATCATGGATATTGCAACATATCGAGATTTCATTGAAGAGTTATCAGAAAATTCTTTGGATTCTCACGGTTATCATAGTGATTAATCACCACGATTAGATAAATAGCAATTGAATAGAGAATGATCATACACTACAACCATGATAAACCAACTAACGTCTACGTGGTAAACTCACGATTGCCAAAATACCGAGCATACTATGGAGATGGTCTCGGTAATACTATAATGGGATTATTTTCAAGAATGGCTCCAAAAGTGGCTCCGCTAGTAAAACAACTATCGATGAAAGCAATTGATGTTATCCGAGATAAGGGTATTAACGCTGTTGGTGATCTTGCCGGGAAGGCATTTTCAGCCGCTAAGGATAAACTAACAGCGCTAGTTCGACGTGGAAAATCTTCTAGATTTTCAAGGAAACCAGCGGTGATTTCATCACTGCCATCTACTGAGGTTATGCCTGCGCGAATTAGTAAAATAATAAATAACGCAGTAGATGAAAAACTACAGTCGTTGATTTCATCATCGTTAATGACTCCGTCATACACTAACGCCCAGGATAACATAACAGCAAATATGATAGCGGGAAGTGGCCTTGGAAATTCAAAGAATTTCTACAAACAACGACAAAATCGTCGTCGGTGAAAACTACTTATATTTATAAAAAAAAATAATTATTATAATAAATTAAAAATCGAGGATTTTCCAAGCAATTTCAAAGAATTTCCACCTCCAATTTAGACCATCGGATATATAATAAAAAATGTTCAAACAAAACCCTGATGTTGCATTTGACATGGAAGCCCCAGTGCTCAAAGATACCTCTGTACGTGATTATCAATTTTTTGCTTATCATGCAGTAAAACCTAATCTTCGCGGAAGAATTGAACTTCAGGTTCATGATACCAGTAAATACTTTTTACCCGCTGAAGCTTTTATTGAAGTTGAAGGTGAACTTATACACGCGGATGATACACCATATGTAAATGACCATGTTGTTCGAGTTGGTTTTGTTAACAATGGCATCATGGCTTTATTTGAAAGTGCAAGATATCTCATTGATGGAAGAGAAATAGAATCTATTGAACGTGAGGTTGATATTGCTACCGGAATAATTGGACTAGCGAGATACTCTGATGATTATACTAGATCAGCGGGTCCGTCTATGATGTTTTCTAAGGATATTACTGATAACGCTGATCACATTCAGCATATTAAAATACATACACCGCGAGATACCGCGTCTGGTCCAAACCAACCTGATACCCCTGAACATAGAGCTAGACCAGCTGCTGATTTTGATGTTCTCGGAAGTGTTAATCCTAATTACAACCTAGGATTTGCAACACGAAAAGGAACATTGCAGGGACAACGTCGAAGTTTTTCATGTGCGATTCCACTCCATCACATATTTGGATTTTGTAGAAACGTCAGAAACGTTATCTATGGAGTAAAACATACTGTAGCTCTAATGAGAAGGGGTACTGATGATGCTGCAATCTGGCGCGCTGATGGTGTTGACCCTGGTAAAGTCATTTTATCAAAACTAACACTGTGGATGCCAGTGTTGACTCCGTCGTTGTCAACAGAACCGCGGTTACTGTCATTTATGGATCAAGGGGGGAAGAGATTATTAAGTTGGTTGTCAACGTCCACAGATACCATGGATTCTAATATTGATGGTACACTTACATGGCACATGGCATCAAAACAGGGTATTTCAGCTCCACGTCACATATTTGTTGCGCTACAGAATACTGCGCGATTAAATAATCAAGAACGTTCCCACATGATATTTGATCAGATAGGTGTTAATGAAATTTCACTAAAAATAAACGGACAGCAAGAACCATCAGAGGATATACAACTTAACTATGAAAACAACCACATTGCACGAGTTTATCATCGGTTGCTGTCGTATATGGGACGCGATCAAAATGTCGATACTGGTCTACAAATATCACAGTTGGATTTTAAAAGTCTGTACCCGATTTATTACTTTTCACTAGAACATCTTGACTTGGTAAGACAGTCCGTCGTTGATATACACTTCCGAGCTCGTGTAACCCGTCCTGCTGGTATTGCTAATTATAGAGCAGTTGCTGTCATTCTCAGTGATAAATCAATGATACTCGAGGGTGTTGGTGGACGAATGAGACTGGTAGATGCACCAGTGGAAAATCTGTAATTGAATCACTTGCAATTTAGAATCAATCTGTTTTGTATAATGTCGTATAGTAATATCAATGTTACGTTGACACCTGGTCAGCTAAAAAAAATTACAATCCAAATCAGCTAAGCAATGTGGAACCACAATAACGCTGAAATTTAATCAAATGAATGGCGGGGCTAATAAACTATCGCTGACGAAAACTCAGATTAATCATTTTAATAAAGCGTTTAAAGAAAAAAAGGAGTTCAGATTACTCTTTCTGCGAGCGCGATTAAAAACATGGAAAAGACTGGTGGTATATTCCCGTTGTTAGGGTTGATTCCAGGGTTGATTGCCGCAGCGGCCCCAGCGGTGGCGAAGGCGGCAGCGTTAGGAGCCGTTGGTACCGCAGCAGGAATGGCACTAAAGAAAGCAACTGGTGGATCCGTCCGCGTTGGTAAAAAAAAAGGAAAGGGTCTAAGACTACCAGGAACCCCGTATTCATGGTACAAGGGAAGCGGCCTAAGACTAGGACCGGTTTACTAGTTCAGGAATCTTCGATTTTCAAACCGATGGTTCCAATGTCCAATTTTGATTTAATTGATGCCGCTAAAAATCTCGCGATTAAAAACTTCAGAGGTGTTTTTATGAAAGATCAGTTACCAGCACAACCAAATCACGTTGAAACCGGTATTATTAATCTAGATAACAGCTCCGGACCTGGAACTCACTGGGTTGCATACGCGATTGATCCACGTGGGATTATTTATTTTGACTCATATGGACTAGCGCCGCCGAAAGAATTTAACCGCTATGTAAGTAAATTAAAAATACCCCATTGGTATTCCACGTTACCAACGCAAACAATGCTTGACCCACCCATATGTGGCAATGAAGTATTAAACGTACTTGATGCTATTTCAAAGGAATCTTTGATTCCTCAATCAAGAAAACCACCCCATGTAGTAGTGAATAAGTATACTAGCGGTCGTTGGATTGAAAATCTTTTAGATTTTAAACAGAGAAAAGATTTTTATGATAATGATTGATATTTGGGGACGACCTTTATCAACGCTGAAGAAACCCGAACCTGGTGGAGTTGAAACCCTTGATAAAATCAAGGATGTTAAAAAACTAATCGAAGATGAAATATCCGAAACGTTAAACCTAGCAAGTGTTGATCCTGGTGAAATAGTTGTATTTCAAGATCGTCAGGGTAAATTGAAAACTAGTAATATCTCTCTCGATGATATTTTGGTTAAACGACAAGATGCAACAGAGGATGCTATCGCGTTATTTTCCGATCAGGGTAAACTCAAACCAGGTGTACTTGTTTCAACAATTACGGATAAACTAACAACATTCGATAACACGGTGAATTCATTGAAATCGCTCAATGATAAGTATGACGATCATATAGTTGTATTTGATCAGTTTAGTGAAACACAAAGAAATACAATTGACCAAATTGACAAACCCCTACTAGAATTTTTTGGAAATCCACCAGTGACCACACCAAAACTCACCACGATAAAAGATTCTATGTTGGAACTAGCAGCTCTTCAATCCGAATATGAAAAACACGTGAAACAGTTTTCAACGCTTCGTAAAAACATCATTGACAAGTTTATTGGAACCCCATTTGATAAAATCGAAATAACCCTTCCTGATATTAAAAAATCCATCGATGAGTTTAAAACATTCAACAATGCAATGAGGGATGATGCAACGAGGATGATAAGCGTTGTTGAAAAAACAAAAATTCCTCATGATAAATCTATCGTCAACAACGTAGTATACACGATTCAATACGGATCATTTACGTGGACTCCCACAAACAATATTTTAAACATAACCGCAGCAGTCAAGGGTATTTATCGATTAACAATAGTATCACCGAATCAGTTTAATATATCATCGTCGAGTTCATCTGGAGTCAATAATACGATATCAACGATCATCGACAAGGATGTATCTGAACAATTCACGATAACGACCACAGATAGAAATCTAGTCAGGGTTTCAGTAACGTGGTACGTAGAATTTGTAGTGGATTTAAGTAAACAATTAAATTGAAAACGCTAGCAATTGAAAATGCTAACACTTTTAAAATAAAATGACTATCCAAATGATTCCATCATCTAATCAGTATCGCTATGATCAAGTCAGAGAATTTCAAACTAAACTCAGCTCTCTCTGTGAGGAGTATCAAATAAAAATCAAAAAATACCAACGAAGAATAACCGCAGTTGATATCACCGTGTACTCGGTGTCGGGAGTAATCACTGCTGCTGGGATAATACTATCTTCGGTTACAATGATTGCTCCGGTTGTAGTTCCAATCGCTATTTCTGCGGTGGCTACAATTGCGGGTATATTAACCGGGATCACAAAAAAACTATCATCGTGTAGCCAGAGTAAACTACACAATTATATAATTAAATTTCACATTGCATCTGCCGGTTACTCGCAACTATCCTCGTTGATATCATCGTCACTCGATGACACAACAATATCAGATAGTGAATTTTCAACGATGGCTCAATTGTATAAATCAACAATGCTAAAATTAGAGCAGAATAATAATAATAACAATGTCGTCGCAAGAACTACTTCAACAAATAGTAACAAATACAACACCGGTGAAAACAAGCATGATATCAGTAACCTCAACACATCCTGAATTCAGTGTGAATTTCCCGATTCCCGTTCCGGTGAGCGAGATCGCGCTAGCAAAATTACGAGTGTATCATAGCTGGCCCAATATCAGATCGGTAGCATTTGGTGGTCAACAACCAAATAATTCCTTAGTATTCGCGTGGAAAAATCGTGAAGACGGAACCCCAGACTGGAACGTTGTCTCGTTACCAACAGGGTCATATCAAATCGAACAAATCAATAATGAATTACAACGAAGAATTAAATCTATCACTGGAAAAGAATCAAAAATCGCTATAACGGTTCACGAGCCGACGTTATCATCTGCGATCGAGATTAATTCCCCTGGGTATGTTGTAGATATTTATCAGAGTTCTATAAGATCAGTATTAGGATGGCCTGAACTACCGCCTCGACGAGAAACCGTTGATATACCAGAACCTGTAAAATCTGATTATGTCACAGACAAGATGAAACCTGATAATCCAATAAAAAGTTATCAAGATTATTCTCCCAACAAGTTTATAGGATATGACAACCAGAGTAATATGATATTTTACACTAACTTAATCAAAGAAAATTTAACAGCGATGAATAATGATTTTTCATTATTGTTAATATCCTTAAAATCCGGCTCTCTCACCCAAGATGAATTTATCAACGTTGTAAAAGCATGTAACAAAATCATCAACGATATGGAAACATTTCATACGCAAATTATTCAACAAGTATTAATAAATGAAATTTATAAAGAAGTGTTTGCGGTAGAATACAATATCCCCAAAGAGGATATTCAAACATCTAAAATCCCTGGGTATAACCCCGACGAATTAAAAAAATATCTTAGTTATGCCATCGATATTGGGTTTAAGAAAATCCATGACGATTGGAAGAAATTATCACGACAACAAACAAATATTCTGACATTTAATAACGACCCAGATGGCGGTGGGAGACATATCGCTCCGTTCAATGTGAATATATCCTCGGTGATATCATTGAATTTAGTATGTGACGTTATCGAAGGAAGCTATCAAATAAATCTCGAGCAATCAAATCAAGCTCAGCAAGGTTATATTCTATATTCATTTGCACCAACGGCTCCTCCAGGATTTCTAATTATTGAAGACCCAACTAATCCAGTCTATATGCGATGTCATAATAATTCTTTAACGAGAATTAATTTCAAACTCACCGACCAATCTAATAATTTAATTGATCTGCGAGGTGAAGTTTTACAAATTAGTCTATTTGTAAAGTCCTAAAGATTTTCAGGAGTGAACAAACTTTGATTTATCCGTTGTGATTTCACCAACGATGTTTTTTTAAGTCTTAGAAATGGCAAAATACAAATTAACGATTTTTCGTTAAGTCTCAGTTTGACAAACGGAGACTAAATGTTGCAAAATGGGGACGGATTTGTCACCGTCACTCCTTCTGCGGAATATATTCTTAATTGGTCAGAGGCAAAAATCACTAAGTGGCCGATTGCCAAAATACGAGTTAGCGATTTTTTGTTAAGTCTCAGATTGATGAATGGAGACTTAAAGTTGCAAAATGGGGACGATTTTGTCACCGTCACCCCTTCTGCTGCTTAAGATATACTTGATAATACTATGAAACCTTAAGCTATCAACAACCATCAATAAAAACGAATTCTATTTACATTCACTAAACTGCTTCTTTAAATAAATTATTTATATTTTAATACAAACTGAAATAAATTTGACCAATACAAAGCCAGTCCAAATAAATATACAAAGTTTGTTTTGTTTTTTTTATGGTTTAACGCCATTTTTCAGCACAATATAGGCTATACATGGCGGCCAGTATTAATGATGGAGGAAGAACCCGGACAACGCCCAGAAAGAACCACCGACCCACGAGAAGCTACTGGCAAGCTTTCTCACATAACTACATTTGCCGAATCTTAGACTCGAACACACGCAGATAGAGGTGAGATGGCAGTGGTCCGTAACGGACAGCGTTTTAGACCACTCGGCCACTCGGGGCCCCAAAGGGTAACGTACAATAAAGCAACATACACAATAGCATTTCACTGAACGCAAAGAGTCACTGGCCTGGATCACTTATTTAAATAACACTAAATCGAATATTGGTTGACGAGTAGCGGTACACTAGTTAGGGAGGTGTAAAAACCCTATTTCAAAATTATTTAAAAATTGAAGTTCTAATAAACTAAAAACAAACACAAATACTATGGGGTAAACAGAAACATCAAATTTATTAACTTTCGATAATAGGGTGTCCGTCAGAGATGTTAATCTGAGACGGACCATACTAATAAACTTTAAGGACTTGCAGATCTCCAACTGTAGAGGTATGTGTTATTTTTTTCTTTCTTATGCATATTATAGGTTACAGCTGTTGTACTGCGATAGTTCTTTTGTGTATATTGGCTATGTCACTCCGGCTTGCGTAGTGTAATGCAAATATTTATATTCTTGTATGTGACTTAACAGGGGATCTATAATATCAATAAAAATGCAATTATTATGAAACGTTTAGTACCATAGGATTCTTATCAAACCCATGTATTTTCTCTTCTGAACCCGTTTCTTCTTTTTAAAAAATGCTTTGCCGATATTGTAATTTGTATAGCTTACTGCATATAATGTCATTACGTGTTGCCGTATATGCCCGAGTCGATCGATTCAGCTGATTAAGAGTTGACGCGGTAGCCGCTGTATAGCCGAACATAGCAGCCGTATACTTGATTAAACAGCGTTTTGCTGTTTGAGTAGCAGGTGCTCGGGCATTGCTGACCTATGGTGGGCGCCGATTGCTTGATTGACCAAATTATTGGATGGTAGTTGGTGATCACCAAGTAAAGCTGACTGCTTGAATGACTATTGTGATCGGTAGTCAAGTAATCTAGTGACGGATTGTTTTGTGTAACTCCATACGTATATTCCTTTAGCCGTGGGCTACTTTTGTGTTGTTTATTTTTTCTCCACGTGTTTTGGAACTGTAAAGATATATTGTATATGTCCCATTTTTACATCATTTTACTATTTGAGTAAAGTACATCATTGTTACTATTTGAGTAAAATACATCTTTTTTTTTGTCGTGTGAAATTACGGTCAATCATTAACCTTTGTCCTCATCCTATGTAAGGGACAGACTTTCTGAAGAAACATAGGTTCCAAATTTAGCTCCTGGTAATGTATAGCATACAAATATTTAGTGCAATGTTGCACAGCATACAAATATTCAAAACTGTGTTGTACAGCATACTAATATTCAAAGCTGTTGTACAGCATACTAATATTCAAAACTGTGTTGTACAGCATACTAATATTCAAAACTGTGTTGTACAACATACTAATATTCAAAACTGTGTTGTACAGCATACTAATATTCAAAACTGTTGTACAGCATACTAATATCAGATTTTATCTGATGTTTATAACTTTTATTCATGGTTGTAAATCGTACAGAATATCTTTAGTTTTGTCACTATTACTGTTAAGTGAGTAGTACTGTTTATTATCTATTAATAGATGCTTATATACACGTATTGACAATTATTAATAATAATCTTAAGAATGGCGCATTGGCTTATTTTTTCATTGGCTGATGGATTTACATGTTTCTAGAAGAATTAATTTAATTCCAGCAGCAGAGAGGGCGAACCCTACAACGTTTTCAGACAAAATTTTGATTGAAATCTTAAAACGAGCCTTCCTACGATCTCATTTTAACCAAAAAAAATGTCTCAGGGGCAAACCCTACAACGTTTTCAGACAAAAAATTGATTGAAATCTTAACGAGCCTTCCTACGAAATCTCATTTTAACTAAAAAAATGAAAACGGAGACTTTTACGATTTTTTAATCAATTTTGGTCGCAACTTGTTGTCATCGCCCTCTCTGCTGCTACAGGTTAACAAAAATAATAAATGATTTTAACCGAATATTTGATCCAGTCCGATACGATATCGTGTCCGAGGATCATGCAAATTTATTGTTGCGAATCCGTACGGGGTTGACTGAGCATGACTAAAGAAGTTTTTAAATTGATTGAAGTCCATATCAGAACACCATGTCTGCCAAATATTTCTAAGAGTATGAGTATCAACTCCGTTGAATACAGCAAGAATATTGCAGTTATCTCTGATCACTTTTGGAATCTGAGTGTAGCGTTGAGTGACATATATCACGTCAGTGTTTTTGTGACGCCCACAGGAAAATATTCTAGCAGGATTTTTTTGTTTATCTAACATTATATCGTCGTATACGACTAAATTGTTAATACTTCCATCGAGATCTTCTACTGATGGTGCCTCGTCAATATCGGTTATAAATTCAATAATACCCTCACCGGCAATCTCTGAAGCGTTTTCATTAAAATCTTTTAGCACTTCATAACATCGTTGATCATCTACGCTAGGGGCAATTAAATACAACTTATCCCACTTCATCCATCTCATTATTAAATTGAGTAACAATTGTGTTTTACCGGATCCAGATGGCCCGATTATAATCATCCGGATAGAGTTTGGTAGCGCTGCATGATGCTTAACTGGTTCTCTTGTTTTAGTCGCTGAAAAATCAATTATATCCATATTTCTATACATAAATTATGGATCTATATTGTATGAAGTGTAAAACGCGTACCGGCACAGATGACTTGACTACGATTACAACTAAAAATAACCGATCAGCGCTTTCTGGTAAATGCGTGCAATGTGGTACAAAGAAATTTAGATTTGTGTCTATGAGATCTGATTTTAAAAAAAACGAGGAGGTGATATCGCAGCCAAATTGGCAAAGCTCCCTGGAACCCCATGGGCAAAATACCCCGGAGAAAAGCACCTTCCAGGATATAGCTACTGTGGACCGGGAACAAGACTTGATATCAGACTCAATGATCAAAATCAGTCCCGACCCGGTGAAGAACCAATAAACGCCATTGATAAGGCCTGTCACCTTCATGATGTTGCTTATAAAAGCAGCAATCTGAAAAACAGACATCTCGCGGATGTGAAATTAATTCATGCGTTAAATGCTATTCCTGATAAATCCTTCAAAGAAAAATTGGCTTCCTTTTTGATAAAATCGGCTATGAAAAGTAAATTGATGTTAGGTGCCGGTAATTAATAATATGGAATCAATTTATTATTCCCCAAGAGGATACTGGAGGGGTAAATCAGCAGTCCGTAAACTCGCTAGTGCTGCAAAAGTGAAAAAAACCACTGCGGCTAATTGGTTATCCAAACAGGCACTATGGCAAATTTATCTACCACCGCCTAAACAAATTCAATTCTCGCATTTTGATGTGACAGTTCCTAATGAAGTTCATCAGGCTGATATATTATTTCTGCCACATGATCGTGGTTACAAATACGCGCTAACCGTAGTTGATATTGCAAGTCGATACAAAGAAGCAGAACCGTTAAAAACAAAATCAGCCACTGAAGTCGCTTCTGCATTTCAGAGGATTTATCGACGAGGTCCTCTGCACTGACCAAATCTATTGCAGGTTGATCCTGGCAAGGAATTTCAGGGTGCAGTGTTATCTACAATGAAACATCATAATGTCACCATACGACGAGGGCATACTGCGCTACATCGCGATCAGGCCATTGTAGAACGATTTAATCGGACGATTGCTGAGCGGTTATTTGGATATCAATACGCAAAAGAATTCATTCAAGAAAAGCGATCCCGTGAATGGGTCAAAAGGTTACCAGCTGTGATTACCGCACTGAAAAATGAGATTACTAGAACAATCAACATGAAACCTAGCAACGCTATTAAAAAGAAGTCTATACCCGTACAACCACACAAAGATTTCAAAGAACCAATTCTTGGTAGTAATGTCACTGTTAGGTACTTATACGAACCAGGAGAGCTTGAGGGTGGTAAAAAAAGGGCTACTGATCCTATTTGGAGTGTTACTGCACACAAGATATCTAGTATAACACGATCTACGGGTAGACCTCCAGTCTATAAACTGGATTCAACTGCCCCTCAACGAGGATTTACTCGACAACAACTACAGGTAATTCCCGAGGATACTCAATTGCCACCGCATGGTCTTAACTAGCACCGTTGCGTCTATTGCACTCAAGACAAGTCAACATCACATTATTTCTGACATGACCGAGATTGTTATTTTTTCTGTCTACGGTGAATTGGCGAGGATCCTTATCCGAATACTGCCAACGCATTATACAATTGCAACTCGCGCAGTGATTATACTGTTGTTTCTTCAAAGTGATTATTAATTTAGCATCAATATCAAATTCTCGTTGTTTTTTTTGTCCTGTTGTTTGTAACCGGAGAGTTTTTTTATTAATGATGCTAACATCAATATCATCCATTGTTGTGTCATTATCATCGAAAACAACTCTTCGAAGTTGATTTATTTTTCGTACTCTGGATACTGCGAGATAGACTAAATTCGACCATTCGATGTGATTATCCACCATCCAAACAATTGTATCCGATATAGTCAATCCCTGTGAAGAGTGTATTGTTGCTGCGTATCCTAGCGTCCACGGGGATTTATTAGCACGCAATGCATTTTCGACGACGCTGATATCAACCAGCACAATATCATTTAATACGAGAATTTGTTTTTCACTCTGTCCTGGAATATCAACTTCAATGTTCTGTTTTCGTGTATCCGATGGCCTATAACAAAGGGGTACTGGAAGCGTTGCAAATTTTTCTTTATGCAATTCAAATAACTTCATCTGAAGTGTGTCCCTGACTATTTTTCTACTTGCAATTATCAAATCATTTGGTCTCCATGTTTCCCAGAAATCATTCATTGGAGTTTCTGAAATCACTTCACGCGCTATTTCGCATTGGATTCTATCCGGTTGTAATCTAATTAGCGCTTTGAATTCTCGTAATCGTTCATCAAGTGATCTATAATCAGTGGTAATTTCTTCATAATAGTCTACAAAACCCCTTAGCCATTCATGTGGAGATGCACCGACAAATGGTGGTGGTTGGCCGTGATCACCGCACATGACGACTTTTGTGTTTTTGTTTAACAACCACTCGAGAAATGTTTGTAATACATCTAATGACACTGTGCATATTTCATCCCAAATGATGATTTCAGGAATGAATTTATCACCCATACGCTCAGGAGTCCATTTGTCACCCTTCCATCGAAAAAAACTGTGATAAGTACAGGCATTTACCCCTCGCTGTATCATCTCTCTGGCGAGTCTGTTGAATCATGGTTGACCGACGAAATAATTCAATTGCACGAGTTGTCTTTCCTGACCCACCACAACCGTTTAAATAAACTGTCTTGTATCTACATATTGGATCAGATACCGGTGGTGCATTAGAAAATTCGGATTGAATCTCATCACACTTTAAGTACTTTTCATCCATGGCAACGTCTGCCGATTCACAATACTCATGTAGCGTTTCCTTTTTAAATCGCCAACGCCCCCAATTTTCTTCGGGATCTGTGAATGCCGCTACAGCTGATTTGTACTTATTGTGTATATACATCGAATCAGTGGCCACTCTAACCGCGGTATTAGGAAATCTATTTATCATCGAA
Source organism: Unio pictorum (assembly GCA_030141615.1). Classification (NCBI taxonomy): domain Eukaryota; kingdom Metazoa; phylum Mollusca; class Bivalvia; order Unionida; family Unionidae; genus Unio; species Unio pictorum. The sequence continues at coordinate 1,232,504 of JARLTB010000031.1, read as the reverse complement.
AATAAATTAATACAAGCATAGGCTAGCATTGAACTTCTCAAATGTGTATACTGGGAATTATATCCATCACAGTAGGTAACAACCGTACCCATTTTCTCACCATTGGATAGAAAAGCATCCTTACGGGATACAAGTTTTCCCTGTTTCATTAAATCCGTTACAATAAAATCGTATTCAGCGACGTCTATGATCAACCGCGAAGAATATTTTGCGTTGTCGTATCTTCCACCCTGGGTAAATTTACCAATTATTCTTCGTCCAAAATCCTTTGCTCGTTCTTTTTTAATTTCAAATAACTTCTTAGACAAATTCATGATTTTTTCTTCATTGAAATCAGGGAATTGTTTTCGCTGTTCGCTGATTATACGATCTAAATCGGGTTGTGGTAGCCAAACTTCTTTCTGAGCTCGATAGCATATAATAGCCTCGGAAACAATCAACGATATTAGCATACCACAATCAATCATATATCTCAATAGCACTATTGGCATCCAGGCCTTTTCAGATATATGTCTACCGAGCCAAACATAACTACACGGATGTAACCCTGTAGCGAATTCGAATGATATCACACGAGCGAATCCGGTTAAATCAAAATCAGGTAATGGTCCATTAATGGCAACACGAGTCATTTCATGCGTGGGGTGTCCAAATCGTTTGAAGTAGTTACTACATTCCCCATATCCGAGAAAACTTCCGGGATAACACGCGGATATATCAATTGAAATCATACCATCACGTGAGTATTTCGTATTCCACAGTCCTCCATGACCAAATTTGACGCAACTCAATTTAACATAATCAAGAAAATCACTTCGTGTTGGACGCCATGAGTTTTTTTCTCTTGCGAAGTGAGCTACCACTGATGGAATAGTAAAACTACCCGTGAGTAGTTTTTCATGGGAACTCTCCGGTGAAAAATCACTAGCGATTTTTCTCATTCTGTTATCTAATTCTTCAACGCGATATAATTCGCCATTTGGTCTTACAAATTGATCAAATCCTATTTCGGGATCTTCATCACTTCTAAGTAACCACACTGACACAGGATCATCTTTACACAACGCATGAATAGCATCGAATAATTTCTCTTCATAGAAATCATCCCCGACGAACTCCTTAGGGATATATTTCACGGTTCGTTCTCGTGGAAATACTGTTACCGCAGGTGTCCACGCGTGTTTGTTATGATCAATAATCTGTATTGGCGCTCCATTTTTGTTATATTTCGGTTCGTATAAAACTTCTCCGGTTATCGTCATAACGGTTATTGGGAATCGTAATGATGTTTCTAATTTAGCTATATCAGAAATCTTTGCACCATGCTGTTTCACTGTCAGTTCCCATTCGGTTATTTTCCTACGTCGCAGATCAGTTAGTTTATTTCCTCGGGATGCATTTGTGAAGTGTTCCATTACCCGTGTTGCCACGCAATTCAGTGAACTAGAATATTTCATAGGAGCTAGTTTTGCGATATCGGGTTTATCATTTAACGGATATATCCCATAAACCATTGCTGTTACGGGATAAGATCTTTCGTAGTATGGTTTGTCAATGCCGGTTAGAATTCCTGGTTTGGAATCTCTACTCACAATGACAGCTTTTTTATTCTTGAGGATTGGTTCAAATTTATCCCTAATAATCCATTTGCCATCGACTTCGATAATGAATTTTATTCGGAAAAAATACCTTTTTTCCCCAACACGTGAAATTATCACTGCTGCTTTTTCATCATTCATGGTAGCGTCAACAACACCATCAATTCGAAATGTTGACCAACAATAAGATGCTCCATCACGCTTGAATTCATTAAAACAGTCTCTGATTTTACTAATCATGGCTTTATCAAGAATTGTATTCTTTGGTGTATTAGAAACTATATCGAGATTGAATTGAGCATCTTTCCAGGGTAATCTCTTGGACGTTTTTTTTGGTTTATCGAGATTAAATTTAGGATTAATCTTCAATAATCTCTTAAACTCTCTCATGTTTCCGTCTATTAAACGTTTTTTGGGTTTATCGAGATTAAATTTAGGATTAATTTTGTTACGTTTTTTGGGTTTATCGAGATTAAATTTAGGATTAATCTTCAATAATCTCTTAAACTCTTTCATGTTTCCGTCTATTAAACGTTTTTTGGGTTTATCGAGATTAAATTTAGGATTAATCTTCAATAATCTCTTAAACTCTTTCATGTTTCCGTCTCTTGGACGTTTGAGATTAAATTTAGGATTAATTTTGTTACGTTTTTTTGGTTTATCGAGATTAAATTTAGGATTAATCTTCAATAATCTCTTAAACTCTTTCATGTTTCCGTCTCTTGGACGCTTTTTGGGTTTATCGAGATTAAATTTAGGATTAATCTTCAATAATCTTTTAAACTCTTTATCAGTATTGAATTCAGCATTTTTCGAAGGCGTTCTCCTTAACTCCCTCATGCTATAATTAAAACAAGCATTTAAATGAAGAATTTATATATAATGAATCACTGTAAGTGGCTTATGATTGGATCAATAACCCCGTGTAACAAATCATGCAGAAATGAGTTCTGTGGGTATCATATGCAAAGCTTTCGTCGTGGAAGCCTTGGTCCGTTACCCTGTATTCTATGTGGGGTTGGGGTTAGGGGAAAATCTCAGTTGTGTTTGAATTGCGGTGGAAAGCGATACAGCGAGTTGAAGCGTTATTATGATAAAAGAATAAAAAATGGACAATCAATCAGAAATTATGACCCTGACACTGATAAAGTCCCTGACGCTGACAAAGTCAGTATCCATCACAGAGTCAAGGATAAAATCATAAGAACTCCTCAAGACTACATTGAAAGATTTTCCAGTGATGTAATCATTAAACCAAACAATGAATTAGACAAATAGTATTTAGTATACGAATGAACCAAGAATTCAGACAACACCCTGTGATTACAAATTATGAAGCATCCAGTGATGGTGTTGTAAGAAACCGTAGACTGAAGAAACCAGTTGGTGATGTGAATAATCATGGATATTTGAGGTTTGGCGCTGGAAAGAAGAAATATCTCAATCATCGTTTCGTATTTGAATGTTTCAATGGATTGATCGAGGATGATTCTGTCATTGATCACATTGATTCTAATCCAATGAACAATTCTTTATCAAATTTACGAGTTGTTACACAGAGTGAAAATAATTCATCTGGAAGGACTGGAAAATGCTCAAAAAAAGCGAGACCAGTAAAATCTTTGAATACGATAACTAACGAAGAAAAAATATTTCAATCAATAACCAGCGCCGGTAGGCATTTCGATATTTGTTCACCCTCAGTACGATATGTTGCAGAGGGGATTTATCGATCTGCGATTTCAAAAAAGACGGGACAGAAAATTCGATTTAGTTACGTCTAATGCGTCATATTTTTCATTTAGAAATATGTCATTGTTATAGAATATGAATTCTGAAAATATAAATAGCATTATATCCGAGATTTCAAAATTGAAAAGTTGGGATATTGAACTATCAGATGGGTTAAATCCTGATCAAATCATGTCTGATTTTCAGGATATAGAATACGGAGTTAACAACAATAAATATATGCTGCCAAAGCAATACGCGCTCATCAAAAGAATTCAGAATTCTATTCGTGACTCTCTTGCATTCTCCAGTGACGTAAGTGTGTTCGCTCCGTTATATACTATCGTAGAACGAATACGAAAAGAATTAGGTAACGAATACGAATTGAAAAAGGAGGTTAATTCTAAAATTAGAAACCTACGGGCGTTAATTCAAGAAAATGAACAATTTTGATTGACCATTTATCATTATTTGATTGTGACCGTCCCTCATAGAGATTTTAATTTTTTTTAGCATTTTTTGATTGACAATGTCAAAACAGTGAAAATATTTCACACTGAATAAAAATTGTTTTGCAATTGAAAAATTGTTTCTGATTTCAAATAATGGTCAATGAAGCATTAACAACCCGATTGACTCGTGAACGACTGGATGCAATCAGGAGATTTGTACCAATTCGTGACTCTGTACGGAATAAACTGCAACAACGACAACAAGCGCAGACTGACTTTTCTGTGTCAAGTGAACAACTGTTTACTCCGATAACAAGTGCGACCAAAGATGTGAAAAAGTTAACTGAAGCAGCGATATACGGAGATATTCCTGAGCGAGAACGAGTAAAGAAGGCGCCGCTTCTTGATACGCTTGAAAAGATAGCAGCAGAGACCGGACAAACACGCGCAGGGATACAACAGTTATCCAGTGATATAAAAACTCAGCGCGAGTATGAACGATTAGCTGATATTGATGATTCTGCGCCTGAAACTCAAAGAGTTTCCACACCTGAACCACAGCCTGTTGATGTCGTCACCCCAAGAGGTATTCCCTTTATAGACAAATTCACCGAAGAAGCTATAACAGAAATCAAACAACATAAATTAATAAAACCCAAAGATTATGTGGACTTTGGCGTTTTCGATGCCCAAAAATATTATTCAAGGATAGAGTTTTTAAAAGACGAGTATAAAAAAACACAATTAAACGAGACGACTGGGTAGATTGGTTATATAAAATAAACAAGGTGATTACTGGTAATTTGAAAAGGGATACAATTGAGTATAGATCTTTTAAAGTAGGAGTTGATAGTTATGGTATACAAAAACAACAAGAACGAGAAAAACAAAGTCGAGGCCGACAAAAGCAATTACTTGATGATAGTGAGGGCGCAACTGGTACAACTGAGGAAACAAGCGGAAAAGGATATTCGATTGGAAATCCAAAGGATTTCAACGCTGGAGTCTTTGACTCTACCATGACATGTCCTGGTAGTGTTCTCAGTGATATATCACGGTTAGAGGTTCTCATCGGAGGGAAACGAGCCGGAAATAACTCACCGGAAATAATTAATGAAGCAGCTGATATCTGTAGACGATTATTTCAGGGTGGTATCATGGATATCAGCACATATCGAGATTTCATTGGCGAGTTAGTGGAAAGTGGGTATCATAGTGACTGAATTGAAAGTCAATTGATTAGATAAATAACAATTGAAAAATTGTTTCTGATTTCAAATAATGATCATACACTACAATCATGATAAACCAACCCCCGTCTACGTAGTTAATTCAAGGTTTCCAGTTTATAGAGCATACTACGGAGATGGTTTCGGTGATACCATTTTAGGGTTATTTGCGAGAATGGCTCCAAAAGTGATGCCGTTGGCTAAACAATTAGGAATGAAAGCAATTGATGTTATTCGTGATAAGGGTATTGGTGCTGTTGGAGATCTTGCGGGAAAAGCGTTTTCAACTGCGAAGAATAAATTAACATCATTAGTGAAATCACGGATGAAATCCAAAGGATTTTCAAAACCGTTACCGTCTACAGCAGAAATGCCTGCGAGTGTTAGTAGAATTATAAATAACGCAGTAGATGAAAAATTAGCGTCGATGGCTTTAAACCCCGACCAAAGCAATATTGCAAATATGATAGCAGGAAGTGGCTTTAAAAAACTACGACGATGAAATGGAAAATCGCGATTTAGACTCTGATAAATAGAATAAAATGTTCAAACAGTCACCTGATCCAGCGTTTGATATAGATGCCCCAGTTCGCAAGGATGATTCTGTACGCGATTATCAATATTACGCCTATCATGCCATAGACTCAAATAGTCGAGCAAGAATTGATCTTCAAGTCCATGATACCAGTAAATACTTTTTGCCCTGTGAAGCGTTTATCGAAATCGAAGGAGAAATTATACGAACAAATGATACAGAGTATCCAGCTGGTACTCAAGTCGGGTTTGTCAATAATGGTATCATGGCGTTATTTGAGAGTGCAAAATATCTCATTGATGGAAAAGAAATTGAGGCGATAGATCGCGATGTTGATGTGGCTACAACAATAATCGGGTTAGCGAGATATTCCGATGAATATACAAAATCAGCAGGACCTTCTATGATGTTTGCAAAAGATGCTACAAATACCGCTGGAGGAAAACAATTTGTTGTAAGACGACCAAAGAATAATGCTGGCACCGCTAATATTGATGCCGAAGATATGATTATAAACAACGATGTTAATTTCAATCTAGGAGCTGCAACACGTATTTCAATGTTGGAAGGGCGGCGTAAATCATTTTCATGCGCGATTCCACTGCATCACATATTTGGATTCTGTAGAAACGTCAGAAAAGTTATTTATGGAGCGAAGCATACAGTATCGCTTGTACGAAAGAGTGATGATAGTGACGCAATCTGGAGGATTCCAGCAGACAATGCAAATCCAAATGCTGATGCTGGTAAAGTCAATTTAACAAAAATATCATTGTGGATGCCAGTGTTGACTCCAGCAATTACCGCAGAAGAACGATTACTATCATTTATGGACCAAGGAGGAAAATCATTACTAAGTTGGCTAACCGTGAGTACAGATGTTAAACAATCAAATATCAACGGGTTATTCACTTGGAACCTAGCATCAAAACAAGGTGTTGCTGCGCCACGTCATATATTTATTGCGTTACAAGATAACGCACGAGTTGGCAATCAACTCTTCAGCCATATGATATTTGATCAATTAGGTGTGAAAGACGTCTCACTGAGAATAAACGGCCAGCAGGAACCATCTGAAGATATACAACTTAATTACACAGAAAATCATATTGCACGAGTTTATCATCGTCTGTTGTCATTTATGGCACGTGATCAAAATGTGGATACTGGTTTGCAAATATCACAATTGGATTTTAAAAGTCTCTATCCAATCTATTACTTTTCATTGGAACATCTCGATTTAACAAGACAATCTGTTGTTGATATACATTTTAGAGCTAATGTGACTCGTGGTGCTATTGCTGATTATAGAGCGGTTGCTGTCATTCTCAGCGACAAATCAATGTTACTTGAAGGTGTTGGAGGAAGAATGAGAGTGGTAGATGCACCAGTGGAAAACATGTAATTGAAATTGTAAACGATTTAGAATCAATCAATTATGTATAATGTCATATAGTAATATTAGTGTTGCGTTAACTCCTGGTCAAATCAAAAAATTGCAATCGGAATCAGCTAAAAAATGTGGAACCACAATCACGTTGAAACCCAACCAAATGACTGGTGGTGCAAATAAACTATCGCTGACAACTCGTCAGGTGAAACATTTCAATGATGCACTAGTAGCAAAAAAGGGTGTTCAGATTACTCTCTCTGCGGCTGCTATCAAAAATATGATTAAAACAGGCGGTATATTTCCGTTGTTAGCTGCGATTCCAGCATTGATTGCAGCAGCAGCCCCAGCGGTGGCTAAAGCGGCAGCGTTAGGAGCCGTTGGTACTGCAGCAGGAATGGCACTAAAGAAGGCAACTGGGAAAGGATATAAAAAAAGGGAAAGGGTCTAAGACTACCAGGAACCCCGTATTCGTGGTACAGCGGAAAGGGTCTAAGACTAGGACCGGTTTATTAATTGGAGAGTCTTTGACTCAGGAACCTATGGTTCCCATGTCCAATTTTGATTTACTCGATGCTGCTAAAAAACTCGCGATTAAAAACTTCAGAGGTGTCTTTATGAAAGATCAATTACCACATCAACCAAACAGCGTTGAAACCGGAATCATTAATTTAGATAACAGCACCGGACCTGGAACTCACTGGGTTGCATACGCTATTGATCCACGTGGGATTGTCTATTTTGATTCATATGGATTAGCCCCACCAAAAGAGTTTATGCGTTATATAAAAACCCTTCCAATGAAGACTTGGTATTCTACGCTACCAACACAAACGATGATTGACCCACCAATATGTGGCAGCGAAGTATTAAATGTCCTTAACGCTATTTCTAACTCCTTGAGTAACCCAAGCGGAAAACCACCACATGTTTTCGTGAATGAATACACTAGTAATCGCTGGAGAAAATCGAAGATTTTTCAACGAAGTCGTCAAAAACTATTTTAGAGAGAGAAAGAGTTTTACAATAACATGATTGATATTTGGGGGAGATCTTTGAAACCCAAACCCGATGACACTGCGACAGGTGATATAAAAAAAAAATTAAAGATGAAATCGCTGAGACGTTAAATTTAGTAAATGTTGACCCGAACGAAATAGTTGTATTTCAAGACAAACAGGGTAAATTGAAATCCAGTGATGTGTCATTGAATGACATTTTGATACGGCAGCGCGACGCCGCTGAAAACTCTATTGCGCTGTATTCCAACGACGGACAACTTAAACCAGGCGCACTTGTGTCTACGATCACCGACGCGATTGCCACCCAAGACAATATAATTTTCCTTCAAGGCCGTGAGCTGGATGATCATATACGAGGTTATAATTCTTTTCGCAAAAATGTCGTACATAAATTCTTTGGAACCCCGCTTGTGGTTGGCATGACTCTCACTGAAATCAGTGAGTTTATCAGCAAGCACACTCAGAATGCCTACATCGCTAATAGTTTCTTTGGTGTCCCGGCTACATCTACAATGACTCTCAAGGATATTAAAAAATCCATCGATGAGACGAAAACCTTCATCGAAGCCATCAAAGGTGATTTTTCGAGGATGATAACAATCATTGAAAAAACAAAAATTCCTCATGAGAAAACCAACAACGTAGTATACACAATCCAACACGGATCATTTGCGTGGACACCTACAAACAACAAATTAGATATCACTGCAACCGTTAAAGGTATTTATCGATTAACACTAGTAACACCATTGACTCAATTTAATATATCATCGTCGAGTTCATCCGGGGTCAATAATACGATTTCAACGATCATCGACAAGGATACAACTGAAAAGTTCACTATAACATCTACTGATAAAAATTTGGTTATGGTTTCAACAACGTGGTATGTGGAATTCGTAGCGGATTTAAGTAAATAACTAAATTGAAAGGAAAATCGTTCGGATTTCACAATTGAAAACGCTAGTGTTTTTACAATAAAAATGATTTCATCAACGCAATGTCGCTATTATCAGGTCAGAGAATTTCAGACTAGACTCAAAACCCTCACTGAGGAGTATCAAATAAAAATAAAAAAATACCGACGAAGAATCACCGCAATTGATATTACTATGTACTCGGTGTCAAGCGTTCTCGCTGGCGCCGGAATAATACTTGCATCGGTTACAATGATTGCCCCGGTCGTAGTTCCAATTTGCATTTCTGCGGTGGCTACAATCGGGGGTATATCAACCGGGATAGCAAAAAAGATATCATCATGCAGCCAGAGTAAACTGCAGAATTACTTAATTCAATTTCATATTGTATCAACCGCATACTCGCAATTATCATTGATGATATCATCGTCACTCGATAATACGATTATATCAGATAGTGAATTCTCAGCGATGGTCAGTATTTTTGATTCCGCGATATCGAAATTAGAGCGACAACATGAATATAATAACAATGACAACACCGATGGAATTGGAAAACACGAACCCGAAAACCAAAATGATCTCAATAATCTCAACCATACCAAATTGTGAGTTCTCAGTGATGGTCAGTATTTATGATTCCGCGGTGTCAAAATTAGAGCGACAACAACAGTATAGCAACGATGACAACACCGATGGAATTACTTCAACAAATAGTGGAGAACACGAACCCAGTACAAACAAGCATGATATCAATAACATCAACGGAACCCGAGTTTAGTGTGAATTTCCCTAGCCCAGTCCCCGTGAAGGAGATAGCGCTAGCAAAATTACGAGTATACCACAGTTGGCCTAATATCAGATCAAAATCATTTGGTGGTCAACAACCGAATAATTCACTGGTGTTCTCGTATAAGAATAAAGACGACGGTACCCCAGACTGGAACGTCGTTTCGATACCAACAGGGTCATACCAAATCGAACAAATCAATAATGAATTCGCGCGTAGAATAAAATCGATTACTGGAGTAGAGTCAAAAATCGCTATAACAGTTCATGAACCGACGCTATCATCCGCAATTGAGATAAACACAGAAGGATACGTCGTAGATATCTATCAAAGTTCTATTAGAACTGTACTAGGATGGCCTGAATTACCACCAGGGGGGAAAACCGTTGATTTACCAGAACCACAAAAAACTGATTATATCACCGACAGAATAAAACCCGATAATCCAATAAGGAGTTATAAAGATCACACAATCACTATAGAGTTTTTTGGTCTCGGATACCAACCAACTGGAGAAGAGAAGCCAGGGGAGAGAATAGAGGGATATCATTTTGTTGACGAACCTAAAATCGTTAAAAATTTCACAGCAATGAATAATGATTTTTCGCTGTTGTTAATATCTCTTAAATCCGGCTCTCTCACCCGAGATGAATTTATCAGCGTCGTAGAAACATGCAACAAAATTATCGACGATATGGAAACATTTAACCTAAAAATTATTCAGGATATATTAGATGACGATAATCCCCTATCGAGAACAAGATTTGCAGAAAAATATAATTTCCCCGTCAAAGATATTCCGACATTCAAACTACCGGGATATAACGTACCGGAACTAAAAAAACTTCTCAGTGACACCATCGATGTTGGTTTTAAAATAATTCATGATGCATGGAAAAAAACAGCATCACAGGAAATAAAAATCCTCAAACATAATAATGATCCAGATGGCGGCGGTAGGCATATCGCTCCGTTCAACGTGAATATTTCATCGGTGATTGCGCTCAATTTAGTATGTGATGTTATCGAAGGAAGCTATCAAATTAATCTCGAACGATCAAATCAAGCTCAGCAAGGATATATTCTTTATTCGTTTGCACCAACAGCTCCTCCAGGATTTTTAATAATTGAGTCTCCGGTTAATCCTGTCTACATGCGATGCCATAATAATTCGTTAACGAGAATTAATTTCAAACTCACAGATCAGTCCAATAATCTAATTGATCTACAAGAAGAGGTGTTAGCGATTAGTCTGTTTGTGAGATCCTAAAGACTTGATCAAATCATTTATTATTTTTGTTAACCTGTAGCAGCAGAGAGGGCGATGACAACAAGTTGCGACCAAAATTGATTAAAAAATCGTAAAAGTCTCCGTTTTCATTTTTTTAGTTAAAATGAGATTTCGTAGGAAGGCTCGTTAAGATTTCAATCAATTTTTTGTCTGAAAACGTTGTAGGGTTTGCCCCTGAGACATTTTTTTTGGTTAAAATGAGATCGTAGGAAGGCTCGTTTTAAGATTTCAATCAAAATTTTGTCTGAAAACGTTGTAGGGTTCGCCCTCTCTGCTGCTATTCCCATTCCTTGACGTAGGTCACATGAGTGGGCAAGTTTAACGCAAAATCAGTAGTGTGATCTGTCACGTGGGGTCTTTTGCGAAATATAGTCATAATAGATGGTGTATATAAAGATATCAATGATTTTGATGTCATTTCCATTTCTTATTCCTGTTTGAAGTCTGCAAACGTATTTTATGTTGTACTTAGATATTATTTGCGAGGAAAAACATTTTTTTGGACTGTTCAGTGGAAATAGAAAGTGCTCATTATTTGGACAATAATATTATTTTGGAACTGTTAAAAGTTTTGAAGGAATTCTGGACAATGCCATCTTGACAATGTCTTGGTTCTTGATGGACCAGTACAGTTCCGGTTTTTAAATTTACAAGGAACTTTTCATTAATTTAGGACTATCATAGACCTTTATAGAGATCAGTTTGTATTCGCTTCATAATACTGTGTAATGCTGTTCCTCTCACATTTTCTTTTATAACTTTGATAATTAAATTGTTTGTTAAGTTTTACCAATCTTATTTTCACCACAGAGCCATAACACTTAATATTCCCTTTAAAAACCAAAGAGCTGAATGGTGTCTGTGCATATAAATAAATTAAGCTGAGGGTAAAGATTACTTGAATTTCACAGCAATAATTACATTTCTACTTCTAAAATTACTTGATTTCCTTGTGAGCTCATGGATACAGAATTGACCTGGTGTACATACCTGCATGTTGTAGGAGGCGACCTTTTAACTAGGGATGTGTCCCATGATGATGTCTCAGTTGCGAAAGTCTTTAACTTTTTGGAAGAATGCGGTTTATATAGAAACAACATTTTTTGTACCTTAAATTTTTTATACTTTTCTGTCTTTTTTAGAATGCCTTTTTTCGGATACCTAAGCTTACATGGCTCTATATAGCTAGGGTTGTTCTATTAAACATAATATGGTATTAAATTGCCAGATCCTTTCTGGTTTTTGATGTACACAATCTTCCTAAGCGAATGGTTTGGTTTACCATTCTATGGTATAGCAACACAAGTAGGGCTATTTAGTGTAGAGTACAGTGTCTAACCAAAGAACACACAACAGAAACCAACATGGGCTAATTTCAAGGTAGGATTTTAACTCGCAATCTTTCAGCTGCAAATTTAGTGCACTAACCACACAGCAGCTTTACATCAAAGCTAATTAAATGGTGGGGTTAAAAAAACATGAATAGAAGAAAATAGGAATAAAGAGAGAAGGTCAAGGACAAGATGAGCAGAGCAATATGAAAAACAATAACTATTGTATAATGCATGGGTAAAGAAACAGGCCACTGCTACTTTACAGTATTCCTTGTTGTAAACTTGAGACAGTCTGTGAATATGTAAGATCCATTCATTCCTTGTTGTAAACTTGAGACAGTCTGTGAATATGTAAGATCCATTCATTCCTTGTTGTAAACCTGGCCTTGAGACAGTTTGTGAATATGTAAGATCCATTCAAGTCAAGCTGAACTCTAGCCAAGGATTGGGGTCGTCCATTTAGTACGTACGCATGGAGGGGCAAGGGGGGGGGGTAGCCCAAATGCGTACGCTTGCTTGCGTGTGTGTGTGGGGGGGGGGTGTCTACTGACAATGTACGTACGCATAAGAAACGGGGGGGGGGGATAAATGCTCCATCGTTTTAGCTTTCAAACTAGTAGGTATACTATATTGGAAATTTCTATGTTAATCATGCGCACATGTCCTGTGTGCGGCATGTATTACTCGTCGCAGGCCAGTGTAAGACGACACCAAAGCGTTCACACTACTGAGTCTACCGACACTGAGAACTTGAATCAAAACCTGGATGATGACGTCAGCGAGGCTGTGGATATTGAGACAGCGGTCCAGCATAGTGCAGCTAATGCTGTTGTGATTCAGCCTTACGTTAAGCTTGTTGCGGAAATTCCTGTTATACGTAACCTGTTTGACTGGGTTCAGTCGGCGTTTGTCTGACCTTTAGCAGACACTGGCGAACTTTTTAAAGGTTTAATAACATGCAACTTATTTCTTTTATATATACAGCAGCTGAGGACTGTCTGTTTTACTCAGTTTCATTAAACATTTGAATATTATTAATCCTGTATCATTTCTGCGTGGATGAAATATTGGAAGTTCTATACGGGGAGGGGGGTGTGTGTGCCAGTCATACGTACGTACGCATATGGGGGTGGGGTGTAAAAAGTATGCATGCGTACAAGGGGGGGGGGGTCAAGTTTTGTCTTATTTTTGCGTACGTAGTAAATGGACGACCCCATACAAGTCAGAATTACATCTTTTCCTTGCTTTGACCTTCACATGAAAGTGGAGGGCATGGCTATTAATATGTGGGTATATATTAGCTATTAAGCGATTCCATATTTTGCAATGAAGCAAATTAAATCGTGTCAAAGACAAAAGGATGACAAAATTGTTTTTCAGGAACTCTGGCTATTGATAAAGTTATTAAGCCTATATCAATAAATTATATTGGAATCTTAACGCGAACCATACTCTGTCTACCATGACAGATAACATCAGATTTTCGGGGTAATTAACTTGCTAAATAAGGTTCTTTCTTCCATATTTCCTTTTTTATTCAATGTATACCAGTTATTGAATCTGTTTACATTTACAAAAATGGATGCAAGATCCTTATATTTCACAAGAATAAACGAGGCAGAAAACAGAATTAGCTTAGTTTTAACTAATAAGGTGGACAATCCAAATTAAAATGTTGGATAAAAAATGTATGCAATATTTTACATGGCTTTATACAATGATATGCAACAATTCTGGTACTGAATATAGGATTATTTAATTTTTTTCAGTATATATAAAGGAAGTGTTTAACATTTTTGACAGTAGGTTGAAAAAGTGCCTGCTGTGAACCACATTTGGGTGCTCTGTTGAAACATATGGTCTCGTATTAGTACCCTGTTTATGAAGTTTCATTCAAATATGTTCAGTAGTCCAAAATTAATACAATGTATTTTGAAAATTATACTAGTTATATAGATTTTTTTATTCTAGTACAATATTAAATTTAACAGTTTAGGAGGTAGTAAATTTGATGACAATTACTTTATTGCAAAAAGAAAATATAAAAAAAAAAAGAAAAAAAATTATTACAAAATTATTAAAGGGTCCTTTAAAATGGCAAAGATGAGGAACTGTTTTTGGTGGATGACCCAGTTTTCATCAACTGGAGAAAGAAGTTGGAAAATCTAAACCCAGAGATGCTCTACTGACTGAGAAGAATCTCCAGGAATCCAAGGTCTTTTTTCCTGTCCTAAATTTAATAATTTTTAATTGTTTACCATCGACACCATCTATGACATTCTTGAGAAACTTCAACGCACCAAACTTAGGTAAGCAAAATATTTTCTTAAATGCCTCAATTAACTTGTTTACAAAATACATACAAGCGCAGTACAAAATTCTCTGATATTGCCTTTAACATTAAACCTCATACTATAGATAGAAAATAACTAAATTTGTCTCAAACAATGTCAAGAGATAACATATGTTAAATCGCTTAAATTTGTCTCAAACAATGTCAAGAGATAACATATGTTAAATCGCTTAAATTTGTCTCAAACAATGTCAAGAGATAACATATGCTAACTTGCTTAAATTTGTCTCAAACAATGTCAAGAGATAACATATGCTAAATTGCTTAAATTTGTCTCAAACAATGTCAAGAGATAACATATGCTAAATTGCTTAAATTTGTCTCAAACAATGTCAAGAGATAACATATGCTAAATTGCTTAAATTTGTCTCAAACAATGTCCAGAGATAACATATGCAAAATTGCTTAAATTTGTCTCAAACAATGTCAAGAGATAACATATGCTAAATCGCTTAAATTTGTCTCAAACAATGTCAAGAGATAACATATGCTAAATTGCTTAAATTTGTCTCAAACAACGTCAAGAGATAACATATGCTAAATTGCTTAAATTTGTCTCAATGTCCAGAGATAACATATGCTAATTTTATAGTTATGTATAGTTCTAAAACACCTTCACAAATGTATGCAATTGTTGATGGTCAGATCTGCACTATTTTATTCAGAACCAATTAAATATTGCAAGAAGTCTTCTAATGAAAATTTCATGTCATTGCCAACATTCACACAAAAGCAGTAGTGATAACAAAACTTTTTAGACGGCCACTAAGACATCATTCTAGAGGTCAAACAAGCACCATTTTCATTCCAAATGAGGTACATATTACTACGATAGTGTTTTAGTGAAAACCCCATGTGTATAATAAAATGGTCTGATCAGTGATTAGGATAATCATCCAGTCAACTAATTTGGACATTAACTCTGGATCATTTTAATAGATATTGTAAGAAAGCAGTTGAGTTTATTAGTCATGAGATTGTACATAATTTGGAATGTCACATTTTCTACATATAGATAGAATTGGTTTAGTGTCAACCCCATGTAAAAAAGACCTTAAAAGGAGTAGAGATAATAAGATATTAAATATGAACACAATATTTTTCATGACCAATCAGATCACAAAGTATGTTTCTGTGAAAACCTCTTGTCTTTATTATCATTAGTACAGAAGAAGTTACTATTTACCAAGATGTATTATGCTGCTACCATAATGGCAATACTTAAGTTATAAGTGGTACCATTTTCATGTAGAACAGACAATATACCATAAAAGCCATTGTATGAAAAGCCCATGTCATGAAGAATATCAAATCTGGAATTCTGGTGAAGTAGAAACAACGCAATTTAAAAGGACAAAATGGCTGTAACATTGGATTAGTAATAGGTAGATGAGATAAGAAATCATTTAGTGAAAGCCTCACATTGATATACTCATTCATTCTAGAGATAGCAAAGCCTCACATTGATATACTCATTCATTCTAGAGATAGCAAAGCCTCACATTGATATACTCATTCATTCTAGAGATAGCAAAGCCTCACATTGATATACTCATTCATTCTAGAGATAGCAAAGCCTCACATTGATATACTCATTCATTCTAGAGATAGCAAAGCCTCACATTGATATACTCATTCATTCTAGAGATAGCAAAGCCTCATGTTGATATACTCATTCATTCTAGAGATAGAAAAACCTCATGTTGATATACTCATTCATTCAGATATACTTAACAAAGTCATCCCTTACTGTCAGATATACTTAACAAAGTCATCCCTTACTGTCAGATATACTTAACAAAGTCATCCCTTACTGTCAGATATTCTTGACAAAGTCATGCCTTACAAACTGTCAGATATACTTAACAAAGTCATCCCTTACTGTCAGATATACTTAACAAAGTCATCCCTTACTGTCAGATATACTTAACAAAGTCATCCCTTACTGTCAGATATACTTAACAAAGTCATCCCTTACTGTCAGATATACTTAACAAAGTCATACCTTACTGTCAGATATACTTAACAAAGTCATCCCTTACAAACTGTCAGATATACTTAACAAAGTCATTCATTACTGTCAGCTATACTTAATAAAGTCATCCCTTACTGTCAGATATACTTAACAAAGTCATCCCTTACTGTCAGATATACTTAACAAAGTCATCCCTTATAAACTGTCAGATATACTTAACAAAGTCATCCCTTACTGTCAGCTATACTTAATAAAGTCATCCCTTACTGTCAGATATACTTAACAAAGTCAACCCTTACTGTCAGATATACTTAACAAAGTCATCCCTTACTGTCAGATATACTTAACAAAGTCATCCCTTACTGTCAGATATACTTAACAAAGTCATCCCTTACAAACTGTCAGATATACTTAACAAAGTCATCCCTTACTGTCAGATATACTTAACAAAGTCATCCCTTACTGTCAGATATACTTAACAAAGTCATCCCTTACAAACTGTCAGGTATACTTAACAAAGTCATCCCTCACAAACTGTCAGATATACTTAACAAAGTCATCCCTTACTGTCAGATATACTTAACAAAGTCATCCCTTACTGTCAGATATACTTAACAAAGTCATGCTTTAGCCTTGTAGACACTGAAATAAATATCTTTCTCAAGACTGAAATACTGAAATAAAAGACTATCTCTCTAACAGCACGTATGGTTCTATGCAGTTTTCTCCAACTTGTATGCAAGTATACTGTACAACATATATATTCAAAAATAACATGTTTTTAGTTGTTAAACCCTCAAAACAAAAGCTTTTTTGACATCTTCAAGTGATGACCATAATAATTATCAAGTTTCATGGTAGTCCATTAAAAACGTTGGGACTAGTAGCTCTAACAAGTAATGGATGAAAAGACAGACAGATGGACATGAGATTTGCTGCATACTCTAATCTTTAGACATTAAAAACTTTGGAACTAGTTTTGCAAATGATTGCCATGAAACTTGGTAAATATTTTGCTCATCACCTAAAGATGCTTATTTTTACAAATCACTTTGTTCCTGCAAAAATTTGTTGGAGTTACTGGTAATTTTGTTGTGTTGCAGTGTATGACACAAATTCATTTGCACAACCAGTCCTAACCTTTATACAGGTGGGGTATTTAAAAAAAATGATCCAGATGTTGTATAATTATTAAGAAATATGAAATTTATAAATTTACAAATATTGAAAGGTTGTTAACAATGCAACACTAAACTTGTCACAAATATTTGGTGGCCACGGCAATGTGCAATTTTGTGGTCACCATGGAAACATTTAATTTATTCATCATCAGAAAACGCTTCTGTTCGCATGGAAACAGCTGTTTGCTGTCTGCTCAATCCCTGATCTGAAATGAAAAATAAAAGAAAGTCATCAAAGTCTTCAAGTTTGATTTTTACAGCACATAAAACACAAATATAATTTTTAGTGACAAATGTAATTTGACCAAAGTGCCTTGTGCAAGGAAACACCATGGTAGTCAACTTGTGCTGAGCTGATGGTAAGATTCAAACCCACACCCTTTTCATCGTAAGCTTAGCATGCTAGCCACTGTACTGCTGCAGTTTCTGTCTTCATTAACTGCCTCTTATGACTTACAGGAAGGTATAATAAACCTATTCTATATCATTAAGCTCACAGGGGACCAGACATGTTGTAAGAAGCACACAACATGTCATATGACTGAAAAAAAGACCCCAAACATGTTGTAAGAAGCACACAACATGTCATATGGCTGAAAAAAAGACCCCAAACATGTTGTAAGAAGCACACATATCATATGACTGAAAAAAGACCCCAAACATGTTGTAAGAAGCACACAACATATCATATGACTGAAAAAAAGACCCCAAACATGTTGTAAGAAGCACACAACATGTTACATGGCTGAAAAAAGACCCCAAACATGTTGTAAGAAGCACACAACATATCATATAACTGAAAAAAGACCCCAAAAATGTTGTAAGAAGCACACATGGTATCACGGTACCAATTGTTTTTCCATAGATCTCAATGCTAATATTTGGAGAGATAAATATATTTTCTATCCTAATTTAGCGTGCATCTCACACACTGTTATAGAGAACAATGTTAGATTGTCAATTTGACAATGACAAAACCAGGTACTCCATTGCATTTAAGAGAGATAACTCTGCTGGAACTAGACAGGGGTATGAGTTATCTAGTCACAACATGCCTATTTTCAGTCATGTGTATTACATTTTCAAAAAATCATAAAAAATACAAAATTTGATCTATTTAGGAATTAGCATAAATTCACAAGTTGCCAAGAGGCTAAACATTTTTTTAAGCCAAAAAAAAAGTACAACTCTTATATAATCCACCAATCATAGCTAGTGTTGTTGTTTTTTTCTGATTGCAATGTTCCCTACACCTTAAGCTCCACCCACATGGACTTGCACAAATGGTACCGTTATACCTATAGGAAACCTTGATGTTTCCAATAATCTGTGAAATAGCTCGGGACTATATAACTAACAAATATACTTGGTCTTGCTTTTCAAAAACAATTTTATGAAGTACTAAGCTATGTTCTATATGATTGTGTATAGAAATGTTATTGAGCTGTTTGAACTTTCGTTTTCATACCTTTGCTTCACTATCAAACTCATCTTTTGAAATAAAATGAATTCTTTTAACTATGAGTTGTGTTTTATTCATATTAGCACTTATCAAACTTCACTTTGGTGATATGGGATAAATCACATTATGTCATATTGTTTAATAGTAAGATCAAAGGTCAACGCACTAGTTAGCATGTACCAGTTCTACTCTTAAAGAGACATTTTGATCTAAAATAAAGGACTTATATTTGTTTCATTAACACAGAAAGTAACAACAGGGACAGGTGGACATGGCCCAATCTAATTATAAAGTATTAGCTTTGAACACTTTACACTGTCAGCATATGCAAGAGGTCACTAACCTCCAGTCCTCACACAAAGGTCAAGCTACCCAGCCTCTTTGTCATACAAATAGAAAGCTTCCCTCCTTTGTGTAGTGAATACGATTGATGCAATAAGCCAATCTGACACCAAATAAAGTAGATAACAGCTTTCTAAGTGGTTATGATGGATTTGGGGGTGAAAATGGGGACTAAAATACAGAAAAAGGCTAAAGTTTAACAATGAGTATAGTGAGTCCAATGGATTTAAAAACAGGAGGAAAGTGTGTATCTAAATGGGAGATGTAGCTAATGATACTGGAATTAAAGGAGACATAAGCAGCAATGAGAAAAATGAGAAGCAAGAGCTTGATGATATTACCTTGGACAATATTTGGAGGCAGTGGACCATAGGTGCTGGGACAATAAAAAAGGCACCTGTGCTATAACATCCCTTACAGGCACCAAATATCAGGTGACATGGTGTTCATTCCCAGCTAATATAAAAGGGTGAATAATGTAGATAATATAGATGCATGTAATTTATATTTCTTCTAAATAAGAAATTAATAATAATGGGCTTCAGTTAGGCAGAAAAATACCTAAACCAAACAAAGCATGTTGGATCAGTTTTCAAACTTGTAAACTTTACTGGGAAAAATTATTAAAGTACTTCTAGTTAAATTTGCATCAAGACCGAGGGCTAATATGATTCTTCACAGATCTTTTCTTATTTTCATACACCATCACTAACATTGTGGGTTTCTATTAATTGAAATGTTATGTCTGGTGTAAGGGAGATAACCGAATGATATACATAAGGTGTGTACTTTTTATTTCCTCCAATATATTATCCATGAAATACAGATGAGTTCAAAAACACATGTATTAACTTCAATGCAATTAAATTATCCAAAAATGTATTACTGATAAAGTGAGAACCTAAAATCCAGGATTATATATGTAGTGGAGACTTCAAGAATGATTATGTAACTAACTAGAGAATCACATTTTTAATTTAAAGACACAAAAGTGTACCAAAAAAAAGTCAATTAGAGCAGGACAATTAAAATCAAAATAGGAAGGAATACCATATCTTTAGCAAACTACCTAAAATACTTATACCAGAATATTCTTTATGATACAAGTGAACTATCTATACATGGACCAGGAGTGTCCTCTATCTTGGTCTATAACATGCTTTACAAGAACAAAAAAGTTGTATTTTATCCATGATTTTTCATCTTTTGCGCATAAAATAGTCAATAGTTTGGCTAAAATTAACTATATTAACTTTACATAACTTTTTTTTTGCCTGTATACTAATATTGGAGCTGACTACACAGTCACAAAGCCATCAGTCTATATATGCTATAAATATAGTTACAAAAGCCCCATTCCAAAGCTAATGTGTGTTATTTTCTCCATTTTCTATGTAAAAGTCTGTCAATATTAGACCAAAACATCTCAATCTCCATTGTTTAGGGGGCGCTCACCAGTTAATATGTACTTTTCAGATAGTGATGTATGTGAGGTGAATTTGTTTGCATTTGTAACATGCACAATGGAGATAATGTTGGCATATCTCAATGCTACTTTGATGTAATGTGGCTGATATTTCTTTGGATACTGCACTTGTGGAAATTGTAAATGATCTAAGCGCATGGTATAACAAAATGGATGCTCCCATGTGCTTGAAAAATTAGCCAGAATTAATCAAAAGTACACTAACTTTAGCAGTTATTAAACTAGGGAAAACGAATTTTGCTGAAGTAGGCAATAGCAGCTTCTGAAAGTGCAATGAACAAATTACAAAATATCTGAAAAGTAAAAAAAGTTATCGTACCATTTTTCTACAATTTACCTCTGAAGTCCAGGGAGTGAAAATGACCATGCGGAGCTAGCAGTTTGTTTACATAAGCACATCTTATGTTAGCCCATGCTGTATACTCTAGAACCTAAAGTACACCCATCAATCATACATCAAAATAAAGGGAATTGAAAGTTCTTTTCCCAACACCTAAGATATACAAAGTCTTTATTATATTGCCAGTATAACCAGTGAAGAAATCCCAGAAAATTATTTTTCTTTAAAATTCTAACCCTATGCAAAGTACGAAACTGTAGAGCGCCACTTTAACCAAATGACACTATGACAGTATAGAAATGGTGGCTATATATACTCGTTACTATGGATACACTGTGAAGCTGGTATTATCTTTTAGGTATCACGATACCAATTGTTTTTCCATAGACCTCAATGCTAATTTTTGGAGAGATAAATATATTTTCTATCCTATACATTTTCAAAAAATCAAAAAAATACAAAATTTGATCTATTTAGGAATTAGCATAAATTCACATCTTGCCAAGAGGCTAAACATTTTTTTAAGCATAACAGAAAGTACAACTCTTACATAATCCACCAATCATAGCTAGTGTTGTTGTTTTTTTCTGATTGCAATGTTCCCTACACCTTAAGCTCCACCCACATGGACTTACGCAATTGGTACCGTTATACCACATATCATATGACTGAAAAAAGAGCCCAAACATGTTGTAAGAAGCACACAACATGTCATATGACTGAAAAAAAGACCCCAAACATGTTGTAAGAGGCACACATGTCATATGGCTGAAAAAAGACCCCAAAACATGTTGTAAGAAGCACACAACATGTTACATGGCTGAAAAAAGACCCCAAACATGTTGTAAGAAGCACACATATCATATGACTGAAAAAAGACCCCAAACATGTTGTAAGAAGCACACAACATGTCATATGGCTGAAAAAAAGACCCCAAACATGTTGTAAGAAGCACACATGTCATATGACTGAAAAAAAGACCCCAAAACATGGTGTAAGAAGCACACAACATGTCATATGACTGAAAAAAGACCCCAAAACATGGTGTAAGAAGCACACAACATGTCATATGACTGAAAAAAGACCCCAAAACATGGTGTAAGAAGCACACAACATGTCATATGACTGAAAAAAGACCCCAAAACATGGTGTAAGAAGCACACAACATATCATATGACTGAAAAAAGACCCCAAACATGTTGTAAGAAGCACACAACATGTCATATGGCTGAAAAAAGACCCCAAACATGTTGTAAGAAGCACACATATCATATGACTGAAAAAAGACCCCAAACATGTTGTAAGAAGCACACAACATATCATATGACTGAAAAAAGACCCCAAAACATGTTGTAAGAAGCACACAACATGTCATATGACTGGAAAAAGACCACAAACATGTTGTAAAAATCACAAAAATCACTGAAAAAAGACCATCAGTTTTGTCTCTTATCTCCTGAAACTGCTGATTTTCTGGCAAGCAATTCTGTCTGAAATAGCATGGTATACCTTGAGGCATTTAAACCCAAAAGTAATTTCCAAGTTACATCTTTATAGTAGTAACAGTTATAAAAAAAAACAGGATATCTAGTGATAACATTTTATATTTATTTCATATTGAAATATCAGGATATCTCATGATACATTTTGTATTAATTAGATACTGAAATATCAAGATATCTCATGATATATTTTGTATTCATTAGATACTGAAATATCAGGATATCTCATGATATATTTTGTATTCATAAGATACTGAAATATCAGGATATCTCATGATACATTTTGTATTAATTAGATAATGAAATATCAGGATATCTCATGATACATTTTGTATTAATTAGATACAGAAATATCAGGATATCTCATGATACATTTTGTATTCATTAGATACTGAAATATCAGGATATCTCATGATATATTTTGTATTCATTAGATACTGAAATATCAGGATATCTAATGATACATTTTGTATTAATTAGATACTGAAATATCAAGAGATCTCATGATATATTTTGTATTCATTAGATACTGAAATATCAGGATATCTCATGATACATTTTGTATTAATTAGATACAGAAATATCAGGATATCTCTTGATACATTTCGTATTAATTAGATACTGAAATATCAGGATATCTCATGATATATTTTGTATTCATAAGATACTGAAATATCAGGATATCTCATGATACATTTTGTACTCATTAGATACTGAAATATCAAGATATCTCATGATATATTTTGTATTCATTAGATACTGAAATATCAAGATATCTCATGATACATTTTGTATTAATTAGATACAGAAATATCAGGATATTTCATGATACATTTTGTACTCATTAGATACTGAATTTTATTTTACTTTTAATATAGCAACATTACTTTATCTCTGTACAAAAATACATTGTGTTATATGTGTTGATCTATTTACAAAGCTGCAATCATAATGAATTCAGCAGTGTTCCAATGGCATGGTATGGTTTAGAGAACATATTTTAATTTGTATGAAAATGTACACTTCCTTGAAACAGTTTTGCATTCAAAATCAAAATCTGAAACCACTTTAGGTTCCTACTTATGAAAATACTGAAAAAAAGTGAACCAGATTTATTAAAAAAAAAAAAAAATAGAATGACAATGGAAAGTACTGGGTTGGTATCTCTGATTATAAAAAAAAAGGAACATATTGGAAGTGTAATGCAGTAATTAACCTGTAAG
Source organism: Unio pictorum (assembly GCA_030141615.1). Classification (NCBI taxonomy): domain Eukaryota; kingdom Metazoa; phylum Mollusca; class Bivalvia; order Unionida; family Unionidae; genus Unio; species Unio pictorum. The sequence goes on along the minus strand of JARLTB010000031.1, from coordinate 1,208,351 downwards.
GCAAATGAAAAATAGAAGAAACTCAAAGTCATAGTGAAATTAATATTACACATCTGATTTATGTTATTCTACAATTATCCAAAATCAATATTCAAAATTTTAAAAAATGTTCAAGGTTAAAAATTAAACACTTGTGCCCACTTATACAAGCCTGAAATTATATTTGATTTGACCACTTATTACAGTAGATATGATTATCTAGTTAATTTGACAAAAGGCATGTTAATTTTTACATATATTTCATGTGTTGTTTAGATTGGGTCAGACTGGAATATAAAACTGCATGTATACATACCATTTTAACTACAAATACACTATGAATATTATCACACAAGGTTAAACAAACAGGCTATTTTGGTTCATCTATACCAATACTCTTAAAATATTCTCAAACAAGGTAAAACCAACAGGTTATTTCGGTTGAGCCATACCTGTTCTTATTAACAACTACATATACGCCTATAAAAGTCAGATCACCTACATGTGGCAAAGATCCTGGTCTACCGTCATATATAATCATATATACATGTACACAGGTAAGTTTATATGGTAGGCCCATATTCACTAAACTCTACAACTTCAGTACACACTTGAGTTCCATTTTTGAATATTCAGTAATAAAACAAAAAATGTAAAGAACTTTAAAGTTCCTCTTTACTAAGATAATGAAAGTTGATTCCGTATGGATTGTTTTCTTTTTTAATATAAAAAGATGTCTCAGGCAGAAACCATACTAGCAATGTACTGCAAACAGTATTCTAATTGATGAAATTGAGGGATTCTGTCTGAGATTTAGTTTTCATTTTCAACCAATCTGATGACATTGCAAATGTAAAGTTCTTTGTGATTGGTTTTTGTTATAAGGTTTAATGCCATTTTACAGTACAAGATAGGCTATGCATGGCAGCCAGTATAAATAGAGGAGAAAGAATCCAGGAAAACCCCGGAAAGAGCCACAGACCCACGTAAAGCCACCAGTCAGCTTTCTCACATACCCACATAAGCCATGCCCAAGACTGGAACCCATGCAGATAGAGGTGAGATGGCAGTGATCCATAACGGTGAGCACTATAGCCCACTCTGGGTCCTCCTTTGTGATTGGCCCAATACTCCTGATCCACTTTCTTATATTCGTTTGAGTTATCTTAAAATTTTAATCAAAAGACTTTCGGGATTTTTTTTAAACAGGTTCCTCTGCTGGACTGTTAAATCTGGACAATGTAGATTCTGGCCAAGTATTATATCTGATTTGGGGATTTTTAACTTGAGTTCACTTTCATACAAGTTTTGAGAATATGAAGCATCATCATCTCTTCTAGAGACATGTCATTGATCCACTTTGTTTCACTGATCAAATTCGTGTTAGCTAGTGAATATGATAGAGGTTGGCAAGATAAAGACACCATAAGGTGTGAGAAAAATACAGACCTTTTAGATGACTGTGAAAAGCCACAGTCATTAAAATGTGAAGAAGAAACAAAATAATATCATGTAAATGATCAAAATAGCTGATTGGGTAATTTAAGAAAACACCACTACTTGAAGCTATCAACCTATATGATTCATCCTCAGATCTTCCATTGCATACATGCTATATCTTCCATTGCATACATGCTATATCTTCCATTGCATACATGCTATATCTTCCATTGCATACATTCTATATCTTCCATTGCATACATTCTATATCTTCCATTGCTTACATGCTATATCTTCCATTGCATACATTCTATATCTTCCATTGCATACATGCTATATCTTCCATTGCATACATTCTATATCTTCCACTGCATACATTCTATATCTTCCATTGCATACATTCTATATCTTCCATTGCATACATGCTATATCTTCCATTGCATACATGCTATATCTTCCATTGCATACATGCTATATCTTCCATTGCATACATTCTATATCTTCCATTGCATACATTCTATATCTTCCATTGCATACATTCTATATCTTCCATTGCATACATGCTATATCTTCCACATGTTAGAGTCCCCTGCATTATTGATATATTTCCAACCAACCACCAGTACATGTGCATTACTGATCTATTTCCAAGCAACTTCTGGTACCCCTGCATTAGTGACATATTTCTGACCAACTGCCAGTACCCTTGCATTATTGACCAATTTCTGACCAACATCAGGTACCCCTGCATTATTGAAATAGTTTTGATAAATTTCCAGTACCCCTGTATTACTGACATAGTCTTTATCAATTTCCAGTACTCCTGCATTACTGACTTATCTGACCAACCTCTGGTACTCCTGCATTACCTCCCTATTTTCAAACAACTTTTGGTACTCCTCCATTATTGATGTATTTCTGACCAACCTTCAGTACTCCTGCATTTCTGGCCTATATCTGACCAACACAGGAAACAATATTGTAGCAAAAACAAAGGTATGTGCCTCATTACATTTTGCAGATCATTAGAATAAAAGTTGATCAACATGATAACTAAAATAATGACAATTCATTCCAAAATATTTCCATTACAAATGCGTTTGAAGATGTATATTAACTGTTGCAATGTCAACTACTAACTTATAGGTCTGAAAATGATTAAGTTTTGGTAATTCTCTTGCATTATTTCCAACTGCAGTATTTTTAGAACTGATTTCCAGTATTTCATTTCACAGTATATAACATATATGCTATTGAGTGATTTAACTAAATGCAGATATTAGTGAAAGATTTATTCTCTAAAACAAATTAAACTCTTATTTATTTCATGAAACTATCATTTTTAGTGATATGAACAGACACAAGATTGCACACTGAGTCAGTATTTTAAGATAAGTTAAATAAAGTGCTGGGGGGGGGGGGTACTGGATGCCACAGGAATCTATTTTAGATGCGATGCACTTTAATCTAAATATGCACCAACATTTCAAGTTTGATCTCAATAAGTGTACTGAAATATATTGTACATCAATGATGAAGGATAAAGGGGGCATGTGAACAGACTGAAGCATGGGGTAGATAAAAGGTTATCTTTTCTCTTCTTCCTGAAAAGGTAACTTTATTGTATTATTATTATTTAATTTTCCGATACCATCTATTTTCTTATATACCATCATTCAGCCAAACTGTTTGTTCCCCTAATTTGTTTTACTTTTCTGAATTATTAAAACTTTTCTTCTTGCAAATATGCAAATTGAAGATATTCAAGAAAACTATATAGTGACCAATATTTATACCTATAAATATTTGTACACCAAAATGTTTTTGTAAGAAATGAACTTCCTAGTTTAAATGACTGATGTATTAGCAATTTTTTTCTGTAAGAAATAAACTTCCTAGTTTAAATGACAGATGTATAGCATTAGCAAAATGTTTTTATAAGAAATGAACTTCCTAGTTTAAACGACAGATGTAGAGCATTAGCAATTTTTTTTTATAAGAAATGAACTTCCTAGTTTAAATGACAGATGTATAGCATTAGCAAAATGTTTTGTAAGAAATGAACTTCCTAGTTTAAATGACAGATGTATAGCATTAGCAAAATGTTTTTGTAAGAAATGAACTTCCTAGTTTAAATGACCGATGTATAGCATTAGCAAAATGGTTTTGTAAGAAATGAACTTCCTAGTTCAAAGGATGGATTATAGCATTAGTAAAATGGTTTTGTAAGAAATGAACTTCCTAGTTCAAAGGATGGATTATAGCATTAGCAAAATGTTTTTGTAAGAAATGAACTTCCTAGTTCAAAGGATAGATGTATAGCATTAGCAAAATATTTTTGTAAGAAATGAACTTCCTAGTTCAAAGGATAGATGTACAGCATTAGCAAAATGTTTTTGTAAGTAATGAACTTCCTAGTTCAAAGGATAGATGTATAGCATTAGCAAAATGTTTTTGTAAGAAATGAACTTCCTAGTTCAAAGGATAGATATATAGCATTTGAAAAAGTTTTGTAAGAAATGAACTTCCTAGTTCAAAGGATAGATTTATAGCATTAGCAAAATGTTTTGCAAGAAATGAAGTTCCTAGTTCAAAGGATAGATGTATAGCATTAGCAAAATGTTTTTGTAAGAAATGAACTTCCTAGTTCAAAGGATAGATGTATAGCATTAGCAAAATGTTTTGTAAGAAATGAAGTTCCTAGTTCAAAGGATAGATGTATAGCATTAGCAAAATGTTTTTGTAAGAAATGAACTTCCTAGTTCAAAGGATAGATATATAGCATTTGAAAATGTTTTGTAAGAAATGAACTTCCTAGTTCAAAGGATAGATTTATAGCATTAGCTAAATGTTTTGTAAGAAATGAAGTTCCTAGTTCAAAGGATAGATGAATAGCATTAGCCAAATGTTTATGTAAGAAATGAAGTTCCTAGTTCAAAGGATAGATGAATAGCATTAGCAAAATGGTTTTGTAAGAAATGAACTTCCTAGTTCAAAGGATAGATGAGTAGCATTAGCAAAATGTTTTGTAAGAAATGAACTTCCTAGTTCAAAGGATAGATGAATAGCATTAGCAAAATGGTTTTGTAAGAAATGAACTTCCTAGTTCAAAGGATAGATGTATAGAATTAGCAAAATGTTTTGTAAGAAATGAACTTCCTAGTTCAAAGGATAGATGAATAGCATTAGCAAAATGTTTTGTAAGAAATGAACTTCCTAGTTCAAAGGATAGATGAATAGCATTAGCAAAATGGTTTTTGTAAGAAATGAACTTCCTAGTTCAAAGGATAGATGAATAGCATTAGCAAAATGGTTTTTGTAAGAAATGAACTTCCTAGTTCAAAGGATAGATGAATAGCATTAGCAAAATGTTTTTGTAAGTAATGAACTTCCTAGTTCAAAGGATAGATGAATAGCATTAGCCAAATGTTTTTGTAAGTAATGAACTTCCTAGTTCAAAGGATAGATGAATAGCATTAGCAAAGAAAAGGCAGCTGATGCATAATATGTATTTGAATATTAAGCTTTATGTCTTGAAAAATCCTATAAAATAAGAACTTCAAATCTTCAAATTACAAATTTGTAAAAAAAAGAATCTTAAGATAAAAATAATAAATATATATTAACCATAGTTTGAAAATATTGTCAAAACAGATAAGAAGGGCACATAAAGTAGTTCGTTTCTGATGTTATGAACAAATAGCTTCTGTTGTATATTACAATTACTATATCTACATAGAGAATTTGCGTCAGTCTGGAGAAATATGGTAAAAGCAGCTCACCCTTGCAGACATTTTACATCAAGCTGATATATTTTTTATCCCATTCCTTAAGCTGGTATTGTCAGCATTTAGAATAAAAGCATTTTGACTAACAGCATTTAGAATGACAGCACACAGATTGACAGCATTAAGATTGACAGCATTTAGATTGACAGCCTTTAAACTGACAGCATTTAGACTAACAGCATTTAGATTGACAGCATTTAGACTGACAGCATTTAGATTGGCAGCATTTAGAATGACAGCATTTAGAATGACAGTATTTTAGCTAACAGCATTTAGATTGACATCATAATAGCCATGACATTAGGCTGATAAACAATTAAACTAGTTTGCAGCATTCTTCTTGACTGACAACAAATGATATAGTTTTGTTTGCCTTAAAGATGTGAACTGAAATGCCTTATTTTCCTCATTAGGTTAAATTTTCTGTTCTCATTGGTGACAGTACCATTTAGTATGCCCAAAATTGGGGCAACTCATTTTTGTTTCATGCTTTTGTAGACTGTCAAAAAAAAGGCAATGAAAGCCAAAGGGGTGTGGTTGCTACTAATAACTTTTAGTTTCTTTGTTTGTGAAGCAGTTTTAACTAATATAGATACCCATTAGAAAGGCTTGGAAAACATTTGTAATTATAAACAAATACACAACCATAAAAGTTCTTGCTGTGTATCTATGATAATTTAAGACTAATTGTGTAAAACAAAATAGCCTTAAAAACGCAGAGGAGTGAGTAAGTATTCCAAAATTATATTCAGGAATCAAAACAGATCATTGGGATTCTGTGTAATCTAACCATTTCCTTTCAGCACTTTTCCATTTACTGGTTATTCTGTGTAATATAACCATTTCCATTCAGCAATTTTCCATTTAGTGGTTATTCTGTGTAATATAACCATTTCCATTCAGCACTTTTCCAATTACTGGTTATTCTGTGTACTATAACCATTTCCATTCAGCACTTTTCCATTTACTGGTTATTCTGTGTAATATAACCATTTCCATTCAGCACTTTTCCAATTACTAGTGATTCTGTGTAATAAAACCATTTCCAATCAGTGCTTTTCCAATTACTAGTGATTCTGTGTAATATAACCATTTCCATTCAGCACTTTTCCAATTACTAGTGATTCTGTGTAATATAACCATTTCCATTCAGCACTTTTCCAATTACTAGTGATTCTGTGTAATATAACCATTTCCATTCAGTGCTTTTCCAATTACTAGTGATTCTGTGTAATATAACCATTTCCATTCAGCACTTTTCCAATTACTAGTGATTCTGTGTAATATAACCATTTCCATTCAGCACTTTTCCAATTACTAGTGATTCTGTGTAATATAACCATTTCCATTCAGTGCTTTTCCAATTACTAGTGATTCTGTGTAATATAACCATTTCCATTCAGCACTTTTCCAATTACTAGTGATTCTGTGTAATATAACCATTTCCATTCAGTGCTTTTCCAATTACTAGTGATTCTGTGTAATATAACCATTTCCATTCAGCACTTTTCCAATTACTAGTGATTCTGTGTAATATAACCATTTCCATTCAGCACTTTTCCAATTACTAGTGATTCTGTGTAATATAACCATTTCCATTCAGTGCTTTTCCAATTACTAGTGATTCTGTGTAATATAACCATTTCCATTCAGCACTTTTCCATTTACTAGTGATTCTGTGTAATGTAACCATTTCTATTCAGCACTTTTCCAATTACTGGTTATTCTGTATAATATAACCATTTCCATTCAGCACTTTTCCAATTACTAGTGATTCTGTGTAATCTAACCATTTCCATTCATCACTTTTCCATTTACTGGTTATTCTGTGTAATATAACCATTTCCATTCAGCACTTTTCCATTCACAGGTGATTCTATGCAAAATATTTCCATTTAGGACTTTATCATGTTTTTTTTATCATACAGCAGAAATTTGAAATTTCAAAGGGCCATGGAATCAAAGTTAAGCTGTTTCGAGTTTTCCATGATCACACTCCAAAGAATGTTAAAGAGAATTGAGCAAGTCATTGAAGTGATGTCTAATATTCAAGTTATCAATGTCTGAGTATTTTTAGTTTCAAGGTATCGAGACGAAGATTACTTTGTTAGTATGAAAGAAATTCCTAGGCAATATCTTTCATGTTTCATTGATTACAAAAGCATAATATGCAGGGGTGAGTGGAATCAGTTTGAAAATTACAAACGTATATTGTTAAACAGTCAAACAATACATATTGCAAATATTTGTCCCTGTACTGAAAATAGCCGTCACACTAACATATGTAAGCTCTGATTATTTTCCTCTGACTAGCATATCAGGAAAGACATCTAACCCATATCCAGCATATCACGAAAGACATCTAACCCATATCTAGCATATCACGAAAGACATCTAACCCATATCCAGCATATCACGAAAGACATCTAACCCATATCTAGCATATCATGAAAGACATCTAACCCATATCTGACTGATGACTTTGATCATAGGCAATATTACCTGTCCAAAAAATAGTACAATTTTACAAAACTTGTATTCCCTCAAGAGAGGCCACCCCATGGTCAGACACGATATTGTCTGACATAACAACATTATAGTTTTTTAATTTTTAACAGGCTACTGATAACAGAATAGTTTTACAACATTACCTTTTCCAGAGAGAACATCTATAGTAAAGTGAAGAAATATTAGATGTGATTTGATGATTATAAATTTAAGCTGACAAACTTAATCCAGATAACATAAATTACCAGTATTTCATATTAAAACTTGACACAGAACTTGTACGGCTTTTATTTCAAATTATGTGCCATGAAACATTTGTGTATATGGATGTCAAGTCCTTGTGTTATGAAATAATATCCTTATAAGATACAAAAACTAGAGGAATGGCAACAAAAAATTCCTCACATAAATACACCAGTGCTCTTCCAAACTCCACCCCTACCCATAACTGAATTCCTCACATAAATACACCAGTGCTCTTCCAAACTCCACCCTTACCCATGAGTGAGATGAGTTCACAATGAAAAAAAGCACATAATGCTTGTAAAAATAAGGTGAGTACAATGATTAGTCAGCACGCACAATATCCTCTGATGATCATAATATGTACTATTAAAAATTACAATGGCTACATTCACAAAAATTCTGTCATACATTGCATCTAACAGTTTGTCAAAAATGGGCAATAACTCTTACACAAATCATGGCAGCACAGTGATATGTCAATATATACATCTTTAAATGATGACCGTAATATGTACCAAGTTTAATTGCAATCCAAGAAATACTGCCAGACAAACTGCATTAAGAAGATTCAGTCAACCACTCTATATTGTTGTAGGGCAAAAAGGCCAATGACTCTAAAAGAAAACCAAGAGATCAAAGTGATTTGTTTAAATGTGTATTTTCAGGTAATGACCATAATTTACCCACTGTCATGACAATAAATCTGAAATGCAGAACTAGGCATAATTTACCCACTGTCATGATAATAAATCTGAAATGCAGAACTAGGCATAATTTACCCACTGTCATGACAATAAATCTGAAATGCAGAACTAGGCATAATTTACCCACTGTCATGATTATAAATCTTAAATGCAGGACTAGGCATAATTTACCCACTGTCATGACAATAAATCTGAAATGCAGGACTAGGCATAATTTACCCACTGTCATGACAATAAATCTGAAATGCAGGACTAGGTGTGCCAATGAATTTTTTTAAATACAATATACTACAATAAGCTACAAGACAAAAAACTCAAAAACAAATTCGGGGCAAAGTGATTAATTAATATGTGTATTTTCAGGGGATGAACTTAATATTTACAAAGTTTCATGACAATCCATCCAAAATAATGGACTAGTTGTGCTAATCAGAGTGTCACACAATGCATTAATCTATGACAGAAATAGTGCAACAACTGTAACATACGAGGGGGGGGGGACAAAAATGATTTTTTGATATGCATAGGTGATCATCATGTTTACCAATGTTCACGGCAATCCATCAGACTTGCAAAATTAGTTGTGCTAATGAGATTGATGGATAGATGAATGGACACAAATACTACATACCCCTATCTATGATCACTGCTCTGATTGGCTGGATAAAACTGGAATTTTAAATACCCCTACCTCTGATCACTGCTCTGATTGGCTGGATAAAGCAGAGGAGTACAATATGCCCTACCTCAGATCACTGCTCTGATTGGATAAAGCAGAGGAGTATACAACAGGGAATAAGATTACAATATTGCTCTAATCCTATTCTCTAGTACACTCCTCTCTGAGGTAGTATATTTTACGGAATAGACTGGTTTACACATTATTGTATTATGTTAAAGGAAGAGACTGGTAGACTAGGTTACATGGTACAACATTGAGTATGTATTGTGGAATAGACTGGTTTAATCAGTCTGACATCTGGTATGCTTCAAAGAAATAGACTGGTGTATATTGTATGACTAGCAAATCTTGTTTAACTGAGTGAACGAGCCTAAAGAGAGAGTACACAACACAAAAGGGAGAAACCAGCAAGCAAGTTACTGCAAATGTCTTAAGAAGCTTTCTTTCTAGCATCACTATTCACATCAAATGTGAAAAACTCAACATGTATACCCGACCCTGTTGCATTTATCAACATGAAAAGTTGCAGATCCATGTAGAAAATATCTTTATGGTTTAGGGAAAATTCTTTTAAACTGACTATTAATATATACATTTTTAAAAAAATAATTATGCTTCTGATAATTGAAATAAAATATAAATATGTGAAATAAATATAAATTTGTGAAATAAAATTTTAAGAGTAGAAATCTTCTACAGATCTGCTACTGATGGCCATAAATAACTTACACAGAAATTAATCATTCTTCTGAAACAAAAAAGGTAGGTGCAAACTAAAATACATTTTATGTAAAAAGACTTTTCTGCTTGTTAATTGCTATTAGTGATGGCAGTTTAGCACCATTAAATTTTCCTGGATCCTTCATCTCAGCATATTAGTTGCAAAAAAGCTTAGCAGAAAACCAATGGTAAAATATACAGATGTTATAAAACTTTTTTGCAAGTTTTATCCTACAGAAGCAAAGTATGCATTGCTATGTAATACAATACAATATACATTGATTTAATCTCAATCAATCCACAGAATAAAATATACACTGATTTAATCTCAATCAATCCACACAATAAAATATACACTGATTTAATCTCAATCAATCCGCACAATAGAATATACACTGATTTAATCTCAATCAATCTGCACAGTACAATATACACTGATTTAATCTCAATCAATCCACAGAATAAAATATACACTGATTTAATCTCAATCAATCCACAGAATAAAATATACACTGATTTAATCTCAATCAATCTGCACAATACAATATACACTGATTTAATCTCAATCAATCCACAGAATAAAATATACACTGATTTAATCTCAATCAATCCGCAGAATAAAATATACACTGATTTAATCTCAATCAATCCACAGAATAAAATATACACTGATTTAATCTCAATCAATCCACAGAATAAAATATACACTGATTTAATCTCAATCAATCCACACAATACAATATACACTGATTTAATCTCAATCAATCTAAAGAATACAATATACACTGATTTAATCTCAATCAATCCACAGAATAAAATATACACTGATTTAATCTCAATCAATCCACACAATACAATATACACTGATTTAATCTCAATCAATCCACATAATAAAATATGCATACTGTTTTATCCAAATAGATTGGATTATCAATCCACACAAAATACAATATATATTGCTTTATCTTAAAATATGGCGTTATCAATCCAAGCACAATGCAACAGGCATCTTTTAATTATACAAGTTTAAAGCCATATTTGAAGTTTAGCAAATAGTAAATGGCTTATTAAATTCCATAAAAGCTGATGCTAATATATATATATATATATATATATATATATATATATATATATATATATATATATATATATATAGTCTACCACAAAATCATTACTATACTTATCATCATGATGATAATAATAATAATAATAATAATAATAATAATAATAATAATAATAATAATAATAATAATTATAATAATAATAATAATAATAACAATAAAAATAATAATGAGGACTTTGTATAGCGCCTAATCTTTAGAAGCTCTAAGCACTTTACAACATCTATAATGATATGACTACACTACAGAAAAAAAAAAAAAATATGAAATTGGAAGACATAAAAACATGCTGAAAAGTAGAAAGAGATGTATACTCATTATAATGTATTTAGTAGTTTGAGTTTGGCGGGGTAATTACTAATTATACTTGTTTATAAGTGAGGTCCAAATGCAAATAGAATAGTCTAGTGGCAAACTTTGATAATTACAACAAAACATGTAAGTTGTATGTATTTTGGGTTAAGCAGCGAAGTGTTACACCATGTTTGCACATTTTTATGCTTGAGGCCCTATTGTCACTGTCAGGTTGAATGTACTGACTTTTGCTTAAAATCCTGGTTACTAAAAAAAGAGAACATGTATTTTGTGAGTGTAACCACCAATAACATTTACATAGAACATTTCTTTGCACTTTTCTGCTACTGATATGCACCCTACATTTTAACATGACCCTAAAATGAGCCTGCCTTTTGCTACTGAAATCTGCTCTGTGTATTAAAACATCTCTAAAAAGAGCTTTGCCTCCTGCTAATGAAATGTGCCCTGTATATTATCATGGCTCTAAATTGACCTTGCCCTTTGCTACTGAAATGTGCCCTGTATATTATCATGACTCTAAATTGACCTTGCCCTTTGCTACTGAAATGTGCTCTGTATATTATCATGGCTCTAAATTGACCTTGCCCTTTGCTACTGAAATGTGCCCTGTATATTATCATGACTCTAAATTGACCTTGCCCTTTGCTACTGAAATGTGTCCTGTATATTATCATGGCTCTAAAATGCACATGCCCTTTGCTACTGAAATGTGCCCTGTATATTATCATGGCTCTAAAATGCTCATGCCCTTTGCTACTGAAATGTGCCCTGTATATTATCATCACTCTAAACTTCCCTTGCCAATTGCTACTGAAATGTGTCCTGTACATTATCATGGCTCTAAATTGCACTTGCTCTTTGCTACTGAAATGTGCCCTGTACATTATCATGGCTCTAAAATGACCTTGCCCTTTGCTACTGAAATGTGTCCTGTACATTATCATGGCTCTAAATTGCACTTGCTCTTTGCTACTGAAATGTGCCCTGTACATTATCATGGCTCTAAAATGAGCTTTGCCTCCTGCTACTGAAATGTGCCCTGTATATTATCATGGCTCTAAATTGACCTTGCCCTTTGCTACTGAAATGTGCCCTGTTTATTATCATGGCTCTAAAATGAGCTTTGCCTCCTGCTACTAAAATGTGCCCTGTACATTATCATGGCTTTAAAATGAGCTTTGCCTCCTGCTACTAGAATATGTCCTGTATCTTAACATGCCCTTACAATGAGCTTGATTGTAATTGCCTTTTGCTATAAAAAATATGTCCTGGATCTTAATATGCCCTTACAATTGTGTTTGCCTTTTGCTACAGAAAAAGGTAATAAATGTTAATATTCCCCTAAAATAAATTTGAGCTTTCTTACAAAAACAAAGTCTTTTATTGATTCTGAGGCAACTTGTAAAAAATGGCTACATTTATTTATTGAAATAATGGACAAGTGATGTTAAACTAAACTTCACTTCAGATTGTGAAATGATTGCCTTATTGTTCCCTTTGCTATAAAATCAGTATGGCTATAGTCATTCTAGGTATTTAAATGGCCACTGCTTTGAGATCCAATGTCTGCAATCAAACTGCTAAGTATATTTATTTATTAGTAATCATGTACCTGGTTGATGTGTCTTCTCTGCACAAGCATCATCTGGCCTGTAAAATAACAAGAAAACTGCACTTTCATCTTCAATGTATTTATGAAATTCTCAAAAACATCTACAATCCTCACTAACTACATGGGTATTAATGATTATGTTGAGATAATAGGTAATTTGTTGAGGGATAATTTTTTCAAAGTGTACACCAGACTCCAGTGTCTACATGGTTGCTTAAATCAGTGTGAATAAAGAGTCAAAGTCACAAATGTCAAACTAATCCATTACAACAGTATTAATTTTGATCTTACTGCTACAATGAAGTTTCTCTGCAGTGCACATAAGCCAAGAATTTGAGGGCTTAGATGCAATGGTTAACAATTGATTATAGCCTCTGTGATTCTTGGTTCAATTCAAAGGGTCAGCATATTTAAGGTAAGTAGTCATTCATCATTGCTCATTTGGTTTTCTCGCACTGGCGTTCCAGTTTCTTGAGACTGACACAATTATGTACATTATCACTTGACCCTATATAGTTTTCACCTCAGTTAAATTTATAACGTCCAAACTTACAATATCCAAAAAATTGAAAACTGCATACACCAAGATCTACTATCAAATCATATGTTGGCAGATCAGACTCTATACTGTTAATTCTATTTATTACTGTATGTGAACCATGTCGATCTTTATCTGCCAGCACACTTCATACAGATTTATCTGGGTAAATGCTGTTTGTAAATGCATCTATCTATCTATCTATCTATCTATCTATCTATCTATCTATCTATCTATCTATCTATCTATCTATCTATCCATCCATCCATCCATCCATCCATCCATCCATCCATCCATCCATCCATCCATCTATCTATGTATCCCTTAGTCTTGCCGACTGTTGAGGCACCACTGATGACCTGACAACCAGCTTCCTCCATTCCAATCTGTTCTCTGCTACTCTCACTGTGTCACTCAGCTTCAGTCCTGTCCGTTCTGAGATGTTATCCTCCCATCTTTTCCTCTGTCTGCCTCTCCTTTGCCTTCCCTGCACAGTACTTTGCATGATTGTCTTAGCAAGCCCTGTTAATCGTGTGACATGTCCGTACCATTTCATTTTGCGCTTTTTCACAATGTTCAATAGCTCTTCATAGGGCCCAATGGCTTGCTTAATTCTGTTTCCCACTTCCTCATTCGTGACATGATCTCTATATGTAATGCCAAGCAACCTTCGAAAGCATCTCATTTCAACAGCTTGTATCCTCCTTTCGAGATCTGCTGTGAGGGTCCATGACTCACAGGCATATAGGAATACAGATGCAACCAAGGAGCGCATCAGTCTGATTTTTGAGCTGACTGAAGTGTTTCTGTCTTTCCAAACTGTCTTCAGCCTTGTCATTGCTGTTATTGTCAGCGCAATCCTGGACAATATTTCTGGTTTCGATCCCTCGTCTGCCACGATGGCTCCTAAGTACTTGAATCTATTAACTGTTTCCAGTTTTCGGCCTCTAATCATGATGTCAGTGCTGATGCCACTGGTGTTGTTGGTCATCAATTTGGTCTTCTCTGCACTGATTTCCATACCAAAAGCAGTAGCTCTCCTGTCCAGTTTTTCCACCAACTGAGCTAGCTCCTCATTTCCTGCAAGGCCATCAATGTCATCAGCAAAGCGCATATTCGTTATTATTTCTGCCTCCAATACTGAAAGTTCCTTCATGGTCTTCCAGTGCATCTGTCATGATTTTTTCAAAGAAGATGTTGAAGAGAGTAGGTGAAAGCAAGCAGCCCTGTCTGACTCCCACAGTTGTCCTAAACCAATCTCCTATCTGACCGTTGAAGCATACTGCGCTGGTGGCCTTGCTGTAAAGGCTTTCTATGACTCTGATCAGGTTGATGTTGTACAGCTTCATGGTGGACCAAAGGGCTGCATGCCATACCCTGTCAAACGCCTTCTTGAAATCTATAAAGACATGATAAAGGTCTTGCTGGCGCTGGAGGTATTTCTCACATAGTATTCTCAGGTTGAAAATTTGTTCAGTTGTGCTTCGCCCTGGTCTGAAGTCTGCCTGTTCTTCAGCAATGATTTCCTCTGCCCATGGCTTCAGTCTGTTTAATATGATTTTTAGCATGACTTTGCTTGGGTGGCATATAAGACTGATCATATGATAGTTCTGACATTGCTGCAAATTGCCTTTTTTCGGGAGAGTTACTATGAGTGACTGAGTCCATGGTGTTGGCCATTCCCCTGTCTGCCAGATCTTGTTGCAGATTGATAGTAGGGTGCTTATCATGGCTTCACCCCCTTCTTGGACTAGTTCTGCAGGAATATTGTCTACTCCTGCTGCCTTCCTTTTTTTCAATGCTTTCACTGCAGCCTCTACTTCTTCTCGGAGGATGGGGTAGTTGTCAGTGTTGGTCACTGATGGGGTGTTGAGTATGTCTGGGTCCCCTGTAGGTCTATGGTTGTACAGGTCTGAGCATGCATGTAAATGCATGCATTATTGCAAAAAGAATAATATAATCCTTCTTATGCATAGGTGTAGAGAGGAAAATTCCAGCCAAGGTTCTGCATTTGATGTCAATACAAGTTTTGGACTCTTGTGTAAAATATTCACCAATGAATAACTAGCAATTATTTTTCTCATATTCTCAACAAAATCTGAGGGTTAGCATTAGAATGTTAAATTGGGATTCAAGCAAATTTACTACAACAAAAATCTATTTAAAACTAACACAATAACGAAAGTGTAAACTTTAAATGACATTTATAGATATATCAGTGTTTAAAAACTATGACAGCTGTGGTACTGGCTATACAAAGAAATAAAAAACTATTAAGACTGCTGTTGTAATGGTATTACCATTCATTTAAAAACTGGTTGAGACTGCTGTAGTAACAGCATTCCCAAACTGATTGAGACAGCTGTGTTAATGACAATACACAGCTAGTTGAAATTGGTGGTAATGGCAGAACACAGCTGACATTTATGTGGTAATCATAGAACACAGCTGAGATTTATGTGATAATGGCAGAACACTACTGAGATTGATGTAGTAATGGCAAAACACAGCTGAGATTTATGTGGTAATGGCAGAACACAGCTGAGATTAATGTAGTAATGGCAATACACAGCAAGTTGAGATTAATATGGCAATGTCAATACAGTGCATTCAAAATTGTACTTAAGACAGCTGTGATGATGGAAATACACAACATTCAAACACTGATTCAGACTGCTGTGGTAATGGCAATCAACATCATTTAAAAACTGGTTGATACAGCTGTGGTAATGGCAATCAGCATCATTCAAAAGCTGGCTGATACAGCTGTGTTAATGGCAATCAACAGCATTCAAAAACTGGTTGATAAAGCTGTGGTAATGGCAATCAACAGCATTCAAAAACTGGTTGATAAAGCTGTGGTGATGGCAATCAACAGCATTAAAAAACTTGTTGAGACTGCTGTAGTAATTACAATAACATTCAAAAAGTGTGATTGAGACAACTGTAATAATGGAAATATACAGTAGAATTTCAAGATAGCTGTTTTGACCTGAAACCAGTCTATTGAATCTGTTCATGTAACTAGGTCAATTAGTGTAAACTGCTCTAACTGTGAGTCACTAACTTTAATTGCAACACATTTTAGGACAATTCAATAACAGTTATCATAACAAGTTATCTACTTAGAAAATAAATGTGTTGAAATTAATACTGATCTTAATAATTATCAAAGAATGCTGAAATTTTGATTGAAATAAATGTGTTTTTGGCAATTTGTATGCATTATAGTTGCAACAGAAGGTCATGCGATCAAAGACAATATTCCTATGTGTTGAAAGGTATGAGATATTCCCGATCATTTTCTTCACTGATAAACACAATCAAACAAATACAGGAATAGGAAATAATAATTTATTCATGTGCAAGCTTGAATTTACTTAAATAAAATTGAATCTGACAGCCTCATAAAAGAACTCACTGCTTTTGCTCCCCTTCTTCCCCCTCATTGTCTTCATCCTCATTCTCTGTTCCAAGGGGATGTAGGGTTATGGGGTTGAACAAGCTCATTGGTTCTCCAAGAATACCAACCCTGAAATAAATCCACAATATAATAATGAAGTTGGAGAAATTATGCTTTGAAAAATATGCCAAAAATGTAAAAACTGAGTTGGAGTTTGCTTTGATGTAAGCGACCTTACACTCCATTTTACATACCTACGGCAATCATGCTAAAATTATGGAATAAAAGGCAATTACTCATGAATGTACTGGTATAGCTGCTTGTCAAAATTTGATCTTAACCCAAGCAATTTGACTAACTGGTCCAAATTGCTATTGGAAAAAAATTAAAACAGCTTATTAATGCCAAAACATCCAGCTTTCAATTGTGTGGAAAATTATGATTTTGTTCAGCCAAAAAAGTAAAACAGATAGATGATGATCTTAGTTGATCTATATTCAGAATTTTAGCCTTTATTATTACCATTCTTTCATGAACATGTAATAGTTATGCTGGTTACATGCCTTGAACAATTAAATGTGTGTATATTTTCATAAAGATTACCTCAATTCGTAGCATCACTTATATCACTGAAAATGTTTAACTCGTGAGCAATGTGATCAACATAATGAAACAGCTATTACAGAGCACATGATTCAACGTAAATTAAACAACTATTAAGAACTAGCTGAAGTGTTATCTGGAAGAATGCAATTTGGTTGAACAAATGAATAAAGCAAAATCAGCATCTGTTTGGAATAAACAAAGATTAAAGTAAATGCATGGCATGATTTGTGTAAATACATATACCGTACATTATAATAAAGCCTGGTCTCCCAGATAAACTCAAACCAGTCCATTGAATTATGAAGTCTTTATTTACCTTTATTTAATTTCATGTTGGAGAAATCAGAAAATATGCATTGTGTAAATACATATACCGTACATTATAATAAAGCCTGGTCTCCCAGATAAACTCAAACCAGTCCATTGAATTATGAAGTCTTTATTTACCTTTATTTAATTTCATGTTGGAGAAATCAGAAAATATGCATTGTGTAAATACATATACCGTACATTATAATAAAGCCTGGTCTCCCAGATAAACTCAAACCAGTCCATTGAATTATGAAGTCTTTATTTACCTTTATTTAATTTCATGTTGGAGAAATCAGAAAATATGCACATGCAAAATAATAACAAAATAGTAGTTTATAAAAGTTTAGTAAGTGTTGGGATGGACAATAATTATATTTTTGTGTCCCAAAATTTACAGCTTTTATGGTAGTCGACAAAAAAAAATCTTAGAAACTTACAAGTTTAGACCTTGGCCTGGGGATTAGCCGACCTCCCTTCTTCCAGGACTTTATTTTTTCCTAAATTAATCAGTTTATATACAAGTATATACGGTAATGTTTGTGTTGTCTGCCAACCTATATAGCAGTTGGGCAAAGTTATCTCCTCTTACCTATACAGATTGGTGGCAATGTCTAAGAACCTGTCAGTTACTAACAGGAGTAAATGGCTCTCTATGGATGTAAATCTCTATATTTGATGCCAGGACACTACAAATGTCTTGGAACTGAAAAACTCACTGATATGTACACATTTGTAATGGACATTCTTTTATTCTATGAGTTTTTCTAGTGCATGTACATAAAATAATTACAGCCCGAACCTAGTATGAAGTTACTCCCCATAAAAGTGCCAAAATGTGTGATGATGACAAAGTGTAAGTAAATTTAAAGGCAGAGCTTTGTTGGCATAGGAAGATAAAATGTTGGAAATATAGATGAAGTATACACTCCTTAGAAGTGAAAAACTTCTCCAGCTTGTAATGGTATAGCTTCCGTGTCGATTCTGGCTTTTTGCAAGGTTTCTCATGATGAGAGCATGCTTCTAGGCATGAGAAGTAGTAACTGACAGATTCCTACACATTGGCGCCAAGCCTTATACCTAACAGGAAATAACTCTGCCAAACCTCTACATAGGATGGCAGGCAACTTTTAGCTCCCTTTAACTACAAGTAGTACATGTATCTGGAAAGGCCAGATTTGTGAACTACATGTAGTAGTAGTTCTATTAAGGTAAAATGATTGGTTAATGTATTTAAAGCAAAAACAAAAGCCATTAACTAACCATGCAAGTCAAATGTTTAAAAAAATTGCTACCAAAGTGTACAGGAATGGTTGAATCAAAGAGTTGGGAAAAAGTTAAATGCCATCATGCAACATGTTAACATATATTCAACCAGAACTCAACTGTATCTAAGACACACACAGCAATACAGACTGAAGATAAAAACAATTCAATTAATTTTTTCAGAGACAATTTTACATAGACCCACCAGAAAAAAATCCTTACATCACTATATCTTTCTGAACTGAGATTTGCAAAAATATTTATCCCCAAACACTGGTATTACAATATTTTGGACTCATGGCAAGCTACCTTAATGAAGTAAATGTTTGTTACAGTTAATATAACATGATTTGTCTGTATGTACAATGTAAAGTGATTGCTGTTATAAATGGCCAAAAATAAATATGAGATTTGAAAAGTTCTGAAAATATAAAACTAAGTTTGATTGATCAAACATTTTGATAATCAAGAGACAGAAAGATAGAAGTTGTGACCCTGACACTTAAAATTCTTAAAATCGGAATATTTTATCACATACATTTTAATATTTTTACACTGAGTAATATGTAAAGATGAATCAATAACTGCACAACACCGATTAGATACAGTTAAGTTCCTAAGATCAAGCTGTATTTTCATGGTTAGCATGAAATTGTGCTCAGACAAAAGAAGTTAACATTCTGTTCAGTTGCTATGTCCATCTCATCTACATTATTATGATCATACCCATGTACATTATTATGATGATACCCATGTACATTATTATGATGATACCCATGTACATTATTATGATGATACCCATGTACATTATTATGATGATACCCATGTACATTATTATGATGATACCCATGTACATTATTATGATGATACTCATGTACATTATTATGATGATATCCATGTACATTATTATGATCATACCCATGTACATTATTATGATGATACCCATGTACATTATTATGATGATACCCATGTACATTATTATGATGATACCCATGTACATTATTATGATGATACCCATGTACATTATTATGATGATACCCATGTACATTATTATGATGATACCCATGTGCATTATTATGATGATACCCATGTACATTATTATGATGATACCCATGTACATTATTATGATGATACCCATGTACATTATTATGATGATACCCATGTACATTATTATGATGATACCCATGTACATTATTATGATGATACCCATGTACATTATTATGATGATACCCATGTACATTATTATGATGATACCCATGTACATTATTATGATGATACCCATGTACAAGTTTAAGTTGAAGTATTTTTCATGCTTAGTTACCTAGTTAAGCATTCAGTATTTCTTCTTTGTTAGGAGTAATCAGCAGAACAAAGAATTCATAATTCTTGGCAAACCAGTACATTTCCAGTTTTGAAATGTATATGGAACTTTTCATTCTTTTGGACTTTCATAGAACTTTATCAGGGTTAATTTGGATTTACTATAAAATGCTTCTTTCTGTTGGTGACCCAACAAAAGAACGCACATACAAAAACACACCGACAAAAGAGCGCCAACAAATGAGCGCAAGACAAAAGAGCTCAATACCAAAAGAGTGCCACAAAAGAGCGCCAATTAAATTATACTAACAAGTAGAGTACAGATCAAGTAGACAAGTTTTCAAACATTATTGAGCAAAAAGAAATATGTTTGCAACTATACTATCAAGTATGAGATCACATATTTATATAGAGAAGTTTTCAAACGATCAAAGTTTTGATCTATAAATGCTGGTACAAACAGACTAGAGCTCAAAGAATCTGTTGGACGTTTAAAAATAGTTAAAAATTCCTATTTAAGTTCACCATGTTCTGCAGTTTTACAAAATTTACAAAATTACAGCATAATAGTTGTACAAAAATTTGCATGGAAACAATCGAGTCACAGAAGGGGAAGATAGTGCTATTAATTCCTTTTACGTCATTTTAAGTAATGATTATAATTTTGTTAAACATTTACCTAATTTATGCAGAAGTGATTTCTACTTTAAATTGTAATACACTTCATTATAAGCATTTATGACTTTCAATTACTAAAATTATTTGCACTATTTTGTCTTGCGCTCTTTAGTCTGCGCTCTTTTGGTATTGAACTCTTTTGTTCTGCTCTCATTTGTTGGCGCTCTTTTGTCAGCGTTTTTTTGTCATGCGCTCTTTTGTCGGGGTGCCCTTTCTGTTACTTAGTTGAAGACAATAACATCATAACAATAGTTTTATAAGGGATGCTTGTGTTTTGATTAAATAACCAGGGGTCAATTTGTATCATCTTGCCAGACAACTAGTTACTGTTTCCTGATTGGTTGAATGCAAACTGATTCCTACTGTGTATGTATTCATGCCTAGTTAAAAAAAAAGTTTTAAATCGATGCAATTAAAACATGTTTGTGACAGAATTTCTGTTATTGTTTCATTAGTGTTTAAAAAAATTAAGCACAAAAGACTGACGAGTTTATTTGTTTTAGTTTATTCAAGTGTGAAATAAAACAATTGTTGTACAAACTCAAGTATGCTCTGCTTCAATCAATCCTTAAATAGAACACACAATATAGACCCTAATCTGCCGTCAACATTGTTTGTAGGCTGGGTCAACATTATATGCAGACTGGTTTTATATTTTTTGTAGATGATTAGGTGCATATATAGATATATATATATATATATATATATATATATATATATATATATATATATATATATATAGGTTTGGGGTTTCTTTGTTAAGTAAACCAGTAAACAAGAGGATCATACTTAAAATTCTTTCTTTCTGGAGACACAATTTCATGTTTGAGTTCTTCTTCCAGATTCTCCACATCTTTCTCACCAGCAAGCTTTCCCATGGAACTGAAAAGTTAAGTTACAAACACACGGCATGAAGTATTTTTGTTAAGATTTTAAATTATAAGTTCTATTCAAAGTCACATAGGGCTTACTGTGGTCTTGATACTGATTTTGTCAGCTTTCTATCATATAATTTGAATCTTAATGCCATGCATAAATCTCACAATTAGGGCATAATATAGTATCACAAAGAATCATTAGCATGAATACTGAAACCTCTGAATTACCGCAAACTGTATATAACAAAATATGATACAACCAAAAGATATGACATGATTTTATTCAACCTGCTTTGTCCCATCTGATAAATACTTATGTAACATTCTCTATATTTCCTTATTACACTATCAAAAACTTGGCCCGTATTGCTGGAGCTAATAAAATGAAAAACAGCAAAGCCTACAAATTTAAATGGAGGGACTTATTAAAGGTTACTAGCTAACAGAGTTAGGAGCTTAAGAGTGATCCACATACAATACAATTAAAGATTTCCTTGGGTTGTAAACAGTTTGTTTAAGTTACAGTGAAAACTGATTTAGGACACATCTGTATAAAAAGACATCTCTTTATGTATGCCATCATGTATAGATCCCTTAGATTAATGCTCATATAATTTGCATTGGTATATAAAGGACACTTGGCCATACAGGACAAAGTATATTAGTCACTTACATCAGTGTTTAAAACAGGTTATAAAGATAAAGAAAACCTGCTGTAAAAGGGGCCTGCTGTAATAGGACAATGTGCATATGTTCATATAACGGATACCTACTAACACAGGTAAGGGTGATTGGGTTTCTTTCATTAATGTTCATGTCACTTTCACCTCTATACAAAGGACACCCCACAGAACAGTATGGATGGGTATCTTACAACACTATTTATATCATTTTAAAATCTATGTAAAGGACACCTGCTCATACAAGACGGTATGATTAATACCTTAGGCAGCTTTCACTACAGAACGCTGGTCTGAATTTAAATGATTAGTTTGCTGTTTAGATAGTTAGAAAGGACGTTACCAATGTTGCTATGAGGAAATAATCTCATTTTATAGATAAGGTTTCTCTGTTGAGTAAAGTGCTATTTAATTAAACTTTGTTTATCCTCCATGTCTCAGTATCTCCATTACTCGTTCAATCAATTATTAATTTGAATTCCTTGTTTCTCCATATAATAGGAGTGGGAACAAGTGTCCAAATTTAATGAAGTTTTAGAGTTTAATAATATGTCCATAAAAGGTATGCCACAGGTGAGCCTTGATGACTTCAGATTTTGAAGATTATCTTTGTTGTTCTGAACATGACTAAAAAGTATGGAACTGCTGCTGTCCACAATGCTAACAAACAAGTGTTTTGGGGTAAATTTTTGTCCCATGTCTAGCATGATCAAGTCCACAATGTTAACAAACAAGTGTTTTGGGGTAAATTTCTGTCCCATGTCTAGCATGATCAAGTCCACAATGCTAACAAACAAGTGTTTTGGGATAAATTTATGTCCCATATTTAGCACGATCAAGTCCACAATGTTAACAAACAAGTGTTTTGGGATAAATTTATGTCCCATGTCTAGCATGATCAAGTCCACAATGCTAACAAACAAGTGTTTTGGGGTAAATTTCTGTCCCATATTTAGCATGATCAAGTCCACAATGCTAACAAACAAGTGTTTTGGGTTAAATTTCTGTCCCATGTCTAGCATGATCAAGTCCACAATGCTAACAAACAAGTGTTTTGGGGTAAATTTATATCCCATGTCTAGCATGATCAAGTCCACAATGCTAACAACAGTTTTTTTTATAAATTTCTGTCCCATGTCTAACATGACCAAGTTTACAATGCTAAAAACAACATTTTTTGATAAATTTCTGTCCCATGTCCAACGTTCCCTCTAAGCGAATGGTAGATGTGCGTGCAGTGCTCGCTGCATTGCGCAAGCATTACGGAGACGAGCAAAATTTAATGCTGAATTGAGCAAAAATTGACAATTCAGCTGCGCATGGTCAGGTTCACAATGCTACAAACAATTTTCATATATATACAAATTTCTGTCCCATGTATCAAGTTCACTGTAATGAAATCTAAAATATGACCTTTAAGACAGCTGTAAAGTCACTGGACAGACAGGTAGAGTAAGCACATTTCATTGATCTATTTGTAAAGGTATTAAAAGAAAACTCGAAATCCAATGGGATTTTCCCGCACAGGTTTGGATCCTGTCGGCGACTTGAAATATTTTACAAGAAACTATTTTAACACTGTATAGGGCATTAATAAGATCTAAACTTGACTATGGGAGCCAATTATACACCACAGCACCCAAACGTCACTTAAACAAACTAAATAAAATACAGAGAAAAGCCCTACTCATTGGTACTGGCACACTGCCATCAACCTCGACAGCCAAGCTACAGGTTTTAACAGGGGAACTGCCATTACATCTTAGAAGGCAGGAACTCATCTTAAAATATGCAGCCAGACTGTCGACTGTCGACCCATGAAAAAAACGCACCCCACATACCTGGCTATCAACAAATGCAATACCTCCTGTAGAAAAACTCTCAAAAACACCACCTCTATGGGAACATTAGTTCATGAATTAAAAACTAAACTTCCAATAGACATATTCCAAGTAGAAAACAACATAACGTACGACATGGAACCTTGGAGCAATGTACGAACTAAAGTAAATATCTCCCTATCAGATAAAGGAAACAAGGAAAACCAACAAAACTATTTAAAAACATTAGCATTAGAAATAATAAATAATCAATATCAAAATTTTACAAAAATTTACACAAATGGCTCAATAATAACAAATCCTTTCAAAACAGCTGCTGCAATTGTCATATCAGAATATAATATTCAAATGGGCAGACGTCTACACGACCACTGCTCCATTTATGCAGCTGAATTGGGCCATCCTAGAAGCATTAAAGTGGATTGAGGAAAATAAACCGAAAAAGACTGTGATTATTAGCGATTCGCTAAGCATCCTAACCTCAATCCAAAATAACACCACAAAACTCTAGAGAAAATTTCTTAAAACAAATTAACCTAATACTGAAAACTCTAAATTCAAATAAACTAGTAGTAGAATTTATGCGGATTCCATACCACATTGACATCAAAGGTAATGAATTAGCAGACTAACTTGCTAAAAATAAACTCGACGAACCTAATTACATGCCACTTAACTATAGCCAAACTGAACTATATAGTTTAATTAACACAATGATTAATCAAAAATGGCAAACCGATTGGGACATAAATAAACAAGGAAGAATATTACACAACATCATTAAGGAAGTTAGTAGAGTGATAAAACCAGCCAGGTACACAGGTTATGAACAATCTAAAATAAATAGAATAATCATAGGAAAAACCAAACTGGCAAACAGCTTTGGAAAATACATAGGACCCTTCTCACATAACATTAATTGCCACAATTGTAACACCCCAGAAGATTTACACCATATCTTCAACAATTGTAAAAAAACCAAAAAGGAAAGGGACAAATTTAGATCCAAACAACTAAACATAGCCGCACCAAGTACATACCCAGAAGTAATCCAATTAACTAACACCAACCCTCAAGGAACATTCAAAAATATAATTGAACTGCTTAAAACAACTGGGCTAATTGAAAAAATATAGAAACATCGCCTATTCACCTAAATAAATCGAAAATTCTAACATGTATAACAACCTTAAGGATCAATATGTAGCCCCACAATTAGGTCACATGGGTTCAATGACCAATCATTCGACAGGCTACTAAAACACCTAAATAACAAACTAATTCTGAAATTTATAACAACCTTAAGAAGTAAATGGTAGACCCACAATGAGGTCACATGGGTTCATTGACCAATCATTTGATGGGTTACTAAAACACCTAAATAACAAACTAATTCTGAAATTTATAACAACCTTAAGAAGTAAATGGTAGCCCCACAATGAGGTCACATGGGTTCATTGACCAATCATTTGACGGGCTACCAAAACACATAAATTACATACTAATTCTGAAATTTATAACAACCTTAAGAAGTAAATGGTAGCCCCACAATGAGGTCACATGGGTTCATTGACCAATCATTTGACGGGCTAATCAAACACATATATTACATACTAATTCTGAAATTTATAACGACCTTAAGAAGTAAATGGTAGCCCCACAATGAGGTCACATGGGTTCATTGACCAATCATTTGACAGGCTACCAAAACACATAAATTATATACTAATTCTGAAATTTATAACAACCTTAAGAAGTAAATTGTAGTCCCACAATGAGGTCACATGGGTTCATTGACCAATCATTTGATGGGCTACACACTTAAAACAACCAAATAAAATTAGATGAAGCATCAGGGACAACAAAAGATATAGAACTAAACATTGAAGCATTTAAGAAAATAACATCAGGTACAAAATCAAATGGGTGGACTATGGATACCATCATCTAGGAATTAACACTCCTCTCTATCTATTTCTAACTTTTTTCCATATACATAAAACACCAAGACCATCTGACCCAGTGGCACAATGCTGCATCCAAATACCAATTAGTCAGTATTCTCCTAAAAACTAAATCAGAAATACAAGGTAAAGTGGTATCGAACCTCAAACCGTCAGGAATGTGGGACTAGTACATCCTCATTAATAGGCTGTCACATCGGACTGTCTACACTTTTGTAACAACAGCACAGTGTATTTCCAAATTGATAGGGACAATTTTAGATCTAGATACCCAGAAGAGAGGAGGGCCTCAGTGCTGACAATCAAGATGAAGGGAGGCCCAAGGAACAAGAGAGGACAGGAGGACACCGGAGCAAACAAGCCAGATGGGGGAAGACTGCTTACCATTACTTAACTCTCCATCAAAAAGCTCTTCTAAGGGTTACTGCCATTTAGTCAATACAGAGCTCTCATTTGGTACGAAAGCTCTATTTGACAAGCTCATTTGAGAAACCTAACTTGATCAATTTTGAATACCGCCAATCAAAATTCACAATCCATATAACCTAACAGTGACCAACCTACATATATCGCACAGATATTCTAGAATTAAAATTGCTAGGGACTTACAATATGTACACTGGGTACTAGAAACATTGGTATGTTAGGAGTTAGAAAAAAATCTTCAACTACACAAAATTTGATTTAATTACTCAGGTGGCTTACACATTATTGGTATATTTTCCATCCATTAGTGAAACTGGACCTGATTTGAAATAAGCATGGCTAGGGCGTTTCAAGGCTGTCGACACACATGGGCTGGCTTATCAGATCTTTTCCTCCTTTCTCGCGACCAGAAACCCTCAAAATGACGAGACGTGAAAACCATTTTTCACCAGTCATTATTTGGTGCCATTGCACCTCTAGTACACTCCTTCCAATTGGTTGATAGGGTTGAGTGCGTATTTGATCTATTCCCACTCACCCAGGTCCTACATTCATGTCGATAGTCCCTCAATAGAGGCACAACATGACGACCAAATTAAATAGCACACTATGTGTGCATAAACGCCCTTGGGGATGTAGCACCATTCCTTACCCCATGGGAAAAATTAAATAACTTTCTTTTGAAAGATAAAACAGTGAATAATGACCGTTCATGGCCGGTTCACTTTAATTTAACATTCATTTCATTTCATTCAAAGAAAAATGCAGACAAGGGGTATAACATTGACCTTAATACATGAGATGTCCTCAGACTGAGAGTAGCATGGTTCATCTGTTTGTCTCAGCAGGCACAACAAATTTACTCTTGTGACTTTGACCTTAAAGATAGAAACCCTAATGTGGTATATGAAACAAAATGCAGTGATCATGTATAAGTATAATCTCAAATGGCTAAAAATTCAGAGAGTAGATGGAAAAGTGATGGAAAAGATAAATACTGATAAATGACCTTGACCATGAAGACAAGACACCCTCTGTGGTATGTGGCACACCTAATGATTATACACAAGTTTAACTACAAACATCTTTAAAGCTACGGGTTGAAATGAAGAGTGGTGGATCGATAAAGCGATAAAAAATGTGGGAATAATAATCTATATTTGTACAGCTAGAACATTGAATTTTAAAAAATGGCACCCATGTACATATCCTTGTATCGTATAACTGGTTATTCTGATAAATGGAATAGACAAATTAATATAAACTAAATAACTAGTCAAGTTATGATGGCATGATATCTTGTATCGTATAACCAGTTATTCTGATAAATGGAATAGTCAAGTAAATATAAACTAGTCAAGTTATGATGGCATGATATCTTGTATCGTATAACCAGTTATTCTGATAAATGGAATAGTCAAGTAAATATAAACTAAATAACTAGTCAATTTATGATGGCATGATATCTTGTATCGTATAACCAGTTATTCTGATAAATGGAATAGTCAAGTAAATATAAACTAGTCAATTTATGATGGCATGATATCTTGTATCATATAACCAGTTATTCTGATAAATGGAATAGTCAAGTAAATATAAACTAAATAACTAGTCAAGTTATGATGGCATGATATCTTGTATCGTATAACCAGTTATTCTGATAAATGGAATAGTCAAGTAAATATAAACTAGTCAATTTATGATGGCATGATATCTTGTATCGTATAACCAGTTATTCTGATAAATGGAATAGTCAAGTAAATATAAACTAGTCGAGTTATGATGGCATGATATCTTGTATCGTATAACCAGTTATTCTGATAAATGGAATAGTCAAGTAAATATAAACTAGTCAAGTTATGATGGCATGATATCTTGTATCGTATAACCAGTTATTCTGATAAATGGAATAGTCAAGTAAATATAAACTAGTCAAGTTATGACGGCATGATATCTTGTATCGTATAACCAGTTATTTTGATAAATGGAATAGTCAAGTAAATATAAACTAGTCAAGTTATGATGGCATGATATCTTGTATCGTATAACCAGTTATTCTGATAAATGGAATAGTCAAGTAAATATAAACTAGTCAAGTTATGATGGCATGATATCTTGTATCGTATAACCAGTTATTCTGATAAATGGAATAGTCAAGTAAATATAAACTAAATAACTAGTCAATTTATGATGGCATGATAGCTTGTATCATATAACCAGTTATTCTGATAAATGGAATAGTCAAGTAAATATAAACTAAATAACTAGTCAATTTATGATGGCATGATATCTTGTATCGTATAACCAGTTATTCTGATAAATGGAATAGTCAAGTAAATATAAACTAGTCAATTTATGATGGCATGATATCTTGTATCATATAACCAGTTATTCTGATAAATGGAATAGTCAAGTAAATATAAACTAAATAACTAGTCAAGTTATGATGGCATGATATCTTGTATCGTATAACCAGTTATTCTGATAAATGGAATAGTCAAGTAAATATAAACTAGTCAATTTATGATGGCATGATATCTTGTATCGTATAACCAGTTATTCTGATAAATGGAATAGTCAAGTAAATATAAACTAGTCAAGTTATGATGGCATGATATCTTGTATCATATAACCAGTTATTCTGATAAATGGAATAGTCAAGTAAATATAAACTAGTCAAGTTATGATGGCATGATATCTTGTATCGTATAACCAGTTATTCTGATAAATGGAATAGTCAAGTAAATATAAACTAGTCAAGTTATGACGGCATGATATCTTGTATCGTATAACCAGTTATTCTGATAAATGGAATAGTCAAGTAAATATAAACTAGTCAAGTTATGATGGCATGATATCTTGTATCGTATAACCAGTTATTCTGATAAATGGAATAGTCAAGTAAATATAAACTAAATAACTAGTCAAGTTATGATGGCATGATATCTTGTATCGTATAACCGGTTATTCTGATAAATGGAATAGTCAAGTAAATATAAACTAAATAACTAGTCAAGTTATGACGGCATGATATCTTGTATCATATAACCAGTTATTCTGATAAATGGAATAGTCAAGTAAATATAAACTAGTCAATTTATGATGGCATGATATCTTGTATCGTATAACCAGTTATTCTGATAAATGGAATAGTCAAGAAAATATAAACTAAATAACTAGTCAAGTTATGATGGCATGATATCTTGTATCGTATAACCAGTTATTCTGATAAATGGAATAGTCAAGTAAATATAAACTAGTCAAGTTATGATGGCATGATATCTTGTATCGTATAACCAGTTATTCTGATAAATGGAATAGTCAAGTAAATATAAACTAAATAACTAGTCAATTTATGATGGCATGATATCTTGTATCGTATAACCAGTTATTCTGATAAATGGAATAGTCAAGTAAATATAAACTAAATAACTAGTCAATTTATGATGGCATGATATCTTGTATCGTATAACCAGTTATTCTGATAAATGGAATAGTCAAGTAAATATAAACTAAATAACTAGTCAAGTTATGATGGCATGATATCTTGTATCGTATAACCGGTTATTCTGATAAATGGAATAGTCAAGTAAATATAAACTAAATAACTAGTCAAGTTATGATGGCATGATATCTTGTATCGTATAACCAGTTATTCTGATAAATGGAATAGTCAAGTAAATATAAACTAAATAACTAGTCAAGTTATGATGGCATGATATCTTGTATCGTATAACCAGTTATTCTGATAAATGGAATAGTCAAGTAAATATAAATTAAATAACTAGTCAATTTATGATGGCATGATATCTTGTATCATATAACCAGTTATTCTGATAAATGGAATAGTCAAGAAAATATAAACTAGTCAATTTATGATGGCATGATATCTTGTATCATATAACCAGTTATTCTGATAAATGGAATAGTCAAGTAAATATAAATTAAATAACTAGTCAATTTATGATGGCATGATATCTTGTATCATATAACCAGTTATTCTGATAAATGGAATAGTCAAGTAAATATAAACTAGTCAAGTTATGATGGCATGATATCTTGTATCGTATAACCAGTTATTCTGATAAATGGAATAGTCAAGTAAATATAAACTAAATAACTAGTCAAGTTATGATGGCATGATATCTTGTATCGTATAACCAGTTATTCTGATAAATGGAATAGTCAAGTAAATATAAACTAAATAACTAGTCAAGTTATGATGGCATGATATCTTGTATCGTATAACCAGTTATTCTGATAAATGGAATAGTCAAGTAAAAATAAATTAAATAACTAGTCAATTTATGATGGCATGATATCTTGTATCGTATAACCAGTTATTCTGATAAATGGAATAGTCAAGTAAATATAAATTAAATAACTAGTCAAGTTATGATGGCATGATATCTAGCTAACAACATTTTAACCAAGAATATCAAAATTTATTACATGATAACTGTTAGGTTCCATCAGATGTAAGAAATCATTCAGCTTTCGTTTTTAATGTGGTGTTTATATTTTCATGTTTATATGATTCAATGACAGTAATGCTTACTTAGGTGAGAGTGGGTGTCTCATTCTAAATAGCCAATGAGCTTCTTCTTTTGGTGAGGGTAATATGGCAACCACTGCTGGGGAACGCTGACTAAAATACAAGAAAAGCACCAAAATAAATAATTCTCAGATGTAAATTTTTCCATAAGCAAAATGAAAACCACATTTTTTTAAACTGCAGAATCAATTCAAGTTTTTTAATTCTTTTGTTAAGTTCAAATAACTGCTTTTTTTTCCTAACGGTTTCCATTTGCATCTATATCAATAAATACAAAATCTGAAAGAGGCAATTATAATTGTTAGTTGGCATCTTTGGATACAACAAACCTTACCTTTATAGGTAAAAAATTTTAAAGTTTAAAATATTGCCTCTGAAAACTTGCACAAAAACAGGTAAATATAAAGTCTTCACAAAAAAGAAAATCAACTTCAGTTTTTATATATATAAAAAAGCTGATAGTATTTCACAGTATACTACTGTATATATTCACTTGTAAGTTGAGTCCAACTGCAAACAACAAACACTGATCTTCCACTGCATAATGCGCCAACAGATCAGTTTGTTCTACTGATTAATTATAATAAAATACATACATTCAGATCAGGGTCTGTGTAGTTTGTTTTACTGATTGATTATAATAAAATACATACATTCAGATCAGGGTCTGTGTAGTTTGTTTTACTGATTAATTATAATAAAATACATTCAGATCAGGGTCTGTGTAGTTTGTTTTACTGATTAATTATAATAAAATACATACATTCAGATCTGGGTCTGTGTAGTTTGTTTTACTGATTAATTATAATAAAATACATACATTCAGATCTGGGTCTGTGTTTGTTTTACTGATTAATTATAATAAAATACATATAGTCAGATCTGGGTCTGTGTAGTTTGTTTTACTGATTAATTATAATAAAATACAAACATTCAGATCTGGGTCTGTGTAGTTTGTTTTACTGATTAATTATAATAAAATACATACATTCAGATCTGGGTCTGTGTAGTTTGTTTTACTGATTAATCATAATAAAATACATACATTCAGATCTGGGTCTGTGTAGTTTGTTTTACTGATTAATTATAATAAAATACATACATTCAGATCTGGGTCTGTGTAGTTTGTTTTACTGATTAATCATAATAAAATACATACATTCAGATCTGGGTCTGTGTAGTTTGTTTTACTGATTAATTATAATAAAATACATAGAGTCAGATCTGGGTCTGTGTAGTTTGTTTTACTGATTAATTATAATAAAATACATAGAGTCAGATCTGGGTCTGTGTAGTTTGTTTTACTGATTAATTATAATAAAATACATACATTCAGATCTGGGTCTGTGTAGTTTGTTTTACTGATTAATCATAATAAAATACATACATTCAGATCTGGGTCTGTGTAGTTTGTTTTACTGATTAATTATAATAAAATACATAGAGTCAGATCTGGGTCTGTGTAGTTTGTTTTACTGATTAATTATAATAAAATACATACATTCAGATCTGGGTCTGTGTAGTTTGTTTTACTGATTAATTATAATAAAATACATAGAGTCAGATCTGGGTCTGTGTAGTTTGTTTTACTGATTAATTATAATAAAATACATACATTCAGATCTGGGTCTGTGTAGTTTGTTTTACTGATTAATTATAATAAAATACATACATTCAGATCTGGGTCTGTGTAGTTTGTTTTACTGATTAATCATAATAAAATACATACATTCAGATCTGGGTCTGTGTAGTTTGTTTTACTGATTAATTATAATAAAATACATATAGTCAGATCTGGGTCTGTGTAGTTTGTTTTACTGATTAATCATAATAAAATACATACATTCAGATCTGGGTCTGTGTAGTTTGTTTTACTGATTAATTATAATAAAATACATACATTCAATTCTAGGTCTGTGTAGTTTGTTTTACTGATTAATTATAATAAAATACATAGAGTCAGATCTGGGTCTGTGTAGTTTGTTTTACTGATTAATCATAATAAAATACATACATTCAGATCTGGGTCTGTGTAGTTTGTTTTACTGATTAATTATAATAAAATACATAGAGTCAGATCTGGGTCTGTGTAGTTTGTTTTACTGATTAATTATAATAAAATACATACATTCAGATCTGGGTCTGTGTAGTTTGTTTTACTGATTAATTATAATAAAATACATAGAGTCAGATCTGGGTCTGTGTAGTTTGTTTTACTGATTAATTATAATAAAATACATACATTCAGATCTGGGTCTGTGTAGTTTGTTTTACTGATTAATTATAATAAAATACATACATTCAGATCTGGGTCTGTGTAGTTTGTTTTACTGATTAATTATAATAAAATACATACATTCAGATCTGGGTCTGTGTAGTTTGTTTTACTGATTAATTATAATAAAATACATACATTCAGATCTGGGTCTGTGTAGTTTGTTTTACTGATTAATTATAATAAAATACATAGAGTCAGATCTGGGTCTGTGTAGTTTGTTTTACTGATTAATTATAATAAAATACATACATTCAGATCTGGGTCTGTGTAATTCACAGTTAGACTCAACATGCAACTGAGTATGTATGGTGCCCATTCATATTATTTGTAAAAATCGTCCAGTGAAAATGTTAATCACTTACTTGATTATAGATTTTATAGCTGGTCTTTTCCTGTAATAAAAAAACAACACACTTTAACACCATTCAATACAAAGCCAAGTCTGACAAAAGGAACATTTTCCTGTAATAATAAAACAATACATTTTAACACCATTCAATTTAACGCCAAGTCTGACAATGGATTATTTTGATATAATAAAAAAAACAATACATTTGAATGCTGCTCAACTCAAAACCAAGCAATTGGCTCCAAGTTCCCACTTGAAAAATCTCATAAACATATGAAAATAATAAATATGTTTTCAAATTTTTATTAATAAGTATCCTACAGTGAAATTTGTATTTTAATCTTATTTTATAGAGACAATAATATTTCAAGAAAGCAGTGTTTCTAGAATCACACTGATACTCAGAAGAACAATAAAGTCTTGATATGCAAATGTGCAACAGGCCTTAATTACAAAATATAATTAATAATGGTAAGTAAATTATGTGTTTCTTTAATGAGTAGAGGTAAATTTATCCAAAATGTACTGTACCAATAACTATATTATGCCAAAGAATTTACATTTTGTTTTCTTATCAGTAAAATCTTGTTGAATTTCAACAACCTTCCAAATTCGTCAATTACAATTCAAAGTCTGAGTTATTTTTGAATGTGGGAAGTTTTTGTTTAACATGTCCTGTAGA
Source organism: Unio pictorum (assembly GCA_030141615.1). Lineage (NCBI taxonomy): Eukaryota > Metazoa > Mollusca > Bivalvia > Unionida > Unionidae > Unio > Unio pictorum. The sequence continues at coordinate 1,173,460 of JARLTB010000031.1, read as the reverse complement.
TTGCACATGATCACATACATAACACTGTATCAACATATGTGCAATATTTAATTCAGTGAGAGAAAAAAATCTCTCAGAAAATAAATAATACAATTCGTATACTCATATTTTCTAACAATCCAAGTCAGAACTAAAAGAAAATATCTTGAAACCACTGCTGTACTTAATGTGTGGATATTCCTGCAAACATAAAATTATTATTGTATGCTTATTACAATTGTTGTATGCATATTGCAATTATTGTATGCATATTGCAATTATTGTATGTATATTGCAATTATTGTATGTATATTACAATTATTGTATGCATATTGCAATTATTGTATGAATATTACAATCATTGTATGCATATTACAATTATTGTATGCATATTGCAATTATTGTATGCATATTGCAATTATTGTATGTATATTGCAATTATTGTATGCATATTGCAATTATTGTATTCATATTGCAATTATTGTATGCACACTACAATTGCTATATGCATATTACAATTATTGTATGCATATTACAATTATTGTATGCATATTACAATCATTGTATGTATATTACAATTATTGTATGCATATTGCAATTATTGTATGCATATTGCAATTACTGTATGTATATTGCAATTATTGTATGCATATTGCAATTATTGTATTCATATTGCAATTATTGTATGCACACTACAATTGCTATATGCATATTACAATTATTGTATGCATATTGCAATTATTGTATGCATATTACAATCATTGTATGTATATTACAATTATTGTATGCATATTGCAATTATTGTATGCATATAGCAATTATTGTATGTATATTGCAATTATTGTATGCATATTGCAATTATTGTATTCATATTGCAATTATTGTATGCACACTACAATTGCTATATGCATATTACAATTATTGTATGCATATGGCAATTGTTATATGCATATTACAATTATTGTATGTATATTACAATTATTGTATGCATATTGCATGTATTGTATGCATATTACAATTATTGTATTCATATTGCAATTATTGTATGCATATTGCAATTATTGTATGCATATTACAATTATTGTATTCATATTGCAATTGTTATATGCATATTACAATCATTGTATGTATATTACAATTATTGTATGCATATTGCAAATATTGTATGCATATGGCAATTGTTATATGCATATTACAATTACTGTATGCATATTACAATTGCTATATGCATATTACAATTATTGTATGCATATTGCAATTATTGTATGCATATTGCAATTATTGTATTCATATTGCAATTATTGTATGCACACTACAATTGCTATATGCATATTACAATTATTGTATGCATATTACAATCATTGTATGTTGTATGCATATTACAATTATTGTATGTATATGGCAATTGTTATATGCATATTACAATTATTGTATGTATATTACAATTACTGTATGCATACTGCAATTTTTGTATGCATATGGCAATTGTTATATGCATATTACAATTACTTTATGCATATTACAATTGCTATATGCATATTACAATTATTGTATGCATATTGCATGTATTGTATGCATATTACAATTATTGTATGCATATTGCAATTGTTATATGCATATTACAATTATTGTATGCATATTGCAATTGTTTTGGTTATTATTGTGTGCATATTCAATAAAATCTTGCAATAATTTCAGTAAATACTGTCTGTGTATTCAGTATGATATTGCAATCATTTTATTAATTACTGCATGTACATTTCATATAATCTGAACTAATTGACAAGTGGTAAAGGTAAACCCTGCTAATGTTGTTGTAGGGTTTAACGCCATTTTTCAGCACATGATAGGCTATACATGGTGGCTAGTATTATTGATGGAGGAAGAACCTGGGAAAACCCATGGAAAGAACCACCAACCCACGAGAAGCTACTGGCAAGCTTTCTCACATAACTACATTAGCCGAATCTGAGACTCGAACCCACACAAACAGAGGTGAGATGGCAGTGATCCATATCGGATAGCACTTTATATCTCTCGGTTACTCGGGGCCCCAAATCCTGCTAATAATTTTGCATATGGCATATAAATGACCTCAGAAAATGACCAGATCTAACAGTATTTACTCCAATCGCAAATGAAATTTGGACAGATCTCACAGTCTATACTATGAAATCACACAGCTATGTGTCCAATTCATAAAGGGCCAGATGGACTTCATCAAATTTTACATAAGATTCAATGGTGTTTGGCCCTTCATCAAATTTTACATAAGATTCTATGGCGTTTGGCTCTTCATCAGATTTTAAATAGGATTCAATGTTGTCTGGCCCTTCATTAATTTTTACTCAGGATTCAATGGCATCTGGCCCTTCATCAATTTTTACATAGGATTCAATGGCATCTGGCCCTTCATCAGATTTTACATACGATTCAATGTTGTCTGACCCTTCATTAATTTTTACACAGGATTCAATGGCATCTGGCCCTTCGTCAATTTTTACACAGGATTCAATGTTGCCTGGCCCTTCATCAATTTTTACATAGGTTTCAATGGCATCTGGCCCTTCATCAATTTTTACATAGGATTCAATAGTGTCTGACCCTTCATCAAGTTTTACACAGGATTCAATGGTATCTAGCCTTTCATCAATTTTTACACAGGATTCAATGGTGTCTGACACTTCATCAATTTTTACATAGGATTCAATGTTGTCTGGCCCTTCATAAATTTTTATACAGGATTCAATGGCATCTGGCACTTCAACAATTTCTACATAGGATTCAATGGTGCCTTGCTCTTCATCAACTTTTACATAGGATTCAATGGCATCTGGCCTTTCATCAAAGTTTACATAGGATTCAATGGCATCTGGCCCTTCATCAATTTTTACATAGGATTAAATGGATTCTGGCCCATCATCAATTTTTACATAGGATTCAATGGCATTTGGCCTTTCATCAGTTTTATAGAGGATTCAATTGTGTCTGGCCCTTGATCAAATTTTACATAAGAATCAATGCCATTTGGCCCTGACTAATATTTTACATAAATATGCAATAGCAGTAGGCCTATATTTAACATAGGATTCGTTGCTGTTTGGCCCTGGACAAGATTTTACATGATAATTCAATGACAGTGGCCATTGATCAAATTTTACATGGGATTCAATTGCATTTGGCCCTGGATCAGATTTTACAAAAGATTCAAAGATGTTTGGGCCTGGACAAGATTTTACATAAATATTCAATGACATTTTGCCATGGATCAAATTTTACATGGATACAATGGTGTTTATGCCTGAATTAGATTTCAATGCCATTTTGCTCTTTATCAAATTTTACATATTATTCAATGGTGTTAGGCCCTGATAAGATTTTACACATTATTTAATGGTGATAGGCCCTGATAAGATTTTACACATTTTTCAATGGTGTTAGGCCCTGAGCAGATTTTACACATTATTCAATAGTGTTAGGCCCTGATCAAATTTTACAATGGCGTCAGGCCCTGATCAAATTTTACATATTATTCAATGGTGTTAGGCCCTGATCAAATTTTACATATTATTCAATGGTATTAGGCCCTGATAAGATTTTACACATTATTTAATGGTGATAGGCCCTGATAAGATTTTACACATTTTTCAATGGTGTTAGGCCCTGATCAGATTTTACACATTATTCAATAGTGTTAGGCCCTGATCAAATTTTACAATGGTGTCAGGCCCTGATCAAATTTTACACATTATTCAATGGTGTTAGGCCCTGATCAAATTTTGCATATTATTCAATGGTGTTAGGCCCTGATCAGATTTAACATATTATTCAATGGTGTTAGGCCCTGATCAAATTTTGCATATTATTCAATGGTGTTAGGCCCTGATCAAATTTAACATATTATTCAATGGTGTTAGGCCTTGATCAAATTTTACAATGATGTCAGTCCCTGATCAAATTTTACACATTATTCAATGGTGTTAGGCCCTGATCAAATTTTACATATTATTCAATGGTGTTAGGCCCTGATAAGATTTTACATATTATTCAATGGTGTTAGGCCCTGATCAGATTTTACACATTATTCAATGGTGTTAGGCCCTGATCAAATTTTGCATATTATTCAATGGTGTTAGGCCCTGATCAAATTTAACATATTATTCAATGGTGTTAGGCCCTGATCAGATTTAACATATTATTCAGTGGTGTTAGGCCCTGATCAAATTTTACATATTTTTCAATGGTGTTAGGCCCTGATAAGATTTTACATATTATTCAATGGTGTTAGGCCCTGATCAGATTTTACACATTATTCAATGGTGTTAGGCCCTGATCAAATTTTGCATATTTTTCAATGGTGTTAGGCCCTGATCAAATTTAGCATATTATTCAATGGTGTTAGGCCCTGATCAAATTTTACAATGGTGTCAGGCCCTGATCAAATTTTACACATTATTCAATGGTGTTAGGCCCTGATCAAATTTTGCATATTTTTCAATGGTGTTAGGCCCTGATCAAATTTAGCATATTATTCAATGGTGTTAGGCCCTGATCAAATTTTACAATGGTGTCAGGCCCTGATCAAATTTTACACATTATTCAATGGTGTTAGGCCCTGATCAAATTTTACATATTATTCAATGGTGTTAGGCCCTGATAAGATTTTACATATTATTCAGTGGTGTTAGGCCCTGATCTGATTTTACACATTATTCAATGGTGTTAGGCCCTGATCAAATTTTACATATTATTCAATGGTGTTAGGCCCTGATAAGATTTTACATATTATTCAGTGGTGTTAGGCCCTGATCTGATTTTACACATTATTCAATGGTGTTAGGCCCTGATCAAATTTTGCATATTATTCAATAGTGTTAGGCCCTGATAAGATTTTACATATTATTCAGTGGTGTTAGGCCCTGATCAGATTTTACACATTATTCAATGGTGTTAGGCCCTGACCAGATTTTACACATTATTCAATAGTGTTAGGCCATGGATGAGATTTTTTTACCATAAAGTTTCTATTTCTTACACCACAAAATTAGAAGTTTGCAGAGACATTTTGAATGTCTCCAACTTTTGAAAAACAAATGAAAATTTATAAGTTATCAAGCACAGAATAATTTTAAGCAAAGTTTTAAATCTATGACGGAATAAAATAAAATAAATGTAACAGAGATAGCATGACTCGGGTCAGAACATTTTCTAAATTTTGTTTATTTTCTATCTACAACCCAAAAATAAAATAGAGGTTTTATCCGTTTTATTGATATTGTAAAATATGCTATAAATTGTTCATAAAAATATCAGATTGAGTCAACCATTATCTCAAATATGATTTTTTAAAATGCCACTTACGTATGGAGTCTTCTATACTCAGCAGGCGTGAGTTTTTTTTCTCGCTGCAATTCTTTCTTTTCTTCACCATCATCTTTGTCTTTCTTTGGTTCTTCATATATGAAACAGTTGAATTAGTACAATATTATGCATCAATTCATCTCAGTTTATAAGCCAAATTCTTTAGAATCTGCAGAGTACATAATGACCAATCTTATATTGGTGTCTAGCTTTTACTATTACCTTTCACAGTCAGAATTTGCAGAGTATCTTATGACCCATCCCATATTACTATCTAGATATTACTATTACATTTGAAACAACCCATCCCATAATTCTGTCTTTAACTATTACATTTGGAACGAACCATCCCATAATATTGTCTTTTACTATTACATTTGGAACAACCTATCCCATAATTCTGTTTTTAACTATTACAGTTGGAAGAACTCATCCCATAATTCTGTCTTTAACTATTACATTTGGAATGACCCATCCCATAATAATGTCTTTTACTATTGCATTTGGAACAACCCATCCCATAATTCTGTTTTTAACTATTACATTTGGAATGACCCATTCATAATTCTGTCTTTTACTATTACATTTTTGGTTCAACATCATTTGTAAAGGACTATTTACATTGACATGTTGCTACAGTGATGCAATAACTAATCTGAAGTCATGCCATGACTAGGAAGGATATATTGAAAATATTTATGTTGTTTTTCAGTAGATATAATGAAATACTGAATGAGTGACAGGCCATTACAGACAATACATAATGTGACATATTCATTATAGCTACTAAAAACATAGAATTTTTCTTTTTATTATATATCTGAAGTCAGAAAATATTGATATGCATTATTTCCCAATTTCTCATGCCAATGTAATAATACTGTAGGTGAGCAAGCTGCATTATGACATTAATTTGGACAATATTTTATTGCATAAAACTGCATTATTGCAACTTCCTTGACAACTAAGTTATCTATCAAACAACTTCCTTGACAACTAAGTTATCTATCAGACTTCTTTGACAACTAAGTTATCTATCAGACAACTTCCTTGACAACTAAGTTATCCATCAGACAACTTCCTTGATAACTAAGTTATCTATCAGACAACTTCCTTGACAACTAAGTTATCTATCAGACAACTTCCACAGCTACATTACAACAATTTCCCCTTACAAAAAATGAATCACACTTGTACACTCATTTTTAATAAGGTTGGTTTAAACATTTCATTCAAAGTAATAACTTTTGTTTTTGAACATGTATATCTTTTATTTACCTAACTTAAAACAAAATTGAGATGTTTTATTTTTTTAAACGTCTACTCTGCCATTTAACTCAAGTTGGATCTCCCATAGCAGTTTTCAAAGGACTTAACTTGATATCAACCTAACTATTGTCAGTCAATTAAATAAGCTGTGAGATAGTGGCCATTTATCTCTGATTCCATTGTTTTAATTGTCTCCACGAAAATCATCTATATTAAACGATAGTTTTACATGAGAATTAAGCAGCACTGTTTCTATAGTTTATTGGCTAAAGCTACAAGTATGTCTTGGTAAAAAGAGCTCTCTGTCTGTCTCTGTCAGTCTGTTTCTCTCTCTATGTTGCCTAGTACACTGAAAATCGTATATTTCAAAACCTGACCATATGGGGGAATCATATTTTTCACACAACACATAATAATGTTAGTATAAATTTACTACTATGTTCAAATACTGAATCATCAATGCCACTAGTCAAAGTAATACCTACATCTCACCTATGGTTTGCAGGTGCTACAAACATTGACCTATCATAGGATAAGAGTCATGTGTTCTTGGCATGTCCTGCCAATAAGGGAGACGATTATGCAATACATGGTATTGTCGCAAAATGGGTTCCAATCTTACCATCTGGTGCATTCTTAACTCTGATGGCAGGATTAAATGTGTCAGACCTCAACATTCTGAAATATAAGGCAGAAATTTCTTAAACCATTGATACTTACATAAACTACTTTGTACTGAATGTACATCACAGAACACATAATGTTAAATCATTAAAATCATTTATAGTAATTACCCCATCTATTATTTGTATTAAAAAGTCTTATTCTTTCATCAACAAATAATGTTATTCATAGCATATGAAAGACTGCTACAAAAAAAAATGTTGTTCTGGCTTGATTACTACATGTAAACAGAAATCATTCAAATTAATTCAAAAGTAATTTCCTGAAATTCAGGATAAGACAACTTCATTTTTACTGACAAATATTAAAATAATCTCTGATATTCATCATGTTAGCTGCTGTAGTGAACATACTGGATGTCAAATCAGCACCATATTAATTGAGAACAAACAAGACATCAAATTAAGCCTTCTTGTGGAAGCCTCATATCGCTATGACTTTGTTTTAGGAAGTAACACTAATAAGATTTTCAAGATGAATGTCTTGCTGACAATACAGGATATAAGATTGGAATCATATTCCTTTAGGACCAACTTGACCTCATAAGAGGTCACGGGGTAAAAGCATGACCAGATGTGTAGAAATAACAATAACAAGATTTTCAAGATTGTCATTGTCATGTCCATTCTGAAAGTCAGATTGGCACCGTTATCATTGGGATCAGCCAGATACTAAGTCTTTCAGTGAAAACCCCATGCTGACACAAGCATTTATCTAGGAGTAGTGATAACAAGATTGACAATACGGCTACTGTGGCAACCATATTAATTGATTGAGCAGCACTATTTTAATTTAGGACAAGACGGGCATCATAAGAAGTCATTTATTAAAAGCCTCACATATATATGATCACCCATTTAAGAGCAGCAGTGATACTTATTTTTAAACTGGAGTTTCAAGTGGAACTATTTTTGTTTAGGACCAACAAGACATCATACAATTTGTTCTGGAGAAGAAGTTATAACAAGATTTTCAAGATGGCCACTGTTTATACTTAGGAAGAACTAGACATCACAAGATATTTTTTCATGAAAACAATATTTATATGACCATCCATTCAAAAGGTATTATGATAACAAGTTTTGTTTTAAATTGCTGCCATATTGGACAATATATTGATTTCATTTTCATTAGGAACCAACTATACATGATAAGATATCATCTCAAGAAAACAATATGTCAATATGACTTTCTGTTCAGGAGAACTAATGATAACAGGAGTTTCTAAATGACTACCATGTTATAAGAAAACTTTTAGTGAAAACTTCATGCTGGGATATGGGGGTGAAAACTTCATGCTGGGATATGGGGGTGAAAACTTCATGCTGGGATATGGGAGTGCTAACTTCATGCTGGGATATGGGGGTGAAAACTTCATGCTGGGATATGGGAGTGCTAACTTCATGCTGGGATATGGGGGTGAAAACTTCATGCTGGGATATGGGAGTGCTAACTTCATGCTGTGATATGGGGGTGCTAACTTCATGCTGGGATATGGAGGTGAAAACTTCATGCTGGGATATGGGGGTGCTAACTTCATGCTGGGATATGGGGGTGAAAACTTCATGCTGGGATATGGGGGTGAAAACTTCATGCTGGGATATGGGGGTGCTAACTTCATGCTGGGATATGGGGGTGAGCTACAGGGGAAAACTAAGTTTTACCGAACTAGACAATACAGTAGTCCCCCTCTTGTACGGCCCCCCTGACCAGCGGCCACCCGCTCCTAACGGCCAGAATTCGTTGGCACCGACGAGTTTCTGTTCAAAAGTACCCCTCACGAAAGGGCACCCGGCTAACGCGACCAGCGGCCAGCATATTTGTGCAATAATATAAAATTTACCCCTCACGAGCGTCCTCATTTTATTTTTAAATGTATCCAAAACCAATAATTAATTCAAATCTTGACGTAAGGTAAGCAATTTTGATTATCTCTATCGTAGATACACGTCTCCGAGTGTCAAGTCGCCGTTAAAAGTGTCGACTAAAGATTCATAGTATATCGTTATCTATGAAAGTTGATGTTTACTGGAAATGGGCTCAGTAATGTTATGATAGAGTTTGGGGTTTAACACCTATGTTGAGTTCTTCTCGTTGATGATTATAACCAGACGTAATTGTTATAATCATAACAAGGTCAGATTAGGCTAAACATAGATTTTGTACATTGGCACACACAGACAACCTTAAAAAAGGCAATAGAGTACCAGACAAAGACCGGAAACATCACGCGACCACACATATTGTGATTTCAAGTGATTTTTCCGGTCATTGTCTGGTACCCTATTGTCTTTTTTAAGGCTTCCTTTACGAAGGCTGTATTTCGTAGAATCGACACAAGTTTTGTCTGCATAATTAAATCGCATACAGTCAGCAATATCCGGTTTCAGGAAAACGTACTTAATATTTTCGAAGAAAGTCAGTTATTCTACTCGACGACATGGGGGGGGGGGGATGCCGAAAAATTGTATGTACAAAAGACTCGTAAAAACAAGTTTATGTTGAAATAATTTGAATAAACAAAGTAATAACCGATAAGAAGGTTATTCAGCAGCAGTGGGAAAATGGAGCAAATGGAAAGATAATTATGTATGTACCAAGATGTAAATGACGTTTTTGAATCCATTTGCAATGTGCATGACAACAATACCCGCTCGCATATCAAACTTACGCCAAGAAAGCAAAAATAGTAACGTATATTCAGTTGAAATAAATTTGTTATTATAACCAAAAAAACCTTTATTGATTAATGTTTCATTTAGAAGAAGATATTTAATGTTTTGAAGTATGTAGCTTTCTTAATACGTACATTACATATACATGTACTACTGTACTAGCTTCGGAAAGTGCAATGAATGAATTACCACATATATAAAATGTAAAAAGTTATCAGATCTTTTTTCAATAGAATTTACTTCTGAAATCCAGAAAGAAAATGGACCTAGTGGAGCAAGCAGTTTTTATATAGGTGTGCATCTTTTGTAAAGCCAAGCAGTATACTATATAACCCATATTAAACCCATCCATCATAAACCAAAGAAAAACGGGGCAAATTATTTTTCTTTAAATATGTAACCCTAAGCAAAATATGAAACTGTAAAGCACCACATATAATCATCTTTTCAAAATGGTTACCAATTTTCAAGATGGCCACTGTGGCAGCCATAGTGAATGTTTGAGTGGCACTATTTTCAGTTATGACCAACTAAACCATCAGAAGAATGTATGTGTGTGTGTGTCTAAAATATCTGATGAGTTGCCAATGAATGGACAGACAACAGACAACAGACCATCTCATGCATTTGTCTTGACTATAATCAGTAGGGCTTCACTCATAAAATGGGCAACAGACCATCTCATGCATTCGTCTTGACTGTAATCAGTAGGGCTTCACTCATAAAATGGGCAACAGACCATCTCATGCATTCGTCTTGACTGTAATCAGTAGGGCTTCACTCATAAAATGGGCAACAGGAGCAACATTATTTAAACAGTTAATGGACATAAACATGGAGACAAGAAAGTTTACTTTTTTTAAGGATTTATTGGTTTTAACTTTAATTTCTTGCTCACCTTCCAACCTCTTTCCTGACTGATTCAAATTCTTTCCTTCTAAATGTGACCCACACAAAGTAGGTGCAGAAGGAATACAGTGTCTGAAAGAAGATAAACCAAATTTTTTTAAAATAAAAAGGTAAAATAATTTTAAAAATAGTCATAAGATTTTGAACTTAGCCTAAAATGATTGGTGTACATTGGTTTACCATTTTAATTGAATCTGATAGTGAGTTATGCAAATTGCATTAAGTACTAATTTTATTTTCAATTACATAACTAACCAGTTTTATAACGTACTATGTAAATCTTACAGACTAAATGGAACAGTGACTCATCCATTCATACTCACTTCTGTATTTGAATCTCAATCAACCTAATACTGTTCACTCACTTCTGTATTTGAATCTCAATCAACCTAATACTGTTCACTCACTTTTGTTGTTATTGTTATAGGGTTTAATGCCATTTTTCAGCACAAGATAGGCTATACATGGCGGCCAGTATTAATGGTGGAGGAAGAACCTGGGAAAACCATGGAAATAACCACTGACCCATGATAAGAAACCGGCAAGCTTTCTCACATACCCACACTGGCTGAGCCCGAGACTCAAACCTAAGAAATCAGAGGTGAGGTGGCAGTGATCCAAAATGGTAAGCACTTTAGATCACTCGGCCACTTGGGGCGACCACTCACTTCTGTATCTGAATACTAATCATCCTAATACTGCATATACTTACTTACAAGTTGATCCAACTGCATAGACCCTGATTTGACATTGGACAATGCACCAGTAGATCAAGATCTATATTGTTTGTTCTAATGGTAAGTTCTTACAATCTGTATAGACCCAGATCTACCAAGGTATTAAATGACAGCAGATCAGGGTCTGGGAAGTTTGCAGTTGTATCTGACTTGTAAGCAATTATAATTTTATACATTAGTTTTCAGGCACATCATGTCAACTAAATAAAGAATCAATAAATCAGCAATTATTGATGCATATCTGATTCACCTAAACTGAATAATAGCTAAAAATTTAAAAGAAGTCATAAGAAAAATTTAGTGACACCCTAATAATATTTAAATGTTGTTACAGAAACAAAACTTGTGAATAGGATGAAAAACAAAGAGGTGGCAGGTTCTAGTTTCATAAATTGGCCTCTCGCAAATTTCTCAACATAAAAACTATGGTTTGATGTTTTCAGCTATTATTGTTTACTATTTAAAGATACTGTACATTTATTTTCTATACTGTACATTCATTTTCTATAAATACTTGGCCTTAAATTTATAATCTGATCATCATATAAAATATTTATGCAAACTTAAAAAGCTTTATCTGTTGTGGAACCATGATTTATAAAACCGAAGATTGAGTAAAAGTCATAGTTCATCTAAAAACTTAATTTTGAGTCAAAAGTCAGAATATATCTAAAAAGTGAATCTGGAATAAAGATAAGTATTTTACCTGAAATGTTATACAACTTGCAGATCAGGTTATTTCAAAATTACATATCCACAAAAATACAAGCATTGATTAATAAAGATGTACATTGATTAAATGTTACCATTTACTATGCACAAAGTAAAACTCATAGATGCTTGGTTTAATGCTGCTTTATCAGCATTCAATTTCCTTTACTATGCCAAAAAGTTGCCATTTTTGCAGTGTCATTCTTCTTAAACTGAGAATGGAAACAGATTTGGAATATTACTATGGACTGAATGAAAATTAAAGGACCAGTCTTTGACACAGATAAAAAATAGTAGTTGATTGCCAAATGTTGACCTAACAGTGTCAGTGAAACACTGTTTTATTCGTATTAAAATTAGCACACATTTATTATTTTTAGAATTGAAAATAGTAACCTATGTACTTAAAGTATATCTTGTTTATTACTCAAATAAAATGATAGAAATTAAACAGAAAAATATTGGTATTGACTGAAGTTGGCCATACTTTATTCCATTACATATCATGATTGGCACTTACCTCATACATATCTCTGTCTTTGTAAGTGGATGAGACTCGGGATCTATGGAATAAAAAATAATTTGCTCATGTATAATGCACATCAAAATATATATGGCACAGACCCAGATTGGCCATTACATAATCACTTGCACTTCCAAATCAGGGTCTATATTATCGTTTATACCTATGCTAGAGCACAATGGAGAGGATGTTATCATACCTCTTTGTTACTTATATGTGGCTGAAATTTCATTGGATATTGTTAATGTTGAAATTGTTCATGATTTATGCACACAGTTAGCCATGATGACTGCTCCCATGTCCTCCAAAAATCAGCCTGAATTAGTCTAAACTACACTATCTTTAACAGTTATTGAAATAAGGAAAATAAATTTTACCAGACTAGACATTACCCATTTCGGAGAGTGCAATGAATGAATTACAAAATATGTAAAACTCAAAAAATGTATTGACTCATTTTTTTACAATTTACTTCTGAAATCCCTAAAATGAAAATGACCAAGTGTAGCTAGCAGTGTTTTTTTTTTTTTTTTTTTTTTTGTATATGTGCACAACTGATGTAAGGCCAAGTTGTATACCTATAACCCAAATTCCGCCCGCCAATTTTATACCAAATAAAGGGAATAAAAAAACATTCTAAGATATACAAGGTATTTTTTAAATAACCATTTAAAACAGGAAAACCTGGGAAATTCATTTTTCTTTAAAAAAAAATCTAACCTGGGACAAAATATGAAACTGTTGAGTGCCACCATACACATTGTATCTACCATAAATATTGTAAATTGACTACCAGGGTAACAAGGGAGATTAGCATTTACTCATTCTAAATGTAATACTTTCAGTTGTTGTTGTTATTATTATTATTATTATTATTATTATTATTATTATTATTATTATTATTATAATAATAATATTATTATTGGGTGAACCAAATTAAAACTTAAAACAATGGAGGAAAAACTGGAAAAAAGCAAATCACTGATGCATTAATTAGTCTTTGTTATTGAACCTGAATGGCTTCTTGCTGTTTCTGCACCTTCTGTTTGAAGGAATAATTCAGGCAGAAATGCTCAAAATTTATTATATCAATCAGTTCAAAATCATTTTCTTACAAAGGGGATAAAAGTGTAATAAAGTTTTCAAAATCATTTTCATACAAAGGGGATAAAAGTGTAATAAAGTTATTAATATCAATCAGTTCAAAATCATTTTCTTACAAAGGGGATAAAAGTGTAATAAAGTTATTAATATCAATCAGTTCAAAATCATTTTCTTACAAAGGGGCTAAAAGTATAATACAGTTATGATATCAACCAGTTCAAAATCATTTTCTTACAAAGGGGATAAAAGTGTAATAAAGTTTTCAAAATCAGTTTCATACAAAGGGGATAAAAGTGTAACAAAGTTATGATATTAATCAGTTCAAAATCATTTTCTTACAAAGGGGATAAAAGTGTAATAAAGTTATATCAATCAGTTCAAAATCATTTTCTTACAAAGGGGATAAAAGTGTAATACAGTTATGATATCAATCAGTTCAAACTCATTTTCTTACAAAGGGGATAAAAGTGTAATAAAGTTATGATATCAATCAGTTCAAAATCATTTTCTTACAAAGGGGATAAAAGTGTAATAAAGTTATGATATGAATCAGTTCAAAATCATTTTCTTACAAAGGGGACAAAAGTGTAATACAGTTATGATATCAATCAGTTCAAAATCATTTTTTTACAAAGGGGATAAAAGTGTACTAAAGTTATGATATGAATCAGTTCAAAATCATTTTCTTAGAAAGGGGATAAAAGTGTAAAAAAGTTATGATATCAATCAGTTCAAAATCATTTTCTTAGAAAGGGGATAAAAGTGTAATAAAGTTATGATAGCAATCAGTTCAAAATCATTTTCTTGCAAAGGGGATAAAAGTGTAATAAAGTTATGATATCAATCAGTTCAAAATCATTTTCTTAGAAAGGGGATAAAAGTGTAATAAAGTTTTCAAAATCATTTTCATACAAAGGGGATAAAAGTATAATAAAGTTATGATATCAATCACTTCAAAATCATTTTCTTACAAAGGGGATAAAAGTGTAATAAAGTTATATCAATCAGTTCAAAATCATTTTCTTACAAAGGGGCTAAAAGTGTAATACAGTTATGATATAAATCAGTTCAAAATCATTTTCTTACCAAGGGGATAAAAGTGTAATAAAGTTATGATATCAATCAGTTCAAAATCATTTCCTTACAAAGGGGCTAAAAGTGTAATACAGTTATGATATAAATCAGTTCAAAATCATTTTCTTACAAAGGGGATAAAAGTGTAATAGAGTTATGATATGAATCAGTTCAAAATCATTTTCTTAGAAAGGGGATAAAAGTGTAATAAAGTTATGATATCAATCAGTTCAAAATCATTTTCTTAGGGAGGGGATAAAAGTGTACTAAAGTTATGATATCAATCAGTTCAAAATCATTTTCTTACAAAGGGGATAAAAGTGTAATAGAGTTATGATATGAATCAGTTCAAAATCATTTTCTTAGAAAGGGGATAAAAGTGTAATAAAGTTATGATATCAATCAGTTCAAAATCATTTTCTTAGGGAGGGGATAAAAGTGTAATACAGTTATGATATCAATCAGTTCAAAATCATTTTTTTACAAAGGGGATAAAAGTGTACTAAAGTTATGATATGAATCAGTTCAAAATCATTTTCTTAGAAAGGGGATAAAAGTGTAAAAAAGTTATGATATAAATCAGTTCAAAATCATTTTCTTAGAAAGGGGATAAAAGTGTAATAAAGTTATGATAGCAATCAGTTCAAAATCATTTTCTTGCAAAGGGGATAAAAGTGTAATAAAGTTATGATATCAATCAGTTCAAAATCATTTTCTTAGAAAGGGGATAAAAGTGTAATAAAGTTTTCAAAATCATTTTCATACAAAGGGGATAAAAGTATAATAAAGTTATGATATCAATCACTTCAAAATCATTTTCTTACAAAGGGGATAAAAGTGTAATAAAGTTATATCAATCAGTTCAAAATCATTTTCTTACAAAGGGGCTAAAAGTGTAATACAGTTATGATATAAATCAGTTCAAAATCATTTTCTTACCAAGGGGATAAAAGTGTAATAAAGTTATGATATCAATCAGTTCAAAATCATTTCCTTACAAAGGGGCTAAAA
Source organism: Unio pictorum (assembly GCA_030141615.1). Taxonomy (NCBI): domain Eukaryota; kingdom Metazoa; phylum Mollusca; class Bivalvia; order Unionida; family Unionidae; genus Unio; species Unio pictorum. The sequence goes on along the minus strand of JARLTB010000031.1, from coordinate 1,157,423 downwards.
GTGTAATACAGTTATGATATAAATCAGTTCAAAATCATTTTCTTACAAAGGGGATAAAAGTGTAATAGAGTTATGATATGAATCAGTTCAAAATCATTTTCTTAGAAAGGGGATAAAAGTGTAATAAAGTTATGATATCAATCAGTTCAAAATCATTTTCTTAGGGAGGGGATAAAAGTGTACTAAAGTTATGATATCAATCAGTTCAAAATCATTTCCTTACAAAGGGGCTAAAAGTGTAATACAGTTATGATATAAATCAGTTCAAAATCATTTTCTTATAAAGGGGATAAAAGTGTAATAGAGTTATGATATGAATCAGTTCAAAATCATTTTCTTAGAAAGGGGATAAAAGTGTAATAAAGTTATGATATCAATCAGTTCAAAATCATTTTCTTAGGGAGGGGATAAAAGTGTAATACAGTTATGATATCAATCAGTTCAAAATCATTTTTTTTACAAAGGGGATAAAAGTGTACTAAAGTTATGATATGAATCAGTTCAAAATCATTTTCTTAGAAAGGGGATAAAAGTGTAAAAAAGTTATGATATAAATCAGTTCAAAATCATTTTCTTAGAAAGGGGATAAAGTGTAATAAAGTTATGATAGCAATCAGTTCAAAATTATTTTCTTGCAAAGGGGATAAAAGTGTAATAAAGTTATGATATCAATCAGTTCAAAATCATTTTCTTAGAAAGGGGATAAAAGTGTAATAAAGTTTTCAAAATCATTTTCATACAAAGGGGATAAAAGTATAATAAAGTTATGATATCAATCACTTCAAAATCATTTTCTTACAAAGGGGATAAAAGTGTAATAAAGTTATATCAATCAGTTCAAAATCATTTTCTTACAAAGGGGCTAAAAGTGTAATACAGTTATGATATAAATCAGTTCAAAATCATTTTCTTACCAAGGGGATAAAAGTGTAATAAAGTTATGATATCAATCAGTTCAAAATCATTTCCTTACAAAGGGGCTAAAAGTGTAATACAGTTATGATATAAATCAGTTCAAAATCATTTTCTTACAAAGGGGATAAAAGTGTAATAGAGTTATGATATGAATCAGTTCAAAATCATTTTCTTAGAAAGGGGATAAAAGTGTAATAAAGTTATGATATCAATCAGTTCAAAATCATTTTCTTAGGGAGGGGATAAAAGTGTACTAAAGTTATGATATCAATCAGTTCAAAATCATTTCCTTACAAAGGGGCTAAAAGTGTAATACAGTTATGATATAAATCAGTTCAAAATCATTTTCTTACAAAGGGGATAAAAGTGTAATAGAGTTATGATATGAATCAGTTCAAAATCATTTTCTTAGAAAGGGGATAAAAGTGTAATAAAGTTATGATATCAATCAGTTCAAAATCATTTCCTTACAAAGGGGCTAAAAGTGTAATACAGTTATGATATAAATCAGTTCAAAATCATTTTCTTACAAAGGGGATAAAAGTGTAATAGAGTTATGATATGAATCAGTTCAAAATCATTTTCTTAGGGAGGGGATAAAAGTGTACTAAAGTTATGATATCAATCAGTTCAAAATCATTTTCTTACAAAAGGGATAAAAGTGTACTAAAGTTATGATATCAATCAGTTCAGAATCATTTTCTTACAAAGGGGATAAAAGTGTATTAGGATTTTAAGTGGCCTAATGGGAAAACTAATGGATGGTTATTAGATCATAACCCTTGACTCAAAAGATTTTTAAAAAGCATGGATTTTCTAAAAATAGATATACAATCGGCTCCGCTTATATGCATGGCCTCTGGACCCATGCTATGATATTCAATTAGGCGGCGTATGCACTAAACCAGTGTTCATGTTATGGCATGTATCTGGTGCAGCGTGCATACTTATACCCATTATTTCTCCGAAACAAACCTCCATTAGGCCTAGTTCATTTAAATGTGACACAATTTGCTCTGGTATCGTATGGAGGTCAGTTTTATCAGTAGATCAAGGAACAGACTTGTTGTCAGCTCTCCAGTCTTAATCTATCGAATTTAATGACCAGACTGGATCAGATTCTTAACGAGGGCGATGCAAGTTTGTTAAAGCTATAAAGTGTTAAAGCCGTCAACCATACTTGGTTAATTATTATGGTTGTTTACTATCACGCCTCCTGGTGATCAACAGAGAATCAGAGAGCTAATGCCGTGTTGTTAATATTTATGGTTATCTACAATAGCACCTCGTGGTAACCAACGGAGATCTAACAGCTGTGATGTTGATATTAACAGACATCATTAATCAACCTTGACCGTCAATGTTCGGAATCGGTTTGTTTTCATTTTGAAAGGAACAATTTTGAACAATGCAGTTATCTGAAGCAACGTAACACATACTAATGCATGTTCGGACCAGAACAATTTATGCAATAATGCGAAATATGCATATAGACGATATGCAATTGTCTGACATTGATATCCATTGAAAACAATGGTAACAAATCGGGACCAGCACAAAGCTATGCAATAAGATGGAATAAGCAGTTATACGATATGCACATATCTGGAGCCGACTGTATTATAAACATACATATTTGCGATGAATTGATGAGCATGGATGGAAAATATTACTTCATCAATCCGTGAATTGTGGAAATACAAGAATTAGAATTTAATCAGAGGACATTTTTAATCTTTTAATCATAAAGAAAGAATGATCATAAAATCAAATTGACCATCTTACTCTCCATGGTCCATATGATGTGGTGTGCTGATACCAAGCCCTAGGACCAGCATGCAGTAGGACTGACCCAGAAGTTTTTGTGTCACCTCTAGCTTTACACATGCATCAGCATGGGCCTTCTTCTCTGACAAGCTTGGTTCTCTGTAATAAAAAAAGTCTTTTTTTAATGATTTTAACTCACTGCATGCAGCCTTGATCTTTGACCTTTTGAAACAAGAGTTGCTTCCAATCTTGAGTGTTTTTTAATGAACCAGCTAATATTTGCTCATTGGGCAAAATTTGAAGAAGAAAAAAAATCAAAGAAAACACAAGAGATCACATTATATTAAAGATAATACAGTAACAGAAAGAAATGCCAGCAGTTTGGTATTAGTGACTGCCTATTGATATTAACACTATTTTCATTTAAGACCAATTAGACAAAATAACAAGTTTTGAAGTGAAAATCCTATGTTGATATGATCATTCATTCTGAACAAACAGCAACATTTTCAAGATGGTTACTGCAGTGTCCATACTGGATGTCCAAGCAGAACTATTTTCATTAGGACTAACTAGACAGTATAGTAAGTCTTTTGCTGAAAACTCCACATCATTCAGGAGAAGAATGGATAACAAGATTTTCAAGATAGCTGCCTGAACATCAGATAGGCACTATTTTTTGTTTAGGACAAACCAGACCTATTGGATGAGGGTGTGCATAATGCTTCATTTCAATCCTCTAAGTAGGATTACAAATAACTGGTGCTAACAGGCAGATGGATGACAAAGCCTAGAGAATGGATACTAGGCCATCCCATTGACAAACACTAGAGCATGGATAACAGGCCATCCCAATGACAAATGCTAGATGATGGATAATGGGCCATCCCAATGAAAAACCCTAGATGATGGATAACAGGCCATCCCAATGACAAACCCTAGGTGATGGATTATGGGCCACCCCAAAGACAAACCCTAGATGATGGATAACAGGCCATCCTAATGACAAACCCTAGGTGATGGATAATGGTCCATCCCGAAGACAAACCCTAGATGATGGATAACAGGCTATCATGATGACAAACCCTTGATAATGGATAACAGGCCATCCAAATGACAAACCCTAGATGATTAATAATGGGCCATTCTGAAGACAAACCCTAGATGATGGATAATGGGCCATCCCAATGACAAACCCTATAGGATGGATAATGGGCCATCCTGATGACAAACCCTAGAGGATGGATAATGGGCCATCCCAATAACAACCCTAGATGATGGATAACAAGCCATCCCAATGACAAACCCTAGATGATGGATAATGGGCTATCCCATTAGCTCTTCATTTATTTCAGATTAGTATTGGTTACAATTCAGTCAGTTGCTGATAATATAAAAGGCATGTTGGGAGAGTGCCATGATCAATAACTTGCTGACAAAAAAAGGATGGAGATGTTGGTCACATACTTAACAAGACTCAAATTTCTCTTGATGATAAGAGAATTTATGTATTCCAAAGGAGCAGTGTTATTAGCATATATTGTCACTCTGTCTTATGATAAGCCTCCAGCATGGTTAGTGCATTACCATATTAAATCATGTATAATAATATTTGACTGCAAACAGCACAGACCCTGTCATATAACTGACTGGCAGATCAAGGTCTATGTTGTTTGTTCTACTTAGAATCTCAAATGAACAACATAGACCCTGATTTGCTGTCACATTATCTGTTCACCTTACAATCTTCAATGAACAATGCAAACCTTGACTTGCTGTCATGTAATGTTAGAGCATCAGGGTCTATGCTTTTGTTCAACTTATAACTTTCATAAATAATGTAGACTGTGGCATTATGTGAAGGCAGACCTGGGTCTATGCAATTTCTTCAAGTGATAATATTTAATTATTTGTTTGTATGATGTTTTATGGAATTGCAACAAAAGTAGTTTAATTGGTGTTTTATGGCATTGCAACAAAAGTAGTTTAATTGGTGTTTTATGGCACTGCAACAAAAATAGTTTAATTGGTGTTTTATGGCATTGCAACAAAAGTAGTTTAATTAGTGTTTTATGGCATTGCAACAAAAATAGTTTAATTAGTGTTTTATGGCATTGCAACAAAAGTAGTTTAATTAGTGTTTTATGGCATTGCAACAAAAATAGTTTAATTAGTGTTTTATGGCATTGCAACAAAAGTAGTTTAATTAGTGTTTTATGGCATTGCAACAAAAATAGTTTAATTAGTGTTTTATGGCATTGCAACAAAAATAGTTTAATTAGTGTTTTATGGCATTGCAACAAAAATAGTTTAATTAGTGTTTTATGGCATTGCAACAAAAATAGTTTAATTAGTGTTTTATGGCATTGCAACAAAAATAGTTTAATTAGTGTTTTATGGCACTGCAACAAAAGTAGTTTAATTAGTGTTTTATGGCACTGCAACAAAAATAGTTTAATTGGTGTTTTATGGCATTGCAACAAAAGTAGTTTAATTGGTGTTTTATGGCATTGCAACAAAAGTAGTTTAATTAGTGTTTTATGGCACTGCAACAAAAGTAGTTTAATTGGTGTTTTATGGCATTGCAACAAAAGTAGTTTAATTGGTGTTTTATGGCATTGCAACAAAAATAGTTTAATTGGTGTTTTATGGCATTGCAACAAAAGTAGTTTAATTAGTGTTTTATGGCATTGCAACAAAAGTAGTTTAATTAGTGTTTTATGGCACTGCAACAAAAGTAGTTTAATTGGTGTTTTATGGCATTGCAACAAAAATAGTTTAATTGGTGTTTTATGGCACTGCAACAAAAGTAGTTTAATTGGTGTTTTATGGCATTGCAACAAAAATAGTTTAATTGGTGTTTTATGGCATTGCAACAAAAGTAGTTTAATTGGTGTTTTATGGCATTGCAACAAAAATAGTTTAATTGGTGTTTTATGGCATTGCAACAAAAGTAGTTTAATTAGTGTTTTATGGCATTGCAACAAAAGTAGTTTAATTGGTGTTTTATGGCACTGCAACAAAAGTAGTTTAATTAGTGTTTTATGGCATTGCAACAAAAGTAGTTTAATTAGTGTTTTATGGCATTGCAACAAAAGTAGTTTAATTGGTGTTTTATGGCACTGCAACAAAAGTAGTTTAATTGGTGTTTTATGGCATTGCAACAAAAGTAGTTTAATTAGTGTTTTATGGCATTGCAACAAAAGTAGTTTAATTGGTGTTTTATGGCATTGCAACAAAAGTAGTTTAATTGGTGTTTTATGGCATTGCAACAAAAATAGTTTAATTAGTGTTTTATGGCACTGCAACAAAAGTAGTTTAATTGGTGTTTTATGGCACTGCAACAAAAATAGTTTAATTGGTGTTTTATGGCATTGCAACAAAAGTAGTTTAATTGGTGTTTTATGGCATTGCAACAAAAGTAGTTTAATTAGTGTTTTATGGCATTGCAACAAAAATAGTTTAATTAGTGTTTTATGGCATTGCAACAAAAATAGTTTAATTAGTGTTTTATGGCATTGCAACAAAAGTAGTTTAATTGGTGTCTAGGCAGTTAGAGTAGAGTACCTTGTCCAAAGATACATCTCAGCAGCTGACCGTGAATGACACTAGGATTTGAACCCACAATCTTTTGATCAGGAGTTAGCTACCTGCTGAGTTACCACAGCTCCTACTTTCAATTAACAATATAGACACTAATTTGCTGTGGCATTATGTAAGGACACACCTGAGACTATGCTGTTTGTTTTACTTATAATTTTGAACCAATAATTCAGACCTAATCTACCATGGCATTATGTGAGACAAAATCAAGGTCTGTGCTTCTTATGCCACTATAATTTTGAATCAACAATGTGGATACTGATATATGTTATTACAGTATGTCGGGGGAGACATGGGTTTACGCTGTTCATGCAGTTACACACAGAGTGGTCCATAATAATAAAACAATAGATGTAATATATATTTGGTGTATAGGAATTCAACTATAATTAATTCCAAGTCAAAATTATGTAGCAGTGATGTCTTGATAATAGGATGTTGAATGCAAATGAGAGGCTAAAGTGTCAGTCATTAGTGTGCTGGACTGGTAACCAAAATGGGGCTGGTTTTAATCAGATCAATTAAGGCTGACTGTCATGGTATGCCTTTAGGCAAGATACTTTACTGAAATGCCTTGGCCAAAAGAAAAAGATATTTGTGTTACCATGCCATAAAACACAAAACCAATGCTGAGATTATCAGTGAGAAACTTGTTATTATTTGTTAAGTGCTTCTAGTGAAAGACCATTGGATTTATATTCCTACAATGAAACACATATGTCTTGAGTTTGGGGGTTTGTTTGTTTATTTATATCACAAACACAAGAAAGTTATACAGGAAGACTGACCAAAACATTGGTGGGATGATGAATAACTGAGTGCTTATCATCTGATAAATTAACTTCTATCAAATATTTGCAATACAAGACAGTCCTACATAGTTTTAATTAATCATTTATTAATTTACAGATTTTTTTTCCCTTTATGTATCAGTTGTGTTCCATTTTGCTTGGAGGAATTTAAACTCTATGATCTGATTTCATGCACAAGCAGTACAAAAGTTATGCGTGGGAAGAATTTCAAGCCATGTGCAAATGAAACATGTGGATACCAAAAAGTGTCTGAATTCTGCACACAAAATTGCAATTGTATTGCATTATAATCTACATAGAGAACATAACAGTCCTGTTCATGCATGCAGCATTATGCATGGCATATAATTTAATTCTGCTGGACAATTTTGACATGTATAGTGTTACTGGTGAATGAATTACAGTGGCACATATAAAGTGCTGGTTGTTTTCTGCCCATGGTGCCAGCCACATACCAGGGTATAGAGTTATAATTTAGTATAAACACAGTTATGCTACTTGCTGCCTTGTCAAAATACTGTCTCTTTTCAGCTGTAGTGGTATTTGATAACTGCATACATTTCTGTGGTGTAGTTTGCTAAGGTCAATGATCTGTAATTTTCACCATATAAATGTAATGTAATACTATGACATAAAATTTAATATAGTCTGTTTCAGGTTAGCCAACTACACATACTTGTATTACTGTGTCATTAAACACCAACCAACCATTTCAGGTTACAATCATATTATTAAAGAATCTTTTGAGAGCTTTACCTAGTTGTAACTGAAAATAAATAGAGACATTGTTTAATTTATGGAATTGCAGTCCTTTATCAGTTTTGAGTTTGGAACTCATTACTAAACTTAGCACCTGACTCTTTAGTGCAAAAATGAAAGCACATGTTTCAAACACATGCAAGTCCAGAAAATGCAGCAGCTCATATTGCTTCCTCTACATCGAAGCTGATATCCAGATTGCATCTATACTGATAAATATAGATTTGATCATAAGCACTCAAAACGTTTAAGTTATTTAATTTTTAATATAATGGTGTTTGCATATTTTTACTATGGTAACTGAATTAATAGGGGGATTCCTTTCTGAACCTACATGTACTTGAAACATGTGCTTTCAATTCTGCAGCAAAGAGTCAGGTGCTAATTTCAGTAATAAGTGTTCCAAACTCAAGACTAAAAAATAAAACAGTGTTCCTATTTTTTTAAAGTTACAACTAGGTAAATCTCTCAAAAGATTTTTTCCCTAAAACATAATATTATTAACCAATCCTGGTCACCCAAAGCCATTTTATGTTCACCCATTTCCAGACTGGTTCCCATTTTTCCATACACATCCACATCAACTACAGCAAATCAAAATACAAAAGTTTCTGGAGAGCCAATGCCCCCACCCATAACATCTCAAGATAATATCTTGGTTCAAGTTCTACAACATCCTTCTGAAACCAGACCCATCTTCCTTTCTCAATGTCCGATGAAAGATAATGGCAGAGGGTCAAAACACTAAAAACCAAACAATGAATTTTTTGTAATTAATTAAGAACACTGATAATGACAAATTATAGATCTATCTCATTTTGATCCTTCCTCATTGAATTTTTTGTAATTAATTAAGAAAACCTATATAATGACAAATTATAGATCTATCTCATTGTGAAGGGGCAAATTTCAGTCGATCTATTAATAAACCATTAGGTGAGGCCAGATAAGCATTAGTTAGATTTATGGAGACACGCCATGTCAAAGGGGGGTCTGTAAAGTAGAGTGCGACCGTTGAACTAATTAAATCTTCTTTACTCAGCAATCAGACTGACTGCTAGCGACATTTTAAAGTTTCATTTTTCACGAAAAGTGTCAGAGTTGAGAAAACGCAGGGATTCTGTTACTTAAAAACAAGCATGTCATAATGAGCATGACGTAAGCGACTTTTAGAGAAAAACGGGAGAAAATACATTTGATTCTGATTGGTCACAGTTAAATAAGTGGTGTGTTTTCACTCAAAAATTCGCTGGACATAATATCAGCCTAGCGAAATCAGAAATTAGTTCTGAAAATTGGTCTGTAAAAGAGAACCTGAGATAGAATTATTTAATAAGGCTCCGGACGTTATTTGATTCTAGATTATGGAAATTCGATAGGTGACAACCTAATTATTCTCAGAGATTTCAACTTTCACTCTGACTGTCCTGGTAAACCATACATGTCAAAACTCCTAGATTCCATTCATGTTTTCAATCTTAAACAGTCAGTTAACCATCCTACCCATAAACTTGGTCACATTTTAGACTGGTTTCTTTATAGACCTGATGATAATATTCTGCAATCCACTCTTGTATCCCACGAACTTGCATGGGATCACCTCTGCATTGTATGCCATCTCGACGTATCAGTCCCTAACCCTCCACCTCTATTTGCTACTAAGAGAAACCTCCGTATGATAAATAGAACCAAATTCATGCTTGACATCCAAGAAAACCTAACAACTTTCTTACATCCAACAGCAGAACAACTTGATAACTGCCTGCGTTTATTGCTTGAAAAACATGCCCCAGCCACCAAATGCTGAGTATCAATAAAAAAAGTGTTATCCATGGTATAGCAGTGTTAGGGACCAGCTTCGCACTGCTAAAAGACCGCTGAAAAGCAGAGAGGCTTTGGCTTTCCACCAGACTCACTATTCATAAACAAATCTATGAAGCTGCTAAGAAGAACGTCACAAACATAGTCCATTTTGCCAAATCATCCCATTACAGTACTAAGATCATGGAGAGTGCAAGCTGCATAGAGCTCTTCGAGATAACTAACAAACTAATGTCAAGGAACAAATGTTACCACTTCCAACAACCTTCTCTCCACTAGACCTACCAGACCAATTTGCAAATTTCTTCGATGACAAAGTACAAACCATTGACAGCACAATTTCAACTGATTCGTCACCATACAGTTATGATGCAGAATTTCAGCGACAACCGTTAGGAGCATATGAACCTGTTTCTATTGATTTAGTACGGGCAATCATGATGAAAAGTGCACCAAAGTCTTGTGAACTTGAACCAATTCTGACATCACTGCTGCTTGAGTACTTAGACCCAATATTGCCTTCACTAACTGATGTTTTTAATATCTCTCTCTCATCAGGGGAATTCCCATCATTTTTCAAAACTGCCATCGTAAAGCCTCTGCTGAAGAAACCAACACTGGACCATAACGATTTAAAGAACTACCGCCCAGTTTCTAATCTCCCATTCATATCAAAAATCTTAGAAAAGGTTGTTCTAACTCAACTTGTATCTCATTTGAATTCAAACAGTCTTTTTAGCAATGTACAGTCTGCATATCGCCCTTGCCACAGTACAGAAACTACTTTTCTGAAAGTATTTAGTGACATAGTGGAAAGATGACAGTCCTCACTCTCCTGGATTTATCTGCAGCATTTGACACAATAGACCATGACATATTACTTCACCGTCTCCAGCATGTATTTGGCATTCAGAATATAACCTTACAGTGGTTCAAGTCCTACTTAGTGAACAGGACACAAATTATATCTGCAAATGGAATACACTCCAGCCCAGTTGACGTATGTTGTGGTGTTCCACAGGGATCTGTTCTTGGACCTGTTCTCTTCATTCTGTATACTCAGCCGCTCTCAAGTGTCATAGATCATCACCGAGTGTCGTACCAATTGTATGCTGATGACACCCAAATATACAAGTCTAGCCACCCAACTGAAGTTGATGCTACCATCTATGGAGTAGAGAAGTGCATTTCTGATGTGAAATCATGGATGACATGTAACAAGCTGCAGATGAATGATGATAAAACTGAGGCTATTCTGATCACAACACAAAGACTTTCTCATTCACATCCTTCACCTCAGACAATAAATATCAGCAACACCAACATTAAATTCTCACAGTCAGTACGGAACCTAGGCATTACTCTAGGAAGTACTCTCACATTGCACCAACATGTCATGAACATATGCAAGGCTGCATAACTTGAATTGTGACGAATCAGTTCCATTTGTAAATATCTTTCAGTTGATGCCACTAAAACACGTGTTTTCATTAGTACTTTCAAGATTGGACTATTGTAACTCAATTCTGTCTGGTTCGTCACAATATTTACTCCAGAAACTTCAAAAAGTTTAAAACACAGCTGCATGGATCATCTTTAGAGTACCTCATCAGAGTACACTTCACCACTGCTCTGTACCCTACATTGGCTATCAATTCGATACAGAATCAAACACAAAATTTGTTCTCTGTGCTATGTTTCAATGACAGACTCCAGTCCAACATACCTTTCCAGCCTCACCCATGTGTATACACCAGCTAGATCCTTATGCTCTTCTTCTGATAATCGTATACTCATTGTTCCCAAGGTGAAAACAAAGTCATATGGACAACGTTCATTTGCACACCAGGGACCGGCGACGTGGAACGAATTGCTGATTGAAATTAGACACAAAGACACAGTGGTCCCTTTTAAGAGTGCTCTTAAGACTCACCTGTTTCGACTGCAGGGACAAACTTAGCGACCTAATCATGTTTTGTATCTTATATGTTTCCAGCATCTTTTTATGTTTTCCAATTTCATTGTTTTTGTCATTTGTTGTTCTGTAGTGTAGTCATATCATTATTGATGGTGTAAAGCGCTTAGAGCTTCAAAAGATTAGGCGCTATTACAAAGTCCTCATTATTATTATTATTATTATTATGATACAGTGGACATGTCCGGAATTGAGCAGGAACATCCATGGGTGAAGATTATCAAGAGAGAAAGGGTCTTCTAGAGCCAACATTGAATTGAACAGTGACAGGATCGAGGAATAGCAGGTTATGAAAATCGAACAAGGCATTGACTTTGATTGTACCACTTGATCCTATGATGATTTAAAACTATCAGTAATAGATTGGCTAATTTGTTTAAATCTATTTCAAATTTTATTGTAATTCAGTGAAAGTTTATTTCTAAACAGCGTGTATTCCTAATGAAAGGAAGTTTCATAACTGTGTATGTATTTGATTAAATTGTTTGTTTATCTTTACAGGGGCTCATAGTTGTTTGTTCAATATACCTGTTCAGTTTACTCTATCTATTCTCATACTCGAACCGGGCAGTTATATCGAGGGCGGTCATCTCTTAGATAACAATAACCAAAAGGAAGTGGGTTATAGTTATTGATATTATATATTGTACAATATCGCTTGACAAAGTGGGACTTAACACTTATCCTTTGACAAGTGGGGCTTATACAATACTATAAATGGATAACGCTACCAACCCACGTAACCTGACACTCATTTTGATCCTTCCTCTGTAGAGCATGGTGTCAATGATCTTGACCTTTGGACTTTAGCTAAACCTACCATGCAAAAATTATATAATTCTTTTTTTTATTAATCTCACACTGACCTTTACCTGTTGTTCCCAAAATAAATAGGTTTCTTTACTACTTTCAGTGCAACCCAATCACAATGTTTAGTCAAATGTACTATAAATGAAAAATATAACTATAATAGATCTCATTATTTCTTTGTGGCACAATGACCTTAACCACTGACTTTTGACCTCAAAATCAATAGTCGTCTTTCTCAACCCAGAAGTGACAGCCATCCACAAACTCTGGTCAAGAAGTTATCGTATAAATACCATTATTCGTCTTTCTGTTATGTTGACCTGACCTTTTTATTTTTGACCTGGTAGTCAATAGGCTTGTACCTTACTCAAAGTGCATGTCACCCATAAAGTATAGTTCAGGTGTGTCATGTAAAAATAAAGTGATTTTGCAGAACCAATTTTTCTTCTTTTTCAGTCACAGTGACTTGATCTTTGACCTGATAAACTGAAATCAATAGGTTTCTTCCCAACGTTATTGTCCAGAAAACATTTTCTTCTTTAGTCACAGTGGTCCTGACCTTTGACATTTTAAAACTCCTATATTGATAGGCTTCTTCCTAACCCCAAGTTCAAGCCATCAACAAAATTTAGTCCTGGTCTGTAATGAAGAACTAATGCACTAAACCAATTCTTTTTTTCTGAGTCACAATAACCCCAACTTTTAAGCCCAAAACCAACATGGTTCTATTTTATCCAAAATGCAAGCCATTGGTTGATTGTGGAATGTTTCAGTTATTATGTGGAAACAAAACTGGGAAGCAATGAACAGATCAATGAATAATGCCATAGCATGACATGTGCATTGAGATGGTCTGATTAGATTTTTATACTATTATAGCGATTTTTCAAATCTGCATAAAATTTTCAAACTTATTGGACTGGGACTTCTTCATCAATTGTTTTACAAACACAAACCAAGTTATTACATATTCTTGCCTCAATCCCCTCTTTAAACCATGATACAGAATTACCACAATATCCATTACATGTCTTCCTGTAATTGCCGTATGGATAAAGTCTGGTAAAAAGATATATTTGAAAATATCACTGTAATTGCCATTTGTTTATAACCGACATCTGCACTCTTTTTCTGGTACTCCTGGGAATGGTCTAAAAATCTGAACCACTTAAAATAGTAAACCTCTTTAAGAGAGGTTATTATAGGAGTACATTGTAATTGCAGTTTTGTGAATTTCCAGCCAGTTGTTTTGGAGGACAGAGCTATGGACAGACAAGCATGAAGACAGAGTGTTGCAATATGCCCATGTTAACATCTGGGCACATTCATTTCAAATGCTTGATAAAAAGTAAGTGCTTACACCATCGCGATCCATGTGAGTCAAAGAGATTTTCTATAAAGTTTCTGGATGTATGCGCATATGGTAGAGTTATGTTTTCTGATCCCATGTCTCTCAAGCCAGCTCTCCCAATATTTAAAAAACATTAGGAAAATGTGAGTGGCTTAGAGTTTAATCCATAAGACTTCAAATTATAAAAGCACTGAATAAGACTTTCATCTGGTCAGTAATTAAAACTTAAATGATTATTGTGAAGGAATCTAGTTATCTTAGCCAGTGTGATAAAAAGCATTCTAATCACTGCTAAAAGTAATCACTTGTAAAAACAGAACAAACTAAATAGACAGCATAAACGTGATGTGACGGTATGCCATTACCATGTGTAATCACCAATAAAACACACAGAACTTATAGTAGACAGTACCAATAAAGATTCTTTTAAAATGAATTCTCAAAAGTATGGATTCAGTATAAAATGGGCTAACCCAGATTTGTTAATAATCACATTATTTTACAGCAATAGGCAATCATCTTGCTGGAGGAAGCCATATTAACAATAACCCTGATATCCTAAGGTGCAGTGGATTCATACTATATAAAACCCCTCATCATACCAATGACCCTCCAATAACACACACATGGTATTTGATCCCATTCAATTCAGTGTTACTGGTGCTAAATAGTTTCTTTTACTTAATTTAAGTACTTGTCTAAAGACAGCTAATTACCTTATCATTCTAAATCCTATTTTGTGTTTGAATGCATTAATATTAATATGGTATTGTTTGGAAAATACCTCCATATATGACTTCCCTCACTTATAATGTCATTAACTTGAATGGCTATCATAAATAGTGTTGGCTAGCTGTGTGCTATATAACAACATCAATCCACAATGACAGCCTCACAGTTTAGATCTAGATAATGAGAAAAGACAAATGCAAAATGCATCAATACTCTGCATTCTAATTTCTAGATCAGTATACATCCAGACTTCCTTGCATTCTGTATCAGGCCTGCAAACAGTAACAGTACACCAATGGCTGTCAACATATTATTCTATAAAGCTGCATTCCATTGCTGTAAATCAAGATAACAGAGCAATCTGACAATGTAAATTCAGATCTGCCTAATTAATGAGCAAAGAAAAATGCACAAACAACCCAATAAGAAAATTTAGCATATGCCCTCTGAGCTGAGTCTATAAAGAATTTAGTCTATGTTTTCTCAGCTGAGTGTTAAAAATATGCATACACATTAAAATAAGTCTCTACAAACACTTTCATATCAATGGCACATTCTCATTTTGGAAAACTTTTATACCAGAAAATAATCCTTTTCTTCATCTCTTTTATACAGTCAACCTATGATGAACATACAACTGTCAATCAAGGACAAAATGGTCCAATAAATAAAGTTTTTTAGTCTGGTATCAAAACATCATGATTACCAAATATTTCACTTAAAAAGAATTTTTGATATCAGACATCTGTCTTGATTGATAAAACCATATCCAGAAATAACAAACTATTTCTTGTCTACCCTCTCCAATAACTGGAACCAAGAATAACTCCCGTTATCAAAAATCTGAGATGTACGAGAAAACAAACTATACATGTCTGGATAATGAGTTGGAAAATTCTTTTCTACATCAGAAATATGGAAATTTTTCTTATATTTGGATGAACCTTATTTTAGATATTCACATCTCAGAACAGTTCTATTTTTTAAGCCAGAAATAAAAAATTTCACCTAAACGTATTTGGTCAGAATTCTACAAGGAACAATTTACTAGCTCAGCTGGTATTAGGCAAAAGTAGTATTATCATTCCTTTCATGTATCTGATAAAATGACAAAAAGTCTAGAAATTTTCAGAAACAAATGTCAGTTCTATTAATTTGACAGTTTGTTTTTTCAAACTACAAATAAATTATATGTTACCATAGGTGCACATGTATAGCCTATCTTGTGCTGAAAAATGGTGTTAAACCCTATAACAACATAACAACGATAGGTACATGGTTGCACTTACGTGTATTAATCATCAGTGATAAAGAGCTTTCAGATAGATAAAGATTACCAGTACTATCTGAAGGCCATCAAGGAAGGGAGATAAGCCATAGCCATATCAAATTTCAAGCAAAAATGTACTGTTATCAGTATAAAAGACAAATTATACAGTGTATCAGGAGATAAGAAAATGGTATCCTCATGCAAGCATTTGTGAAGGATGAGAGGCAATACTGCAGTAAAGCTGGATGTTATCTTGTTCCTCAATTTTTGCACCTTTTAACAATGTGGACAAAATTGGTTTTATAATGATATTGTATACATCCCATTCATAATTATGATATAGAAATGGCTGTAATACGCAAAATTAAGGACTGTGTCTATGTCAAATCTCAAATAATATGCCATCAATACAATTTTAAATCATTTTTATCAATCTCTTTACTCAATTGTTGCATTTTTGTGACTATGTAGCAAATAGAAATAAAAGTCATTTTGATTGGTAGAGTTATTATAGTTGGATTTATAGTATTTCAATGTAGTTGATGTCATGTGACTAATCTGTATTTTCTACAACTATTCATACGAAGTGATATGTTAACATGCTGACATATCAAAACTATTAAAATGCCTGCACTAAATGTAAAGTCTACCAACTTTGTGATAATATGGTTTTCATGAATGCATGTAGGAATACAACAAGTCTGAATAAATTCAATTAAACCTAATTATGCATTTTACTTCTGTAGATGTCTTAACAAAAAATGATGTCATAATGTTCGATTATCAAGTTTATAACTCAATTCTGTGCACACAATTCTAAAGGAATTACTTTTCGAACATCATTTTTATTCCATGTCAGAGAATGCTTTGCAAGTTTTACGATCTAAATCAGGCCTGGTGAGTGTCTTCCTCCTCGAGTGCATGAAACAACTGATAGATGCCAACTCTGTTAACAATAAACTGTCCACATGATCACTGATATGAAAATGGGAATTCCCTTTTGACAAGCTGATTAGTGACATTGATTTTGTCTATAATTGCTCAATGTTCTGACTAACCAACTATTTGGGATGGTCTTAGTCTAATGTTTCTTTATCTACTTTGATTGTGATGTACTTATTTATAAGCTAACAGATCTAACTTTATATTGAATGACTCTTAATTTAATTTAGCCAGGGCAGGCTAACAAGGACAATCTGGACTGGGCAGTGTGGGCACTGCAGTGCAACCTTTGTATTTTACAAGTCTAAAGCTGGACCAAATGAACAATTGAGACTCACTAAAATAAGAGACATTATTTCTCATATTATGCAGTCACCATTGCAAGACACCATATATCAATGTTATACAGGGAACGAGGACATGGCCAGAAAAAATGCAACATCCATATATAGTCTTGTCCATTTCACACAAACCAATTGATATTACCAACTGTCAATCAAATATGGTTTATCTTTGATCCCAACCAGATTGCTGATCAATTTTATTTTCTTCCACCTGTGAGAAATTATGTAATCATCCCTGTACCACCTGTACCTTGTGTCTGTCAGAGCTCTGGAAATGTGGGCTAGGACATACAGACAGATTTTGTCGTCAATACATGTACATACAAAATCAATAAATTTTGTTTCAATTTACCAAATTTTACCCAGATTGTCTGATTGTAGTTTTAAAGGGAAATTTTTTGTTAAGTTAATTAAAGGTAGTATTGTATTTCTATAGGTTTAGGAAGATAAGTTACATCTGTATATAATTATATACATTCTCTTCATAAATTTATCAGTTGTATGTCAGAGTGGCTAAATATAGCACTGTCATTAACAAGAATCACAGCCAATAAATTTAACTATGAATAAATATGTACTCTTTTATCACATACAGTTATTTAATCACATACAGTTATTTAATCACATACAGTTATTTAATCACATACAGTTATTTAATCACATACAGTTATTTAATCACATACAGTTATTTAATCACATACAGTTATTTAATGTATAAAAAGAATTATATACAAATGGATCTTCTATTCTAAAACCTATATAAATTCCAAACCACCTTAAATAACTTACTTTCGACCTATACCAGTAAACTCAATTGTAATAATGTATTGATATGTAAATGTTTACACAATAAGCTTTAATTTCATTACAATATCCCAATGAGATGACGGAACAGCTAATACCTGCCAGGTTTATAAACAGAAACATTTTGAATAATCTTCTTTACCTTTCATAGTAATATTTTGTAATAATCAGTTAACTCAATTAAATGAAGTTTGGATTTACTAGACCAATTAATTTTTGTGCAGTAATGACATACTGTCATAGATGAAAGGTATTTACTATATTCAAAGTTCAAAACTCTGGAACTGTTAAAGCAGTGATAAGTGTGTTTCAAAAATGTAACAGTCCATTATTCAAAAGTTACAAATTGTTTTATAGTAACAAATAAATTGGTATAACTACAATAAACTTAATAATCCACATGTCACAATAATCTGAAGGCTCAAAATTGCAAGTTCAGACAGCTTCCCCCACCCCATGTTGAAATATCATAAACAATTGCTTATAAATCAAGACCAACCCAGATCTGGCTGTAAATGATGTGCCAGCAGCTCTTCTGGATAGATGCAGTTTGTTAGGTGTATTGAGTAGAACAAACAACACAGACTCTAATCAACCAGTGCATATTGTATGTGACTATTTTACAGTATGAAATCACTATAGGATAGCACATGTCTGCTATAACATTACTGTTGATGTTGGTTGCCTAAAAGTGCTGACAAAAATGTGCCACAACTGATGTAAATGGGTAACCATATATACATGTTATTAAATAGAATCCAATTGCAGATAGTATAATGTGGTAAAAATAAAGCACCAACAAATCAGGGTTTCTGATGGTAGTTCTAGTGAGTATTCCCAGCAAACTGCATACATCAAGATCTGCCAGCACATTATGTGACATCAAATCTGGGTCTGTGTAATTTACATTTGGACTCTTTCTGTGATTAAAGCTGTGATGAAGATGTGGAATCAAATTAGCTTAACTGTAAAACACCAGCATTCTCACATTAGGTTAAATTGCAAGCTGAAAAAAGTCTGGGTTAAGTACTAGCTATTTTTAAACTACCCCACCCCCTCATCTGAACCCCCTGAAAGTGATACTACATCTGGCTTTGAGTAATCACTAAGAGCAGTTCCTGCCTGCTACCATGTAGTAATCACAGAACTGGAAAAGAGAGGTGAATGGAGGAAAATTAGTAATGAGTCAATTTGGAAATTGATGTTGCAGTTGGTTGCTGCATTTATTATTCATGCTGTGTTATCCTGTTCACTACAGCTAGTTGAGGACATTGGGGATGCAGCTGATTTAGATTCTATAAATTAGAAAGTAAATTCTATCTTTTCTCCATCTGACAATGATATTATATTGGACTACAACCAGCATTCTAGTCTTGGCAGGTCTGTATGCCTTTTTGTTAATCTATTAGTGTTTATCTACATGCAAAACTTCTAATATTTAAAAAAATTATTCAATTATATTTCATGATAAAAATTTATTTAATTACATTTCTCTATAAACTAATGGTGTTTATGAAATATATGTATTCTTCTTGGTAGAAACATTGTGTGTGGGATTCCAAAATAAAAGGATTTCAGATCAAGAGAATTTACACGTTTTAGCTTTAAGAATTTGATGTTGATGAATTTTACTAATACATGTACTTCTAATTATTTTAAGTAAAAAATGTGCAATCTTTCTGGACCAAAACCGCTTTCTACAAATTATTTCCAAACAATAACAATTACACTGGTTTTTATTATTCAGGATTTGCCCTCAACTTCTAAATTTAAGTACACAATTACACAAAATATTTCTTCACAGCATACATTTGATATTTAATAAAGTAATCTTGTCAACCTAAATGTAAGTAATTATGCCTCTAGTATATCATATAGTGTTCATTATCCAAGACTTGAATTCAAGTTTGCATTAAACTTAGAGAGTTTGTTGATTAAGAAGCCACTAAACAATTCTCAGCTTTTATAAATGGGTAGCAGTGAGAGACAATCTTAATAAAGCTCTATCTCTCTGTCTCTATGTATCCCTTAGTCTTGCCAACCGTTGGGGCAACACTGATGACCTAACAACCAGCTTCCTCCATTCCAATCTGTTCTCTGATACTCTCACTGTATCACTGAGCTTCAGACCTGTCCACTCTGAGATGTTATCCTCCCATCTTTTCCTCTGTCTTCCTCTCCTTTGCCCTCCTTGCACAGTACCTTGCATGATTGTCTTAGCAAGCCATGTTGATCGTGTGACATGTCCATAACATTTCATTTTGCGCTTTTTCACAATGGTCAATAGCTCTTCATAGGGTCCAATGGCTTGCTTAATTCTGTTTCCCACTTCCTCATTCGTGACATGATCTCTATATGTAATGCCTAGCAACCTTCGAAAGCATCTCATTTCAACAGCTTGTATCCTTTCGAGATCTGCTGTGAGGGTCCATGACTCACAGGCATATAGGAATACAGATGCAACCAAGGAGCGCATCAGTCTGATTTTTGAGCTGACTGAGGTGTTTCTGTCTTTCCAAACTGTCTTCAGCCTTGCCATTGCTGTTATTGTCAGCGCAATCCTGGACAATATTTCTGGTTTCGATCCCTCGTCTGCCACAATGGCTCCTAAGTACTTGAATCTATTAACTGTTTCCAGTTTTTGGCCACTAATCATGATGTCAGTGCTGATGCCACTGGTGTTGTTGGTCATCAATTTGGTCTTCTCTGCACTAATTTCCATACCAAAAGCAGTAGCTGTCCTGTCCAGTTTTTCCACCAACTGAGCTAGCTCCTCCTCATTTCCTGCAAGGCCATCGATGTCATCAGCAAAGCGCAGATTCGTTTTTATTCTGCCTCCAATACTGACAGTTCCTTCATTGGTCTTCCAGTGCATCTGTCATGATTCTTTCAAGGAAGATGTTGAAGAGAGTAGGTGAAAGCAAGCAGCCCTGTCTGACTCCCACAATTGTCCTAAACCAATCTCCTATTTAACTGTTGAAGCATACTGTGCTGGTGGCTGTAAAGGCTTTCTATGACTTTGATCAGGTTAGCGTTGATGTTATACAGCTTCATGGTGGACCAAAGGGCTGTATGCCATTCCCTGTCAAATGCCTTCTTAAAATCTATAAAGACATGATAAAGGTCTTGTTGGTGCTGGAGGTATTTCTCACATAGTATTCTCAGGTTGAAAATCTGTTCAGTTTTGCTTTACCCTGGTCTGAAGTCTGCCTGTTCTTCAGCTATGATTTCCTCTGCCTGCAGCTTCAGTCTGTTTAATATGATTTTTAGCATGACTTTGCTTGGGTGGCATATAAGACTGATCGTACGATAGTTCTGACATTGATGCAAATTGCCTTTTTTCAGGAGAGTTACTATGAGTGACTGAGTCCATGGTGTTGGCCATTCCCCTGTCTGCCAGATCTTGTTGTAGATTGTTAGTAGGGTGCTTATCATGGCTTCACCCCCTTCTTGGACTAGTTCTGCAGGGATGTTGTCTACTCCTGCTGCCTTCCCTATTTTCAATGCTTTCACTGCAGCCTCTACTTCTTGTCGAATGATGGGGTAGTTGTCAGTGTTGGTCACTGATGTGGTGTTGAGTATGTATGGGTCCCCTGTAGGTCTGTGGTTGTACAGGTCTGAGCAGTATTCTGTCCATGTCTTAAGAATGTCTTGTTCTTCTGTAAGACATTTCCCTCCCTTATCTTGAATTATGGAGGAGCGTCCTTGTTTTACACTGGTCAGGTCTTTCACCAGTTGGTATGCTTTTTTGCTATAATTTTTCTTTCGATTGTTTTCTATATCTTTACACTGGTCTTAAATCCATGTCACCCTTGCTTTTCTTGATAACCTGGTTGATTTCCCTGTATTGTTTTGCTCCTTCTACTTCTGACTTCTTCTTTAGCTCTCGACGCTTGTCACACAGATCAAAAATATGTCAGTTGTAACCCAAGGTTTCTTTGGTTGTCGATGTTTACCAAGGATCTCACTGGCTGTTTGGGTCACTGCTATGTTAAGTGTGTCGATCATTGTGTCTATAAATGTGTTCTCTACACTAAGAAGTAACAGTGGTGCAAATTTCCCTCCTATCCTTGCCTGGAAGGCTTCCAAGACCTCTGTGT
This sequence comes from Unio pictorum, assembly GCA_030141615.1. Classification (NCBI taxonomy): domain Eukaryota; kingdom Metazoa; phylum Mollusca; class Bivalvia; order Unionida; family Unionidae; genus Unio; species Unio pictorum. Next base: position 1,135,418 of record JARLTB010000031.1, on the reverse strand, counting down.
CTTTTAGCTTGTCATGGTTGAACTTAATTCTTGTGGGGCCCTCTTTGTTGACTTTTTAATAAAGCTACTGGCTTGTAAATGGGTTGTAGGGAGGGAGACAATCTTAATAAAGCTACTGGCTTGTAAATGGGTAGCAGGGAGAGAGACAATCTTAAAAAAGCTACTGGCTTGTAAATGGGTAGCAGGGAGAGAGACAATCTTAAAAAAGCTACTGGCTTGTAAATGGGTAGCAGGGAGGGAGACAATTTTAATAAAGCTACTGGCTTGTAAATGGGTAGCAGGGAGGGAGACAATCTTAATAAAGTTACTGGCTTGTAAATGGGTTGTAGGGAGGGAGACAATTTTAATAAAGCTATTGGCTTGTAAATGGGTAGCAGTGAGAGACAATCTTAATAAAGCTACTGGCTTGTAAATGGGTAGTAGGGAGGGAGACAATCTTAAAAAAGCTACTGGCTTGTCAATGGGTAGCAGTGAGAGACAATCTTAATAAAGCTACTGGCTTGTAAATGGGTTGTAGGGAGGGAGACAATTTTAATAAAGCTACTGGCTTGTAAATGGGTAGCAGGGAGGGAGACAATTTTAATAAAGCTACTGGCTTGTAAATGGGTAGCAGTGAGAGACAATCTTAATAAAGCTACTGGCTTGTAAATGGGTAGCAGGGAGAGAGACAATCTTAATAAAGTTACTGGCTTGTAAATGGGTAGTAGGGAGGGAGACAATCTTAAAAAAGCTACTGGCTTGTCAATGGGTAGCAGTGAGAGACAATCTTAATAAAGCTACTGGCTTGTCAATGGGTAGTAGGGAGGGAGACAATCTTAATAAAGCTACTGGCTTGTAAATGGGTAGCAGGGAGGGAGACAATTTTAATAAAGCTACTGGCTTGTAAATGGGTAGCAGTGAGAGACAATCTTAATAAAGCTACTGGCTTGTAAATGGGTAGCAGGGAGGGAGACAATCTTAATAAAGCTACTGGCTTGTAAATGGGTAGCAGGGAGGGAGACAATTTTAATAAAGCTACTGGCTTGTAAATGGGTAGCAGGGAGGGAGACAATTTTAATAAAGCTACTGGCTTGTAAATGGGTAGCAGGGAGGGAGACAATCTTAATAAAGTTACTGGCTTGTAAATGGGTTGTAGGGAGGGAGACAATTTTAATAAAGCTATTGGCTTGTAAATGGGTAGCAGTGAGAGACAATCTTAATAAAGCTACTGGCTTGTAAATGGGTAGTAGGGAGGGAGACAATCTTAAAAAAGCTACTGGCTTGTCAATGGGTAGCAGTGAGAGACAATCTTAATAAAGCTACTGGCTTGTAAATGGGTTGTAGGGAGGGAGACAATTTTAATAAAGCTACTGGCTTGTAAATGGGTAGCAGGGAGGGAGACAATTTTAATAAAGCTACTGGCTTGTAAATGGGTAGCAGTGAGAGACAATCTTAATAAAGCTACTGGCTTGTAAATGGGTAGCAGGGAGAGAGACAATCTTAATAAAGTTACTGGCTTGTAAATGGGTAGTAGGGAGGGAGACAATCTTAAAAAAGCTACTGGCTTGTCAATGGGTAGCAGTGAGAGACAATCTTAATAAAGCTACTGGCTTGTCAATGGGTAGTAGGGAGGGAGACAATCTTAATAAAGCTACTGGCTTGTAAATGGGTAGCAGGGAGGGAGACAATTTTAATAAAGCTACTGGCTTGTAAATGGGTAGCAGTGAGAGACAATCTTAATAAAGCTACTGGCTTGTAAATGGGTAGCAGGGAGGGAGACAATCTTAATAAAGCTACTGGCTTGTAAATGGGTAGCAGGGAGGGAGTCAATTTTAATAAAGCTACTGGCTTGTAAATGGGTAGTAGGGAGGGAGACAATCTTAATAAAGCTATTGGCTTGTAAATGGGTAGTAGGGAGGGAGACAATCTTAAAAAAGCTACTGGCTTGTAAATGGGTAGCAGTGAGAGACAATCTTAATAAAGCTACTGGCTTGTCAATGGGTAGTAGGGAGGGAGACAATCTTAATAAAGCTACTGGCTTGTAAATGGGTAGTAGGGAGGGAGACAATCTTAAAAAAGCTACTGGCTTGTCAATGGGTAGCAGTGAGAGACAATCTTAATAAAGCTACTGGCTTGTCAATGGGTAGTAGGGAGGGAGACAATCTTAATAAAGCTACTGGCTTGTAAATGGGTAGCAGGGAGGGAGACAATTTTAATAAAGCTACTGGCTTGTAAATGGGTAGCAGGGAGAGACAATCTTAATAAAGCCACTAGCTTGTAAATGGGTAGCAGGGAGGGAGACAATTTTAATAAATAAAGCTACTGGCTTGTAAATGGGTAGCAGGGAGGGAGACAATTTTAATAAAGCTACTGGCTTGTAAATGGGTAGCAGGGAGAGACAATCTTAATAAAGCCACTAGCTTGTAAATGGGTAGCAGGGAGGGAGACAATTTTAATAAAGCTACTGGCTTGTAAATGGGTAGCAGGGAGGGAGACAATTTTAATAAAGCTACTGGCTTGTAAATGGGTAGCAGGGAGGGAGACAATTTTAATAAAGCTACTGGCTTGTAAATGGGTAGCAGGGAGGGAGACAATTTTAATAAAGCTACTGGCTTGTAAATGGGTAGCAGTGAGAGAGACAATCTTAATAAAGCTACTGGCTTGTAAATGGGTAGCAGGGAGGGAGACAATTTTAATAAAGCTACTGGCTTGTAAATGGGTAGCAGTGAGAGAGACAATCTTACTAAAGCTATTGGCTTGTAAATGGGTAGCAGGGAGAGAGACAATCTTAAAAAAGCTACTGGCTTTATCAAGTCACAGAGCTAATGTTAGTTTGTCTCAGATTTAATTACTTGTGCACAATTTGAAGCAACATCTTTACTCCATATATCAGATGCGTTTGTCAAGATGACATCATTCATTTTTTGGCAGTATTCTTGTATAACCGATGCTTTATGAAAATGATTGTAACACATCAAAATCATTGAATCACTAAGTACTGACTCATCTTGTTTTCTGTACAAAATACTCTTTTCAACTGCAAATAGCTGAAACATAAAGCCACTACCAAAACGACCAAAGTATTCCACATACTTAAGATATCAGAACATCAGATTGTGTGAGTTAGCATGGATTCAAAGAACTGACATTTGCTTTCACCTTTCTTACAGATGTGATATCTTCCTGATTCATACCCTAAAATCTTGCAAAAATAAAACGAAAACCTGGAAAACACCATAAACTAATGAAGAAATCCCCTATTAATTGTCTAAATATTAGCAAGCAAGTCTTTTTGAAGGCAGTCCCAGAAAATCACACCAAAGAAATATTATGTGTCCGGTTACTTGCAGGTTATGAGCGTTATTCGTATAATATTGCACAAGCCCCACCTGTCAAAGGGTAAGTGTTAAATCCCACTTGTCAAGGGGTATTGTACACATATAATAATAATAACTATAACCCACTCCCTTTTGATACTCATTATCTAAGAGATAACCGCCCTCAATATAATTGCCCGGTTCGAGTATGAGAATAGATAGGGTAAACTGAGCAGGTATATTGAACAAACAACTCTGAGCCCTCGTAAAGATAAACAAGCAATTTAACCAAATACAAACACAATTATAAAAAAAATTCCTTTCATTAGGTATACACGCGGTTTAGAAATACAACTTTCACCGAATTACAATAAGACTTGAAATAGGTTTAAACAAATTAGCAGTTCTATTACTGATAGTTTTAAATCATCATAGGATCGAGTGGTAAAATCGAAGTCAATGACTTGTACGATTTTCATAACCTGTTATTCTCGAATCTCTTTCACTGTTCAATCAATGTCATTTCAAGAAGTCACTGTGTCATCCAATTTCTAGATACTCTGCACTCATGGATGTATTTGCTTGATTCTGGATTTGTCCACTGTATCATGCGTACACTGCAATTTCCCTTTCTCCTAATTCTTTGTCCAATGTTTACGTCGTTATTATCGTAACTTCATGATCTTCCCAAATAAGCTATTTTCTTCCTTCCAAAATAAAATTAAAACAACCCAAGTCTCTCGTTACAATGGTTACTGTTGAGACTTCCCATTATTCATGGTTCGAGCAATCAGATATCTCTATCAGTGATAACAACTTTACGGCTAGTAACATGTCCTCAAATGACGGTAGTTAAACAAATGTTAATTCGTTTTTTAGCCTTGACCTAATACATTAACGTACTACACAGCGAGGCATTGAATTATATATACACTGTCGCTAAATTATCTATGAAATCAAAATTCGGTGAATTCACATGTATTCTCATAACCCCTTACTAATGTAATACATTAAATTCTTAGAACACAATCATTATTCAAACATTATGATAAATTCAAGAATTAATGTAGTGTTAATTTATGTAGCAGCAGGGAGGGCGAATCGGACAACCTTTTATTGAAGTATCCATTTGGCAAACCAAGGCTTCCTCCAAAATCATAAAAAAAAAAGTTTCCTTTGGGGACGCAAAGTCGTTGTCGCACCGTCCCTGCTGCTATGGGGTCAAAAATCCTTTTTATGATGAAAATCCTTTTAGGATTTCAACCGAATATTTTATCAAGTCTGACACGATATCTTGATCTCGGGTCATGCAAATTTATCGTTACAAATCCATGTGGGATTGACTGAGCGTGACTAAAGAAATTTCTAAAGAGATTATAATCCATATCACCGTCACACCAAGTTTGCCAAATATTTCATATCGTATGAATGTCAACTCCATTGAATACAGCAAGAATATTAAAATTTTCTCTGATCATTTTAGGTACTTGTGTATAATTCTGAGTAACATAAATCACATCAATATTTTTATGTCTACCTCTGGAAAATATCCTGGTAGGGTTTTCTTGTTTATCCAATACCACATCATCATATACGACTAAATTGTTAATACTTCCATCAATATCATCAATGCTCGGTGCTTCCTTGATATCGGTTATAAACTCAATAATATCCTCATCGATTTCCTATTTTGCTTTCTCGTTAAATCCTTTAACATCTCATAACATCGCTGATCGTCTACACTAGGGGCTACAAAATATAGTTTATCCCATTTCATTCATCTCATTATCAAATTAAGTAGCAGTCGTGTCTTGCCACTTCCAGATGGTCCAATTAGCACTTGCTGGTAAGTGTGTACAATGTTGTACAAAAAAATTTAGATTTGTTTCTATGAAATCTGCAGATGATTTTTAAAAAAATGAGGAGGTGATATTGCAGCCAAATTAGTAAAACTCCCAGGAACACCATTGGCAAAATATCCGGGAGAAAAACACCTTCCAGGGTATAGTTATTGTGGAACCAGGACAAGACTTGACATCAGACTCGATGATCAAAACCAACCCCGACCTGGTGAATATCCAATAAACGCTATTGATAAGGCGTGTCATGCTCATGATGTTGCTTATAAAAACAGTAATCTTCAAAACAGACATATCGCAGATGTAAAATTGATTCATTTGTTGAATTCTATCACTGATAAATTCTTTCAAAGAAAAATTGGCTTCATGGTTGATAAAATTGGCAATGAAAAGTAAATTAATGTTGGGTGCTGGTAATTATTAACATCATGGAATCTATTTATTATTCCCCAAGAGGATACTGGAAGGGTAAATCAGCAATCGGTAAACTCACTAGCGCCGCAAAGGTGAAAAATACTACAGCAGCGGATTGATTATCCAAACAGGCGATATAATCTGATTGATTTATGAGGTGAGGTTTTACAAATTAGTCTGTTTGTGAAATCATAAAAGGATTTTCATCATAAATGGGAAATTTAACCCCATAGCAGCAGGGAGGGTGCAACAACGACTTTGCGTCCCCAAAGGAAACTTTTTTTTAATGATTTTAGAGGAAGCCTTGGTTTGCCAAATGGACGCCTCTATAAAAGGTTTAAGTTAAGAATTCCAATTCATAATTCAAAAGCAAATTATTATACAAATGTATAAAAATAAATTCATGCAAGTACTTCCGATTCATAATACAAACACATTATTATACAAATATATCAAATTAAATCAATTATACAAATGTATCAAACGAAATCATGCAGACCTGTAAACTAAGCAAACATCATATAAATTGCATCAACAATATACATGGAATTGTGACAGTAACTTTGTGTTTTTGGTGTGTCACTCAACAGTTGGTTTGGTGGTTTTTAACCACGCTTCCTTATGAATGTATTCCTCTCAAATAACATCCAGAGTCCTTACTAAAAAATTCTACCTCTGGCTCTCTTTCAAAACAATATCAAGACTAACCTTTAATTTCACTAGGCCGTTATTATGTTCTACGAATTTCTAGGCAAAAACACACCCCTTATTTAATCGTGACCAATCAGAATAAAATGTATTTTCTTCCGCTTTCCTCTAAAAGTCGCTTAAATCATGGTCAATATGACATGCTTGGTTTTAAGTAACAGAATCTCTGCATTTTCTCAATTCTGACACTTTCCGTGAGAAATGAAACTTTAAAATGTCACCAGTAGTCAGCCTAGCTGCTGAATAAACAATGTTTAATTAGTACAACGGTCACATCCTACTATACAGATCCCTCTTTTGCATAGCATGTCATCATAAATCTAACCAATGGCTAGCTGGCCACAACTAATGGTTTTTAATAGATCAACTGAAATTTGCCACTTCACAGAATGGTTCTAGCTTTATTTTGGTCTATTCAATGAATGTTAAAGTTTCTGGATGTTTAGTTTCACTTCAGTATAGCTCTGCAACTTGAGTCTAACATAAGAATTACAGTATATATGTTTACTTGAGCTAACATGAGGATTACAGTATATATGCTTACTTCAATCTAACATGAGGATTACAGTACATGTGTATATGTTTACCTGAATCTAACATGAGGATTACAGTATATATGTTTACTTGAGTCTAACATGAGGATTACAGTATATATGTTTACTTGAGTCTAACATGAGGATTACAGTATATATGTTTACTGGAGTCTAACATGAGGATTACAGTATATATGTTTACTTGAATCTAACATGAGGATTGCGGTATATGTGTTTACTTGAGCTAACATGAGGATTACAGTATATACTTGAGTCTAACTAATTTAAAAACATCTTTTATATAAAGTTGCATACCTATTTAAACTTTGTTAGATAAATTAGCATAAATATGTCATGAAAATGTAACATTGCCATACATTTTGTTCTGCCCAAAATAATATTACCCTTCATCTTTGGCCAGTGTGAAAATTCAACTCAACCCCTCTCCCCATTAATTAATAATGACTGCTTCCATATTTTTGAAAATGTGTATACCTTGTGTATTTATGGTAATTTTGTCATATCAAGTGAAATCTGGGCCATTTTGATATGCTAACACGAGTTTAAAAATTTCAGTTTCCATCTACTAGGATACCACAACTTATGTCAAAAACATAATTTGGTTTATGATTTTCAAAAAGATGTGTAACAGGAAGAAAAATCTTGATGTTCAGAATAAAGTCTACCTAATTTGAAACAAGAAATTAATAGAATATGATTAATATTTCAAATTATATTTAACCGAAAATTTCAAAGAAAGGCAATTGTCTACAACATGAAGAGTACAAATGCAATCAACATCTACTAGTGTATAACATGCTATTGTAAATGCTAAAGACATATCTACTAGTGTATAACATGCTATTGTAAATGCTAAAGACATATCTACTAGTGTATAACATGCTATTGTAAATGCTAAAGACATATCTACTAGTGTATAACATGCTATTGTAAATGCTAAAGACATATCTACTAGTGTATAATATGCTATTGTAAATGCTAAAGACATATCTACTAGTGTATAACATGCTATTGTAAATGCTAAAGACATATCTACTAGTGTATAACATGCTATTGTAAATGCTAAAGACATATCTACTAGTGTATAACATGCTATTGTAAATGCTAAAGACATATCTACTAGTGTATAACATGCTATTGTAAATGCTAAAGACATATCTACTAGTGTATAATATGCTATTGTAAATGCTAAAGACATATCTACTAGTGTATAACATACTGGTGGTCTAGCCTATTCATCTTAAAACCTTATTCAACATTTTGAGTGAGAAATGTTACTCAAGACTCAGAAATACATGTATAGTCAAAATTGACAAATGCAGCCTTCTGATTGCTAAGAATATTTTTCAATAAGATTTGTAGTCAAAATTTTATGATGAATAGACCAGACATGGAGATTATTAACCTCTTTAGCTTCAGTTTTGTTTTTCAACCAATTGCAAATGATGTTACTTCTAAAAGTTATTTTTCGATTGGCTGATGGAAACTCAATCTCAGTGTTGTATGATCTCCAGGCATATACTCATGTCTGTGTGTTCATTCTTTTGTGCAGCTCTGAGTCTACATAATCTCCAGATAGGTTATGTTTTCAAACAATGATGATATCATTTGGTGCACTCACAAATACCAGCACCAGTTTTTAGCAGTATGTGTAGACCTTTAATTGTATACCATATTCCTCATGGCATGCAATTAAACCATACATGATATTTAGGTCATGAGTAGACCTTTAATTGTATACCATATTCCTCATGGCATGCAATTTAACCATACATGATATTTAGGTCATGAGTAGACCTTTAATTGTATACCATATTCCTCATGGCATGTAATTTAACCATACATGATATTTAGGTCATGAGTAGACCTTTCACAACTAATTAAGGAGGATGTAATTTGTCATACTTTTTGAACTCAGTAAATGCCAATATCAATATATTAAGCACATACTGCATTATAAATATATTATACACATACTCTATTATAAATATATTATACACATACTCTATTATAAATGTAGTATACACATACTCTATTATAAATATAGTATACACATACTCCATTATAAATATATTATGCACAACCTCCATTATAAATATAGTATACACATACTCCATTATAAATATATTATACACATACTCCATTATAAATATATTATGCACATATTCCATTATAAATATATTATACAAATATTCCATTATAAATATATTATACAAATACTGCATTATAAAAATATTATGCACAAACTGCATTATAAATATATTATGCACATCCTCCATTATAAATATAGTATACACATACTCCATTATAAATATATCATACCCATAGTGCATTATAAATATATCATATACATACTCCATTATAAATATATCATACCCATAGTGCATTATAAATATATTATACACATATTCCATTATAAATATATCATACCCATAGTGCATTATAAATATATTATACACATACTCTATTATAAATATATTATATACATACTGCATTATAAATATATCATACCCATATTCCATTATACATATATTATACACATACTCCATTATAAATATAGTATACACATACTCCATTATAAATATACTATACACGTACTGCATTATAAATATATCATACACATACTGCATTATAAATATATCATACCCATACTCCATTATAAATATACATATACTCCATTATAAATATATTATGCACAAACTGCATTATATTTCCCAATTAAATGCATGGACTGGAATAACTATTTATCAAGCATGATAGACATTATAATTACCACTGGCTTATAAGTACAAATGCAAACTGTACAGACCTAGACCTGAAGTCGAATTGTACTGGGTGACATGGGTCTATGGATTTTGATTGGAGAAATAAAGAAAACAAACAACATAGACCCTGAGTGCATTATGCATCAGCAGACCAGGTTATATGTTCTTTGCAATTAGTCTTTACTTATCAATGAATATATATTATACATTTTATATTCAATAAGTCTATCATTTTAGGTACAGTCATCATCATCATATGTTAAAAATACATATTATTTCGTTTTTTTTTAATAATAAAAAAAAGAAATAACATTCAGCATGTAACATCAATGACTTCCTGTATTATCTGCCTGAAATTTACTTTTTTTCAGTAGTAAAATACAATATACAGAGATATTCCAGTGAGTGCCTGTCAAATGACATTTTGGAGCTAATTTGGTTGAGTGGAATTTCCCAGAAATCAATTACAAAGCCTCCCAAGGGTCTGTCTGTAAGGTGGGGGGAAGCCTTCCACACATTAGACATCAGCTTAAAACATCACTGTTGTCTTGGACTAATGGCTATAATTATGAATAAGTAGACTGTATTGGAAACCAAAGAATAATTTCAGATGAATCACAGTCTACATATTTTCTGGCAATAAATTTATCCTGTGAATCATGGTTCCAGTATCCATACATGGAGGAACTGGTATTTTGAGTTTTATAGTTATGGATATAGACCTAGGAAGAACTGAATCCCAAATTAATTTCCTTGGAGGCAACATGTGATAATTGGAGCCAACAGGCCTTGTAGAACTTTAGAAATTGACTCAGTGAGATCATGTGTGAATTCTCTTTGACACTCATTGTCACAACACATTTCAAAAGAACATCAATAATTAACACAAATATAAAATATCTGCCAACCTCAAGAAAAGTATTTCACAAATTAGAATGGACATATACAAATTGATCAATGTTTTGCACCAAGTCTGTGAAAACAACATTTCTTAAAATGGAGTATGAATACATTCAATCCAAAATAGGTCTAATGTATCCCTTCACTATATCAGTTTGTTACATATTCTCTCTTTTAAGATTTAAACATGTTTTTTTTTATTTATAAGGTGCAAATGGAAATAAAAACCAATTGGAATTTACTTGCAACTTGATATATGTATCTAGGAATACTGACAAGCAGACATCAGAGCAAACACATACAGTCTTGGGTGTGTGATCCTAAAATATTCACTGACCATCAGTATCAAATACCAGAAAAATCCTGTGACATTAAATGGGTATATAATAAATACACAAAACAACATGACTGTTTTCATCGGAATTAGAATAAATAAAGACATTGATGAGGCATAGGTAAATGCGGAGGTTGTTAAGTCAGAGATGTGTTCATAAGCCATATCAAACAAGATCTGTTTAAAACAAGACACAACTGTACATTTGTATTATTACACATCTCCTATTTATCTATTTAAAACAAGACACAACTGTACATTTGTATTATTACACATCTCCTTTTTATCAATTTAAAACAAGACACAACTGTACATTTGTATTATTACACATCTCCTATTTATCTATTTAAAACAAGACACAACTGTACATTTGTATTATTACACATCTCCTTTTTATCAATTTAAAACAAGACACAACTGTACATTTGTATTATTACATATCTCTTATTTATGTTTTTTTTAAATATTTAAATTTTACATTACGAATATATGAAATCCAAAATGAATTAGAATTTAAAGCTGTTTAATTCACAGCATATATATTTATTGATGTATTAACATCAGAGAAAACATCAAAGTAGTTTAATCTTAGCCTGTAATAGAGAAATATGGATGAAAAGCTGTATCGTTCACTAGATTAATCATGTAAGGTCCAATAGGTAGGTAATAATACTGGGAGTGAGACCATCAGTTGAACTGGATAGCCTTACAATGTAAAATGTTCTCAATAAATGAGTAGATAGCTAAATTTTAATCAATGGAATGCAAATGCTTATTCCTTCTACAGATAAATGAAAACCTGTAGTTTTTAATCCTTGAATGTTATGAAATCAAATAGGCTGACCATACCAGCAGATTTTTTTGCTATCAGCTTCTGGAATTTCAGTTAGTTTGGTGGTCTTGCAGGAGAACAGAATAAATGAAATTCTGCATTAATTACTGAAATTCTACAAGTTTTGGAATTTCAGGTATTTTTGTGACCTTGAACCAGACTAAGTTAAATTTTGCAGGAAATGTCAACAAATTGAGCCAAACTGTAGACTTCATAATGTGCACTAGCAATGTAAAATGTTCAGTCATCATTAGTGTTGTTCAGTGCATGCCATACCAAAATAAAAACAAACATTTTTCTACCATTCTGACTGGATATGATTAACTGACAAAATCCCATACAATATTTTCATCAGAACCTCCTTATCCATGAGAGATAAACTAGTAGATTAGATCAAAATCAAATAAACACCAGCTCACCCTGTCTTCTTTATGATAAGTGGCTGTATTTCTCTAAGGACAAACCCCAGTAGGCCAACAAAACAGCCAATACTGTCATTAGTTTGGCTTATCAGTAGAGATGTTGATTTTTTAAAGAGGAATTTAATGAAAGTTGGGTATTGACTTATAATGGAAGAACTACAGTAATTGACATTTGGTTTGTGTTAATGCATGTTGTGTCATGTGAAAGTTGATATCTTTTGTAATCTTTTTTTCCCCCTCTTTGTCTTTTCCACAGTATTGTGTGGATTCTGCTGGAGCCAGGAGACAGCTGAAAAACCTCAAATGAATACAGAACCTGTGAATCTTACAGCTGTTGAGGGGGGTGAGACTGTAATGCCATGTTCTGTTGCAAATCTGGGAAACCATCAAGTAAGATAATCATCTTGAGTTACCATATATACTCACATAAACCTTGTGTCCTACTTAGGTAATAAATTTACTCAGATCTATTATTGCATAATGGGCCTGCAGATGCAGGTCTATGTTGTTTGTTCTACTGATTATTCCTAACCTGAAGCAACCGTTGGGGTTGACACTCAGCTTCTATTTCCTTGACAAAGACATCCAATAATATGCTAATTATGACATTACAAACCAAACAACCAGCCATTAGTGTAATAAATTTAAACTAAAATTTAACAAGACTTAAATTGTATGTAATTTATGTCCATTATTTAAAGAAGATACTAGTCAAGTATAAGTGATATCTGATCTTGGTTTTTACCTTAAATTCAAATACAAAACACCATAGTATCCTCAATTCAAATACAAAACACCATAGTATCCTCAATTCAAATACAAAACACCATAGTATCCTCAATTCAAATACAAAACATCATAGTATCCTCAATTCAAATACAAAACATCGTAGTATCCTCAATACAAAACACCATAGAATCCTCAATTCAAATACAAAACATCATAGTATCCTCAATTCAAATACAAAACATCATAGTATCCTCAATACAAAACACCATAGTATCCTCAATTCAAATACAAAACATCATAGTACCCTAAATTCAATTACAAAACACCTAAGTACCCTAAATTCCAATACAAAACACCATAGTATCCTTAATTCCAATACAAAACACCATGATCCCCTAATTCAAATACAAAACACTGTGGTGTCCTTAATTCAAAGATACTTCCAGTAGCACTGAAAATCCAGTGATACAGAAAAGAACCTATATGAAGTAAAACTTCATGAATCCACACTCCGATACTCTGGGAAACTTATGATCTGGATGCAAATTATTATTCTAGGATATTTTTCTAACAAAAGTATTCATCAAAAATCTGGAATTTTGTGTTTATGATTCCAAACCCCCAAACAAATTAGACACAATATTTTTTTCTCCACAATCCCCCAAAAAGAAAGAGGTCAGCCTACAATTTGGGATTTGTTTTGGCATGTCCACTAAATGTATGTACAAGTACTTCAATACAAAACAGTAGCCATAACAAAGTTTTCCTCCATAGTAGTATGTGTTGCTATACATTACTTTGTAATCATTCTGGAATTAAAATCCTAAAATAATTCTATTTCTGTTGAATAACAAGAGTACCATGACCAGTAACTCTGCCCTGTGTTTAATATCGCTCTATGTAAAAATAAAATAAAAACTAGAAGGGTATCCAGTTGACAATGGACATTATTGACCAATAGGTCTCAATAATTAGGACCTTTGATCAGGATATGCAGTCCTGAGGTAATGCTACCTTGCAGAAACAATTTTTTTAAAATTAGACTTAGCAAGATCATGGCCTCTAAACTTTTGTGCAGAAGCCATTTATCTTCTGGCAGTCACAGTGACCTTGACCATTTTTGACCTTCTGACTAAACATTAATAATAGACCTTACTTGTACCCTAATTGCATGCCATCCAGAGTTTAGCCCATTGTATACTGTACAGAATTAATTTTATTTTGAAGAAACCATTTATTCTCTCAGTTATTGTGACCTGGACCTTTAATATTTTGACTTAAAAATGAATAAACTTTGTCCTTATCCAATTTACAAGCCATACCCAAAGTTTGGTCCAGATCAGCCATGTCAAACAATTTTATTATGTGGAAGCCATTTTTCTTCTTTGAGTCCAAATTACTTTGACTTATCTGACCCCAAAATTGATTGGATTTATTCCTTATTCAAGAAGATCTTACATGTAAGTTTTGCAAAGACATACGTTTTTATTGTGTAGAAAATTGAAATTTAATCAACAGTCTTACTGATAGAGTTGGTACTAGGATAATATGTGCCACCAAAAAGCAGACATGTGAAAATAAATCAAACATCATTAAATGAGTTTAAGAACTTTTCTTTTCATAATCATTTCAGCAAGGACTTCCATCCTGCCTATACTCAAACACTCTTTCTTCCCTAGAACCATTAGAATATGGTACAACATATCCACTGAACTGGTAAACAGACCAGATCTTGCATCTTTCAAGGTTGATCTGTAATCATCCAAATTATTATTCATCAGCCATTTATCTTTTAGGTAATTCAACCACCTGCTAATTCACATATCATTCTTTATCTTCCATACAACCTACACATTGCTTATCTTAATCCCATCTGTATGGTTTCTATCACTTCTACTGCAGTTTAAATTTCAGACAGTATCAAATGTTCCTCTTCCAGCCTACAAGTTACTTTATCAAAACGGTAAATTCTTGAACTCTTCACTGCACACTCCAAAAATAATGGCCTGTCAAAAGGGTTTGAAGATGCAGGCAGATACAGGCAATATGAAATGATAAGGATGAACAGAAATTAATTAGGGGAAAACAATATGCATGGTTTGTTCACCTGTCACTAAACAATCTCAAATGATTATTACATGTACAATAAAGAATCAGTAAAAATTGAGCACTGCTGTAAATTATGTTGACAGCACTGTAGAGTGGGTATAAATCTGAGACCTACTCAAAACTTTAGAGATCAAATTGAACCAATGAAGTGATCACATCTGACCAATCAATTCCTTATGCCTATTACTGAGACATCTATATCTCAAATTGTGTTTTTATTGTCTTTATTTATTTATATAAATGACTGAATGTCTTTCACTGTCATCCTACATTTATCAATACAGTTTATGTTACCAAAGGAACATAACTCATGCATTTATCAAAATAAAGTGGAAAAATGCTGCAATATTCAAAACTTTTAATACAGAAATATTTTCAAGCAATGAAAGTGTCCAGATTAATGAGGGGTTCCAATTTACATGTATGCAAACATAGAAGTTCTAGGATAATGAATTAAGTTTGTGTATTGGATTAAAGGGAGTTTCATCAAGGCAGTGGATTCAGTTGCAGACATGGAAGTACTTGTACATCTGTGTCACTACATCAGTTTAATATCCATTAACTCTTCACAAACATCTCAAAGTAAAATAAGACTCTACTGTGGCCCAGTCTCTAATGTTAGCTTATCTATTGGTGAAAGAAAGATTTATTATGTATATGTAAAAAGTGTGCACTTCCAAGCCATATGTACAACAGCTGTGGTAGTTCATTTGGTAGAGCCTCATAATTCATAGGTCATGGGTTCAAGGCTAGCCTGGGTCATCTATAATAGTGCCATATCCAATAATATTACTATGTTTCATTTCTAATTCCAGTCCTAGGTCCAATAATATTACTTTGTTTCATTTCTAATTCCAGTCTTAAGTCCAATAATATTACTGTTTCATTTCTAATTCCAGTCCTAGGTCGAATAATATTACTTTGTTTCATTTCTAATTCCAGTCTTAGGTCCAATAATATTACTGTTTCATTTCTAATTCCAGTCCTAGATCTAATAATATTACTGTTTCAGTTCTAATTCCAGTCCTAGGTCAAATAATAATACTATGTTTCAGTTCTAATTCCAGTCTTAAGTCCAATAATATTACTTTGTTTCAGTTCTTATTCCAGTCCTAGGTCCAATAATATTACTTTGTTTCAGTTCTAATTCCAGTCCTAGGTCCAATAATATTACTTTGTTTCAGTTCTAATTCCAGTCCTAGGTCCAATAATATTACTTTGTTTCAGTTCTAATTCCAGTCCTAAGTCAAATAATATTACTGTTTCATTTCTAATTCCAGTCCTAGGTCCAATAATATTACTGTTTCATTTCTAATTCCAGTCCTAGGTCCAATAATATTACTATGTTTCAGTTCTAATTCCAGTTCTAGGTCCAATAATATTACTTTGTTTCAGTTCTAATTAAAGTCTTAAGTCCAATAATATTACTGTTTCATTTCTAATTCCAGTCCTAGATCTAATAATATTACTATGTTTCTGTTCTAATTCCAGTCCTAGGTACAATAATATTACTATGTTTCAGTTCTAATTCCAGTCCTAGGTCCAATAATATTACTATGTTTCAGTTCTAATTCCAGTCCTAGGTCCAATAATATTGCTATGTTTCAGTTCTAATTCCAGTCCTAGGTCCAATAATATTACTATGTTTCAGTTCTAATTCCAGTCCTAGGTCCAATAATATTGCTATGTTTCAGTTCTAATTCCAGTCCTAGGTCCAATAATATTACTGTTTTAGTTCTAATTCCAGTCCTAGGTCCAATAATATTACTGTTTCAGTTCTAATTCCAGTCCTAGGTCCAGTAATATTACTATGTTTCATTTTTAATTACAATCCTAGGTCCAATCCTATTACTATGTTTCAGTTCTAATTCCAGCAATAGGTCCAATAATATTACTATGTTTCAGTTCTAATTCCAGTCTTAAGTCCAATAATAATACCATGTTTCATTTCTAATTCCAGTCCTAGGTCCAATAATATTACTATGTTTCATTTCTAAACTACCATTATGGCCACTGGGGAAAAGTCAACTTGCATCTAAATACAGAATATTTTGTAACAAATATATGGCATTTGTAGCCAATACTGAGATGTGATTTTGAAACTTTGTGGTGACTTGATGGCCACATCTCTTAAATGTTAAAAAAAACTGTGTCAAAGTACTGAAATAAAACTTAAAAGTATCTTTTTTGAATTTTACAAAAGACCTCTTACATCTCTATGAAACAAGATAGTCATTTTATCTCAATTTTCTGATATATATTGAGACAGAAATACAAATCAGTGGTTCAAAATCAGTTACCAGAAAAAAACCTGACCAATCTACCATTTTTATCTTCTGCTGATTTTGTTTCCTTCGTTACTTGAATATTTAAGTACTATAGTATTCTAGACTTGCGTAAATTATGAGAATGAACAAAATTTTGATCTAGCTTCTAATTTACTTTTGCCTACTTCATACAGACTTTATGGACTTGTTGAGGAATATATAATATAGACTCTCATTCAGCTTACTTATGCTTCTCCATGATTTGACTATTAACATGAAAATGAAAAATTTGTAATAAACATTAAAAACACATGGCATACTCATCCCACCCCACCCCACCCTCCACCTCTCACCCAGAGATGAGTTATGATAAATCAATGGGCATAATAATATCACAATATGACCACATTGGATCTCACCTAGTACATGGCCTAAAGGCATCAATGTTACTTTGAATAAGGGAATATATTATGTTAGTTTTTATATTTCCTAATATAAATTTTGAAGTGTGTGTGTGTGTGTGTGTGTGTGTGTGTGTGTGTGTGTAATTTTAATAGTTTTAAACAATTTGTTCAGTTATATTGCTATGATGTCTATATTGTGGCAGTTTCTAGTAATGCCCTGCACTGGGGCATCATGCCGCAGACATATAGCATTACTTCCCACCCAGTCACATTATCCTGATACTGGGTCACATACCAATTTTTATTATGGTAAGTTGACCAGCACACATGATACTGAGGATGTAATGAAGAAAGAGCTAACAATACAAATTTCACTCAAAGATGAAAATTATGCAAAGTTTTTGTATGTCAGACTTCTGTTGAGCTGTATCTGAATACCAATTTTCAAGAGGGTAAGTAAAATAGGATCCAAGATTTTGTGGTTACAATGAATAAATAGTTATTCATGAGGGTAAGTAAAATAGGATCCAAGATTTTGTGGTTACAATGAATAAATAGTTATTCATGAGGGTAAGTAAAATAGGATCCAAGATTTTGTGGCTACAATGAATAAATAGTTATTCATGAGGGTAAGTAAAATAGGATCCAAGATTTTGTGGGTACAATGAATAAATAGTTATTCATGAGGGTAAGTGAAATAGGATCCAAGATTTGTGGGTATTATGAATAAATAGTTATCCAAGCATGCAAATAAGGTCACTTACCAATTTTAGTGTTGTTAAATTACCTTTACTGAGATAGGTCTTCATACCAATTTTATGAGTGTAGGTAAAAAAGGGTCAAGGATAATTAGGGTCTAGCAAACAAATAACTAAAAATATTGGGTGATTCAACATGCAAATTATGGTAGGCTACATGAATATGAGACTTGAACATTATCAATCTGGCTCAAATATAAATGGTCAATGTACTTTTCTGTTTTCAAGGTGTCATGGCGAGGACCCAAAGGAACAATCATCTCGATGGGCAAGAGAATACTCACCTCTGACAAAGCCAGATTTCAAGTTCTTAACCAATATGAACCAGAGTGGAATCTACAGATATCAAAAGTTCGGTCAAGTGATGCTGGCAATTACACCTGTTTCATACCAAACACATTGCAAGTCAAATCTATATTCCTTCTGGTATTTGGTAGGTATAAAGCAATGCAACCTTTTCGAGAACCAAGATTTTAAAGTCAGACTGCATGAGTTTAAATGTCATTATCAAAACTTAAGACAATTTATCTAAATCAGGGTGTGATTTTCATGCTAACACAATTGTTTACTCAAATCAGGTGTATTATAAGTAATTTTAACTTAAGTGTACTCCTGACTTGTTTCAGACCTGATCCGAATTTTTATAGCCTCTAAAGCTGCTGAGAGAACTATACTCCCTCAGCCTGGAATGCTTGTCTATAGATAGTTACAGGCACAATCCCTGCCCACTCAGTGCAAGCTGAGTCAACTTACCAAAGGGCACAACACTAAAGTGGAACTTGAACACATGATCTTCAGATCCTGAATCAAAAGTGCCAGTCATGAAGGAATTTTAATCCAACTCATGATGAGAGTTATAAAGTCTTTAATTAACCCTTAATCATATACACTGTAATAATAATATGATTACAAAAATAAATTTGTCTTACTAATCCACATTATTTTTTTTGTATCTTATCACATCATTTAATATAACAAAAGGAATTAACTGTTACATAATGGATCAATTTTGAAAATAACATCCAAATGTCAGAAAAGAAAAATGACAATCTTCTGACTGGTCAGAAAAGCAAAATGACAAAGCATCTGATTAGTCAGAAAAGCAAAATGACAAAACATCTGATTGGTCAGAAATGCAAAATGACCAAGCATCTAATTGTGGGTTTTGGAATATTTTGTTTTTTTTACACATTTAATTTTAACACAAAACCCAATATGTTTATTATATCAATGATACACTATTTCAGTCATGTACTATTATTGATCATCAATCATTAATACCAGACAAGTTCAGAGCTTTTTCAAGGTTATATGGTCACAGGGATCAATCACTGAATTCAAGGACATTTAAAAAAAAAATCAACATATATGAAAATTACTTTTCAGGAAATAAATAGAATATATATTGTGACGATGTTACCCCAACCCCTTGTATGTAGGTATAAGTTACTATAACTTGTGATTCTGACTGGCCTTGTACATGTATAAATTGTATGTCTGCCTGACCCAGCTGTGATGTTTCCAATTGTTCTAAGTTAGCTAATCCCCTTACGTAAGATGGTCTTTGTTAGCTCTCGAGGGGAGAGGAGACTGTGTCCATCGCGGACGGGTGACGTAACCACATCAAAGGACAGGATAGCGTCAAATAAGAAGACTGTAACAATTGATAGACGCACAGACAGACATTCGGATGATTGACAGTCGAACGACTGACCAGAGTCGATCGCCCTCCAATCGAAATGCGATGTGGGTGGGACTTGTTTCGAAAATTTTAGATAACACCTGATGCTTAGTAGGAATTAGTCAGTTCGCTACAATAGGAAATAGAACTCCGTACGGCCAGACGAGAATTGGCGGCAGACTCAGATTTTGGAAATCAAGGAAATCTTAAGATAGCTTCAAAGGAAGCTTTCGGGTGACGTTAAGGAAATTTCGGGTGACGTTGAGGAAATTTCGGGTGACGTTGAGAGAATTCCGGGGGAATTCCGGATGACGTGGAAAGAATTCCGAGTGAATTTGAGAGATACCGAGTGAATTTCGGGTGACCTCAAGAGATACCGTCGAAGAGGAACGGAAGTAGAGATAGAAGAGGAAACGGAAGTAGAGATAGAAGAGGAAACGGAAGTAGAGGAATCGGAAGGAGAGAAAGACGAAAGGAGACTTATTTAGATGAGTAACACTCAAGAAGGGAAAATATTCCTCACACTGAAATCAAATGATGATCTAGGGATCATTGGGTCAAGAGTGACATTGACTGATTAATATCTTTAAAATTTTCATTTATTAAATTGTTGTTTAAATTTCATCTTTGTATTTCTTTTAATTTAACTGTCGGCATTGCTGACTGGGGGCTCGTAGCCATATATAATATATTGTCCAGAAGTAAACATTCTGAATGCGGACCAGGGGAACTTCCTCATAATTCTTTCAAGTCTATAGGAAGATCCCCACCCCTACTAAACGACACATCACATATATTCAAATGAATCCAGTTCATGGTTTATCAATTCTGATAAATTGATCGACTTGAAAATTGATCAACTTGAAAAATTTAGCTGATTGACAGTAATATTAATACTACATTATATACTCACATGCAAGTCATATCCAACTGTAAACTTCATTCACCCATATCTGCCATCACAAAATGCACTGGTAGATCTGGCTCTATGCAATTTAACAGGAGTAATTTGTAGAAAATAAACCATGACCTGTGATTATGCAATAGCAGATCGAGGTCTATGTTGATAGCAATTGGACATAACTTATAAACAAAGTAGATATGGTACTTACATTGTACTCATAGCCAACTTGTCTTTCCAGTTCCCCCTAGCATTGTGGACAGTGAACTGCAGAACAGTTATGAAGTTTTAGAGGACACTGAATTTTCCGTTACCTGTCAAGCAAGGGGATTCCCCAAGCCTACTGTTAAGTGGTTTCGAATAATCAAATCAGGTGAGCAGATGATTTCTTTAGTTCATGTATTTCTACAAAGAATCATACACCCATGAACACTTAAATACATATATAAGCCCATGTTCATTATGCATATTAATTTGTCATACAATGTACTAGAAACTGCAAGCACAACTTAAACATGTCAGCACAGTCTTATTTATTAAAACTGATCTTTAAAATTATGGACCTTAAGCAGATCTGGCCCCAATTCCACCGACAAACCTTAATTCTCTACTTAAATTTATCCTT
Organism: Unio pictorum; assembly: GCA_030141615.1. Lineage (NCBI taxonomy): Eukaryota > Metazoa > Mollusca > Bivalvia > Unionida > Unionidae > Unio > Unio pictorum. The sequence goes on along the minus strand of JARLTB010000031.1, from coordinate 1,113,860 downwards.
AGAAAATACATAGATCTGATTTGCTGAAATTAATGTTTGACTTAACCAATTAAATATCTTATAAATTTAAGAGTTAACACTCGACATCAATTTCGCCAATATGTTTTAAATGTTAAGTCTACTAGTCAAAGTCAGATTGCTAAGTTTTATTTTGAAGTCCAATGTAAACTATGTGAAATCCTGAGACTGATTCTAATCAAACTGCTTGCTGCAGAAATAATTACCCTTTCTATGTGGAGATCATGTGATATGAAATGCTCAGAATAAAGCTGAAATGTATATACTTCTTGTACTGGACTTGGCATACTTTTTGGCATCTCAACATCCTGATAGGAATTTATCATCTCAGATCTGTTACTCTGCATTTGTATGTGTATATGCAACTGTGTTTAACAAGAATACGTTTGAAAATGCATTTCTAGAATCATTTTAGTGTAAAAATAAACACCTTCTCTCCAAATGTTACCAAGGAAACAAGATGGTACTAATTTATGTACCTTTATTGGGTCTATTCTAGAAATGAAAATATACAAGGGAAATGACCCCTCCACCTCCATTTGAAGAAGGGGAGAATTTTCTCAATATAGGAGTGGGTTTTAGTGCCCTTTTGTATCATTATATCATTTTGGCCATACAACATCAAATGAACCCAGCAAAAACCATACATTGCATTTAATTTTAACTCAGAAGTACCTAGAACAGACTAATACCATTACAAACAGTTAATTAATTGCCACTAGAACAAGCAATTTAATTTTTTTAGTTTCTAAAACTTCACTAGAAAACATTTCAGAACTAATGTGTTTTCATTGTGTTGGGTTGAACAGCATTTTTCAGCATATGATAGGACATATATGATGGACAAGTATAACTTGTGGAGGAAGAACCCAGGAAAGCCACTCAAAATAAGCCAATCCATGGGAAGCCACTCAAAATAAGCCAATCCAGGAAAGCCCCTCAAAATAAGCCAATCCCTGAAAGCCACTCAAAATAAGCCAATCTATGGGAAGCTACCAGTACTCAAATAAGCCCATCCATGGGAAGCCACTCAAAAAAAGCCAATCCATTGGAAGCCACTCAAAATAAGCCAATCCATGGGAAGCCACTCAAAATAAGCTAATCCATGGGAAGCCACTCAAAATAAGCCAATCCATGGGAAGCCACTCAAAATAAGCCAATCCATGGGAAGCTACTCAAAATAAGCCAATCCAGGAAAGCCACTCAAAATAAGCCAATCTATGGAAGCTACTGGTACTCAAATAAGCCTATCCATGGGAAGCCACTCAAAATAAGCCAATCCATTGGAAGCCACTCAAAATAAGCCAATCCATGGGAAGTCACTCAAAATAAGCTAATCCATGGGAAGCTACTCAAAAAAAGCCAATCCAGGAAAGCCACTCAAAATAAGCCAATCCATGGGAAGCCACTCAAAATAAGCCAATCCATGGGAAGCTACTCAAAATAAGCCAACCTATGGGAGGCTACTGGCAAGTTCTCCCACACACGCACACTGGCCAAGCCCAAGACCCATGCAGACAGGTGAGATGGTGGTAATGGTGAGCACTTTAGACCACATGACCACCCAGAAGCTCTCAAAATTAGATTGTTAGAAATCCTATAAATAAATGTAGGTGAGAAGCTGTCATGGTACCTTGTTTTCATCTATTTACCACATAAGTATCATTAATGTCACACCTGAGTAGCCTCAGTTTTACACTTACATCTTATAAGGGATTAATTTAAAACTAAATCTAAAGCTTTTGGAATTAATAAACGTTTCAAAAAAGTTTTTTAAAAAAATATTGAATTAATTTTTCTAGTGGTAGCTGATTAAATATTTACACCTGTTTACAATTACAATTCTGTAATCCAGGTACTTCTACTGTTAGAATTAAATACCTTGAATTAATTATTCTAGTGGTAGCTGATTAAATATTTATACCTGTTTACAATAACCCATGGTACAATACTGTAATCCAGGTACTTCTACTGTTAGAATTAAGTACAATAAAGAGTTTAAATTATAAAACTGTAGGCTTTTTCCAGTACCCAGCTGGTGATGATACCACAGGGAATTGCAAATCCAGTTTAAACCTCAACTCCATCTTTCAAACTATCTGTATACTTGGATGTTTATTCATAACCGAAGGCTCTGTTTTCAATGAATTTGCTCTGAAAAATGAGGATATTTTTTGGCTTTTGAAATTTAAAATGATGAAATATTCTTTTACAAGGTTTTAATAACCATGACGATGAACTAGAAGCATAGAAGTTTGCAAACATACCAACACTGATTTTTTCTGTTAATAAATAAGGAAGAATTTATAAGCCAATGGGTGGAACAAAATTTGGTTTTTGAGTTTACATGGTTGGTATTTGGGTTTTATTTTACATAGGATATGATGAATATAATGACAGTCTGGTTGTATGCTAAAGAACCCTTCATTTATCTTAGATAAGATGAAGTCCATTTATCTTAATATTTAAACATTGTGAGGTCAAATTTCATAACTTATGAGCTGACCTGTACACAATCAAGTAACAGTCATGTGAAGATCTTTTTCAATTCCTGTATAAGAATGGAAGGCAGCTGGAGTAGACAACATCTAATCTGAACTTATCAAAAATGGGGGGGGGGGGTCTACTATAGAGCTACTAACAAAAATCTGCAACAAGATCTGGCAGACAGGTGAATGGCCAACAAGGTGGACCTAGTTCCTGATTATAACACTCCCCCCAAAAGGCAATCTCCAGCTGTGCCAAAATTACAGAACTATCAGTTTGATCAGCCATGCTAGTAATGTGATGCTGAAGATCATCTTAAACATACTGAAACCACAAGCAGAAGAAATAATCACTGAAGAACAGGCAGGGTTCCGGAGTGGAAGAAGTACAACATAACAAATATTCAATCTCAGGGTTATGTGTGAAAAGTACTCTCAACATCAAAAAGGCATCTATCATGTGTTCATAGATTTCAAAAAGGCTGTTGACAGAGTGTGGCATGAGGCATTGTGGGCCACAATGAAGAAGTACAACATAGGTCAAAAGTTGACTAATAACATGAACTAGCTATATGCCAAGGCTACCAGCGCAGTTATTTCCCAAGGTTCTGTGGGTGTCTGATTCCAGACAACAGTCAAAGTACATCAAGGCTGTCTACTGTCACCCACACTTTTAAACATCTACATCATGAGTGAAGCCCTGGAAAACCAATATGGGACAGTCAGCATTGGAGGGCAAAACATCACTAACCTCCACTTTGCAGACGACACTGATTGGCTGACAGGCTGTAAAGTCAAGCTTGCCACGTTAATGAAGAACCTAGATGAAACATCTTCCAGATTTGAAATAGAGTTAAGCATTGAGAAGACAAAGCTGATGACAAATAGTGGCAAACAAATCTCAGCCAAGATTAAAGTCAGAGGACAGGAACTGGACACAGTGAGCCAGTTCAAATATCTTGGTTCCATAATCACCAAAGCGAGATCAAAAGCAAGCATTTTGTCAAGAGCAGCACAAACAATGGCAGTAATGTTAAAGCTAAGACCCATCTGGAGAGACAAGAATATGTCTGAAAACTAAAATCAGACTAATGAGAGCACTAATATCTCAATCTTTTTGTATTAATGTGAGGCCTGGACTCTGACAGCAGAATTACAACGAAGAATCCAGGCACTTGAAATGAGATGTTACAGAATCATCCTTGGCATCTCTTACATGGAACAAGTCACAAATGAAGAAGTGCATAACACCATCAGGCACAAAATAGGCCAATATGAAGACCTCCTCACCACCATCAAAAAGAAAAAGCTGAAATGGTATGGCCATGTCACTAGAGCCAACAGTCTATCCACAACAGGCAGCATCAAGCGTGGCAGAAGGAGAGGTAGACAGAGAAAAAAGTGGACTGACAACATCACAAAATGGACCAGGAAAAGTTTTGCGGAGACACAGGCATTGAAACAAGTTGAGAGAACTGGTCAGATGTTCAGCAGCACAGCGCCTTGACAACCACACTAGGTCAAGAGATGATGATGGTGATAATTATGATGATGATGATGACAGTAATGGAGTAAGACCTGCTGGTCTGCTACCCTAGCTGTCATTACCCAGACCCACTGATAGTGGATATTATCTAGTCATGGGAAAAACAGAAAATGGTTTTGTACTCTGTGAGAAAAAGGGTTTATTGTAATCTCCAGCTTTAGTAGATTTTAGATGAAAAGTAATCAAGTCTATTAGGTTTTTAATTAATTTGGATGTTTTCACAATAGCTTACTGGAGCTTTTGGAGAAAGTTGTAGCCAAAGTATTTTTGAAATTTCTGGTAGGGTTATGAATAATTTACCAAATTTTTTCAAGTGTCTGATAGTGTTAACATTTGCCAGTGATTTTACATATCATACTCATGTTATGAATATTTAAATCTTTTTGTTTGCTTTTCTCCATGACTATATGTTATTTATATTGTGTGAATGATCTTGATCAGTAATTGGTTTAAGAGCCTTCCTGTAACCTAGCTAATGACATTTATTTTGTGAAAAACAAATAATACACAGCTGGTATTTTTCTATGATCATAGATTAAAATATTCTGATCATTATTAATGGAGGTAAACATATTTACTTGTATCTGAGTTAAAGGCATTTCACTTCAAATTCCTGATTTTGTTGATAAGAATGTTTTAGAAAGGAAGTCGACCCTCATCCTGCTTCAGCTAATTGTGTTGTAGCTTTTTATAATAGGTAACGTTGCTTACTTCAGAATTACTGATTTCTGTATCTTCACATCAGTTTTTGAGGAATCAACTTGTGTTTCAGTTAATATCTGAAAGTATTTTTTACTTAAGACCATGGAGTTGTAGCACTCATAATAAATACAGAAGCTAGAGTTCAACCAAGAAACATATGATGTTTTCTTTTCAGTCTCTCTAATGGCAGAACTAGCTTTAATTTGATATATTCAATATTTATTCAAATTCTCATTTACCGAATTATTAAAGTTTTAAGGATTGTTTTTTGTTCTTGATTGCATAAGATGAAGGTGATCAGGAAAATGAGTATTTTGATCAAAATATGTAGCATACACACACATTTATGGTACACATACTTCCATTGAAGAATCTAAATCTATCTGATGATAATCAATGTGTTGGGTCTTTGAGATGAAAATGTTCCAAATGATATTTGCTGATGTATAATGTGTACTCACATCTGCCTGGCATTATGGGCTTGCAGATTAGGGTCAGTGATGTTTGTTCTGCATATGATTTTGAGTGACAGTCTCATGTATACCAGGGCATTATGAGCTAGGAAATCAGGTCATGTGCAAAAAGCATAGACTTGGGTCTCCCAAGGAATTATGGGTTAGCAAATCAGGTTCATGTGCAATCAGCATCGACATGGGTCTGCCAGGGCATTATGGGCTAACAAATCAGGGCAAGTAATGTTTGTCCTGCATATGATTTTGAGTGCTAAGTTTGGGGCTAACAAATCAGGGTTATTTATGTTTGTTCTGCATATGATTTTGAGTGCTAAGTTTGGGACTAACTAATCAGGGTTATTTATGTTTGTTCTGCATATGATTTTGAGTGCTAAGTTTGGGGATAACTAGTCAGGGTTATTTATGTTTGTTCTGCATATGAGTTTCAATGAAAAATGTTGCCTCAGGTGTGCCAGTGCAATTTTGTTCATGTCACATCATGTCACACTGGTAAATGCATTATTAGACTAGTTATCTGTTTTAGAATCTCAGCTCTTAATGGAAGGTCAAACCTTGGTGATACCAAGCATCAGGAAGTCTGACAGTGGAAATTACATGTGTGTGGCCAACAATGAAATCAAGCCAGAGGCTGAACATACCATTCAGATCAATGTCACATGTAAGTGCCATTAACGTCTTTTTGCTGCATTACATCCAGATAGGAATTACAGACATATATAGCAAAATCTTCAAAATTTTAACTTTTATGTGGAAAATGTATGGATCTTTGTCATCAGACATATAGTGCTCCATCTTAAACACAAGGATAATCAAATCTATGAAGAACTATGTGTCAGTCCTCCATTTTAACCCTGATAGCCTGGACTATTTGTATTATTCATGATTTAACTGTCTAGCCTGGTGTGTTTCCATATTATGTAATCTGGAGTTAATTACAATATTTAATGTGACATGCTATATGAGATCTACAATTGAAGTTAATTACAATATTTAATGTGACATGCTATATGAGATCTACAATTGAAGTTAATTACAATATTTGATGTGAAATGCTATATGAGATTAGCATTTGAAGTTAATTACAATATTTAAAGTGACATGCTATATGAGATCTACAATTGAAGTTAATTACAATATTTAAAGTGACATGCTATATGAGATCTACAATTGAAGTTAATTACAATATTTAATGTGACATGCTATATGAGATTTGCATTTGAAGTTAATTACAATATTTAATGTGACATGCTATATGAGATCTACAATTGAAGTTAATTACAATATTTAATGTGACATGCTATATGAGATCTACAATTGAAGTTAAGTACAATATTTAATGTGACATACTATATGAGATCTACAATTGAAGTTAATTACAATATTTAATGTGACATGCTACAATTGAAGTTAATTACATTACTTAAAGGTGACACTGTATGAGATTTGCAATCGGAGTTCATGACCATAGAGAGTTGGCATGCGATATGAAACATAAAATTGGGGTTAATTGCAATAATTAATGTAACATTCTATATGAGATCGGCAATTGAAACGAATTACAATACTTAAGTGACCAAATAAACACAGAGATGTGAGTGAATCTTTATTTAGAAGAAGCAGTTTTCGTAATGTAATTGCTCACTTTATATAGATTCATTACAACAGTCCATGGATGGGATCAAAATACATTGTTTGTTTATTTGTCTACATACTTGCAGTAATTTTAAGCATTGGTTAAATAATATCTGCTTCGCTGCTTTTTTCCTTATTTTCACAAATATGAGTCAAGTCAAAAAACAACTTTGACCTTACAGTGCTTCTCATGATTCTATAACATAGTATTGTCCCGTCTGTTTCTCACCTAAATAATTGTATTTTAAAGTTAAATCTTAAATAAAATAACATTAGTCATTGCTTTATATGAATTGTGTATTTTGCTGAATATATTTGCCCAATGATTTATAAAAACAGACAGTCTAAGAAACTATTACTTCATGGACAGCAATGTCCACCATTATTTCCCCGTTACTGGTTCACTTACAGTTTCAAAGTAAGTTTACAATAAAACAGTGTAAAAGAGGCAAGAAAATATCCACATCATCGATTCCGTTCTTAAGCACAAATTGCTAATTACATAATACACTGTATTGCTAAAGTTTTGAAACACAATTTTGTATGTTTTGACAATCAAAGGATAGCATGCAAAAATTGGACAATGATAGTTGATAACTTACTTGTAAAGTGTTAATGATCAATCACTATCAAAACACATGCCAGTAATTGTGCAAGAATTTTTTGTCAGCATAATTGATATCAAAACACATGCCAGTAATTGTGCAAGAATTTTTTGTCAGCATAATTGATATCAAAACTAGGCCTAGCTACTGATGACTTGATGAATACATTTATACAATTCATTACAACATAATATTAGAATTATCCCAGCTAAGGCAAGGAGGCATCTGAGAATGTATGGTCAGTCAATGTACCTCCAAAATAATCTCAATGCAAAGTTGTTTTTGCTTTCCTGACAGAAGAAGGCGAAGTTTACATTTTTTGCAACTTTGTAATTGGAGTTAATTACTATAGTTAAAGGTAGCATACTGTATGAGATGTGGTGTTAATTGCAATATTTAAATATGACATGCAATATGAGATCTACAATTAAAGTTCATTACAACACTTAAAGGTGACTTGTTATATAAGATTTTCAATTGGAGTTAATTACAACACTTAAAGATGGTATGCTGCATGAGAGTTGAAATTGGAGTTAATTACAAGGCTTAAAGATGGCATGTTGTATGAGATTTGCAATTGGAGTTAATTACAACACTTAAAGATGGTTTGCTGTATGAGAGTTGAAATTAGAGTTAATTACAATGCTTAAAGATGGCAAACTGTATGAGATTTGCAATTGGAGTTAACTACAATGCTTAAATTTGGCATGCTATATGAGATTTGAAATTGGAGTTAATTACAACACTTAAAAGTGACATGCTATATAAAATTTGCAATTGGAGTTAATTAACATACTTAAAGATGGAATGCTGTATGAGAGTGGAGCTAAGTATGTGAGTAAATAATAACTATGTATAACAGCATCTGTTACTGTTAACAAAGAAAGCAAAAATGTATGGAGAGGTCAAGCTGACCCCTGAGTATTTATGTACAATGCCATAGCTTACACTGGTTCAAACCATGAATCAAAGTGGGTGGGAGTATTGCCAGACCATCACAAGTTAACAACAGCTGCAATTGCATGTAATTTGAAGCTTGATCAATTGATGCAATCCAGTATATTTGCACTGCACAATTGCACAACATAAATAAACATGTGGCAAATTTTAACTCTGATTTGATTGGATTAAAATGTTGGACTAGTATAATGAGTTGAAAATGTTTCCAACAAGAAAGCTTTGCAAATTTGTGAAGTTATTCAAATAAAACATGCATGGTGTATATATCATGTGTATAGATGATTTTAAAAAAAAATGTTACCTTGGTGTTTGTGATGGAGTGGATAAGCCTTTTGAAAAATCACTTAATGCTAATATCAACAAGATGAGTTTTCTCATCAAAAAGCTTAATATCATGCCTCTCAGTGCTATTGATTCCATCGAATTTTAAAGTGGGTCTTGGCTTTATGCAAAGAACATTGCAAACACTACTGTATATACTCACCTATAAATCAAGATAAACTTCAAACAACATTTAACCTGATTTGCTGCCACATAATGTGCCAAAAGAACAGCTGTTTGTTTTCCTAATTATTCCTAACAAACTGCATACACCCAGATCTGCTGGAACATTAATTATGTGATGACAGATCTGGTTCTGTGCCATTTGTAGTTGAATTTGACTTATTAGTGAGTATATATGGTACATATTTATTAAGAAACTATTTAATCAATACTTTCGAAGTAATTAGGTTCTTTACGCTCTCTAATAGGGAATTAATTTAACACAAATTTCAACCCTGCTGTTTCAGATCCTCCAAAAGTAACAATACGTACAAAAAAAATCAGCCAGTATCTTGGAAAAGAAACAGTTTTATCATGCACAGTTGAAAGTTATCCGCTTGCCACAATAATCTGGTCATTTGGTGACAAAGAACTACAAAATTCATGGAAATACAAGATCATCACCCATGCAGAAACTAATGGTCAGGCATTACTTACACTGCTTACAATTATTGGAATTGAAATGTCCGATGAGGGTACCTACCAGTGTCTTGCCACAAATTCATATGGCTCTGATGAGGGAACAACTGTATTACAAGGTAGATCTAAACATATGGGACCATTCATTTTTGATGAATTCACTCCAAAGTAAAACATTTTGCAATTCACTTGATGACATTGTATATATTTTATTATAACTATGGTATGTTGTAAATGGGAATAAGATTTATTTGTCTTGCTAAATACCTTGAAACTTTCTAATCATAAAATGTTTTTGACTGACTGTATGTGATAAACCATCAGAATACTGTACTCTGTTCATAATTAGAAGACTTAAATATAAAAAATACTAACAAACTGTTACTTAAATTGTGTGGGTTTATTTTCACTAATCTCAGACAAATGTTGTAATCATCAATAAGAAATTTTCCCATTTACATTTTAGAAAAGAAAAATAATAAATACAAAAAACAGAAAAAACAAATATAAATGTGCACTTAAATATATTTATTGAACCTTAAAGATCAATTTATCAAGTTTTTGTTTGATTATTTATGTGGCTGGACTTTCTTGCTTGTACAGTTCTGACACCCATATGGACAACACCATTGCCAACTATATCAACCACAATGGAGACTCTTCCAACATCACCAGCAACCACATCTCAAACTCAATGGTCAACAAGAAGTAGTAAGTTGCCATAACTCATTTTACTTATCTGTGCTACAAACTACTATATATATATATATATATATATATATATATATATATATATATATATATATATATATATATATATATATATATATATATATATATATATATATATGACATTTAAAGTGTTGGTATAAAGCAAGTTGATACTATTGGTATATCAATACTATTGGTATATCAAATTGTAATCCACCAATGGTGCAACAATATGAATACATAAACATTCTTTCAACTGAACACCTATATATATCAATGATGAATTTCCACTCATTAATCATTAATGACATTTGAAAAGAATGATATAAAGTAATAACAGTCCATGTTTTCTAAATGAATCTAAAATGGTCCACAATTTTCTTGCAATCATTTCTTTTTCCTCTTTCCCTTTACCATATCAATCGTAAGGGGCAACATACACAGAAATATGGAAGTGAGAGAGAAAAACAATTTGGGTTAGATGAAAACCTTATCTTGAACTGATTTTGCACCATTTAAAATACAAGAATATGGTTAGTCATAATGGTATGTTAATGCTTTCCTTGGGATTTATCTACAGTGCTCATAATACAAATATACATAGTTGCAATAGCCTTTTGACATTAGGCCGATATCTTAAATTTATCAGTTATGAGGCACACATACTGCAATGCATTTAATGCTTTATTGTTATTGTTGTTTCTTAAACCTATTCAATGTTTAAAAAATTGATTCTTATTAATTAATTATGAAAATGTCCAAATGATGGTCCCCCCCACACACACACACATACTGGATGCGCAAAAATGCATGAATATACGAGCATTGGAGATTTTCATTTGTGTCATACTATGTCTCTGGATTCAAACTTTCCATAGAAAGAAAAAAAAAAAAAAGAGAGAGAGAGAGAGAGAGAGAGAGAGAGAGAGAGAGAGAGAGAGAGAGAGAGAGAGAGAGAGAGAGAGAGAGAGAGAGATAGAGAGAGAGAGAGAGAGAGAGTGTGTGTGTGAGAGAGAGAGAGAGAGAGAGAGAGAGAGAGAGAGAGAGAGAGAGAGAGAGAGAGAGAGAGAGAGAGAGAGAGAGAGATATTAAAAGAAACTTATAAATATATACATTTAAGATTGGTCTATATATTGGGAAATGGGTTTAGTGGTGTTTGAGATGTTTAAGATTGGTCTATATATTGGGTATTGGTCTGTATATTGGGAAATTGGTTTAGTGGTGTTTGAGATGTTTAAGATTGGTTTGTATATTGGGAAATAGGTTTAGTGGTGTTTGTGATATTTAAGATTGGTCTATATATTGGGAAATGGGTTTAGTGGTGTTTGAGATGTTTAAGATTGGTCTATATATTGGGTATTGGTCTGTATATTGGGAAACGGGTTTAGTGGTGTTTGAGATGTTTAAGATTGGTTTGTATATTGGGAAATAGGTTTAGTGGTGTTTGTGATATTTAAGATTGGTCTATATATTGGGAAATGGGTTTAGTGGTGTTTGTGATGTTTAAGATTGGTCTATATATTGGGAAATAGGTTTAGTGGTGTTTGAGATGTTTAAGATTGGTCTGTATATTGGGAAATGGGTTTAGTGGTGTTTGTGATGTTTAAGATTGATCTGTACCTTGCAAAATGGGTTTAGTTGTGTTTAGGGGAGACAGCTGAGAAAAGAAAAGTGTGGAGATATTGCAACTTTTTCCTGCTTTGTTGCAAAAGTATAGTTGTTGCATAAATCTCAATACTTTTCACATTTCCTTTTAGTTACAACTCAAATTGCTGAACATCAAGTATATCTGAGTAAAGATCACAAAACTGGCAGAATGCTATCTCAGTTTAAAAACTAGCAGTATGCTATCTCATTTTAAAAACTGAATATTCATGATGTCGTTAATTATGTCATGATACTATATTTTTCTGATATTTTAGTGTTTTAAGTAAATCTAGTAATGGTTTGAACAGTTAAAGAAATTCATTTATTGTACCTAAAACATTAAAATGGCTGCTGTGCTTAGCCATATGTATTAATAATACCACAATATAATTATTATGTTTGTTTCTTGTCTGTATGCTTTGATTTGAAGTTTATTGTATGTCTATGCTATTCCTCTACATTATTACAAGATCTAATCTAAGTTATTCCAATTTAAAACAAGAGAAATAAGTGGGCCAAATATAACTCACTTGGCTGAAACCAGCCTATTAGCCATATGCAAAAGAAGTTGGACAAATATTTGGGTCATTTCATTGTTTACTAAACAAAAAATTCTGATATGCTGATAATTGCACATTATATACAAGATTGATCTTATTTTCATGTCTTCATCCTTAGTTGATGCAACATCAGCATATAATATCAAATCTGGTCTAAATCAGTTTTTGAGAATTTAAAATCTTGTATATTTTTTAACTACAAGAGACCATATATGGTTGGAGATCAAAGTAATTTTGAAAGACTTCTCATATCAGGATATTTACTGTCAAATTTGATCATGTTCTGTTAAGTGGTTTTCAAAATAAAAGAATTGATTTAAAGGTATTTCTATGTTTAGTAATTATGACCATATTGGCTAATTTAGCTGTATCTCCTTCATGAATATGAATGACCTTGATGCCTGAATACTTCCTGTACAATCAGTTTGAAAGGCCTTGATGCCTGAATACTTCCTGTACAATCAGTTTGAAAGGCCTTGATGCATGAATACTTCCTGTACAATCAGTTTGAAAGGCCTTGATGCCTGAATACTTCCTGTACAATCAGTTGAAAGGCCTTAATGCCTGAATACTTCCTGTACAATCAATTTGAAAGGCCTTGATGCCTGAATACTTCCTGTACAATCAATTTGAATGACCTTGATGCCTGAATACTTCCTGTACAATCAGTTTGAAAGGCCTTGATGCCTGAATACTTCCTGTACAATCAATTTGAAAGGCCTAATGCCTGAATACTTCCTGTACAATCAATTTGAAAGGCCTTGATGCCTGAATACTTCATGTACAATCAATTTGAATGACCTTGATGCCTGAATACTTCCTGTACAATCAGTTTGAAAGGCCTTGATGCCTGAATACTTCCTGTACAATCAGTTTGAAAGGCCTTGATGCCTGAATACTTCCTGTACAATCAGTTTGAAAGGCCTTGATGCCTGAATACTTCCTGTACAATCAGTTTGAAAGGCCTTGATGCCTGAATACTTCCTGTACAATCAGTTTGAAAGGCCTTGATGCCTGAATACTTCCTGTACAATCAGTTTGAAAGGCCCTGATGCCTGAATACTTCCTGTACAATCAGTTTGAAAGACCTTGATGCCTGAATACTTCCTGTACAATCATATGTAAACTGGTCAGGCAATTTTAATAATTAGTTGAAATCAGCAATTTTGACAAGCAATGTATGATGGATGATTACTTTGAGGTCACTTGGTCTCATGGTCAGGTGAGCTAAAAGTAACTTTATAACAAATTGAATTGTGCATGTATTCAATCACACTAACCATCATTCTAGACAGATTTTTTTTTAAATGAAAAGAACTTAATCAATTAAAACAGGTGTAAATTTGAAATACAACATAATGTGTACATGTACTTTGTTTATTTTTACAGATGAAATTTTTATAACAGATGCAAGCTCAGGAAATGGTGGAGAGTACATGAATGCAAAGCAACAATATGTAATAGCTGTAGTTCTGATTGCACTACTTTCTAATTTGTGAAAAACACTATTCAAATTACTCTTCCTGGGATAAAAGAAATTCTACCAACAGACAAGGCTAAAGACAATGTACTGTTAATTCAGTCCTATTGATAGGATGTAATCTTATATATTCTTGGAAATTTCTGTGTGCCAAATCTGAAAATGGCTGCTGTACTGTTATACTGGATATACTGATATATGTACAGGCTATTTTCTTTAATGATGCCATACAAACATTCTCTCCAAGGGATAAACCTGACCATCAGATTAACAGACATTTATATGTATGGTCATAGGTGAGTAAGTCAAATCCATGATGTCATATGGAATTGATAACCAGATAAATGGAGGTTGGATTCACACAACTAAACCACCATAGGTCATGCAGTTCAGAAGATCAAGAGACTAATAACTTCAACTATGTGAATGACTGTTTAAGTGGGAGCTCTATGTGTGTCTGTGTGTGTGTCTGTGTTTTCACATATCATGATAACTTTTGGATCAAGATAAATCATTATGAAAGAGTCCTTAAAAATAAAGTTTGTTTATCGCCTGGAATTCACAATCTGCCAGAACTTAAGAGCTTTAATAATAAGGTTATAATTGGAACACGTCAAATCCCAAGGATGCAATTGTAAAGTACATCTTTACACAGACTGGTTTTAAATGGCAAATCCTGAGAATGAGATTATGAAGTACATCTCGACACAGACTGGTTTCAAGTTGACAGTTATTTCTTTGTACAAACATTTAAATTTTTTGGTGCCAAAATATACATGTATTAGAATATTTAATGAAATACTCATACTAGTCCTAAAAAGAATATAATTTGTGTAAATTTCACTGGATTCAAATTCATCAATAAACACCAATGATATAAAAAACTGTGTCTAATCACACGTCTGTAAATCTTGATGAGTTAGGTTATTTTGCTAATACTTGACATCAGACTGAGGGATCCACCATGACTAAATGGCTATGGCATTAGACTTTTAATCAGAAAGGTACAGGTTAGATTCCATTCATTAAATCAACCTATAGTGGCTACCGTGATGTGCCCTTTGGCAAGGCACTTAAGGTACACAATGTAGCCTTCAAAATGCAGTTGAGCTGTAAAACACCCAAACAAAATCCAAACACTGTCTAAGGCTTATTACCAATTAAATGGGAGTGATACACAAGGCATGCATGGAGCATGCTCAGAAAAATCATGAGTTAGATTTAAACTGCCATTTTCCTCTCATGACAAATGCTGGGATAAAAACATGTTGGCTTAGAATTTTGTACTTTATGCAAGTTTTTAATGTACATTTGAATATTACATAAAATATAGCTATTCATACTGTGCCATTTATAATTACAAATGTCCAATATATATCTTTGAAATGCATATAATTATTCATAAGAATACAGTGCTCTAATACAATTGTATTACTTAACTGCTGCTTTTGTTTGTAATCAACCATTTATTTTTTATGCCCCTTATTTTTCTATCTTTTTCACCTTTAAATGCAAGCAAAAAGTTGCACATTAGGGAAACGTACCAATGGACTATTGCACATTAGGGAAAAATACCAATGGACTATTGCACATTAGGGAAAAATACCAATGGACTATTGCACATTAGGAAAAAGTACCAATGGACTATTGCACATTAGGGAAAAATACCAATGGACTATTGCACATTAGGAAAAAGTACCAATGGACTATTGCACATTAGGGAAAAATACCAATGGACTATTGCACATTAGGGAAAAATACCAATGGACTATTGCACATTAGGAAAAATACCAATGGACTATTGCACATTAGGGAAAAATACCAATGGACTATTGCACATTAGGGAAAAATACCAATGGACTATTGCACATTAGGGAAAAATACCAATGGACTATTGCACATTAGGAAAAAGTACCAATGGACTATTGCACATTAGGAAAAAGTACCAATGGACTATTACACATTAGGGAAAAGAAACATGGAACTATTGCTCAATGTAGTAATGTGCAAAGTACTGGCATTTAGAAACTATTCATTAAATGAATTTTTAATTTTCACAATGTTTAAATAATTCATTTTGATGATCTTGGAGCAAAATCTTCTAAGGTAATGTATATCATCTAGGAATTTCGTGTCAGGTAAAATTAGTACCTTGTTTGTTTGTAACCCTTAAGAAAAATAGGTAATACAACATTGAGTTAATCATATTGGCAATATAATACCAGGTTGTCTATGGTACTGCAAAACAGATACATGTAGTATGATCATTATCCACATAACAGTAAAATAACTATACTGCCACAAAAACTTGGCCAAATATATCTTTTGCACATCTTGCACATTAATGAGCAGAATATTATGTATTAAGTACAACACAAATATTATGTTTAATGTACAGTATAAACATTATGTATGAAGTACAGTATAAACATTATGTACAAAGTACAACACAAAAATAATTTACAAAGTACAACATAAAAATAATTTACAAAGTACAACATAAGCATTATGTACAAAGTACAACATAAACATTATGTACAAAGTGCAACATAAACATAATGTACAAAGTACAACATAAACATAATGTACAAAGTACAACATAAACACTACATTCATCAAATACAAGTATTAGCAGTGCTCAGATCAATTGCTTTCAAAATATTTTACTGTTTTCAAGAGATGAAATATTGTTGTTTATATATTTATTTTAAAAATACATAAATTTATGCTGAATTTAAAAAGCACTATAACTTTATGTTAAAATATATAATAAAACCATTCATTAATATTTACATGCATTAAAGGGTTAAAGAAATCTGCACATTTAATTTATAGAATGATGGATACTTTCAATCATGGGCCTGGTCAAAGAACTGACTGCTCAAGCAAATATAGCACCTTCCAAAGGTCACTGATACATAACAGATACTGTGAAATTCTAACAACCAAAGGTCACTGATACATAACAGATACTGTGAAATTCTAACAACCAAAGGTCACTGATACATAACAGATACTGTGAAATTCTAACAACCAAAGGTCACTGATACATAACAGATACTGTGAAATTCTAACAACCAAAGGTCACTGATACATAACAGATACTGTGAAATTCTAACAACCAAAGGTCACTGATACATAACAGATACTGTGAAATTCTAACAACCAAAGGTCACTGATACATAACAGATACTGTGAAATTCTAACAACCAAAGGTCACTGATACATAACAGATTCTGTGAAATTCTAACAACCAAAGGTCACTGATACATAACAGATACTGTGCAATTCTAACAACCAAAGGTCACTGATACATAACAGATACTGTGCAATTCTAACAACCAAAGGTCACTGATACATAACAGATACTGTGAAATTCTAACAACCAAAGGTCACTGATACATAACAGATACTGTGAAATTCTAACAACCAAAGGTCACTGATACATAACAGATACTGTGAAATTCTAACAAGCAAAGCATCCTCACACATAAAGTTCAGTTCAAATAACAAAACAAGTCTGCATAATGGACCAGTAGATCAGAGTCTGTTTCTCTATATTTTTTTGTTGTACTGATTACTCATAATAAAATGCATAGACCCAGAACTAACAGTGCATTATCCAAAGGTAGATCTTAGTTTGTGCATTCTGCAGTTGGACTTGACTTATATGAGAGTGTATATGGTACAACAAGCACATGTATCTAACTACTAGTAGCAACACTAATGAAAATGTGTTGTCTTGTGACATCCATCTTCCAGAGCAAAAAATTGATTATAAATACTAACTGGAATAATTCTGGTCTGGATTTTTTCTAATAATATATTGTTATTTCAACCAATGAGGACTTTATAACAAATTAAAACAGTTATAAACACAGTAACAAAAAAGGCCAACCTTAAAAAGTATTGCTGCAAAACATGGTACCTTGACCCCAATGTCAAAAGGGGTAAGCATGTCAAAGAATAAATTTTCTTAGCTACCCAAAACCCTACCATAATATTTTATCGATGTAACCTTGACCCCAATGTCAAAAGGGGTGAGCATGTCAAAGAATAAATTGTCTTAGCTACACAAAACCCTACCATAATATTTTATCGATGTAACCTTGACCCCAATGTCAAAAGGGGTAAGCATGTCAGAGAATAAATTTTCTTAGCTACCCAAAACCCTACCATAATATTTTATCGATGTAACCTTGACCCCAATGTCAAAAGGGGTGAGCATGTCAAAGAATAAATTGTCTTAGCTACACAAAACCCTACCATAATATTTTATCGATGTAACCTTGACCCCAATGTCAAAAGGGGTAAGCATGTCTGAGAATAAATTGTCTTAGCTATCCATAACCCTTCCATAATATTGTATCGATGTAACCTTGACCCCAATATCAAGGGACAATTACACATTGCAAATGAACATACATAACTTCATAATGATTCTAAAGCCTTTTGTGAATATTTACAGAAGATGGGTTGGAACTACTGGATTTGCTGCAGACTATTATTTTGTGATATTGGAAACTGGAAGTATAATCATGAAGAAAAAAAATGAATTGTACTATTCCTTGCTGTTAATGATAAATCAAGTGATAAAACCTTGTCATGATGTCAGTATATTGTCATGATGTCAGTATATTGTCATGATGTCAGTATATTAGGTTATTACAAGCATTTTCTCTAGTTCTTTCCTGGTAAGAATGAGCTATCATCCTACACCCAGTGACTTTGCATTTAAAGATTCAACCAAATTACCTTTTTATAGGTTAAATTGTAAAATGAACTTTCATGCCATATAGTGGACATAATGTAATCCTAACTTCAGACTTTGTAGTACATGCAAAAACAAACTGTCATGGAATAAAAACTGAACATGGACTTAAAACTTCAAATTAACAGTCATAATCCAACTGGCATGTACATAACAATACAAAAGAATGAGAAAATCCTGACATTTCTTGTGATTCTAACCCTTCCAACAGCAAAGTTATGGAAGATTAATATTCATGATATTTGAGCACAAATTCAAATGTTGATCTCAGAGAGGTTCATGACTACAAGTCCATGTGCTTGAATGAACTTAAACTGTTTTCACAACATGAAGAGTAGCTGTCTGCACAAAATGATTATTAGCTAACCACTGCTGGTTTTGATTTTAGAAAATAATGTTTTGTTGTTTTGAACAAGTATCTAATAAGAATAGAGGTGAGAAGGAAATGAGTTACACCTTGTCTCACAAAGTGATTTTGGTCTCACAACATATATTCAATATAGCAAGGATTATACTGGTATAGATTGAATAGATAGGAGCAACTAATCATGCCACAGTGTTTTCAAAGTGAACAAGAGCAAACATCTTTTCTTTTTATCACATAACCTTCATAAATACAATAAAGCTTTTATTGCAAAATATATGTCACACTGTAACATACAGTACTCATCAATTAGCTAACAGACTCAAAAATGCAAAGTCTATGCAGTAATGTGATATTAGAAGCTGTTGTTGTTGTTGTTGTGGGCTTAACACCATTATTCAGCACACAATTGGCTACAAAAGGCATGCTGTAAAACTGGTGGAGGAAGAACTCTGGAAAACACTAGCAATAACAAAGAAATAAGACCCAAGGAAAGCTACTATTACTAAGTACTATAAAGTTTTCTCAAATACCCACATTAGTCAAACGACAGGGTATAAAGGAAGAGCTGAGATGGCAGTGTTATGTAAAGGCAACCCCCCCCCATCCCCCATGTTATGTGGTGCTAGCATCTCACACTTGTGCTCATTATTTAAAATGTATGAATCTAGCTGAATAATAGAATATATACAAGACTGCATGCAGTTTGTGACATATAAAATACATGGTTTTCTGAAGATAATTTTCAGGTCTTTTTCAGGTTTTTTCCATGATGAATTTTTTTTTAAAGGTTAACATAAGACCATTGATGAACATTCTGGATTATTATAAAACATGCATTTTTCCAAACTGAAAAATGTTTCTCTTTCAAGACTCTCCAAAATATGTCAGAAGAGATGATCATGTACACAACCACAACATGAGTCACACAAAACATTACTATATTCATATAATTGGCATTTTATGCCATTTCAATGTACAGAATACAAGTTCTAACTTTACTTTATTGACCTGCATTATGTTGCTATATGGAAACAACATAAAACGCATGCATTATTTTGTTTCCTTTCAAATCTTTTAATTCTAACAAATTCTATAGCAATATATGTGCATATTATACAAGATAAATATTTCCCATCATACTATGAAAACCCCCAATAAATGCAAAGTATTAGGATCTTGTAACGAAAAAATCTTTAACCCTAAATTTATGTGTGCCAATAAAATCTCAAACTGATTTTACAACCAAGCTAAATTCCTTAAGACAATTTCATTCAAAATTCCATCATTTAAAGACATTAACAATAAGGTTGATTAAAATTTTGATAAAAGACTTAAAAATTATATATTGTTGTATGAACAAGGACTGAATTTTCGGTAAAATCAACTTGTCTTCTTGTAGTTAAAAAAACCAGTCCCCAAACTTATATTGATACATGTCTTAATATACAATAAAAGGGACAACAATTTCCCAATTCCCCTGCATTCAATTTAAGATTTGAAATTAATGCTTCAAGCTACATGTTACTGTGTAAGTTTCACACCAAAGTTCAGCTCAGAAATACAAAATATTTCTAATCCGGGTTTTTTCTGAAGATTCCAACACCATTTTTCACATTTGGACATTTATGATGGAGTGTGGATTCAGAACAATTATACATAAAAAGTTTGGAATCTGCTGCCACCATACAGTAGCCTACCACTGGGCATGGCAAATTTAAACTATGTTAAATCGACTTATACCTGCATGAAATCGATAGGAAAATTATTTATTTTCCCAAAAATGACAAATATTATAATCGCTATGTCTTCAATCTGCTGATAGACTAAATGAAACTCGGCATAGATGAAACCTAACTCAAGGTGACATTTGCTTTAACAGCCACAAATCTCAAACAATGACTTGGAAGTCCAATAGTCACATGATATGAACAACAAACTTTTTAATGTTGTTGTAAAAATTTCAATTATATTAAATGAAAGTCTGATACTTTTTGTAAAAACCATAAAGAACATATATTTCTCAACATATTTATTTCAAGAACAACTACAAGAAACATGGCCAGTCTGATTCATCAAGCAGAGTAGTCTGGTTCCCTGCTTCTTATGATCGCTGCATGAGAGACCACATGTCAACATGATACATGTACAACAAAACTTCGGAAGTTGTTCTCGGAATTAATAGAAAATATTGTGCTCTTTTATTTTTGTATTTTTATTACAACCAGTCTACAACTTTCATTTCCCTTTTTTCTATAATATTTGGTAATGATGGTTGTGAGATTCTGTGTGCTCGTGCGACTAGCAATCGAAATCGCTAGAATTAGCTTAAATTTTATCAACAAAGTAAAGTATTGTGTTTCAGCAGATTAAAGACATAACGATTTTAATGCTCGCAATTTCTGAGAAAATAAATAATTTTCATATTGATTTTATGCAGGCATAACTTGATTTAACAATGTTTAAGTTTGCTAGTCCATCTGCTAAGTGGCCATGCGTTAGTGCCACCATGTTGGCCTCATGTGATGCTAGACTGGTTTCATACCTTCCATAATAAAAATATATGGATATTGCGCTGTCTTTGAAACAAAAAGTCTACTAGATGAATCTAATCCACTTAGCGTTTGGATTATCTCAACAAATATAGTTATGGCAAGCACCCAAATTATCCGTACTGCAACTTCCTACTATTCTGGTTTGAACTCAATAAATTTAACTCACAATCAGTTCAGTTATGACCCAATTACGTAATTGTTTTAGTGTCAAGTTGTGAAGGAAAATTCCCGCTTCTTCCTGACTTTCATCAATATTTGCAAAATTTTCAAGGACTTCAGAATCAGAAGAAAAATTATAATTTCTCCCAAACTTTTTCCCAATTTCCTGGAAGCATGAGAATCCTGATAATATTATTTAACTTGATTTAAACTTTTTCAAGAACAAATATATGACTTACATGTAAGTGGAAATGTTCAGCTTGTGCTCTGCATGAAGCTTCTCAAAGAAACAATGGAAGTAGCTCAACAGGTGAAGCAGGAAGTTGTTAAACTCAGGTGTGCTGTAACAATTAAGAAACAAAACCTCAAAACTTTCAGTTAAGACAGAAGGATACACAGACATATTTGAATTTATAAAAATGTGACTACAAAGAAAACCAATCAACAATTACATGACTTACCTCTAGCCATTGCAAACATTTTCAAGGCCTTTTTTCCAACTAGATCTTTTTTGCAATCTCTTATCTTTACATCTGAATTCATCACCATTTAGCAGTTTTAAATTTGAACTTATAATTGAGGCTATATGGTTTGCTAATAAATAGATTAATGCTATTTTTGTATTTTTTCTTTTTTAATATCATTGTTCTTTAAATCTGCTTAAAAAGATATTATCATTTTCCACCCATAGAAGCCACCTATTACTGTGATAAAGTCACAAGCTTTAAAGTAATCTTGGAGTAACAGTTCACTATCAATAATTACCTGACTGGCCCCAGGTAAGGCCTCACATGAAAAGTATGCAGTCCAGTCACCCAATTCCTATACTCTTTCACATTTACAATAAACAGTTAAGTTGTCAAGGGTCAGATAGGCAAAGTATACTCATAAACATGGAAAGCTTACCATTGAATAAACATATTTATTCCTAGTTCCAATTACATGGACCTTTTGAGTAGGGTAGAATCTATATAGGTGTAACATGGTTGATAAAAAGTGATCAGCAGCAAAGAGGGTGGACAGACCAAAACTATTTCAAGCAAACCGAAACTATTTCAAGCAAACCAAAACCAATTCAGGCACACAAAAAAAAAAGAGAAATCTTTTAGGATTTTATGCTACAGACCCGGCACTGATTGCGTTTTGGAGTCGAATTGAAAATCTTTGAAATTGCTAGCAATTTACGATGAAAATCCTTTTAGGATTTCACAAACAGACTAATCTGTAACCTCACCTCGTAAATCAATTACATTATTGGATTGATCGGTGAGTTTGAAATTAATTCTCGTTAATGAATTATTATGACATCGCATATAGACTGGATTAGTTGGATCTTCAATGATTAGAAACCCTGGAGGAGCTGTTGGTGCAAATGAGTATAAAATATATCATTGTTGAGCTTGATTTGATCTTTCAAGATTTATTTGATAACTTCCTTCGATAATATCACATACTAAATTCACTGCAATCCCTGAGGATATATTGACGTTTTGAGGAGCAATATGTCGCCCACCACCATCTGGGTCATTATTATGTTTGAGGATTGTTGTTTGTGGTTGTGCTATTTTCTTCCATGTGTCGTGAATCATCGATGGTATCATTGAGAGATTTTTTCATCTCTGGAACGTTATATCCTGGTAATTTAAAATTTAATAACTCTTCTTTTGTTAAAATATATGTGGATAGAAATTTTTGTTTTTCTCCTTCTCGCACGTCAATAGAATCATCAAAAGATTTTATAAAAAATTCATTTAATTCTTTCATATCTTTCATATAAGTGTTCATATCTTTTATTATTTTTATGATTTCATCACGTGAACCTGTTACATGCAAAAGATATTTTTGAAAACTTTGCCGTAGTCTATCTCTATCAGATTCGAAAACTTCATTAATACTTTCAAACATCACATTAATATGTTCATTTAATAGAATCGTGTCTGTACTTTTTTCACCATCGTGTTCAAATTCAAAATGCAACCCAGAGAAATCCTTCCTATAGAATTCAAAATATATTTTCTTTACTTTTGTTATATCATCTCCTCTTAGAAGAGTTAAAATTATAGCACAATGAATATCTTTAAACTCATCTGTGGTAAAATCAGATTTTTTAGGTTCTTGTGGTGGAGTTTTTTCAGGCCATCCTAGCATGGTCCTTATCGAACTCTGATAGATATCTACAACATACCCAGGCGAGTTTATCTCAATCGCAGATGATAACGTCGGCTGGTGAACTATAATAGCGATTTTTTATTCTTTTCCAGTAATGGATTTTATTCTACACTGAAATTCGTTATTGATTTGTTCGATTTGGTAGGACCCAGATGGTAGCGAAACAACGTTCCAGTCTGGAGTACCATCCGGTTTATTCTTACTCGTAAACACCAGGGAATTATTCGGTTGTTGACCGCAATATGATTTTGATCTGATATTTGGCCAACTGTGGTATACTCGTAATTTTGCTAGTGCTATTTCCTTAACTGAAACCGCAGTGGGGAAATTGACACTGAATTCAGGGTTTGTTGAGGTTGTTGAGATCATGCTGGTTTTCACTGGGGTGGTATTTTCTACTATTCGTTGAAGTAGTTCTTGCGATGTTGCCATTGTTATTATATTCATGTTGTTTTTCTAATTTTGACATCGCGGAAACATAAACACGTACCATCGCAGAAAACTCATTATCGGATATTAATGTGTCATCAAGGGAGGATGATATCATCGAGGATAATTGGGAGTATGTGGTTGACACAACATGGAACTTAACTACGTAATCCTGCAGTTTGCACTGGCTACACGATGATATCTTTTTTGTTATAATCAAAATTATTTCCATGATTGTTGTCTCCGCTGATATACAAATTGGAACAGCTATCGGGGCAATCATTGTCACCAAGGAGAGTATAATACTAGCTCCGGTGATTACACCTGATACCGAGTACACTGTAACATCAACTGCGGTAATAGTTGAAATGAAAACATCAGGTTCGAGATTACCCTCCTTGGAAAACAACGCGATAGCATTTTCCGTTACACCGCGTTGTTTAACTAAAATATCATCAAGGGAAACA
Organism: Unio pictorum; assembly: GCA_030141615.1. Lineage (NCBI taxonomy): Eukaryota > Metazoa > Mollusca > Bivalvia > Unionida > Unionidae > Unio > Unio pictorum. Next base: position 1,089,163 of record JARLTB010000031.1, on the reverse strand, counting down.
TTACTAGTTTTCAATTTACCCTGATGATCTTGAAATACAACTATTTCATTGGGATCAACACTTGCAAGGTTTAACATCTCGGATATTTCATCTTCGATTATTTATTTACATCACCGGTTGCATATATTTCCGCGGTGGGTTTTTTCAGGCTCCCCCAAATATCAATCATGTTATTTTATATAATTTCTCTCTAAAAGCGATTACTCGTATATTCGTGTACAGTTTTATGTGGTGGTTTTCCCGATGATGAAATAGCATTGAGTACATTCAATACTTCTATGCCGCATATTGGTGGGTCATTCATTTTCTGTGTTGGTAGCGTGGAATACCAGATAGGAGTTTTTAAGCGGTTTATATAACGCATAAATTGTTTAGGTGATGCTAATCCATATGAATCAAAATAAACAATTGCATGTGGATCAATCGCGTATGCAACCCAGTGAGTTCCAGGTAAGGTGCTGTTATCGAGATTAATGATACCGGTTTCAGCGTTGTTGGCTTGTTGTGGTAATTGATCTCTCATAAAGACACCTTTAAAGTTTTTTATCGCTAGTTTTTTTAGCAGCGTCTAGTAAATGAAAATCTGACATGGGAACTATAGGTTCTCGCGACAGAACCCTTGGCGATAATTGCGATGGAACCTTTGGTTCTGGAGTTAGTAAACAGTCTCAGGCCGTTTCCGCTGTACCATGAATATGGAGTTCCTGGTAGTCTTAGACCCTTTCCTGATTGTTTCTTTTTTTGGTATCCCTGTCCGGTAGCTTTTTTTTAGTGCCATCCCTTCCGCTGTACCAATGGCTCCTAGCACAGTGGCTTTTGCTACCGATGGGGCCGCTGCTACTATCAACGCTGTTAACGCAGAAAAAAGTGGAAATATACCACCTGAGTTTATAATGTTCTTAATTGCAGAGAGAGTGACCTGAACACCTTTTTTATCTTTGATAGCATCATTGAAGTGTTTTATCTGACAAGCTGTCAGTGACTGTTTATTCTGACCACCAGACATCTGATTGTGTTTCAGCGATATTGTGGCTCCACATTTTTTAGCTGATTTACAATTGCAATTTTTTAACTTGACCAGGAGTTAATGTAACACTAACATGACTATGACATTTTATTTAATACGAGATTGATCTAATTGTCTACATATTTTCCACTGGTGCATCAATTACTCTCATTCATCCACCAACACCTTCGAGTAGCATTGACTTGTCACTGAGTATGACAGCAATTGCTCTGTATCTACTACCAGCAGCAGGAAGTCATGTTACACGAGCTCTGAAGTGTATGTCAACTACGGATTGTCTGGTTAAGTCAAGATGTTCCAGTAAGAAGTAATAGATGGGATATTGATATTTAAAATCCCATTGTGATATTTGCAAATCGGTGTCTACATTATTATCGCGTCCCATAAATGTCAACAAACGATACGTGCGTGCTATTTGGTTGGTTCTGTAATCAAGTAAAATATCTTCGGATGGTTCTTGTTGGCCATTTATCCTCAACGATACTTCATTAACACCCAATTGATCAAAGGTCATATGGTGCTGGTACAGCGTAGTATCAGCAGCTGTTACAACTTCTCCTTCTACTTCGATAAATGCTTCAGCGGGTAGAAAGTATTTGCTGGTATTATGGACTTGAAGTTCGATTCTTGATCGAATATTTGGTTGTACTGCATTATAGGAATAGAATTGATAATCGCGTACATAATCATTCTTGGGTACTGGTGCGTACATATCGAATGCTGTATCAGGAGCCAATTTGAACATATTATTATATATTTCTTGATCTAAATCACGATCTCGCTCGAGATTTCAAACCACTTCTCGCTATCATATTTGCAGTAATATTTCCCTGAGTGTCACACCGTGATGCTATATTCTAATGCACTGCATTGTTTATTATTTTACTAATACTTGCAGGCATAATTTCCGTAGATGGTAGTGGTCTTAGTGATTTTATCACTGATGACAAAGTCATCAGTGACGAAGTCGTCGGTGACTTTATTTGCTGAACTAACGCTAGTAGTTTTTCTTTAGCCGCGGAAAATGCTTTCCCGGTAACATCACCAACAGTGCTAATACCATTATCATGAATAACAGCAATAGCTTTCAATGATAATTGTTTTGCAATTGGTGCTATTTTGGGAGCCATTCTTGTAAATAACCCTGCAATGGTATTGCCGAGACCATCTCCATAGTACGCTCTATAAACAGGCAATCGTGAGTTTACTACATTGACCATGGTTGGTTTGTTGTGGTTGTAGTGTATGATCATTTTATTTAAATGACATTTATGTAATCGCAAAAATCCTACAGATTTTCATTGATAGCAATTTCGGTGATTTAATCACTGTGGTAACCATCCGCTAGTAGCTCATCAATAAACTCTCAATATACACCAATATCCATTATACCACTCTCAAATAATCATCTGCAGATATCAGCGGCCTCATTAATTATTTCCGGTGAGTTATTTCCAGCTCATCTCCCTCCTACGAGAATTTCTAATCCTGATATATCCCCAAGAATATTACTAGGACAACGAACTAGACCACTACCTGAAACCCCTCTTGGATATCCACTTGCAAATTTTTCAGTTGTACCAGTTGCACCTTGTATGGGATTAACTGCGGCTCTTACTTTTATTTCCTCGGGGGGTTCATATGGTGGTGGTGAACACTATTTATAACATATATTTTATTCATATAACTCCTAAAATCATCATCCTCTTTGATTCTAATTCCACCGTGATCTACCAAATATATTTTTCTATACCAAGTGTCAGCGGCTTTTATAGAGTCTTCAAATTCATCTTTTATATATTTTTCTCTTGATTCCTTTTTAAAAATTTTTAACAGCAAAATCAGCTAATTCATCATTTGAGGAAATTTTTCTAATTTCATTCAATGCCTCATTCGCAAATATCTTTTCAGGTGTATATTTTTTATCTCTCAAAATTTCTTCTTCTTCAATTTATTGTTGTTGTTGTTGTTCCTGAAGTTGTGCAGCTTCTTCTTGTTCTAGTCGTACTTGTTGAAGTCGTTCTTGTTCCTGAAGTTGTTCACGTTGTTCTTGTTCTTGTTGTTCATGAAGTCGTGCAGCTGCTATTATATCACCAGGAAGTGTTTTTAAAGATTCCTTTGTTTGCTTGGATCTCTTTGCTATTTTTTCAAGTACAGGAAGAAGGGCTGGTTTTTTCCCTCGTTGCTCCTCAGGAATATCTCCCCATATGGCTTTTTCAGTGGTTGATATTACTTTCCCCGTTGCAGTGGTTATTGGTTTGAATAATTGTTCAGTCCCCGTTGTGAAAACAGTTTGAAATTCTTGTCTTGTTTGGAGCTTATTTCGAATGGAATCATGAATCAGAACAAATTTCTTAATCGCAGCTAATCGTTCACATGCTAATCTAGTTGGTAGGGCTTCACCTACCATTATAAATATAATATACGATCTAAATTGTAAGTGAAAACTCACCCACCCAAAATTCTTTTGAATTTCACAGTGTGTTCATTACTTCAGCGTAGTGATAAAAAAATTACACTATCTTACCTGTCTATAGAATTTAAACTCATACAAATTCGTTCTAGGTGAGTAAGCGCATACCTGTCTATAGAATTATTTATCTTAGTGAATTAATCACTAGGGTTATAGAATTTCTGTTTCGTAGCTGTCTATACTCATACTTGTAAACAGGTATGGGTATTGTACATGTCAATCCATGGTGAGAATTCGATTTACTGTGTTGAGGCAATCAAGGGGGGAATTTTTATTTTGGCGGAAAATCTCTTTTATTGTTTTGATTTTCGAGTTAATTGTGCATTTGATTTCATATTGTTGCCCCAATTCACTTCTGACCTTTTCGACAGCAGTGAATAATGGAACGAACTTGTTGATGTCATTGTTATATGAGAGGGAGTCATAAATAACATGTTGAATTCTCTTTATAAAAGAATAGGATTTTGATAACACATATTTATTATTCCGAGCGCTATCATCAATATCTTGAAAATCAGAAAGAATCCGATCACAATCTAATTATCTGACAATTGAATTCCTTGATTTTTCAAATTTGAAATCTCGTTAATAATGATCTTCACATTTTCAAAATTCATTATATGATATATTATATATTTAACATGAAGAAAAAAAATTGGGGGTCAATTTTGACCCGTTTTTTTTTATGATATGAACTCTTCGCTCTAAGGTGTTATTCACACATCTTATTGCACCTAGAGAGATATATGAAAATCTCCATTTGGAACCCCTCAGGTGTTATTCACATCTGACCGGACCCAGTGGTACGATGAAACATAGTCTCCGAGAGGAGATCTAACTCGTCAAATAATGGGTTAGAACTCCAAGAAGGTATGCTTGGTGAATGGATGCCACATTTACATATAGATATATAGATATATACATATCTACAAGTATTTAGATATTTACATATTTACAATGAAATGATATGGTATTTACAATGAAATGATATGGTATTTACAATAATATATACAAATAGGACAGCACAAGATTATACAACATATAACAATGGATTATAGGTGGACACACAGCACATACACACATAGGGCTGTTCTACATTCAAACTGAAACCACCATACCCCCAACAAAATGACCCCGTGTTGAATGCAAAAACACATTCACACCGTGTGACGGTGTGTGACATATGGTGGTTTCACGATTTGAATTTCGAATGGCTTAAAGCCCCAATTACTATATAGAAAAACCATCCGATCGGTACCATCGACAATAATGCCTGCCATGAGATTCGAACAATGGCCCCAGGACGAGATCCCAACCATGTATGGAATACACTAGTGTTCGTAATCTACAAGTCTATAATTTTGAATACAATATATGTGTATGTAAACCAACACGAAAAAAAACCATTCAGTCATCGAAAAATCCCATTGAAATACGTGACTACAACAAAAGAGTTATCGTTGTTTCAAAACTACACATACAAGCCCACACGAGTTATTCCCCTTAATGCTACATATAATAATTTAGATGTAAACAAATTGAATTCTATGTCCGGTTCTCTTGGAAATCGCTGATTGATATATTTGTTCTGCTTCTTTTCGTACTGAGGGTATACAAATATCGAAATACTTTCCAGCTTATTCATTGATTGAAATACTCTTTCTTCATTATTTTCTGTATTAAATGATTTTATAGGTTTCGCATTTTTCGAGTGTTTTCCAGTCCCTCCTCATTTGGTGTTTTCACTTTGTGCTATAGCTTGTAGATTCGATAAAGAATTGTTCTTAGGATTGGAATCAATATGATCGATTACAAACCCATCTTTTATCAATCCATGGAAACACTCGTATGCAATTCTGTGACAGTAATATTTTTTCCCTCCAGAACTACACATCAAATATCCCTGTTATCAAAACCGACTTATTTCTTCAGCCTGTGGTGTCTGACAATACCATCACGAGATGCTTCATAATCATGATCACAGGATGTGGTTGAAATAATTGGTTCATTTATATACTATAATATTATTTGTCTAATTAATTATTTGGTTTAATTATTACTTGAGAATCTATCAATGTAGTGTTACGTATATTTGATTTAAATTATTTACTTTTAAATGTCAGATTCAAATTTGTCATTTTGGGTTTAAAATTCGTTAATTGGAAGATATCTATTCTGGAAAATTCAGGCTGACCTAGACTCTATTTGTAAACAGCAGGTGTGGTCACATTTTCTGGCCTTGCTTCTAAGCTGGAAAATAAGCCTTTAAAATGATTGGTTAATTTCAAGGACAACGTTTTATTTTTAGTTCTGGGGGTGAGAGGTGGTTGATTTTCATCTAGATCATTCCATTCGTACGTGTTTTTATGATCGTACGTTCTTTCTGTGACCTTCTGGAAAATCACGTGATCCTCTTGCTTACGAAAAACGGGCATTTAAATTATTGTATTGTGAGAGAAAAGTCAGTAGTTAGTCTGGGGTTTGGAATATGTGTGTGTTGTTTGAGTGTAAATTATTTCAAATCATTTGGAGAAAGAGGAATTATTTTATTTATCTGGAAAAGAATATGTGCTCATAGATTTTCATTTGGATTATTATAAAAAAAACAAGAACTAAATCACGTGACATCATCGTCCATATTGGATTACATCATCAAGATTCGAACCGGGAACTATTAGGACATTTATTTATCAGGACTCTTGCAATTCCATTAGCGGATTATTTTGTGAATTCTATATTGGATTATTTTTGGACTTGATTCTCTAAAACCGTAAGTTTATTTATTTTCTCTTATGAAAATATTTGTACTTAATAAATTGATTGTTAAAGTTTTACAAGCTTGTTAGTTTTCACTCTTTCTGTGTTGCTGCTTATTCGAGGCTAAGAACGTAACAGTAGTCTTGAGGTGTTCTTATGATTTTGTCTTTGACAGAGTCAGAGTCATTGATGGAATCTTTGATGGAGTCTTTGACTCGTTTATCATAATAGCGCTTTAGCTCTCTGTACCACAATTGAGACACAGCTGCGACTTACCACGCACACCTACCCCACATCGTATGCAAGCTAAGGGCCCTACGCTTCCACGACGTACGCTTTGTAAATGATATCCACAGAATTCATTTCTGCATGATTTGTTACAAGCGGTTACTGATCCTATCATAAGCCATTTGCAATGATTCATTATATAATAAATTCTTTATTTAAATACTTGTTTTAATTATAATATGGAGGAGTTCGAGAGATTATCGAAAATTAAGCCTTGGAAAAATGCTAAATTCAATCTCGATAGAGTCTCCACTGATGTATCAAAGGGTCTAATAAGTGATAGAAGCATGATAGGTAGAATCCGTGATGGTTTTAATGAATTCAAGCGCGATGGAGCATCTCACTGTTGGTCAACATTTCGAATTGATGGTAGTGTTGATGCTACCATGAACGACGAAAGAGCAGCAGTGATAATCTCACATCTTGACAAGAAAAAGTATTTTTTTTAGAGTGAAATTCATTATCCACTCAGAAACAGGTAATTGGATTATACGCGACAAATTTGAACCCATCCTGAAAAATAAGAGAACTGTCATTGTGAGTCAGGATTCCAAACCAGGAATTCTGACTGGGATTGACAAACCATATTACGAGAGATCCTATCCTGTAACCGCGGTTGTTTATGGGATCTATCTGATAAATGATAAACCAAGTATTGAAAAATGAAACTCCATGAAATGTTCGTCGTTGAATTGTGTAACAGAACGAATAATAGAGCATTTTACAAATGCGTTACGTGGTAACAAATTGATGGATCTAATATACAAAAAAATTAATGAATGAGGATTAATAGTAAAGGAGAGTAGGGCAACAATTCAACATGTGGCCGCGTTAGAACGGATACTAAAATTCCCAATATCCGTAGAGACGGTAACAGGCGAGATATTATATGAACTGCAATATAAATCGAGAGGATCTCCAATCACAATTATTGACCATAATGCACACACGTGGACATCCGCAGTAACAATATTTCCCCGTAATAGAATCATAAAATATCTACCCGTAGAAAACTCTGGGGGAAATTTATTTGATTTTATTTACGAGTCGAGTACAAACCATCCTGTGTCAGTGTGGTTATTTCAGAGTTTTGAAGATGAAGAGGGTAAATTCGATCAATTTGTAAAACCCAATGGTGAATTATATCGTATTAAAGCCCTCCATGATGAGATGAAAAAACTAGCTAGTGGTTTTTCAACGGAACACGACGAACAATTACCGACAAACTGTTTTTTCAATACCATCAGTTGCAGCTCATTTCACAAGAAAGAGAAATCTATGGAAACCAACACGTGCAGAATTTCTCTCGTATATCCAAGATAGTTGTGTTGATTATGGCCATGGTGGATTATGGAATACAAAATACGGTTTGTTTGAAATAGTTTCGGTTTACTTGAAATAGTTTTGGTTTACTTGAAATAGTTTCAGTTTGTTTGAAATAGTTTTGATTTCTTTGAAATAGTATCGGTTTACTTGAAATAGTTTTGGTCTGTCCACCCTCTTTGCTGCTGAATCAAATACTTAAATCATGTTAGTAAAATAAAATGTAGGACACAGTTACCTTCTTTTGATATTAAGGGCACTTAATTAACAGAACTTCAGCCTATTAACAAGTTTCACAACTGGAACATAAACAGCTGCCAAGAAATGAACTTTTAACACAAATTTGAACAAGGTCATGCAGCAAAAAAATATAGGTCACATATTTTTGTGGAAAAGGATACAGAACTTGTCAAGATGCATACTCCCAAGTTCTATGATTTTAAATTGGATAGTATCTATGCATACAATATGCCAAAAGCTTGCCTAGTCATTATCTAAATGTAAACATTTAACTAACGACAACAGTATATTAAATATAAATCGCCATAAACCTCTTTTGTTATAAGAGTGGTTATAACAGAGATACATATGATTACAACAAAAACAATCTAAAATACAAAATGTAAAGCAAGTCAGTGAAGCACAACATATAACAGGAATATCTTCTTCCCTCCATTTGTATGACTACCTTCTTCCTTCCATCTTATTGACTACCTTCTTTCTTTCCTCCATCTTAATGACTATCTTCTTCCCTACATCTTAATGACTACCTTCTTTCTTCCCTCCATCTTAATGACTACCTTCTTTCTTTACTCCATCTTAATGACTATCTTCTTCCCTCCATCTTAATGACTATCTTCTTTCTTTCCTCCATCTTAATGACTGCCTTCTTTCTTCCCTCCATCTCAATGACTATCTTCTTTCTTCCCTCCATTTAATGACTAACTTCTTTCTTCCCTCCATTTTAATGACAACCTTCTTTCTTTCCTCCATCTCAATGACTATCTTCTTCCCTCCATCTTAATGACTACCTTCTTTCTACCCTCCATCCTAATGGCTACCTTCTTTCTTCCCTTCATCTTAATGACTATCTTCTTCCCTCCATCTTAATGACTATCTTCTTTCCTCCATCTTAATGACTATCTTCTTCCCTCCATCTTAATGACTACCTTCTTTCTTCCCTCCATCTTAATGACTACCTTCTTTCTTTCCTCCATCTCAATGACTATCTTCTTCCCTCCATCTTAATGACTATCCTCTTCCCTCCATCTTAATGACTACCTTCTTTATTCCCTCCATCCTAATGACTACCTTCTTTCCTCCCTCCATCTTAATGACTACCTTCTTTATTCCCTCCATCTTAATGACTACCTTCTTTCTTCCCTCCATCTTAATGACTACCTTCTTTCTTTCCTCCATCTTAATGACTATATCTTCCCTCCATCTTAATGACTATCTTCTTCCCTCCATCTTAATGACTATCTTCTTCCCTCCATCTTAATGACTACCTTCTTTCTTCCCTCCATCTCAATGACTATCTTCTTTCTTCCCTCCATTTAATGACTAACTTCTTTCTTCCCTCCATTTTAATGACAACCTTCTTTCTTTCCTCCATCTCAATGACTATCTTCTTCCCTCCATCTTAACGACTACCTTCTTTCTACCCTCCATCTTAATGGCTACCTTCTTTCTTCCCTCCATCTTAATGACTATCTTCTTCCCTCCATCTTAATGACTATCTTCTTCCCTCCATCTTAATGACTACCTTCTTTATTCCCTCCATCCTAATGACTACCTTCTTTCTTTCCTCCATCTCAATGACTATCTTCTTCCCTCCATCTTAATGACTATCTTCTTCCCTCCATCTTAATGACTACCTTCTTTCTTCCCTCCATCTTAATGACTACCTTCTTTCTTTCCTCCATCTCAATGACTATCTTCTTCCCTCCATCTTAATGACTATCCTCTTCCCTCCATCTTAATGACTACCTTCTTTATTCCCTCCATCCTAATGACTACCTTCTTTCCTCCCTCCATCTTAATGACTACCTTCTTTATTCCCTCCATCTTAATGACTACCTTCTTTCTTCCCTCCATCTTAATGACTACCTTCTTTCTTTCCTCCATCTTAATGACTATCTTCTTCCCTCCATCTTAATGACTATCTTCTTCCCTCCATCTTAATGACTACCTTCTTTCTTCCTTGCATCATAATGACTATCTTCTTTCTTTCCTCCATCTTAATGACTGCCCACTTCCCTCCATATTTATGACTAACATCTGCCCTCCATGTTCATGACTTCCTTTTATCCTCCATCTTAATTGGCACTACCTTCTACCCTCAATGAGAATCTTCTACCATCCTTCTTAATGACTATCTTCTTTCCTCCTTGTTAATGAGTACATACTTCCCTCCATCTTAATGACTACCCACTTAATTCCTTGTTAATTACTATCTTCTTAATTCCTTCTTAATGACTACCTTCTTCCCTCCATCTTAATGACTACCTTCTTCCCTCCTTGTTAATGACTACCTTCTTCCCTCCATCTGAATGACTATCTTCTTCCCTCCATCTTAATGACTACCTTCTTCCCTCCATCTGAATGACTACCTTCTTCCCTCCATCTTAATGACTACCCACTTCCCTCCATATTTATGACTAACATCTGCCCTCCATGTTCATGACTGCCTTTTATCCTCCATCTTAATTGTACTACCTTCTACCCTCAATGAGAACCTTCTACCATCCTTCTTAATGACAATCTTCTTTCCTCCTTCTTAATGACTTCCCTCCATCTTAATGACTACCCACTTAATTCCTTGTTAATTACTAACTTCTTAATTCCTTCTTAATGACTACCTTCTTCCCTCCATCTTAATGACTGCCTTCTTCCCTCCATCTGAATGACTATCTTATTCCCTCCTTGTTATTGACTACCTTCTTCCCTCCATCTTAATTACTATCTTCTTCCCTCCTTGTTAATTACTATCTTCTAACTTCTATCTTAATTACTATCTTCTTCCCTCATTGTTAATTACTATCTTCTTCCCTCCTTCTTAATGACTACCTTCTTCCCTCCTTCTTAATGACTACCTTCTTCCCTCCATCTTAATTACTATGTTCTTCCCTCCTTGTTAATTACTATCTTCTTACCTCTATCTTAATTACTATCTTCTTCCCTCATTGTTAATTACTATCTTCTTACCTCTATCTTAATTACTATCTTCTTCCTTCATTGTTAATTACTATCTTCTTCCCTCCTTTTTAATTACTACCTTCTTCCCTCCATCTTAATTACTACCGTCTTCCCTCCATCCTAATGACTACCTTCTTCCCTCCTTCTTAATGACTACCTTCTTCCTTCCATCTTAATGACTATCTTCTTCCCTCCTTCTTAATGACTACCTTCTTCTTTCCATCTTAATGACTATATTCTTCCCTCCATCTGAATGACTATCTTATTCCCTCCTTGTTATTGACTACCTTCTTCCCTCCATCTTAATTACTACCTTCTTCCCTCCATCTTAATGACTACCTTCTTCCCTCCTTCTTAATGACTACCTTCTTCCTTCCATCTTAATGACTACCTTCTTCCCTCCATCTTAATTACTATCTTCTTCCCTCCTTGATAATTACTATCTTCTTACTTCTATCTTAATTACTATATTCTTCCCTCATTGTTAATTACTATCTTCTTCCCTCCTTTTTAATTACAACCTTCTTCCCTCCATCTTAATTACTACCTTCTTCCCTCCATCTTAATGACTACCTTCTTCCCTCCTTCTTAATGACTACCTTCTTCCCTCCATCTTAATTACTATGTTCTTCCCTCCTTGTTAATTACTATCTTCTTACCTCATCTTAATTACTATCTTCTTCCCTCCTTGTTAATTACTATCTTCCTACCTCATCTTAATTACTATCTTCTTCCCTCCTTGTTAATTACTATCTTCTTACCTCTATCTTGATTACTATCTTCTTCCCTCCTTGTTAATTACTATCTTCTTACCTCTATCTTAATTACTACCTTCTTCCCTCCATCTTAATTACTACCTTCTTCCCTCCATCTTAATTACTACCTTCTTCCCTCCTTCTTAATGACTACCTTTTTCCTCCTTCTTAATGACTATCTTCTTCCCTCCATCTTAATGACTATCTTCTTTCTTTCCTCCATCTTAATGACTGCCTTCTTTCTTCCCTCCATCTCAATGACTATCTTCTTTCTTCCCTCCATTTAATGACTAACTTCTTTCTTCCCTCCATTTTAATGACAACCTTCTTTCTTTCCTCCATCTCAATGACTATCTTCTTCCCTCCATCTTAATGACTACCTTCTTTCTACCCTCCATCCTAATGGCTACCTTCTTTCTTCCCTTCATCTTAATGACTATCTTCTTCCCTCCATCTTAATGACTATCTTCTTTCCTCCATCTTAATGACTATCTTCTTCCCTCCATCTTAATGACTACCTTCTTTCTTCCCTCCATCTTAATGACTACCTTCTTTCTTTCCTCCATCTCAATGACTATCTTCTTCCCTCCATCTTAATGACTATCCTCTTCCCTCCATCTTAATGACTACCTTCTTTATTCCCTCCATCCTAATGACTACCTTCTTTCCTCCCTCCATCTTAATGACTACCTTCTTTATTCCCTCCATCTTAATGACTACCTTCTTTCTTCCCTCCATCTTAATGACTACCTTCTTTCTTTCCTCCATCTTAATGACTATATCTTCCCTCCATCTTAATGACTATCTTCTTCCCTCCATCTTAATGACTATCTTCTTCCCTCCATCTTAATGACTACCTTCTTTCTTCCCTCCATCTCAATGACTATCTTCTTTCTTCCCTCCATTTAATGACTAACTTCTTTCTTCCCTCCATTTTAATGACAACCTTCTTTCTTTCCTCCATCTCAATGACTATCTTCTTCCCTCCATCTTAACGACTACCTTCTTTCTACCCTCCATCTTAATGGCTACCTTCTTTCTTCCCTCCATCTTAATGACTATCTTCTTCCCTCCATCTTAATGACTATCTTCTTCCCTCCATCTTAATGACTATCTTCTTCCCTCCATCTTAATGACTATCTTCTTCCCTCCATCTTAATGACTACCTTCTTTCTTCCCTCCATCTCAATGACTATCTTCTTTCTTCCCTCCATTTAATGACTAACTTCTTTCTTCCCTCCATTTTAATGACAACCTTCTTTCTTTCCTCCATCTCAATGACTATCTTCTTCCCTCCATCTTAACGACTACCTTCTTTCTACCCTCCATCTTAATGGCTACCTTCTTTCTTTCCTCCATCTTAATGACTGCCCACTTCCCTCCATATTTATGACTAACATCTGCCCTCCATGTTCATGACTTCCTTTTATCCTCCATCTTAATTGGCACTACCTTCTACCCTCAATGAGAATCTTCTACCATCCTTCTTAATGACTATCTTCTTTCCTCCTTGTTAATGAGTACATACTTCCCTCCATCTTAATGACTACCCACTTAATTCCTTGTTAATTACTATCTTCTTAATTCCTTCTTAATGACTACCTTCTTCCCTCCATCTTAATGACTACCTTCTTCCCTCCTTGTTAATGACTACCTTCTTCCCTCCATCTGGATGACTATCTTCTTCCCTCCATCTTAATGACTACCTTCTTCCCTCCATCTTAATGACTACCCACTTCCCTCCATATTTATCACTAACATCTGCCCTCCATGTTCATGACTGCCTTTTATCCTCCATCTTAATTGTACTACCTTCTACCCTCAATGAGAACCTTCTACCATCCTTCTTAATGACAATCTTCTTTCCTCCTTCTTAATGACTTCCCTCCATCTTAATGACTACCCACTTAATTCCTTGTTAATTACTAACTTCTTCATTCCTTCTTAATGACTACCTTCTTCCCTCCATCTTAATGACTGCCTTCTTCCCTCCATCTGAATGACTATCTTATTCCCTCCTTGTTATTGACTACCTTCTTCCCTCCATCTTAATTACTATCTTCTTCCCTCCTTGTTAATTACTATCTTCTAACTTCTATCTTAATTACTATCTTCTTCCCTCGTTGTTAATTACTATCTTCTTCCCTCCTTCTTAATGACTACCTTCTTCCCTCCTTCTTAATGACTACCTTCTTCCCTCCATCTTAATTACTATGTTCTTCCCTCCTTGTTAATTACTATCTTCTTACCTCTATCTTAATTACTATCTTCTTCCCTCATTGTTAATTACTATCTTCTTACCTCTATCTTAATTACTATCTTCTTCCTTCATTGTTAATTACTATCTTCTTCCCTCCTTTTTAATTACTACCTTCTTCCCTCCATCTTAATTACTACTGTCTTCCCTCCATCCTAATGACTACCTTCTTCCCTCCTTCTTAATGACTACCTTCTTCCTTCCATCTTAATGACTATCTTCTTCCCTCCTTCTTAATGACTACCTTCTTCTTTCCATCTTAATGACTATATTCTTCCCTCCATCTGAATGACTATCTTATTCCCTCCTTGTTATTGACTACCTTCTTCCCTCCATCTTAATTACTACCTTCTTCCCTTGATCTTAATGACTACCTTCTTCCCTCCTTCTTAATGACTACCTTCTTCCTTCCATCTTAATGACTACCTTCTTCCCTCCATCTTAATTACTATCTTCTTCCCTCCTTGATAATTACTATCTTCTTACTTCTATCTTAATTACTATATTCTTCCCTCATTGTTAATTACTATCTTCTTCCCTCCTTTTTAATTACAACCTTCTTCCCTCCATCTTAATTACTACCTTCTTCCCTCCATCTTAATGACTACCTTCTTCCCTCCTTCTTAATGACTACCTTCTTCCCTCCATCTTAATTACTATGTTCTTCCCTCCTTGTTAATTACTATCTTCTTACCTCATCTTAATTACTATCTTCTTCCCTCCTTGTTAATTACTATCTTCCTACCTCATCTTAATTACTATCTTCTTCCCTCCTTGTTAATTACTATCTTCTTACCTCTATCTTGATTACTATCTTCTTCCCTCCTTGTTAATTACTATCTTCTTACCTCTATCTTAATTACTACCTTCTTCCCTCCATCTTAATTACTACCTTCTTCCCTCCATCTTAATTACTACCTTCTTCCCTCCTTCTTAATGACTACCTTTTTCCTCCTTCTTAATGACTACCTTCTTCCCTCCATCTTAATTACTATGTTCTTCCCTCTTTGTTAATTACTATCTTCTTCCCTCCTTGTTAATTACTATCTTCTTCCTTCCATCTTAATTACTATCTTCTTCCCTCATTGTCCATTAAGCAAAAAAAAAAAAAAAAACAAGCAAAAAAAAAATCTCCAATTTTTGCCCTTCTGCCCATGCGCCAGCAAACTAACCAATGAAAAACATTTTCTTTAGCACGACTAGCCTTTTTCCTAATGGAATATTGCTTGGACATCGATGGATTATGATGTATTCAGAAATAGTCTCCAAAATGTGTTTCCTACTTGCATTTCATGTGAAAACAGCAAAAACCTCCAGGGGTTAATGTAATAATGACTACCTTCTTCCCTCCATCTCAATGACTACCTTAAGCCCTCCTTCTTAATGACTACCTTAAGCCCTCCATCTTAATGACAAACTTTTGCCTTCCATTTTAATGCGGACCTTATGCCCTCTATTTTAATATGACCTTCTGCATCTCCCTTTCTTAATGAGGACATTCTGACTTCCTATCTTAACAAGTATCATCTTTCCTGAATTTGTTTTGTTAATAGTACACAAAGTTAAAGTTGTTTGAACTTCATATAAATGGTGTGGTAAAAAAGTTTAAATTTCTGAAACAAGGAGGTGAAAAGGTAAGTTTCCAAGTATTTTCCTTTTCTTAATCTCAAACTGACCTAATAAAACCACACGACTTCAATAAGTGTCATTTAGTAAAGTAGCTGAAACACATAACTTGGTGTGTGTGTGTGTGTGTGTGTGTGTGTATGTGTGTGATTTAGATTTTTAACATAGCTTTGACGATTTTCCAGTCATATCACTATGATGTCTGCAGTGTGGCAGTTTATAGTGATGTCTAGCACTGGGGCATCATGCCGCAGACATGTAGCATTATGTCCCACCCAATTACATTATCCTGACACTAGGCTGACCTGTCCTAACACCTACCTCTTAATGCTGAGCACCAAGCAAGGTAGCTGTTGTTACCATTTTTAAAAGTCTTTGGTATGACTTGGCTGGAGTTCAAACCCACAACTTCCCGCATGCAAGGCGGCTGCTCTAATCACTAGCCGACTGGAGCATTACTACCTTCTTCCCTTCATTTTAATGATGAATTCCCTTCATCTTAATCACTTCATAACTGGGTAAATGATTTGCTGACTAAGTGACAAATAATGAAACTGTATGTTAGCATATTTTGTAGACTAACTGTCTGCTCATGAAGTGTTCAATCAAGTATTATATTTGGGGCCTCTGTACCAGTTCATTCCAGTCTTGTATGCATCCTTTAAATAATAATCTAAATGGGCTGGACTGTCAAAAAATTAAATTACAGTATAATTGGATGCATCCATTTACAGTATATGGCAAAATTCACCTTAAAAAGACCCAGTTAAATTTATGAAAATTAGTTCTAATATGGAACACAATGTGACAACTCACTCAAACAGAATTTCAAATGTTGGGGCTATCCCTTCCATCTCAGACACCAGGTTCAAGGCCACAGCTGAAATAATATAAAACAAACAAGATGTTTCAATTATAAATCCGATGTGATTTTAAACATGTGGAATGGATTCTTTATCTGTAAGAGTATAGTGGCATTGCTGCATTAAGCATTGATTAATGTTAAAATGCCTCAGAGTATGTAAGACACTGTACCATTATGCACTGATTAATATTAAAATGCATGTACAAGTATTAGAGGCACTGTAGCATTATACACTTATTAATGTTAAAATGCCTCTCAGAGTATATAAGACACTGTAGCATCATGCACTCATTAATGTTCAAAATGCATGTAAAGAGTATAAGAGACACTGTAATATCATGCACTGATTAATGTTAAAATGCATGTACGAGTATTAGAGACACTGTAACATCATGCACTGATTAATGTTAAAATGCCTCTCAGAGTATATAAGACACTGTAGCATCATGCACTCATTAATGTTAAAATGCATGTAAAAGTATAAGAGACACTGTAACATTAAGCACTGATTAATGTTAAAATGCCTCTCAGAGTATATAAGACACTGTAGCATCATGCACTCATTAATGTTAAAATGCATATAAAGAGTATAAGAGACACTGTAATATCATGCAGTGATTAATGTTAAAATGCATGTACGAGTATTAGACACACTCGATTATATATCAGGGCTCATACAGAATTCTGAACGATATATTCAAAGACTTTTCCCAAACTTTCAACGACCACAAACACTGATTTCCAAAACCTATTTTCACAAACATTTTGTATACAAATTTTGTCATATGAGAAAACAATATATGCAAGATACTACAATATTGTTTAATGATGAAATGAAACTAAACAGGTCATCTAACGAAAGAAACCAGGAAACCTTAATTACATCTGAATCTAGCAACCTTGGACCATTTTATTTACCATTATGGAAAGAAATGAAACTTTTTGTGTTTTTTCAATTTTCAAAGGCTTTTAAAGACCTCAGGGAAATTTGATAATTTTCAATCTGCTCAACTCTGAAAGACTACGAACCCACTATACAGACCTAAAACCAACTGGCACCATAAAGGTAGCATTAATTTTGAATTCTTTTTGCCACCAAGGCACTAATGTACAAATAGTTTGATTTTACTGCTGCAAAGTTGCATTCAAAATATGAAGAATCATATTCAATGACTTGTGTCCCCTGCCCTGCCTATTGTGGTGAGGTCAAAAGAAGTATATACCATTGTGGAAATCTGAATGTGACCTTTGTAGCAGTGATGTAGAATTACAAGACAGACATAAAAAGTAACATTGCTTTAATACTTCAAGTTTGCCCATATCAGAAAGAAAGTAATAGTAAATGGGGCAGAATGGGGGAATAAATTGATCAGTAACCTTGACCTTGAATATAAAACCTTGAATATGATACATGTAAGGTCATTAAACAGAGAAACATAAGAGTTCTGTGGTCCAACCCTGAACTTTAAACAGCTTTTAAGATACAATATCAACACAAATGCATGCATCAAATGTATAACTTGTGACCTTGAGGACATGATCCCAAATGTGGAATGCATCATGTCTTTTAGCAATGATATACAAGTATACCTAATTTCATTCATCTTAAACAGTTCATAAGTTATAGAATGAATGGGAAACGTTGCTAAAGCATAAAATATTGACTAGTGACCTTGACCATGAAAATGGATCCTCTAAGTAGTGACATTAAAATGATAATATATCATTCCTTGATCTAAAATGACTGGAAATGAAATTATGTACAAAAACTTTAAATACTTAACCATGACCTTTACCTTAAGGACAGGACCTGCAATTAAGTATGTGAAACACATGCTATTGATTATCAACTTGTATACAAAATTTTGTCTCCTAATCTCTAAAGGTTCTTAAGTTATAGAGTACAAAGTACATTGCGGAGGACAACTTAAAATACTGACCCATAACCTAAAATAGACCCCCCAACCTGGTGCAAATGAAACAACCTTATGTTGATGCAGAAGTATGTGAAGTTTCATCCCTAGAGCTGAAAGGTCTCTGATGTTACAAAGTGGAAAGAAAACTGAGGGAAAACATTAAATATTTACCTATGACCTTGACCTTAAAGGTAGAACCCCAACGGTGGTACAAAATACATCATATTATAATGATATGTTAATATACTAAGTTTCTTACTTTAACTTAAAATTACCTCAAAAATTACCTCTAAAATTACTGAGCAAAATAGGAAGTGTGATCAAACCACGAAAATATTAAACTTTGACCTTGAGCATGAAAAAAAGAACTCCCAATATAGTACATATATACATGCTTGTTGACAGTAGGAACATATAATGATATAACTATCAAAACAAAAATGTCTGCTCATGTATACATGTACTCATGTTGAGGAAAAAAGATTCAGACCATCAGTAGTTGTATAATGTGCTAAAGCCATGATCACTGTTATACTTAGCAAATGTATCACTGTCATAAGACTTGTCAGAACGAAATGAAACATGCATAATTAAGGATGGTACAAATTCATGACACATCAATATGGCACACAGGGTTCAACTGTGCATAATAAAAAATGCAGTTTCAATTCAAATTTACTACATACATGTATACAGATTTAAAACCAAAAAAAATAATAGAAAATTGAATGACTCATTTCTTTTATTATTCACCTTTAATTTTGTCCAACGTCACAATGCTATGACTTTCTGATTGCTTCCCTGGCTTTGGAGACTTGGGAGGATTCAATCGCTGTTGCCCTCTACCTTTCATTGCATTACTCTTACCCAAACCTGAGGCCACCCTGGAAAATATAATAACATTTGAACACTCTTCAAAAGAGTTTTTATTTCATTCATTTTCAAGACAGGAATCAAGCATAAGCATACAAAATGGAGACCTGTATGGTGTGTGAGTGGCACATTTGCTTTGCAATGTCATAAACTTGGATTCAAGGTCTTGTTTCAGCATGTGCAGGTTGCCTAAATAAAGTTAACTTTTTGTTTCCTTCACTATAGGCCAATAGGTCTAAACCATGAAGTGGATCTTATGTAAGTTGTTTAACAGATATGGAATAAATAGGTTATAAAGAAATAATTAATAGCTGTTGAAATAAGATGTCAAAAATTAAACTGAAAGAAAAATAATTCAAAAAACAATCAAAACAGTTCAGATTTAAAATGAAAACCCATTAAACATAGTATCAATCTTTAATGTAAATAACTGAATGTAAATAAAAACTTGAAAACCAAGATCTTGTACCATATTAAAGTCTTATTTCTACATTTTGGAGTAGATAAAACCTTCCCTGACTTTGAAAAAAACTAATTTTAACAAATTAAAATGATACTAAAACCTGAATCTTATTCATACCAGAAAACAGCAAATGCATAAATTCCTATACAATCTGCCATTTTTAAAAGAAATAATGGGTATCTGTGGGTAACAATGGTGCATCTTATAATTCACTAGTTCACTCCTTTAATCAATGAAATGTTTTGAAAATGATAACCTAATACCAAAATTACCCATAATGATTTGTAGTTATGGCTCTGATTTTACTGGATTTTGCACTCTGCAAGCCAGCATTGGGTAAAATTCATATTTCTAACTTGGCTAAAAGTCATACTTCATGCTTAAACTGAAATTCACTTACATGTGTGAAAATAATTTAGCTCTTGTGTTGTCAAGGTTCATAGTCCATGTTTTCAAATCATGAAGTAGTTTATAAGATGGATGAATAGAGAGAGTTTCAAAAAAAGGCAAATCTACAGTGTCCATGCTGTTTGCACTGAAATACAAGTTTTGTATCTGCCAACAAGTTACTTACCTGTCATTTCGTTTTCCTTCCTTTGCACGCTTTCTCTTTTCTTGCTTGTCAGCATTAGGGTTATTACTGAAAATAGTAGGTCATGTGCATAAAAATCAATTACCTGTTAAGCATTGTACACAAAATGACCTTCACATAACACATGAAGAAAAAAGAGAAAGAATGAAAAAAAAAGAAAAAAAGAAAAAAAAAAAATATATATATATATATATATATATATATATATATATATATATATATATATATATATATATATATATATATATTCCCTGATGAACCTCATTGATGTTGTTTGATCTACAAAAATTGGAACTTGCACAACTTAATCATCAGGTCTCTAAGATTCATGATACTTTTTTACCATTGCAAACTAATCCATGGTCACCAAGATCAAAGGTCACAGTTGCCAAAGAAAGATCCTGCACTATTTTGGGTCAAACTTTTAAGCATGTCAGCGTAGTAAATCACTGTACCTGATCATGACAATAGGAACTTATATCCAGTATGTTACTTTTTGTTTATTTCCTACTTAGTAATTCTTTTTGTCATAAACATTGGATGTAGCTAAGATTTTGCATAGGTCAATAAAGCAAATATAATGAAATGCACTTCTATCTGTAAAATTAAATATGGCTGTTAGTACAAGAAATTAAATATGGCTGTTAGTACAAGAAATTAAATATGGCTGTTAGTACAAGAAATTAAATATGGCTGTTAGTACAAGAAATTAAATATGGCTGTTAGTACAAGAAATTAAATATGGCTGTTAGTACAAGAAATTAAATATGGCTGTTAGTACAAGAAATTAAATATGGCTGTTAAGAAAAGAAAAAGGCAGTCTTATTCAAAACACAGCAATATTGCCGTATGAGTAGAGGGAAAGACATTTTCCTTAAGGTAGCACCAAACAATTTCATAATTGGTCATGGGGTAAATCTTTTCATTGTGGAGATATCCAGAAATTATATATTTTTCTTCCACTGTTATATATGGTTGTGTCAAGATTGCATGAGTTCAGGTTATATGTACCAAGAGACATTCTAGTACTAAAGCAAATTTGTTTTTGCCAGGTTAAAGCTTAGGTCTGAACCTAAAATATACAAAACTGGCTGCCCTTTTTCTCCAAGCTCACAATTTAACTGTGTTTGGAAATTACAGAAATTAATGATTTTGTGGGAAATCTGTCCATTTTTCTATTCATTAAAATAATATATGGGATATGTCAGAGTCTTCTAGATGAAATATTGACTATCTTCAAAACAGGTGTATGAGGGTCCGAAACTAAAAACATTGAGAGATTTTCATGTATTCCAGAAAGATGATGTTCATGTGAGAGATTTTCATGTGTAATCACAGCAGATAAACTCTGCCATGCCAATCTTATTACTAATTTGGCTGATCCATTCTCTGACAAGTGTCATAATTTATGCATATTTATGGTTATCAAGTTTAACTTTGGTGAAGGATATCTTCAAAGATAAGATAGCCTGATCTTGACCCTGCCCACAGCTGAAAGCTATTTACTGCTTGCTACCTTATTCAATAGCAGATCAGGCTTCATGCTGTTTTTTGTTTTTTTAAATGTGGCAGCTTTGTCATACTTTTCATTAAAGGCAAAGATAAATAGGAAGGTTCAATTCAATAGAAACGATAATAAATATGGAATAAAAACCAATTTAATAAAGTAAATTCAGTTTAAGAATCATTATTAATTGCACAAATGTAAACACTCATATCCTGTATCATTCAACAATTTTAAATAGATTACAGGATGTCAAATTAAGCTACAGAAGAACCCCATGTCACTGAACCATAAATTTTATTGAGATCTACATTTCTTCATCATGAGTGAAAATATTCTTTTTTTATCATGTTAGAAATTTAAATCTCAACGAAAAGCAGTGACTCATTCAAAATATTGCAAATAAATGTTCCTAAATTTATTTTTATTGTAGTCTTCTTATCATGGGTCCTCAACTTTTGCATTTCCACATATCAAAAAGAGTTATCAGCATCAAGGCAGAAGCTGAAAATATTAGAAATACCATACACTACCGGTACATATAATTACATTATAAAAGATGTTTTACAAGATAAAGAGAGGATGTTATTGTCAAGACAAATTAGTTAGCATTACATGTGCATAGAAAGTAAACAGTAAAGATAATGGAATTTATTTCAAAAACTTTGGCTGGCATTATATAAGGGTAGAAGAATATGTGAATTCTAGTCAGAAAATTAATTCAGGTCAATTTGTTGAGGTAAATTATGGAAGCAGGCATGCTGTTACACATTATCCTGAATTAAAATATTTACCTATATAATCTCCCAACCATTATAATGCCATGTAATATACTACCACATGCTGAATTAACACATATACATATATAGTCTCCCACCAGTTATAATGCCATGCACTATACTGCCACATTCATTTTTAACATATTTACCCCTACCATCTCCAGCCATTATGAAGACATGCACTATACTGCCACATTCATTTTTAACATATTTACCCCTATGATCTCCAGTAATTATAAAGCCATGCACCATACTGCCACATTATATTTTAACATATTTACCCCTATGATCTCCAGCCATTATAAAGCCATGCACCATACTGCCACATTATATTTTAACATATTTACCCCTATGATCTCCTGCCATTATAAAGACATGCACCATATTGCTACATTATATTTTAACATATTTACCCCTATGATCTCCAGTAATTATAAAGCCATGCACCATACTGCCACATTATATTTTAACATATTTACCCCTACCATCTCCAGCCATTATAAAGCCATGCACTATACTGCCACATTATATTTTAACATATTTACCCCTATGATCTCCAGACATTATAAAGCCATGCACCATACTGCCACATTATATTTTAACATATTTACCCCTATGATCTCCAGCCATTATAAAGCCATGCACCATACTGCCACATTATATTTTAACATATTTACCCCTATGATCTCCAGCCATTATAAAGCCATGCACTATACTGCCACATTATATTTTAACATATTTACCCCTATGATCTCTAGTAATTATAAAGCCATGCACCATACTGCCACATTATATTTTAACATATTTACCCCTATGATCTCCAGCCATTATAAAGCCATGCACCATACTGCCACATTATATTTTAACATATTTACCCCTATGATCTCCAGCCATTATAAAGCCATGCACCATATTGCTACATTATATTTTAACATATTTACCCCTATGATCTCTAGTAATTATAAAGCCATGCACCATACTGCCACATTATATTTTAACATATTTACCCCTATGATCTCCAGCCATTATAAAGCCATGCACCATACTGCCACATTATATTTTAACATATTTACCCCTATGATCTCCAGCCATTTTAATAATAATAATAATAATAATAATAATAATAATAATAATAATAATAATAATGAGGACTTTGTATATTGCCTAATCTTTTGAAGCTCTAAGCACTTTACACCATCTATAATGATATGACTACACGACAGAAAAACAAATAACAAAAACAATGAAATTGGAAAATATAAAAACATGCTGAAAACATATAATATACAAAACATTATTAGGTTTCTAAGTTTGTACCCGCAGTCAAAACAGGTGAGTTTTAAGATCACTCTTAAAAGGGATCACTGTGTCTTTGTGTCTAATTTCAATGGACAATTCGTTCCACATCGCCGGGCCCTGGTATGCAAATAACGTTGTCCATATGACTTTGTTTTCACCATGGGAACAATGAGTATACAATTGTCAAAAGAAGAGCGTAAGTATCTAGCTGGCTTATACACATGGGTGAGGCTGGTTAGGTATGTTGGAATGGAGTCTGTCAGTGAAACATAGCACTGAGAACAAATTTTGTGTTTGATTCTGTATCGAATTGATAGCCAGTGTAGGGTACTGAGCAGTGGTGAGGTGTGCTCTGATCGAGGTACTCTAAAGATGATCAGTGTGTGTTTTGAACTTTTTGAAGTTTCTGGAATAAATATTGTGATGAACAAGACAGAACTGAGTTACAATAGTCCAGTCTTGAAAGTACTAATGAACACACAAGTGTTTTAGTGGCATCAACTGAAAGATATTTACAAATTCAGTTCAAGATATGCAGCCTTGTAGATGTTCATGGCATGTTGGTGTAATGTGAGAGTACTGTCTAGAGTAACGCCTAGGTTTTGTACTGAATGTGAGAATTTAATGTTGGTGTTGCTGATATTTATTGTCTGAGGTAAAGGATGTGAATGAGAAAGTCTTTGTGTTGTGATCAGAATAGTATGTTTTATCATCATTCATCTGCTACTTGTTACATGTAATCCATGATTTCACACCAGAAATGCACCTCTCTACTCCACGGATGGTAGCATCAACTTCAGTTGGGTGGCTAGACTTGTATATTTGGGTGTCATCAGCATACAATTGGTGCGACACTGGGTGATGATCTATGACACTTGAGAGCAGGTGAGTGTACAGAATGAAGAGAATAGATCCAAGAACAGATCCCTGTGGAACACCACAACATACGTCAACTGAGCTTGAAAGTATTCCATTTGCAGATATAATTTGTGTCCTGTTGACTAAGTAGGACTTGAACCACTGTAAGGCTATATTCTGAATGCCGAATACATGCTGGAGATGGTGAAGTAATATATCATGGTCTATTGTGTCATATGCTGCAGATAAATCCAGAAGAGAGAGGACTGTAATCTTTCCACTATCCAAAGCAGAGAGAATGTCATTAAATACTTTCAGAAGAGTAGTTTCTGTACTGTGGCAAGGGCGATATGCAGACTGTACATTGCTAAAAAGACTGTTTGAATTCAAATGAGATACAAGTTGGGTTAAAACAACCTTTTCTAAGAATTTTTATATGAATGGGAGATTAGAAACTGGGCGGTAGTTCTTTATATCATTATGGTCAAGTGTTGGTTTCTTCAGCAGAGGCTTTACGATGGCAGTTTTGAAAAATGATGGGAATTCCCCCGATGAGAGAGATATTGATAACATCAGTTAGTGAAGGCAATATTGAGTCTAAGCACTCAAGCAGCAGTGATGTCGGAATTGGATCAAGTTCACAAGACTTTGGTGCACTTTTCATCCCGATTGTCCGTACTAAATCAATAGAAACAGGTTCAAATGCTCCTAATAGTTGTCGCTGAAATGCTGCATCATAACTGTATGGTGACGAGTCAGTTGAAATTGTTCTGTCAAGCGAATCTCTAATGGTTTGTACTTTGTCACGGAAAAAATTTGCAAATTGGTCCAGAAGGTATACTGGAGAGAAGGTTGTTGGAAGTGGTGTACATTAGCAGCAGAGAGGGTGAACAGACCACGTTTTCAAGCAAAAATAAGGCTTACAGATCATGTTTTCGAGCAAAATATGGCCTATAGACTACGTTTTCAGACAAAAAATAAGGCTTCCAACGAAATCTCATTTAACCAAAAAAAAAGTCTCCATTTTTGCAAAAACGGAGATTTTACGATTTTTTAATCAATTTTGCTCGCAATGATGTGGTCATCCACCCTCTCTGCTGCTACAGGTTAACAAAAAATAATAAATGATTTGATCCAGTCTTTATGATGAAAGTCCTTAGGAAGAAAATCATTTATGATTTCACAAACAAACTAATCGCTAACACCTCTTCTTGTAAATCAATCAGATTATTTGACTGGTCGGTGAGTTTGAAATTAATTCTGGTTAATGAATTATTATGGCATCGCATGTAGACAGGATTAATTGGGTTTTCAATAATTAGGAATCCTGGAGGAGCTGTTGGTGCAAAAGAATAAAGAATATACCCCTGCTGAGCTTGATTTGATTGTTCTAGATTAATTTGATAGCTTCCTTCAATTACATCACATACTAAATTAAGCGCAATCACTGAGGATATATTCACATTGAACGGAGCGATATGCCTACCGCCGCCATTTGGATCATTATTATGTTTGAGGATTTTTATTTCCTGTGATGCTGTTTTTTTCCATGCATCATGAATTATTTTAAAACCAACATCGATGGTGTCACTGAGTAGTTTTTTTAGTTCCGGTACGTTATATCCCGGTAGTTTGAATGTCGGAATATCCTTCACGGGAATTTTATATTCTGATGCAAATCTTGTTCTCGATAGGGGATTATAGTCATCTAATATATCCTGAATAATTTTTAGGTTAAATGTTTCCATATCGTCGATAATTTTATTGCATGTTTCTACGACGCTGATAAATTCATCTCGGGTGAGAGAGCCGGATTTGAGAGATATTAACAACAGCGATAAATCATTATTCATTGCTGTGGAATTTTTAATGATTTTAGGTTTGTTAACAAAATGATGTCCCTCTATTCTCTCCCCTGGCTTCTCGTTTCCAGTTCGTTGGTATCCGAGACCAAAAAACTCTATAGTGATTGTGTGATCTTTATAACTCTTTATTGGATTATCAGGTTTTATTCTGTCGGTGATATAATCAGTTTTTTGTGGTTCTGGTAAATCAACGGTTTTTCCCCCTGGTGGTAATTCAGGCCATCCCAGTACGGTTCTAATAGAACTTTGATAGATATCTACGACGTATCCTTCTGTGCTTATCTCAATTGCGGATGATAGCGTCGGTTCATGAACTGTTATAGCGATTTTTGACTCTACTCCAGTAATCGATTTTATTCTACGCGCGAATTCATTATTGATTTGTTCGATTTGGTATGACCCTGTTGGTATCGAAACGACGTTCCAGTCTGGGGTACCGTCGTCCTTATTCTTATTTGCAAACACTAAAGAATTATTGGGTTGTTGACCACCAAATGATTTTGATCTGATATTAGGCCAACTGTGATACACTCGTAGTTTTGCTAGCGCTATCTCCTTCACGGGGACTGGGCTAGGGAAATTCACACTAAACTCGGGTTCCGTTGATGTTATTGATATCATGCTTGTTTGTACTGGGTTCGTGTTCTCCACTATTTGTTGAAGTAATTCCATCGGTGTCGTCATTATTATACTCATGTTGTCGCTCTAATTTTGACACCGCGGAATCATAAATACTGACCATCACTGAGAACTCACAATTTGGTATGGTTGAGATTATTGAGATCATTTTGGTTTTCGGGTTCGTGTTTTCCAATTCCATCGGTGTTGTCATTGTTATTATATTCATGTTGTCGCTCTAATTTCGATATCGCGGAATCAAAAATACTGACCATCGCTGAGAATTCACTATCTAATATAATCGTATTATCGAGTGACGACGATATCATCAGGGATAACTGCGAATATGCGGTTGATGCAATATGAAATTGAATTAAGTAATTCTGCAGTTTACTCTGGCTGCATGATGATATCTTTTTTGCTATCCCGGTTGATATACCCCCGATTGTAGCCACCGCAGAAATGCAAATTGGAACTACGACCGGGGCAATCATTGTAACCGATGCAAGTATTATTCCGGCGCCAGCGAGAACGCTTGACACCGAGTACACAATAACATCAATTGCGGTGATTCTTCGTCGGTATTTTTTTATTTTTATTTGATACTCCTCAGTGAGGGTTTTGAGTCTATTTTGAAATTCTCTGACCTGATCATAGCGACATTGCGTTGATGAAATCATTTTTATTTTAAAAATACTAGTGTTTTCAATTGTGAAATCCGAACAATTTTCCTTTCAATTTAGTTATTTACTTAAATCCGCTACGAATTCCACATACCAGGTTGCTGAAACCCTAATCAAATTTTTATCAGTAGCTGTTATAGTGAACTTTTCAGTTGTATCCTTGTCGATGATCGTTGAAATCGTATTATTGACCCCGGATGAACTCGACGATGATATATTAAATTGAGTCAATGGTGTTACTAGTGTTAATCGATAAATACCTTTAACGGTTGCAGTGATATCTAATTTGTTGTTTGTAGGTGTCCACACAAATGATCCGTGTTGGATTGTATATACTACGTTGTTGGTTTTCTCATGAGGAATTTTTGTTTTTTCAATGATTGTTATCATCCTCGAAAAATCACCTTTGATGGCTTCGATGAATGTTTTAGTCTCATCGATGGATTTTTTTATATCAGGGAGTTTTATATCGAGTTTATCGAATGTAGTTCCAAGAAATTTATCCACGATATTTCTACGAAAAATTGAAAACTGTTTTCCGTTATCCTCAATTCTAGATTGAAGTGTTGTTAGTTCCAACACAGAATTTTTCAACTCATTGTCATGGGTATCAATCTTATCAGTGATCGTAGACACAAGTGCACCTGGTTTAAGTCGTCCGTCGCTGGAATACAACGCAATAGAGTTTTCAGCGGCGTCGCGCTGCCGTATCAAAATGTCATTCAATGATACATCACTGGATTTCAATTTACCCTGTTTGTCCTGAAATACAACTATTTCGTTCGGGTCAACATTTACTAAATTTAACGTCTCAGCGATTTCATCTTCAATTATTTTTTTTATATCCTTGATAGAATCAAGGGTTGCAGTGTCATCGGGTTTGGGTTTCAAAGATCTCCCCCAAATATCAATCATGTTATTGTAAAACTCTTTCTCTCTCTAAAATCGTTTTTGACGACTTCGTTGAAAAATCTTCGATTTTCTCCAGCGATTACTAGTGTATTAATTCACGACAACATGTGGTGGTTTTCCGCTTGGGTTACTCAAGGAGTTAGAAATAGCGTTAAGGACATTTAATACTTCGCTGCCACATATTGGTGGGTCAATCATCGTTTGTGTTGGTAGCGTAGAATACCAAGTCTTCATTGGAAGGGTTTTTATATAACGCATAAACTCTTTTGGTGGGGCTAATCCATATGAATCGAAATAGACAATCCCACGTGGATCAATAGCGTATGCAACCCAGTGAGTTCCGGGTCCGGTGCTGTTATCTAAATTAATGATTCCGGTTTCAACGCTGTTTGGTTGATGTGGTAATTGATCTTTCATAAAGACACCTCTGAAGTTTTTAATCGCGAGTTTTTTAGCAGCATCGAGTAAATCAAAATTGGACATGGGAACCATAGGTTCCTGAGTCAAAGACTCTCCAATTAATAAACCGGTCCTAGTCTTAGACCCTTTCCGCTGTACCACGAATACGGGGTTCCTGGTAGTCTTAGACCCTTTCCCTTTTTTTTATATCCTTTCCCAGTTGCCTTCTTTAGTGCCATTCCTGCTGCAGTACCAACGGCTCCTAACGCTGCCGCTTTAGCCACTGCTGGGGCTGCTGCTGCAATCAATGCTGGTATCGCAGCTAACAACGGGAATATACCGCCTGTTTTAATCATATTTTTGATAGCAGCCGCAGAAAGAGTAATCTGAACACCCTTTTTTGCTACTAGTGCATCATTGAAATGTTTCACCTGACGAGTTGTCAGCGATAGTTTATTTGCACCACCAGTCATTTGGTTGGGTTTCAACGTGATTGTGGTTCCACATCTTTTAGCTGATTCCGATTGCAATTTTTTTAATTGACCGGGAGTTAACGCAACACTAATAACACTATATGACATTATACATAATAGATTGATTCTAAATCGTTTACAATTTCAATTACATGTTTTCCACTGGTGCATCTACCACTCTCATTCTTCCACCAACACCTTCAAGTAGCATTGATTTGTCGCTGAGAATGACAGCAACCGCTCTATAATTCGGGATAAGGATAGGAGGTACCCCACCAACTGGTGGACCAGTCGGACGGGTTACACGGGCTCTAAAGTGTATATCAACGACAGATTGTCTTGTTAAATCAAGATGTTCCAGCGAAAAGTAATAAATCGGATAGAGGCTTTTAAAATCCAATTGTGATATTTGCAAACCAGTATCCACATTTTGATCACGTGACATATATGACAACAGGTTATGATACACGCGTGCAATATGATTCTGACCGTAATCAAGTTGTATATCCTCGGATGGTTCCTGCTGTCCGTTTATTCTCAGCGAGACTTCATTAACACCTAACTGATCAAATATCATATGGCTTCGTTCTTGATTACCAACTCGCGCATTATTCTGTAACGCTACGAATATATGACGTGGAGCTGAAACACCTTGTTTTGATGCCAGGTGCCATGTGAATGTACCATCAACACTGTCTTGTTTAATATCCGTGGTCACTGATAACCAACTTAACAACGACTTTCCTCCTTGGTCCATAAATGATAGTAGTCGTTGTTCTTCGGTGATTGATGGAGTTAACACTGGCATCCACAATGATAGTTTTGTTAAAATGACTTTACCGGGAACAACCCCAGCATTACGCCAGATTGCATCATCATCAGTACCCTTTCGTACAAGCGCTACTGTGTGTTTAGCTCCATAAATAACTCTTCGGACGTTTCTACAGAATCCGAAAATATGATGCAGTGGAATCGCACATGAAAATCGTCGACGCTGCCCATGCAACGTTGCTACGCGTGTTGCAAATCCTAAATTGAGATTACCATTAACGCCTCCGAGAATATCAAACGCAGCTCCGGGTCTAGTTCGACGTTCTGGATTAGCTGCTTCCTGTTGATCGGCTTCTGCATTATCTCTTGCTGTTAACACTTTAATGAATTGAAGGTGGTCAGCGTTATCAGAGGTATCCTTTGCAAACATCATAGACGGACCAGCCGATCTTGTATAATCATCAGAATATCTCGCTAACCCTATGATTGTTGTAGCCACATCAACTTCACGGTCAATGGATTCAATTTCTTTTCCATCAATGAGATATCTAGCGCTTTCAAATAACGCCATAATACCGTTATTAACAAAACCAACTCGGACATTTGCGTTATTGTCATATGGGGTATCAGCTGCAACATTTGTTACAAGTTCTCCTTCGATTTCGATAAATGCCTCACACGGTAGAAAATATTTACTGGTATCATGAACTTGAAGTTCAATTCGCGATCGGAGATCTGGTTGTACTGCGTGATAAGAATAAAATTGAAAATCGCGTACAGAATCATCTTTACGCACTGGGGCATCCATATCAAATGCTGGATCAGGTGACCTTTTGAACATTTTATTCTATTTATCAGAGTCTAAATCGCGATTTCCCATTTCATCGTCGTGTTTTTTTAAAGCCACTTCCCGCTATCATGTTTGCTATCATGTTATTTTGGTCCCCTTGATTTATCAAGGGAGTCACCATCGACGCTAATTTTTCATCTACTGCGTTATTTATAATTCTACTAACACTTGCAGGCATTTCCGCAATAGACGGTAACGGTTTTGAAAATCCTTTGGATTTCATCCGTGATTTCACTAATGATGTTAATTTATTCTTCGCAGTTGAAAACGCTTTTCCAGCAAGATCTCCAACAGCACCAATACCCTTATCACGAATAACATCAATTGCTTTCATTGATAATTGTTTAGCCAACGGCATCACTTTTGGAGCCATTCTCGCAAATAACCCTAAAATGGTATTACCTAAACCATCTCCGTAGTATGCTCTATAAACCGGAAACCGTGAATTAACTACGTAGACGGGGGTTGGTTTATCATGATTGTAGTGTATGATCATTATTTGAAATCAGAAACAATTTTTCAATTGACTTTTCAATTCAGTCACTATGATACCCACTTTCCACTAACTCGCCAATGAAATCTCGATATGTGCTGATATCCATGATACCACCCTGAAATAATCGTCTACAGATATCAGCTGCTTCATTAATTATTTCCGGTGAGTTATTTCCGGCTCGTTTTCCTCCGATGAGAACTTCTAATCGTGATATATCACTGAGAACACTACCAGGACATACCCCACTTTGGGGTCCACTGGAATCTTGCAATCCACTTCCGCTATAACCAGTTGCTTCATCTAGTTTTTCTAAATCCGTAGTTTGTAAATAATCATCATCACGTGGTATTTGTTGTTTTTTAGGTGAAAAGGATATTTTCTTTGCAGGTTGCTGTCGCTTTTGCGGTTTTTGTTGTTGTTTTACTTCTTCATATTGATTATACACGTGATCCACCGCATTGATATATTCAATGTATGATGCACTATCTGTCTTTTTTTGACTTTTTTCAGTTTTGATTTTGTAGAATATATCAGCCCAATGGGTTAAATTCTTAACAAACTTATGATGTTCTGGTTTCAACCATTTTTTTCTGTTTTCATAGGACGTAACAACAAGCGCAGGAATTTCTGCTGGATCAGTCTTATCAATTTCTGCTAACCCTTTCTCGTTAAATCTCACGCGTAAACCATCAACTGTTCTTTTTTATTCTATTTTTTGTACGGCCTGTTCTGTTTGTTCAGTTTTCGCTGCTATTTTTTCGAGTTCACCAATAACAGATTTTCCCGTCTCGGGACCATCTCCCAGTATAGCGCGCTCTACTCCCTTCGTTGCTGTGGTTACTGGTTTAAACAATTCTAAAAATCCCGCAGCAAAATCAGTCTGAAGACTCTGTCGTTGTTGTAGTTTATTCCGTACAGAGTCACGAATTGGTACAAATCTCTTAATTGCATCCAGTCGTTCACGAGCCAATCGGGTTGTTAATGCTTCATTGACCATTATTTGAAATCAGAAACAATGTTTCAATTGCAAAACAATTTTTCAATCCCGACCTAACACCATCGGATGGTCATGGAAGTGTTATTTGATCGTGAGACAGCTTCGTTCATCGATGTTGAAACTATCAAAATTGTATATATAAATAAATAATACTGATAGTTTCAACATCCTAGTTTTGATCAATCCGACATATCATCCATCGATTTTTGACATCCCTTGAGGGTCGGCTAAAAAAAATGATTAATGGTCGGGCAATCAAATAATGATAAATAGTCGGTCAATCAAATAATGATAAATGGTCGGGCAATCAAAATTGTTCATTTTCTTGAATTAACGCCCGTAGGTTTCTAACTTTAGAATTAACCTCCTTTTTCAATTCGTATTCGTACCCCAATTCTTTTCGTATTCGTTCTACGATGGTATACAACGGAGCGAACACACTTACGTCACTGGAAAATGCGCGAGAGTACCGAATAGAATTCTGAATTCTCTTCATGAGCGCATACTTCTTTGGTAGCATATACTTGTTAGTGCTAACTCCGTATTCAATATCCTGAAAATCAGACATGATTTGATCAGGATTTAACCCATCTGATAGTTCAATATCCCAACTTTTCAATTTTGAAATCTCGGATAAAATGCTATTCATGTTTTCAGAATTCATTATTCTATAATAATGATATATTTCTAAATGAAAAATATGACGCATTAGACGTAACTAAATCAAATTTTCTGTCCTGTCTTTTTTTAAATAGCCGATCGACAAATCCCCTCTGCAACATATCATACAGAAGGCGGACAAATATCGAAGTGCCTACCGGCGCTGGTTATTGATTGAAATATTTTTTCTTCGTTAGTTATCGTATTCAAAGATTTCACAGGTCTCTTCCCAACCGTTTTGCATTTTCCAGTCTTCCCTCGTTTGGTATTCTCACTTTGTGTGATAGCCTGCAGATTTGATAAAGAATTATTCTTTGGATTAGAATCCTTGTGATCAATGACAGAATCATCCTCGATCAATCCAAAAAAGCATTCAAATGCGAAACGATGATTGAGATAAGTTTTCTTCCCGCCAACAGTAAACATCAAGTACCCTTGATTATTCACAGCACCAACTGGTTTCTTCAGTCTACAGGGTGTTGTCTGAATTCTTGGTTCATTCGTATACTAAATACTATTTGTCTAATTCATTGTTTGGTTTAATGATTACATCACTGGAGAATCTTTCGATGTAGTCTTGAGGAGTTCTTATGATTTTATCCTTGATGTTGTCAGGGTCAAGGACCTTTTCAGGGTCAAAATTTCTGATTGATTGTCCATTTTTTATTCTTTTATCATAATAACGCTTCAATTCCCTGTATCGCTTACCACCGCAATTTAGACACAACTGAGATTTTCCCCTGACCCCAACCCCACATAGAATACAGGGTAACGGACCAAGGCTTCCACGTCGAAAGCTTTGCATATGATACCCACAGAAATCATTTCTGCATGATTTGTTACACGGGGTTATTGATCCAATCATAAGCCACTTACAGTGATTCATTATACATAAATCTTTCATTTAAATGCTTGTTTTAATTATAGCATGAGGGAATTAAGGAGAACGCCTTCGAAAAATGCTGAATTCAATGCTGATAAGGAGTTTAAAAGATTATTAAAAATTAGTCCTAAATTTAATATCGATAGACCCAAAAAACGTCCAAGAGATGGAAACATGAAAGAGTTTAAGAGATTATTAAAAATTAGTCCTAAATTTAATCTCGATAAACCAAAAAAACGTAACAAAATTAATCTCAAACGTCCAAGAGACGGAAACATGAAAGAGTTTAAGAGATTATTAAAAATTAGTCCTAAATTTAATCTCGATAAACCAAAAAAACGTAACAAAATTAATCTCAAACGTCCAAGTGACGGAAACATGAAAGAGTTTAAGAGATTATTAAAAATTAGTCCTAAATTTAATCTCGATAAACCAAAAAAACGTAACAAAATTAATCTCAAACGTCCAAGAGACGGAAACATGAAAGAGTTTAAGAGATTATTAAAAATTAGTCCTAAATTTAATCTCGATAAACCAAAAAAACGTAACAAAATTAATCTCAAATTTAATCTCGATAAACCAAAAAAAACGTCCAAGAGATTACCCTGGAAAGATGCTCAATTCAATCTCGATATAGTTTCTAATACACCAAAGAATACAATTCTTGATAAAGCCATGATTAGTAAAATCAGAGACTGTTTTAATGAATTTAAGCGTGATGGAGCATCTTATTGTTGGTCAACATTTCGAATTGATGGTGTTGTTGATGCTACCATGACTGATGAAAAAGCAGCAGTGATAATTTCACGTGTTGGGGAAAAACGGTATTTTTTCCGAATCAAATTCATTATCGAAGTCGATGGCAAATGGATTATTAGGGATAAATTTGAACCAATCCTCAAGAATAAAAAAGCTGTCATTGTGAGTAGAGATTCCAAACCAGGAATTCTAACCGGCATTGACAAACCATACTATGAAAGATCTTATCCCGTAACAGCAATGGTTTATGGGATATATCCGTTAAATGATAAACCCGATATCGCAAAACTAGCTCCTATGAAATATTCTAGTTCACTGAATTGTGTAGCAGAACGAATAATAGAACACTTCACAAATGCATCCCGAGGAAATAAACTAACTGATCTGCGACGTAGGAAAATAACCGAGTGGGAACTGACAGTGAAACAGCATGGTGCAAAGATTTCTGATATAGCTAAATTAGAAGCATCATTAAAATTCCCAATATCAGTAACAACAATAACCGGAGAAGTATTATACGAACCGAAATATCAATCGCGAGGAGCCCCAATACAGATTATTGATCATAACAAACACGCGTGGACACCTGCGGTAACAGTATTTCCACGAGAACGAACCGTGAAATATATCCCCGAGGAATTTTCCGGGGATGTTTTCTATGAAGAGAGATTATTTGATGCTATTCATGCGTTGTGTAAAGATGATCCTGTGTCAGTGTGGTTACTTAGAAGTGATGAAGATCCCGAAATAGGATTCGATCAATTTGTAAAACCAAATGGTGAATTATATCGCGTTGAAGAATTAGATAATAGAATGAGAAAAATCGCTAGTGATTTTTCACCGGAGAATTCCCATGAAAAACTACTCACGGATAGTTTTACTATTCCATCAGTGGTAGCTCACTTCGCAAGAGAAAAAAACTCATGGCGTCCAACACGAAGTGATTTTCTCGAAGATGTTAAATTGAGTTGCGTCGAATTTGGTCATGGAGGACTGTGGAATACGAAATACTCACGTGATGGTATGATTTCAATTGATATAGCCGCGTGTTATCCCGGAAGTTTTCTCGGATATGGGGAATGTGCTGAGTACTTCAAACGATTTGGACACCCCACACATGAAATGACTCGTGTTGCGATTAATGGGCCATTACCTGATTTTGATTTAACCGGATTCGCTCGTGTGATATCATTTGAATTAGCGTCAGGATTACATCCGTGTAGTTATGTTTGGCTCGGTAGACACCTATCTGAAAAACACTGGATGCCAATAGTGCTATTGAGATATATGATTGATTGTGGTATGCTAATATCGTTGATTGTTTCCGAGGCTATTATATGCAATCGAGCTCAGAAAGAAGTTTGGCTACCACAACCCGATCTAGATCGTATAATCAGCGAACTACGAAAACAGTGTCCAGATTTCAGTGAAGAAGAAATCATAAATTGGTCTAAGAACTTATTTGAAAGTAAAAAAGAACAAGCAAAGGATCTCGGACGAAGAATAATCGGTAAATTTACCCAGGGTGGACGATACGACAATGCAAAATATTCTTCGCAGTTGATCATAGATATCGCTGAATACGATTTTATTGTAGCGGATTTAATGAAACAGGGAAAACTTGTATCCCGTAAGGATGCTTTTTTATCCAATGGTGAGAAATTAGGTACGGTTGTCACCTACTGTGATGGACATAATTCCCAGTATACACATTTGAGAAGTTCAATGCTAGCCTATGCTTCTATTAATCTATTTTCGATGATAAATAGATTTCCTAATACCGCGGTTAGAGTGGCCACTGATTCGATGTATATACACAATAAATACAAATCAGTTGTAGCGGCATTCACAGATCCCGAAGAAAATTGGGGGCGTTGGCGATTTAAAAAGGAGATGCTACATGAGTATTGTGAATCCGCAGACGTTGCCATGGATGATAAATATCTTTGTTGTAACCGTATTGAAAATCAATCAGAATTTTCTAATGCACCACCGGTATCTGATCCAGTATGTAGATACAAGACAGTTTATTTAAACGGTTGTGGTGGGTCAGGAAAGACAACTCGTGCAATTGAATTATTTCGTCGGTCAACCATGATTGTGCTAACACCGACTCACAGACTCGCCAGAGAGATGATACAGCGAGGGGTAAATGCCTGTACTTACCATAGTTTCTTTCGATGGAAGGGTGACAAATGGACTCCTGAGCGTATGGGTGATAAATTCATTCCTGAAATCATAATTTGGGATGAAATATGCACAGTGTCATTAGATGTATTACAAACATTTCTCGAGTGGTTGTTAAACAAAAACACAAAAGTTGTCATGTGCGGTGATCACGGCCAACCACCACCATTTGTCGGTGCATCTCCACATGAATGGCTAAGGGGTTTTGTAGACTATTATGAAGAAATTACCACTGATTATAGATCACTTGATGAACGATTACGAGAATTCAAAGCGCTAATTAGATTACAACCGGATAGAATCCAATGCGAAATAGCGCGTGAAGTGATTTCAGAAACTCCAATGAATGATTTCTGGGAAACATGGAGACCAAATGATTTGATAATTGCAAGTAGAAAAATAGTCAGGGACACACTTCAAATGAAGTTATTTGAATTGCATAAAGAAAAATTTGCAACGCTTCCAGTACCCCTTTGTTATAGGCCATCGGATACACGAAAACAGAATATTGAAGTTGATATTCCAGGACAGAGTGAAAAACAAATTCTCGTATTAAATGATATTGTGCTGGTTGATATCAATGTCGTTGAAGATGCATTGCGTGCTAATAAATCCCCGTGGACGCTAGGATACGCAGCAACAATACATTCTTCACAGGGATTGACTATATCGGATACAATTGTTTGGATGGTGGATAATCACATCGAATGGTCGAATTTAGTCTATCTCGCAGTATCCAGAGTACGAAGAATAAATCAGCTTCGAAGAATTGTTTTCGATGATAATGACACAACAATGGATGATATTGATGTTAAAATTATTGATAAAAAACTCTCCGGTTACAAACAACAGGACAAAAAAAAACAACGAGAATTTGATATTGATGCTAAATTAATAATTACGCTGAAGAAACAACAGAATAATCACTGCGCGAGTTGCAATTGTATAATGCGTTGGCAGTATTCGGATAAGGATCCTCGCCAATTCACCGTAGACAGAAAAAATAACAATCTCGGTCATGTCAGAAACAATGTGATGTTGACTTGTCTTGAGTGCAATAGACGCAACGGTGCTAGTTAAGACCATGCGGTGGCAATTGAGTATCCTCGGGAATTACCTGTAGTTGTTGTCGAGTAAATCCTCGTTGAGGGGCAGTTGAATCCAGTTTATAGACTGGAGGTCTACCCGTAGATCGTGTTATACTAGATATCTTGTGTGCAGTAACACTCCAAATAGGATCAGTAGCCCTTTTTCTACCCCCTTCAAGCTCTCCTGGTTCGTATAAGTACCTCACAATGACATTACTACCAAGAATTGGTTCTTTGAAATCTTTTTGTGGCTTTTCAGGTATTGACTTCTTTTTAATCGCGTTGATAGGTTTCATGTTGATTGTTCTAGTAATCTCGTTATTCAGTGCAGTAATCACAGATGGTAACCTTTTGACCCATTCACGGGATCGCTTTTCTTGAATGAATTCTTTTGCGTATTGATATCCAAATAACCGCTCAGCAATCGTCCGATTAAATCGTTCTACAATGGCCTGATCGCGATGTAGCGCAGTATGCCCTCGTCGTATGGTGACATTATGATGTTTCATTGTAGATAACACTGCACCCTGAAATTCCTTGCCAGGATCAACCTGCAATAGATTTGGCCAGTGCAGAGGACCTCGTCGATAAATCCTTTCAAATGCAGAAGCGACTTCAGTGGCTGATTTTGTTTTTAACGGTTCTGCTTCTTTGTATCGACTTGCAATATCAACTACGGTTAAAGCGTATTTGTAACCACGATCATGTGGCAGAAATAATATATCAGCCTGATGAACTTCATTAGGAGCGGTCACATCAAAATGCGAGAATTGAATTTGTTTAGGCGGTGGTAGATAAATTTGCCATAGTGCCTGTTTGGATAACCAATTAGCCGCAGTGGTTTTTTTCACTTTTGCAGCGCTAGCGAGTTTATGGACTGCTGATTTACCCCTCCAGTATCCTCTTGGGGCATAATAAATTGATTCCATATTATTAATTACCGGCACCTAACATCAATTTACTTTTCATAGCCGATTTTATTAAAAATGAAGCCAATTTTTCTTTGAAGGATTTATCAGGAATAGCATTTAACGCATGAATTAATTTCACATCTGCTAGATGCCTGTGTTGCAAATTGCTGCTTTTATAAGCAACATCATGAAGGTGACAGGCCTTATCAATGGCGTTTATTGGTTCTTCACCGGGTCGGGACTGATTTTGATCATTGAGTCTGATATCAAGTCTGGTTCCCGGTCCACAGTAGCTATATCCTGGAAGGTGCTTTTCTCCGGGGTACTTTGCCCATGGGGTTCCAGGGAGCTTTGCCAATTTGGCTGCGATATCACCTCCTCGTTTTTTTTAAAAACATCTCCGGAT
Organism: Unio pictorum; assembly: GCA_030141615.1. Classification (NCBI taxonomy): domain Eukaryota; kingdom Metazoa; phylum Mollusca; class Bivalvia; order Unionida; family Unionidae; genus Unio; species Unio pictorum. Next base: position 1,049,352 of record JARLTB010000031.1, on the reverse strand, counting down.
TGTAAAATCTTTGATTTTGTAGAAACAAATCTGAACTTCTTAATACCACATGTTGCACATCTACCAGTAAGTGCTGATCTGTTATTTTTTGTTGTAACCGTCGTCACATCATTTGTGCTAGTACGTGTTTTACACTTCATACAATATAGATCCATAATTTATGTATAGAGATATGGATATAATTGATTTTTCAGCGACTAAAACAAGAGAACCAATTAGGCATCATGCAGCGCTACCAAACTCTATCCGGATGATTATAATCGGGCCATCTGGATCCGGTAAAACGCAATTGTTACTCAATTTAATAATGAGATGGATGAAGTGGGATAAGTTGTATTTAATTGCCCCTAGCGTAGATGATCAACGATGTTATGAAGTGTTAAAGGATTTTAACGAGAATGCATCAGAAATTAAGGGTGAGAACGCCATTGAATTTATAACCGATATCGATGAAGCACCGAGCATTGATGATATTGATGGAGATATTAACAATTTAGTCGTATACGACGATATAATGTTGGATAAACAAAAAAATCCTGCTAGGATCTTTTCCCGGGGGCGTCACAAAAACACTGACGTGATATATGTCACTCAACGCTACACTCAGGTTCCAAAAGTCATCAGAGATAACTGCAATATTCTTGCTGTATTCAACGGAGTTGATACTCATACTCTTAGAAATATTTGGCAGACATGGTGCTCTGATATGGACTTCAATCAATTTCGAGATTTCTTTAGTCATGCTCAGTCGACTCCGCACGGATTCGCAACAATAAATCTACATGATCCTCGGACACGATATCGTATCGGACTCGTATTCGGTTAAAATCATTTATTATTTTTTGTTAACCCATAGCAGCAGAGAGGGTGGATGACCACATCGTTGCGAGCAAAATTGATTAAAAAATCGTAAAATCTCCGTTTTTGCAAAAATGGAGACTTTTTTTTTTGGCTAAATGAGATTTTGTTGGAAGCCTTATTTTTTGTCTGAAAACGTAGTCTATAGGCCATATTTTGCTCGAAAACATGATCTGTAGGCCTTATTTTTGCTCGAAAACGTGGTCTGTTCACCCTCTCTGCTGCTACATTTGTTCCTTGACTAGTTTGTTAGTTATCTCGAAGAGCTCTTTGCAGCTGGAACTCTCCGTGATCTTAGTACTGTAGTGGGATAATTTGGCTAAATGGACTATGTTTGTGACGTTCTTCTTAGCAGCTTCATAGATTTGTTTATGAATAGTGAGTCTGGTGGAAAGCCAAAGCCTCTCTGCTTTTCGGCGATGTCTTTTAGCAGTGCGAAGCTGGTCCCTAACACTGCTATACCATGGAGAACACTTTTTTTTTATTGATACTCTGCATTTGGTCGCTGGGGCATGTTTTTCAAGCAATGAACGCAGGCAGTTATCAAGTTGTTCCGCTGTTGGATGTAAGAAAGTTGTTAAGTTTTCTTGGATGTCATGCATAAATTTGGTTCTATTTATCATACGGAGGTTTCTCTTAGTAGCAAATAGAGGTGGAGGGTTAGGGACTGATACGTCGAGATGGCATACAATGCAGAGGTGATCCGATGCAAGTTTGTGGGATACAAGGGTGGATTGCAGAATATTATCATCAGGTCTATAAAGAAACCAGTCTAAAATGTGACCAAGTTTATGGGTGAGTTGGTTACCTGACTGTTTAAGATTGAAAACATGAATGGAATCTAGGAGTTTTGACGTGTATGGTTTCCAGGACAGTCAAAGTGAAAGTTGAAATCTCCAAGAATAATTAGGTTACCACCTATCAAATTTCCATACTCCAGAAGATTTGGAAACTGCTCCAAAAAGAGAGATTCAGTCAGCTTGTTTTTTCTACTAAGAGGCGGGTGGTAGAGATAGAAAAAAATGGACTGACCTTTGTTTCAGTGTGAGCGTTGTTTGGACTAGTTTAAACGATGTGTGGCAAATATTGAAGGTTGTGTTGTCCTTAAGGCATTTGATCATGGAATTCTTTGTAATGACAGTAATTCATGTAATGCCATGTAATATACTGCCACATGCTGAATTAACACATATACCTATATAGTCTCCCACCAGTTATAATGCCATGCACTCTACTGCCATTTGCAGACATAATATATTTATCCATCTAGTCTCATGTCAATTATAATACCATCCACTATGTTGCCACAGGTTGAATTAACACATATATCCATATAGTCTCCCACCTATTATAATGCCATGCACTAAACTGCCACATTCTAAATTTGCATATTTACCCATATAGTCTCCCACCCATTATAATGCCATGCACTAAACTGCCACATGTTGAATTAACACATATACCCATATAGTCTCCCACCTATTATAATGCCATGCACTATACTGCTACATGCTGAATTAGCATATTTACCCATATAGTCTCCCACCCATTATAATGCCATGCACTATAATGCCACATGCTGAATTAGCATATTTACCCATATAGTCTCCCACCTATTATAATGCCATGCACTGTACTGCCACATGCTGAATTAGCATATTTACCCATATAGTCTCCCACCCATTATAATGTCATGCACTATACTGCCACATGCTGAATTAGCATATTTACCCATACAGTCTCCCACCTATTATTATGCCATGCACTATACTGCCACATGCTGAATTAGCATATTTATCCATATAGTCTCCAACCCTTTATAATGTCATGCACTAAACTGCCACATGCTGAATTAGCATATTTACCCATATAGTCTCCCACCTATTATAATGCCATGCACTATACTGCCACATGCTGAATTAGCATATTTACCCATATAGTCTCCCACCCATTATAATGTCATGCACTAAACTGCCACATGCTGAATTAGCATATTTACCCATATAGTCTCCCACCTATTATAATGCCATGCACTATACTGCCACATGCTGAATTAGCATATTTAACCATATAGTCTCCCACCCATTATAATGTCATGCACTAAACTGCCACATGCTGAATTAGCATATTTACCCATATAGTCTCCCACCTATTATAATGTCAAGCATTATATTACCACCCTTTCTTGTTGCCAATAAATTGCCTAGAATGAAGTCTGTTACTTTATTATTTTAAAACTGAGTCTGTTCCTTGCATTCTTTCTAACACTTGGAGTCAGACATATTCTGAATAAATAGAAAAAATGTATAGTTCCATTCAAAGATTAAACATTGCTCACAATTATCCCCATTACCTGTATAATACATTCACCTTGAGTAGTTTAGCTTAAAAATCCTATAAATGACAGATATTTTGACTTTCTATGCAGTGGTTAATAAGAGATGGACTCTGCCATAGAAACAATGCAATCAAACTGGTATGTAAAAAACATAGGTCATGATGACTTGCTCTGATAAGGAAGTTGTTCTCAGGTAGGACACAGACATTAGGTTTTTGACAAGGAAAGAAAACAATTACCTTGAGAGGCATTAGATAATCTCACTTATCATAAATGTATGCTTTGCGGCTAGACAAAAAATTAATTAATATGTTGAGACACTGTAGAACATGCTGCAATTGTCTTTACTTTTAGACAATGCTGGCATATGTAATTTACTTTGATTTCATAATGCAAATTATGGTACAGAAAATAACATTATCCAAAAACACATCATAATTACCTTTAATCTCAACTATTTAACTGAGGTCTCGGAAACTAATTAATTACATGTATTTGGACACATATTTTATCTGGAAAATAGAAAATCACCTATGCAGGAGTCCTCTGTATGCATGAAAATAGCTGGGCAGCAAATTCAAAGGTTTTCCAGTCCAACTTTAACAATTGACGGAGAATGTGTTAAGCATTTTATCAATTTTAGCTGTGCTGATATTTACAGTGACAGAATTCATTGTGGTTGCTGTTGTTGTTGTAGGGTTTAACGCCATTTTTCAGAACACGATAGACTATACATGGCGGCCAGTATTAATGGTGGAGGAAAACCCCTGGAATGAATCACTGACCCACGAGAAGCTACTGACAAGCTTTCTCACATACCCTCACATTGGTCAAATTTGAGACTCAAACCCATGCAGACTTAGGTGAGATGGCAGTGATCCATAACAGAGAGCGCTTTAGACCACTCGGCTACTCAGGGCCCCAGAATTCTGTGTGGTTCAAAAACCCTAAGATATCCTTGCTGTATTTACAAGAGTACATCAAAAGAACACGATGAAATAGCTGGGCAGCAATTTCAAAGATTCTGACTAGCAGATTGGGTGGGAAAATGTGCTGATATTTACAATGACTGAATTCAGAGACAGAAAGACCCAAGATGTACATGTGATTATTATAAGAGCACATCAGAACTTTAGCTTCCATTATTGTGTTCATTTCTGATTGTAGCCAAATAAGTATGTGACCTCAAAATCAAGACACAACAAGACATGGACAAAACATCGTTTGCAAATTTGGATAAGTATTCTGAGTTAAATGGTAAACTGACAAAGATTTTAATGAGATTCAGTTGAGTGCTTACATTGCTAGAACTGATAGTTGCCAAGTGTAAGACAGTGTGTGTTGCCTTTTTAGTGTTTGGAATAAACCATTCCTTGGATCGACAATTTCAGTCTCAACCCAAAGGACAAACAAGAGTTACACTGCTTACCAATTCAAAGCCACAATTGCCATCAGAATATTAGATTTCAAAATTGTACAAATGGAATATCATAATTATGTTGTCACAACTCCATATATGGCAAATATTCTGGGTATGGCTTTGAAAAGATGTAATGTTTATGCATAATGCTATGAAAATGAAATAAATTACTTTGGATTCATTCTGACTGCATTTTTCAGGCAAAACAAATAAACTTTCAACCAAAACAGAACATGATCCAATGTTTACAGAAATTACATATCATTGTACAGAATTACCAGATGCACCAAATAGGCTAACATGGTTGTACATGTCAGTTTTATAAAGAATGTTGAAATTAAACTCAATGGCAACCAACAGTTCTTCTAATCTGCAAAGTTCAACATTTTCAAAGTGGACTTCAACTTTTGCTGGTGGGACTCATATTTTTACCAAAATGGGAGTCCTGAACTCCAAGTTTTAAAATCCTAGCGAGACCTCTTATTTAAGACCTCTTATTTAATGCTAATGTAACTCCAAGATGTAATGAGATGTAACAAGTAAAAATTTCATACTGGAAAACTAAAGATTTGAAAATATTTAATTTCTAGGTTAGTTACCAAAATACACTCCTCTTTTTGGAGAAGTTGAAATGTTTCTTTTAACACACATTGGATGAATAATATCTCAAACAAAACCCACTGTAAAAGGAATAATCTGCAACTAATTGGACTAACGATTTCTGACTATCAGCAATGTCAGTAATATAAACAAGAAAAAGGAACTAGATCTACAATTGATCTCTGGGTCTAGAAATGGACCTAGGACTGATCCCTTGGTCACACATGGTTGTCTTAAATTTTGAGTTCTATTAATAATGCATTTCTAAATCCATGCCAATAAATTCCTATCAATCAGATAACTGCTTCATTTCACTAGTAGTTCTTTAGGCAATGTCCTTCTGAAGGATTCACAAGAAAAGGATATAGAGATATCACAAAAAAGGATTTAGAGATATCACACAAAAAGGTTTCAGAGATTTCTCTAAGAGATATTGTGTGTAGTATCATACATGTCTAACAGTTCAACTGTGCATGCATGACCATGTTTATAGAGATTGAAATTTGAAAAGAAATGTTAATTTTACTGAACAAATATATTTCAGTCAAACTTACTCAGCCATTAAACACACAGTACAGTATATACAAGATCATGGATACAATATATATATATATATATATATATATATATATATATATATATATATATATATATATATATATATATATATATATATATATGTATATATACATACATATATATATATATATATATATATATATATATATATATATATATATATATATATATATATATATATATATATATATATATATATATATATATATAAATAAATAATGTTGGAAAATTCTCTAAACACAAAAGTCAACCATCAATAGGCTGTAAACATATTTCTATACAAGGAAACTAAACACATGAGTACTGGTAGATATGTTTCTGATATTAAATCTATCCATTTTGAAGCCAAAAAAGCAAGAAATTACTCCTACATATTTTAAATATTGTTTCATATGACATTATTTGCTCCCATGTATACAAGGATGGAGATCTTATCTGAGAAATGCAATTGATTAGACAACACTGAAGAACAAATGCTGGAGATATATCATGCACGTGTGAAGGCAATATTTTATGTGTACCTTCTAATTATAATACAAAGTTTGAAATCATTTGCACTATACAAGGTAATATTTATTTTGACATCAAGTTCTATCATAACATTAGAATTACCTGACAAACTCCAGATAACCTTTTCCACTGCTGTCTTCTTTCCAGACAAATTTCCCTGACATAGGCTAAAATGAAGTAAAAAAAGAAGTTCTGTTTGTAATGGTGCTGACAAACTACAAATATAGATTATATAAGTTTTCACAATGATAAAAAAGTAATATTTCAGTCAAATGGAATGAATAGAAAAAAAGAACATGGGTTCTGTAGAATGCATTGTCTTGCCTGCAATTATTTAAAAAGTTATCATGGACGGGCCTATAGAAAAATGTTTACACTGAGATACTGCTACCACCACATAAGATGGCATCATACTCACTATGTCTCTGAAAAAGAAATAAACAAAATTGATTACCTGGTAAATGGAAATATCTAGCATATGTAAACAATTTTTTTAGGCATTTCTCTGGTCCTGAGTTTGATCCAGAAAGTCAATACATTTATAAGCTACTTGGTCAGGCACTTACTTCTGCATATATTTAAATAATAATAGAACTGTAATAATTGGGGACCAGTCAAGCGAAAATCTACTTACATTTACATATGCCTTAACAAGATAAATAAATTGTTCATGTGTTTCTGGGTGTGATTTTTTTATGGTAAATTGAAAAGAAACTGTTCACCAAAAAATTCCTCTCTAAAATGGTCTGTAGTATTAAAAAGTATTTACAAAGTGCAGATAAAAAATTATTGATGGAGAACAATCATATAATAAGTAAAATTAATATTTCTTACCAACCTGTAAATACTTAAAAGAAGAGAACGATTACTATGAATTGTCACTCAGGTTTCAATATGTCAGATGAAATTTTCACCCCAACAAAATGTCACCTCTAATCCTGTTACAATAAATCCATCCTCCATTGTTTCTGTATCTATTTGAGAGAAATCTTGCTTGCAACTTGATTTTGGATCATTTCATTCCAATGACTATATCTAATGATCATATATATATTCAGTTAAGTCAAACAGCAAACAATACAGATTCTGATATGCCATTGCATAATGCTAAATGGTATCAATACAGACCCTGATATGTCATGTCTAAATGCTAAATGTTAACAATGTAGACTATGATATGCCATTGCATAATGCTAAATATTATTAGCTGTATCTAGATCTATATTTTTGCAATTATATTTGACTTTGGAGTATTGCAGCACAGTATTCTACATCTATAAGCTTTGTAAAATTTATCAAATAATTTATTTCCCTGGAAAAATACTATAAAAATGGAAAAAGAACTTACAGTTTTATGAATCTAAATCCAAAAATAATCCAAGAATAATCCATGAATTAAATTACAAAAGTCCTAGTAATGAATTGTTCTAATAGATTCAATTTTGAGTTCTGTTGGAGAATCCAAGATGGAAGATGACAATATATGCTGTAGTCTGTACTATTTAGTTTCTTGAAGAATCACAAGATGGAACACTCCAGTTGTGGAAATCTGAATAAAAGTTTGATAAACTGTCTTTGCCCAAAAATTTTGTATGACCACATCAAATATTTCCAGAAAAATTAATAAATCTTTAAAATCCAATTGATCTGAAGAAAATGTAACTTGAAAAAATGGCTGCAACTGAAGAACTTTATATCAAGTGTAAAAAGCAAAAAACTGAGAATATTTCACTACAACAAAGATTATATCATATTCTAAAATGCAGTTTCGAAAAAATCCCCAAATTGTGAAGTAGAGAAAAAGAGGGGAGTCACATGATTGTGTTTCTATCACTTACTCCTAACATTATCCTGATGAGAACCAATCATTTTACTTTAAGAATAAAAGTTATTTACTTTGTGAAAGTCATCCAGAAGCCTAAGGTCACATATTAAAACAGCCTCGATAATCATACTTATCAATCCCACATTACAAATGAAAATGTTGTTTGCATCCAACTTGCAAATCAAGGTCAGGAACTAAGTCAACACTTCTAATTTAAGCTTTTGAAAAACTAAACTGATTTTCTGGAACATTGCTAAATCCCTAGTAAACAAAATTATATTAGTTTAACATATACTGAAATTAAAAATAAAAAGATTTTAAAACTTACAAACAATCAATTAAATTAAAATAAATATATCTTAAATCAGATATATGTACTTGCTTACTTGAGTACATTATATAATTTACAGGTTGAAACTCCAATCTGCATTATGTTCTCATCCTTCTAAAGTAACACCTCTCTTAAGAGACCAGGTCTCCCATAAAAAAGCAGTCTCTCAAGACAGGTGGTCTCTCATACCAGGTTAGGGTTTTAAAAGTAAAATATCAGAATTACTGTATGTGCATTTTGTTTGTTGTTCATAGTTCTAGTTAAATATTCCATACGTTTCATCTCAAAATAATTATATATAGAAGTAAAGATTTATATCTATCATTTATTAGGATATCAATTGCAAAATTAACTAAGGTAATATTTTATGTATTCTGTCCATAAGTTAATTTCACATGTCAATACATTGCAGATATACTTCAAATGTAGCATAAGAAATGCACAGTTAGCTATGAAAACACTTTCTCAAGCCTGTAAATGAATTGTTGAGTGATGTTTGTGGTAAAAATGGAATATATATGTACCAATGAATGAAAAAAGCAGAATTAACCCATCCAGAAACAAATTAAGTTATTTGAGCCCAAAAAATCAAATACTTTATTCACTAATGACATAAAGAGATGAACTCAAATTCAATAAAATAATGGTGCAACTGCCTGCCTTATTGTGAACAAATGACAGTTTGGTGTGTGTTTTAATAATGGTAACAGTAGAAAAAGAAAAAAGAAGCATGAACCTTTTACAATGACAATCAAATGTGGAAAAAAGAATCTCTTATTAAAGAAAAATTCAAAGACTTCATTCACCTCAGGCATTATGAATTAACTCCAATCACAAATAACATACACAGCCACTACAGTGAAATCCTTTCAGGAATCTAATTAGGTCATTACTGAGGTTGTGTGGCTTTTGATAATGATAAAGAAATAATATAAACCACTGAATTGACTATGAACATTTTTAACTACCAAACCTGAGACTTGAACCCATGCAGACAGAGGCGAGATGGTAGTGACCTGTAATAGTAAGTGCTTTAGACCACTTGGCCACTCGGGGCCCACAGTATATGATTCTACCTGCATGACCTTAAATTTTTTTTAAAAATAAAACAGTAACCTCATAACTTACATAAGCAATTGTGTTTACAATGGATTAAACAAAAGGTCAGTTTATCTATATCCATCAATCAATGCAGTAATTGATAGTGTTGGTTAGAACAACCTGCACTTGGCCTGCAGATGCTCCAAAGCAGTGGTGGTTACAAAGGAACATGTAGAGGTCAGGACTTTTGCTAAAAAATAATGGCCACTAGTCAAGATCATCAGCTGGTTGCTCACATCAATGAATGATATCACAAATTTGATCTATGCATTATGATTATGTAAATGACAGGTTGAGCAGAGGTTGCTCACGACATGTTTTACTGTAAAGCTAAAGGTATAGATCATGCTGCAAGACTTAGGAATCAATATATACTCTGTGTAATTATCTTCATACAGATGTTTTAGAAGTTTGAGAAACTTATGCACTGTCACTATAAAAAAAAACAAAGTAAAGTGACACTAATAAGTACACTGTGGTGATGCGGTGATGACTTGTGATCTTTCTAAGGACTCCCAATCTATCATTGCTGGATTTTGTTTGAAAGAAAAGTAATCAGGCTTTGGAATGCTGTAATGATGGATGGTATGCAGCATGAACTGGGAGTTCATGTTCAAGATTTTTCAAAATATATAATATTACCAGGTATGTATGTTTGTATCCAACTGCCTCATGTTTTTACCAGATCACGTCCAATCACTTTTTAATAGTAGTGAAACTGGATCAGGAAAAGAGGACCGTTCATAACAAACAAGTAGTACGAATTTTCAACTTTCATTCTGCCATGTGATATTCAATCTAGTTTGTAGTGTTAAAGCCGATTTCGTCCAAAAATGTCCTTCTAATTTAACATTGATTTTGCAGAACGTATTTTTCGGAGAGTGTAAATAACGACCTTTCATAGGAATGTGGATGTGTAGGGATCCCAACAAGTTTATATATACCAATTAACATTAGCTATAATCAAATTTTAAAATATGACGCTCAACATCATCCACTTCATTGAAGAATACCTATAATCCTATTACAGAATATAAGGTAAAGTATGGAGACACAAAACTTGTACAACTTACAGTCAGTTCTGAATTCGGAGAAGCAACTTTAGCCATAATTATATGTCATGAGATCTTGGAAAAACCAAATATGTATTTGAATACTTGTGATATTATATTATTATATTGCCATCGCAGTCATGTTCGTCCATGGAAACGTTTGAATAGGGGAAATAACTCTAAACTTATTTAGATTGGTTTAAAACTGTTTTCAAGATGGTTTCCGCCCCGCCCACCCCCCCTTAAAGGTGAATGGTAGCCTGCTTTCCCGCCGCGAAATATGTGACAAAGTTCCAGAGCACACGATCACACAACACACCATTGCGATGACGTAACAATACACAAATACGTTTTATCCATTGTAGAAATTAGTTGAATGGATTAATTATGGCATGTTGTACTAAGCAGAAATAAACGTTTTCTAATGTTATCAAATAATGTATAACATAATTATTTGTCGACTCTGGCATTCTTCTATTACAACATGATTTTCTTATTTATTTAGTTTTTATAAATGTACATGTTTTGTAAGACAACAAAATGATTTGTAAGAAAAAGATCATATACAAAATAGAAAGGTACACAAAAGAAAGTACACAAGAGTCTGACGTTTAATCAATAAAGTACGGCGAAATCTCTGACAACATGAATACCACTTAAACCGGTTATATGTAATATCGGTAATAGAGAAATTCATGTTGTCAGAGATTTCGCCGTACTTTATTGATAAAACGTCAGACTCCTGTGGAAAGTAACACCGTGTTATTGTGAGTGAGAGAAAATAAGCACAATCTGATACTAGAAAATATAGATTTGTCCAACGGTTTAAACAAATTGTTATTAGAAAGTTGATTGCCATATATAAGACAATCAGAAACATTTTCTCAGTTTAAAAATATAGATTTTCTTAAGCTGAAAATTGTGCTGACATTAGAAAATCGTTTTCTCACATTATAATTAGTTTATTCTATTAACTAATACTAGTGAACGATTTCTTAATTTCATGATCATTTTTTGTTATACTTTTAAAAAAAAAATTAAATTGCGTTTGTCCACAAGAGTTTGACTGGCTAATTTAATGACTGCTTACAATGAAGAAAAAGATAAAAAGCGAAACAGTTAAATATAAGATTAAAAAATTCTTAGTTAAAATTTAGAACATAAATTATATATATGCATATATTAAGATTATAGTTATATTTAATGCTGTAATAAATCTATCCTTTATTCAGCGGCGTCGCTAGGGTTGATGTCACCCAGTGCAGTAAACTCATGGTGTCACCCCTCCAGACTTCCACCACGGATTTCTTCTTCTTTAAATAAGTCCACAGTATAAAAATGACAATAACAAATACAAATTAATTGAAGGTCAGAAGGTTAAAGTATTTAAGAACTGTAACAACGTTAATTTATAGTTATTTTTACATTAAACTAACTTTATTTAAAATTTTCCTTTCCTTTTTCATTTAGGTGTCACCCCTCTAAGATGGTGTCAGCCGGTACGGTCCGCACCCCCCCCCCCCCCTAGCGACGCTACTGCCTTTATTTTTCCTTTTTGAAATACTATTTTTGTATCAAAAAGTTCTGGAGATTGATTAATTGATTGATCGTTTGATTGATTGATAGTTTGACTGATTTATTTATTTATTTATTTATTTATTTATTTATTTATTTATTTATTTATTTATTTATTTATTTATTTATTTATTTATTTATTTATTTATTTATTTATTTATTTATTTATATGCTTTAAATTTAAATAAGTCTGAGTGTGGGAACATGGGGTTATTCTATTATTATTATTATTATTATTATTATTATTATTATTATTATTATTATTATTATTATTGAGGTATCCTTATTGATAATGCTATATCCCTGTCAAACTACTTTGAAGCACTCTTTCATAAAAGTATGTAAGAAAATAAGAATACTAAAAAAGACTCGAGATTTTATGTCAGATCAATTTATTTTTAAAAAGTATACCATGCAGTTATTTTCCCATAATTATTTACTGTTTTTATGGGTTGGGTTATCCTCGTGATTCCTCGTATATACATAGCCAATATAGTTTACACAAAAGACCAGCCAACTCTTATATGACACCTATGTGTTGCCTGAAATTTATTTTCAATAAATAAAAGTGTTGTCATGAATTTTATTGTGTAACACATTTAATATGCACATCATCATTTTCAACATTCTTAGATGGATGTAATTTAAGAATTACATTATTTATTTTTAAATTTCTTACTTTCAAAGTTGTAAATAATTTAGCGACAGAGTATCTTGATTTTATGTTTATACTTTATAAGGAACAAGGCGTATATTGTCGAGCAAAATCATTGATTTATAATTAAGAAACGTTCTGACAGTATGTTCTAAAATCTTTTCTTACGCCGGTATAGTTTTATCGAATAGCTTGCATCTAAGATTGAAACTGTTTTAAGAAATTATACCTCAACAAAGCAATCCTGATTGTATGGCTGCATGCCATTTGTAAGTACATGTAATCATCGTCGTCGTTGTTGTTGTGTTAAGGATTTTATTTCATTTTTATCGTGAAGGTGGTAAACATGGAACTACTGATGTGACAGTTGCACAGGACGTCTTATTTCCCTCAGTAATTTATGTTCAAATTAAATTGTTAACATTAATGTGCATTAAATATTATTTCACCATGATAATATGTGAACTGCCTAATGTTCAGAAAGTTCAATTGTCCAAATGTTCATAAATCACAAATATTTTTGTTTAATGGTTTTCTTTCTCTATATAAATCCTATATTCAATTGTTTTAAAAACAATAGTGGCCAATACGCCAAAAGGTTACTGATACGAGTTTCATAACTTCGATGAATAATGTTTTATGGTTCAAAGCTTCAAACGTTAGTTAGCTCAAACATATAAGCCATCAAGTGGTCGAATGATTCTAAGGTTAATTGGTACTAAAATGTTTAATATACGATTCATAAGTCCGAAAAATCCGTGGATGGAAGATATTTGAAAATGGGTGTGAAGTGGCAAATTTCCGTCGATCTATTAATCAACCATTAGGTGAGGCCGGCTAGCCATTAGTTAGATTTATGATGACACGCTATGTCAGAAGAGGTGTCTGTAGAGACTAGTAGGACCGTTGTACTAATTAAACCGTGTTTATTCAGCAGCCAACTGACTGCTGACGACATTTTAAAGTTTCATTTCTCACGAAAAGTGTCAGAAGATAGAGAATGCAGAGATTTTGTTACTTAAAACCAAGCATGTCATATTGACAATGAATGGCGACTTTTAGAGAAAGCGGGAGAAAATACATTTGATTCTGATTGGTCACGATTAAATGAGGGGTGTGCTTTCACCCGAAAATTCGTAGGACATAATATCGCACTAACTAAAGTAGAATTTAGTCTTAACGTCGCTCTAAAAGAGAGTTTTGGGGTAGAATTATTTAGTAAAGGCTCCAGATGTTATTTTAGAGAAGTGCATCCGTTAATTTGTGGACCAGGGGAAAAACCGCCAAACCAAGGGAGGCACACCAAAAACACAAAGGTACTGTCACAATTCCCTCTATAATATTGTATGAATCGGAAGTTCTTGCATGAATTCATTTGATACATTTGTATAATAATGTGCTTTTGAATTATGATGTGATCATGATGTCATGGACATGTAGGTTACGAGATTTGTGCAGTCACGTGACTAAGAATACAAATGGCCAGATCCAGGTCAAATTTCAGCAACGATGTACTTTCGTCTCGTCTATCAGCAGATTAAAGACATAACGAATGCTATGTTCGCGATTTTTTAGAAAAAAAATCATATTCCTATCGATTTCAATCAGAAATATCTCGATGAAAGATCGTTTAAGTTTGCTGGGCAGGCAAGTATTCGGCTACCCCATGCCGACACCAGACTGTCTGCGAATTCCAACTTTATGAGAGGAATGCGCTCTGACCCTACACCCCAACATGAATGTCCAAATATCAAAAAATGGGGTGGAAAGGGTCAGACGAAACTCGGACTATGTTATAAGTATGATGCCACCCTAAGACTAAGTGCTGTATCAGATTCCAGCCTGTTAGCAGAGACATTTGACCAGAACTTTAATCCCAGCATTCTTGACAGTTTGATACCAGAGACTGTCAACACCTCCAGCCTCTGTTTTTTTATCTTCCCAGGGCTAACTGAGCTTGGACTTCTTCTTGACTTCTGATAAGGTACACATGTTAAATTAAGTATGATCCAATGTCTGTAACCCTTTCTAAAACAAGAGTAGAGTGGAGAACAGACAGTTAAGTAATGGGCTTGGTACTGTAAGCATCACTGGAACTGTTTTTTTTTTCTTCTAGTTTTTGTAAAAGATTTTAGCTTCATTTTAAATAAAGTTTTAGGACCCTTACGTGGTGTTTGTGTGTCCTTTGAACCCGAATGTAACATGCACATTATGTAATGTATTATTTTTTAAATTATCATCTTCCTTGAATCATGAGTAGTACAGATTTGTAGGAGGTTAACATTTTGGCATCTTGTCACTGGCACCACCGCAATTCAATTGCGTCATTACTACTTCTATCTCAAAGTCTAGCCCTTCAACGATAATAGGTGGAGTTCATGTTTCGTATTTTGCATGGATTATAGTTTTTTTTTAAAAAAGTTTCACTGGGTGTCCCAGTGTACTGGTTATATCGGCTATTAAAAAGTCTTTTGTTTTTAAGAAAAAATATTATTACATTGAAATTACAGTTGTAATTCCATGAAATTACTTAAAACGCGATTGCTAAATGCGATAATAATAATAATAATAATAATAATAATAATAATAATAATAATAATAATAATAATAATAATAATAATAATAATACAAAAACTTGTACCTTATTTTACGCGAAGAAAAATAATTTGCAGGAAATATTTCACCTCGACTTATCTTTCTGTCATTATTTACAATGATATTTTGTTGAATAACATTTTTCTCAATATAAAATTATTTTGAATATCTGTTGATACATCTTTGTAATCAGTCTGAGGCTTATATCATTAATAAAAAATATAATAACAAAAATATTTTTCAATTGATAGTTTATAATGCTTTAAGTTCCACATTTAACTCGAGAAGATGAAAAATTAATAATCAGCCTGCGTAATTATGAATCTGTAAATGAAATTGCAAAACTGTATCATATTAGACTGCCGTAAATATATGAAATCTAATGAAGTTATTTCTAATATGAGCAAGTACGCAAAAATTGTTGATAAACAAGATGAATTTATTTTTTACAAGACTTTGATGATATTGATGATGTTGATAAAAGCAGTGTAGATCAAACTGTAAAATATAAACCGCTAATAAAACAGGTGGATAAAACAGAAAAACCGCTTGATTGAGTAAAGCAAATAAATTAATATTTATACACTCAAAGTTAGATTAATTAGAGCAATTATCATTAACGTTAATATTAAATGAAAATGAAATGATATTATTAATGAGAGAAAATAATAATTACCACAGTACAATTAAAAAAAACTTAAGAGCTGAGTTAATAAAGTTGTTTCAGAAAATATCAGACTGAAATCTGAAAATAATTAATATATGTCGTCAATCAAAATCTGAAAATAATTAATATATGTCGTCAATCAAATCTGAAAAACTTGCAGATCTTGCATCTAGCATCAACTATGTTGAGAAAAACATCTCCAATGTTGGAAAGAAAGCTAAACATAAAAATTCAAATATGCAAGGACATTGCATTTGAAATTCAGATATATACGAGGAAGAAGAAAAAAAGATTGAATGATCGGGCTGATGAGAATTTGTTTAGAGGTATTGATAAGATAATAGCAAACTGGATAAAATAAGTGTTTTTAAATAATAATAATAATAATAATAATAATAATAATAATAATAATAATAATAAATCAGAATTAGTTTTTTCCTTTCTTAGTCTACCAGGCTGGTTTTTATTAATTTAGTTATCACTGTTCGTATTATCGTTAATCAGATCAATTTTATATAACAATCCAAGGGTTAAAATAATCATCGATTTTCAGGTATTATTTCAAGATGCCGTTGATCCTGAAAAAAAATATTGAAACTTATTTATCTCAAAAACTTCGTATTATTTTGCTAAATGATACTATTAATCTACTCCTGATCAAATAATTCAGGAAAAGAAATTAAATATTGATTGTTTGTTTGTTTGATTGTAACGGGCGTTTCGGTATCAAGCGTTATTAGTACAATATCGCACAAGCCCCTGGTCAGAGGTATTGCGCAACTTGGAAAACAACACTTGAAACAGCCTCCCGCTAATACTCGTTATCTAAAGGATGACCTCTACGATGTGATTTGCCCGGTTAGAATGGATATGGTAATCTGAGACGGTATCTTGAACAAAGACAACACACGAGCCCCCGTAAAGATAAATAAAGAATTTAATCAAAAGGAAATCAAAAGAAAGACGCAGTAAATTACAATTTCTTTCCTTCTGAATACACTTAGTTCAGAACACATTAAAACCGAAGTTTAAAATAATTGATACATTAATTAAACTTCAAACATTAATAAAAATAGACAAATTTAGCCGTTAATAGCTGATAGCAAATTTCATCACGAAATCGAGTGTTCATTAACATTGGACCGCTTGGTAAATTCACAGTGACCTGTTCGACGACTGTTTTACCTTCTGCTTGCGTCACGACTTTACTTTGCCCTCTGGTGAACGTAGGATTCAACAACTCTGACTTCTGACTTCTTTTCCTTATTTGAACCTCGATCTTCTCTCTATTTCTATCTCTCCAAACAAACTATTTTCCTTTGAAAAGAAAAGGGTAAAACGCCCTCAGTATCTCGTTAGGTTTTCATGATAAGAGTTCTGGATGATGGCATGGTTTGTCTCAGATATTGTTCCCATCGTGTAACGTAAAATTCACTTTGGGTTGCTTAAGGAGCCGAGGTGGTGTTTTCGAGACAAACGTTTTATTAAATATTGATGAATGCACATCATATTATTCTGAATGGGTTTTTTCATAAATATGACCCTTTACGCATCAGTGAATTTCTAGAGCTTCCAGAAAAGATTAAAAAATACTCAGTATTGCATAATTATTGTATCAGATGATAACAAGTTTATCAAGTGGCAGAGTTTAGCAGCATTACTTCCAGATAATATAAATCCAAATCGTATATAGAACTATAAACAACATGAATCAAACTAAATTTAATTTGAATACAGTTTCAAACAAAGACAGGACAGATATATCTTATAGAGAATTATAATCCTGAATTATTACCGGGGGGGGGGGGAATAAATGTTTTTGGTGTTGATAACGAATATAAACTATTTTCTCGAAGAATATCAAAGAAAGTTAACAGTAAAACAGTTAATGTTTTACTGTATAAGAATCATTATGCGCTAATAAAGTTTTTAACGGGTTAGCAGATAAGCAGTATAACAAGCAGAAGGAAAAGAAATATTTCTGCTATCGTTATTTCAAGATGAAAAGCTTCTCTTTAAGCATAACAATTATTGTATCCATCAACAACGAACAACAACGCAAAAAAAGGGATAAAATTTTGAAATTTAAAATCGTAAAAAAAAAGTTTCCTTTCACAGTCATGTACGATCTAGAGTCTTTTTAGGAGTTAAAACCAGAATAAATAGGTACTGCTAGGTCGCGTATAACCTTGCATAAGCATAAACACATTACAGTATCTGTCGCTTACATAGTTACCTGTACTGTTGATCATGCGTTATCAGAATCTGTAAAATTATATCTACGAATGAGTATAGATGATGATGAACCAGCCTTTTGGTTAGTAAAAAAATATTTTCCTGGAAGCAGATAAAAATTTTAAACGTCTCTCAAATCTAAATCCGATGAACACTTTTACATCAGAACGGAGAACTGAGTATGAAACAGCTGTATTTTGTCATATGTTTGAGAAACAGTTTTTACTTCATGATGTTAACGAATTTAGTAAGGTTCGTGATCACTGTCATATAACCGGAGTCGGTTTATCGATAGTTTGCAGTTCATGCTTGGACTATAGAAAAAGAAACGGCAAAGATTTCCCATATCATTGACGAGACATTTGGCTAAACGGACAGAATTAATGAAACAGAAAGGTATCTTTCCATATGAGTATTTAGACAGTTTTTGAGTGCCTTAAACAAACATCCTTGCCAAGCCATGAGAAATGTTACTCGTCACCAACAGTTGAAAATATAACCCACGGTGAATACAATCACGCACATCGTGTCTGGAACGAATTCAGCTGTAAAACAATTGGTGACCATCTTCATTTACGTTTAACACAGGATATTTTATTGCTCGATGATAAATCCAGAGTTTTCGCAAAATGAGTATTGAAAAGTATAAACTTGATACTTTCTGGAATTTCTCATCACCAGGATTAACGTGGGATGCTTTATTTAAGCCTCATAAAGCAGCACTGGCATTAATAACTGACCCCGGCATGTATACTATTTTATCGATAAAGGAATTCGTGATGGAATCAGCGTCGTGATAAAAAAAAGCATGCTCGTGCTAATAACAAATATCTACCTGATCACGATTCCATTAAACTAACTAACTAACTAACTAACTAACTAACTAACTAACTATATATATATATATATATATATATATATATATATATATATATATATATATATATATATATATATATATATATATATATATATATATATATATATATATATATATATATATATATAATCTATCTCTATAAAAATAACCAGAAAGCTTTTTGAATCAGATTTTACATATTTTGTTGAAGTTGATGCTAAATACCCGGAGTCGTTGCATGATTTACACAATGATTATTCTTTCATGGCAAAATAAATGATAATACCATATTCCTTATTATCAAACGATCAGTTATCGAATAGTAAAGGAAAACCGTGTTCAATATCGAAATTAGTTCTGAATTTGATAAGTAAACAATATAATGTTTGTCATTACATATTGCTCAAACACGCAATCGATAAGGCTTGATTATCACAAAAATCCATCGAAATTTAAAAGTAAAGTAATCGCGTTGAATGGGTGCTTATATAATATTTAATACAGATATGCGAACAGTAGCAAAACAGATTTTGAAAAGAACTTTTTCGGTATTCATAAAAACGATGGAAAATATTCGTAATAGAGTTGATATTGAACTCCCTAGTGACATTAAAAGACGCGATAAATTAATTAGTTCCATCAGAAAAGTTCGCTGGAAGAATACCTATCAGTGAAATTCTTGGTATGATTAAAAATAGATTTTCATCATGGTTTGAAAAGAACAAGTGGCCGAGTGCAAGACTGTTGTTTACAGACTCTGATTCGTTAACAATGATGCTTTTGAAGATATTTATAACAACAGGGAAGAATTTGACTTATCCGATGTCTCATCAAAATCTGGATTTCATGACTCAACAAATAAAAATGTTATCGGTATGATGAAAGACGAGTTTTCTTTCGAGCCGATTATCGAGTTTGTTGGGTTACTTCGCAATTTCTATTCAGTATTGTCCTTAAACACCAAAAAAAGTATGATGAAAGCAAAATGTCTTTAAAAAACTGTTTTCAAAAAGAATTTTATTCATGATTTATCAAAACAGGTGTTTTTTGATGAAGAGAAAATCAAATTGCAGAAATAGTACACAAAGGTCAGATCGGCATCAAATCCAAACAGATAAAATTTGGAAACAAAGATTAGTTCATTTTGATGAAAAGAAAGGTTTCGTATTGATGGTGCAAATACATTAGCGTTAGGGCATTATAAAACACCTACGCAAATAAGTCTTCCATTCAAGTATTATAAAAAGGGGGTTTATTTTTACCATGAAAATAAGATACCATTTTATATTTAAATGCAGTAGAAAATGTCTCTGTAAAAAGTATTATTTGTTGTAATCTGATAAGGTTTTCAAAATCATTGGGTATTACCTCAAGGGGTTGTTAGAATTAGACATGGAATCATTAAAAAGCAAAAACAAACACTGGAAGGAAACATATGGTTATATGCTCAGTGTCTCCTTTCTCTATACTACTCGAATGTAAACAAGTTCACCTTAAACGCACTACTTTCTCAGACATTTCATAATATCTAAAGAGCGCCCCCAAAAAGAAAGGTACCAAATCCAGTCATTTCATTCGTAATAAATCCAATACTATGGATCATATTTGTGTTTCACAGAAATAGCCGAGGATATTACAATTGCAGTTTCTGTACTAAAATGGCGGCTCTTCTACGCTGTGCACGTTTTCTGCCGGCTTCTCGATTAACTCATGCTCTTAATGTTACTGAGAAGAAGACATCCATAAATCTATTTACTGCTCATTGTAAATGGGTTCAGACATTTCCAGCAGTTGGAAATTCGTTTCTTTGGTAATTGTTTCATTCAAAGAAAGCATTATTCAATGTTGTGGCGAAGGGCAACCATGTGTCCTTCACCGCTGTCTGCTGCACGCGTTTCGTAAACTAACGAGTTAGAAACCTGGAAAATACTCATTGTTTCGCTAGTTCGTATATGAAATGCGACATCAGAGAGAGTTCGATAATTCATTGATCATGTCCTTACACTTTCAATATCAATTATATCAAAATCGAATGAAGTTTTTGGTTACGTGCAATGTTTCAGTCCTTGCCGCCCCCCTCCCCTCACAATTGCTCTAAACTGAAGATATCGCAACATATGATAATAGCGATGTGAAGCATATTTTAAGGCACATACATATATTCCAAGTGTTTGAGAGTCATTAACAACAAGTAAATAAAAAATTTCAACTTTTTAACAATTTTATGCTGAATTTTTTGAGACGTACAGAAAGTTGATTCAGTGTAGAATTTGGTTAAGGCGTTTTGAAAAGTTTGGAATATTCATTTTATACATTAATGTTCTAATTATTCGATTTGTGTAGTCCGAGTTTCCTCTGACCTTTGCCACCCCATTTTTGATATTTGGAGATTTATGTTGGGGTGTAGGGTCAGAGCGCATTTCCTATCTAAAAGTAGGATTTCGCCGACACCATTTGGTTTCGGCAGCTTACTTGCTGGCCCAGTAAACTTGAACAAACTTTCATCGATATATACCTGCATGAAATCGACAGGAATATGATTTATTTTCTCAATAATCGTGAGCATAACATTTATGTCTTTAATCCGCTGATAGATGAGACGAAAGTACATATTTCTGAAGTTTGACCTGGATCTGACCATTTGCATTCATAGTCACGTGACTACAAAAATCTTGCAACCTACATGTCAATGACATCAGAGGTCAGACAGTCACCTGATATCAACAATGCGCCATTTCTAGTGTCGCTGTAAGAAAACAAATCCAACATAAAAATGAATGTCAGGTAATTTAATTTAGCAAAACGATGAAACATAAAGTTCCCATATATAATGCACACATAATTCTCAACATATTAATTTTTTGAACGATTGCGAAACCTGCTGGTATTGCAGATGGGTGGTAAAAATCATTTTCAAGAATTACCGAGCATTGGTCAACTGTTTTGTTTGTACAATATTGTACAACTACTACCTTGCTGGCTCTCTTTGTAGTGAATTTGGATTTTTTCAAATTGTGGCAACATTTACATTTAATTTACATGTTTCGGTCGTTGTTTTCGCAATAAATAGTTTGGGAACTTGATGGGGTTTTTTCTTCATTTTTCTATTAAAAAAAAATATTTTCTGAATTTGTTATCTCCCTTCCATACAAACAGGCTGTGACGTCCTTTGAGACGATTAGCATATAAGAGTCGGATTCAGTTTGTGATGCAAAGTCTCAAATAGAAACAAGATAGTTAAATGCGGAGCTCTAAATTGTGTGAATAATAGCGGTTCCGGACAGAAGATAAGTTTTTTCACATTTCCAAAGGACCCTAAAAGTATGTACTGGCAGCCTCCCATTAAACGTGTAGCGCATTCGACAGAACTCAGTAAAAACGATCATTTTCAACCAGCCATATTTTCATTATTAGATGAACCAGAAATATTATAATTTATACTGAAATAAAGTTCATTTCTTGCTCGTTTTAACTGTTTGTTTGGTTTGTTGATGAAAATAAGTTAATGAATAGTAATTTGCGTATAAAAAAGCAACACTTTCACTGTTGCGCATGATTCGGTCCGCTCAACGCCTCGCAGAAAAAGCAAGAGATTTGCATTCGCTAGGGAAATTCCATTTTAACTCCGAAGTCACCGGGTCAAGACCTAAAAATAGCACCACATTCTAGAGCAGTGAACGGTCTTTAATTTGATATAAGTTTGAAATGTATATGTTTAAATTAAATGTTCTTGGTAAGCAATCAAAAAATAGGTTCATGTTTCCGGCTAAATATCTCGGCCATTTTTAAAAATAAAGATATGATACCTGTATGCGCTGGATAGCCCAATTTTCGCTGAATCTAATGATATGCATGGCTTCGAGATCGGATTAAAACCAGCCAATCGCAAGCGTGTAAACCGCAAGGTCACATTAAAAAATTTCAAGTCGCGCGCTGTGAAGCGATTCCGAATTACATGGCTGAATTCACATTCACACGTGATCCAGATTTTGGTTTCGTTTGCGAGAAATTGCAACAGTACATTGGTAAGTATTATTTTTCTTGCTTTTCAATAGATTAATGAATATCTATATGTATTTCTTTATTTTAATTTTAATGGATTTAATAAGATAATCGTCGATAACATGTGTGCTTATACTGCGACAGAATGTTTACAACTGCCATGTTTTAACCTATCTTGCATTCCGAAGTTGCGAGAATGATGTAATTTTAAAAAATAACAACAACCTATATTTATTCGATGAACTGGTAAAATAAGTGAATAATTAATCTTTCTGTTCATAAATATTTATTGTAGAGCTTGTCTGTTTGCTCATTTTCTCACATTTATTGTACGTTTATAAACCGGAAGTTGGTTTTTCTCTTACGACGTTATCTCTGTCGTCTGTATCTAAACATTTCTTGGTCGAAGTTTTCTTGTTATTTTTACTTGGCATCTATGGGAAATTAATTATCATACACCAATAGTAATTAATCTCTGTAT
Source organism: Unio pictorum (assembly GCA_030141615.1). Taxonomy (NCBI): domain Eukaryota; kingdom Metazoa; phylum Mollusca; class Bivalvia; order Unionida; family Unionidae; genus Unio; species Unio pictorum. Next base: position 1,025,669 of record JARLTB010000031.1, on the reverse strand, counting down.
TTCTGCCTGTTTCTTTGCTATATAAATTAATAAAAACACATTTCCATCCTCCCACTCAATGTCATTTGCCGATTTGGTGTTATGTATAAACATATGAAAACATTTTTGGGGAAAAGAAAACAAAAGAAAATGTGCTCACAAAATTAAAATATAAAATTCTACGACCTGAAGATCTCAATCGATAGTATACAATATTAAATAACGTACAATTTTGATTAATTTCAAAAATATTTAAGTTTCAAAGTTCAAACGTGGAAGAAAAAATTCAGTTTTCCAAATATTGCATTGGTTTTATAAATTATTAACTGTGCTGTTTTGCATTTTTACAGAGAATGAGGACTTCCACCGTATGTCTAGGTGGTTGATTAAAAAGGGTAAAGGGAGAAAAATAACCCTTGAGCATCAAGAGCAAGATGTTATGAGCTATAAGTTTTTGATTCAGCTCCAGCAGCTTAAAAGTAAATTCCATGTTACATCTGATCAAATTCAAGAACTTTTTGAAACGATTTGCTCAGCCTCATGTCAAGACGATCTAAGGCATACAAATTTGCAGACAGAGATACATCATGCGCTGAGAGCTGCTGCTGGAACAAATTTAGAATCAATTTCGGAATCCGATGCTTTGTTATTTCTTAACCGCAATGCAACCCATGACTTGGAGAGACGTAATGTTGGACATTTTCTTCAGCAGTTGAACTTGAAGCGGCATCACTTACTCAGTCCTCATTTATTAAAGACATTACCACGTCCAGTTCAGCCACCAACCAATGGAACAATCATTGACCTGCTGATGTTCAAGAGTAATGAAAACACTGTTTTGTGTCAGGAATGGTTTGAATTGGTTGGGATAAACATTTCTGATCTTTCAGACAAACAATTTCTGTATAGGCTGAAACAGACAAGAAAAGTTTATGACAACCACACAAAGAACCTGAAAAGAAAAGGAGCTGAGCAAAAATTACAAGAATATTTGCAAAGGCCTTCAGATCAGTTCAAGGTTTGTTTTCCTGGGCATACATTACTAGTTGAACCATTGCCATCATCAGATATTCCACAAGAAAGCAGCTGCTACAACAAAATTCCTGCACAATTTGCTCCTTTAGCTCAAAGACTTGGAAGCACCAACAATCAGCTTGCATCTTTGCGTCGACAGGTACAAGAAGAGCGTCATGTTAATAAATGCAGCTCTGACAAAATCAGTGTTCTTACAGAGGAAAGAAAAGAATTGCTTAGTGAATTTGATATTTCTACTTCTAACAATGCTGTTCTGTCCAATCAGCTTCAGCAGAAAAAGCAAAGAACCCTGCAGCTGCAGAAAACCTGTAGCACACTTTAGGCCAAAAATAAAGATAATCAAAATCTACTTACTGCCCTAAAGAAGGAAAATGTAACTCGCCAGCTAAAGAGGAGATCTGAGAGAATTTTAGCAATGACTTGTCAGCTGAAAAATGCTATGAGGCAAATTACATGACTGCAAAGGGAAGCAAGAGCAGCAAAAGCCAGTCATTGCTACTCACAAAGGATATGCAGAGTTCAAAGAGCCGCCACTCCTTAAAACCAGTTTGCCCTTCAAACTAATGGTGGAGAACTTAAAGGAGTTCCTAAAGACTGCAACCAATGAAAAGGCAGATGAAGAGATAGAAGAGCAGCCAGAGGAAGGATGTCAAGATGCTCCATATATGCCTTGTCTGAGGGAATGTGAAAGTTTTAAGTTTGCTCGAACAGGCATCACAGTAGGTGTGCTGTATGACAGCGATTATTACATCGGAGAGGTGACTGCTGTCCAAACCGAAGCTGTAGGGACTGTAAATTTCTTAGAGCGCTGCATGATCAGAGATGATGCTTATCGTTGGCCTGACATACCGGATGAGGCAGACGTGAATGCCAAGTATGTTTTTATATCTGATTTTGAGCTTGGCTCAGCAAATGGCCGCGTATGGATGGTTAAACATCCAAATATTTTGAAAGAGAGACTACTGGCATTCCAGCAAAACCTGGATAACTTCTAGCATTTAAATAACTTAAGACTTGTTATCCTGATGTGGGGTAAGTTGTAATTTAAAAATTAATTAACATTTTTTTATGAAGTTTTCCTGCTGTATTTGTTTCTTTTGAGATTTTGAGTTCTTCTGCTGGGGGGGGGGGTGAGGGGGGGTAAAAATAAAAATTATTTTAAACCCTCAGAATATAAAATCATTAGATAGTTTAATCTGAACACAATAAGCTTTAAATTTTAAAAATTGATAAATAAATGGCGAAGATATTGAATTTTTAACATTTGCGGCTGTATTTGCCGCTGACCAGTTCGGTGAATATCGTTAATTTTGAAGGTCTGCTACATCGTTATTTCAGAAGATTGAGTTCCCCAAAAAATTGAGCAAAGTCTATGCATAGAATCTAAGAGATCTGGAAAGTTACAGGCTTAAACTGCAGTTTGTTTCAATAATATCGACTACTTAATTTGGCCATTTATGCAATTTGACAATTTTGAAGAAAATCACGGCATTTTATGAAGAAGAATTTTACCCATAACTTTTTAACCAGATGAGGTAGACGTATAATTTTTTTTTTGTTCTTTTAGTTTGATAAAGATCTATCTATTAGTTATAAAATCCACACAGAATTTTGAAGTTGAAATTTTGGCTGCCAGTACATACTAAAAGGAGATCTTTATGGGCGATCAAATTAAAGAGAAAAGGATTTATGCCAACTCAACACAACAGGTTGCTCCAGAGACATTTCGAGCCTGAATGTTTCTCAAAAGACCTGAGAGCAGCACCATTGTCAGAATCTGATGAGTCATGTTCATCTTTATCACATGAATCTATCATGTAAGGTTGGATGTTAATGGAATATTCTACTATCATCACTGACCAGTCGCCATTATTTAGACATTCTTGCACAGCCAACTATGGAACGCTTGACTGCATTATCAACGGTATATGGAGAACATGCTTTCAAAATGCTAACTTTATTGATTGATACAAATATTGTACTAACATTATTCATTAACGTGGTAAATACTCTCAAACGCTGACGAGGCTGATTGTGTACAATCTGCTGACTGATTATGGCAAGATCTCGGGCTGATTCTTGAAACTTCCAGGCTGATTTGGACGATGGGAAAATATTCAGTTTTTTTCAGGATTTAAATGTGACGTTTAAATTTGTTGTCAAAGATTATCTTCTCATTATGTCCAAAGTACGTCGAGCAGTTCAAATATGCATTTAAGGTAACATAATTCTGTTAGTATGCTTGATCATGGTATTGTTATAATAAAATAATGTACCGTATTTACCGTATATGTTGGGACACCGTATTTGTTGGGACACCATAATTTTATTTTAAAAGTAATTTTTTTGTGCACTGTATATTCTGGGACACAGCTTTTTTGAGTCATAAGTTGTGGGACACCTTTTAAATCATTCAAAAGTACATGTCAGAAAATGTAGCCAAACGTATATTTTATTAAGTAAAACTTTAAAAAAGAAAACTGAGTGTTGGTTGTTTTCACTTTTCGTAAAAATATATTCAGAGAGAAAAAGAAAGAGTCAGAGAGAGATATACCAGTAGATAGTGACTGTACTTTGTTTTCTAATAATTTATGTCGACAAACTGCCGGTTCCGACCCATACTTTGTTCAACAATCAGTTGATCTTGCTGCCAGGCTTTTGATGTCGTGGTCGGATAAAAAATAAACATAGCAGCACATTTTCTCACCACTCTTCAGCTAGTTAAGTCTTTGATCTTGCCGCCTCGCTTGTAGGTCATGTTCTTCAGATGTACTCTTATAATGACAGCATGTACATCTGTGGGTCATTCAGCCACTGAATTTTCTGATTGTAAATATCAACACAGCTAAAAGGATAAATTGATGAACACAATTTTCCAATCAACAGGTGGTCGAAGCATGACTAGCAAGCCCGTAAATTTGCCGTCCAGGAAATTGATGCGTACAGAGGACTCATGTATATGCGATTTTCTGAATCCCATATATAAAATATGCATGAATATACGGATTACACGTTTCCGAGACATTTGAAAGTGATCGGTAATTAAAACAAGTTTTTTTGCTGTGAAAGTTTGGTTTCTAACTTTATTTACATTTACGATGGCTACCAACAGCAAGGTAAAACGCAAATTAAATTTACAGTTTCTGGAAACTAAATATCTGACTTGTAAGGAAGTTAAGGGATGAACATCTCGCAAAGAGGTCTGTAAAATTTTTTGATAATGTGATAATGCCGACATTGAATATCATGTTTTTCGTATCAGGATGTGATCAATGCAATATTTTAATTTGGATTTTATTAGACAAAGGTAGCAAAAATTTAATTTGTCAATATACAAGTGTATTTCACACTGATACTGTCTTCATGTTATCTTTTTTCAGGTCCCCCCCCCCCCCCCCAACACTTATCTCAACATCCGCCTATGTCGATAATATTTCCTCGGGCCCGAGGATAACGAGATAAATGGGTAGGACTGTACCCACAAACTTTAAATGATTTTCAGATCAGATCTGGCTTGTCCTGAAGCGATTCAACTGCTTTCACAATACAGTCCACAACTGTTTGTTTATATGCATTCTTAATATGAGACGTGTTGTCATTTTCCTTGGCTTCCCTATCTCGGCCGACTTTGTATACACATGATAGTTAAAAAAAATCTCCACGCTGATAGGAATCCAATGTCAGCTTCCGGAGTCGGCTTGCTTTGTAATAAATTAACCTTTGTATTTGATATCCTGCCAGTAAGTTCAAACAATGAGTTTATGGCTGTTACAAGGTGTTTATTCAACACCTAGGCTTTCATTTATATGCCGTCTGCAGTCATAATTGATACAAACTGGTTTCGAGTTATTCGGTAAATAGTATATACAGCATTAACTTGCTTTAATAATACTTTTTGTAACCCATGGAATCAAAAAGATTGTCATTTGTACTCACAGTGAATGTATTTCTAATAATGATTTTAGTTTGCGAGATATTGTCATATTGTTACCCTGGATATAATACACTCTTGGTTATTTTGTACCTTACACCGTATCACGTGTAAATGTCAGTTGCTTTCGACCAATGGGGCTGATAATTCTCACTCTTTCTTTCTCTATCTCATTCATATGTGATTTTGCGGAATCCAATTTTCATTTTCATAACATTCAAACCTTTGAGGACAACTAAACATGATTCGTTTCTCAATATTCATGTCAATGACTAATGTGTTGCGTTGTCTGACGAAGCTATTACACTATGGATTCATGCGCTACTCATCCGGAGTTTGTGGATATATTTTTCCTTAAATAAAATGCTAATGTCAACAAGAAATGTGAATAAATGATAACAGTACAAGGTTAGTTTCCTGTTTCATTCATTTTATTATCAAATACGCATTTTATTTATATATTTTATTGTAACATGCGGTGTGGCCAGATGTTGGGGGGGGGGGGAATTGAACATGTTTTTCATTTCCTAAGTCTTGGGACACATGATATAGGTTTAAAAAAAGTTCACCATAAGTTCTGGGACACGAAAAAAAATTATTATTTTTCGTGTCCCAACATATGCGGTAAATACGGTAATCCTGATTATTATGCATTGGCAATATAGTAAGGAAATATTTTGTAAACTTTTTGTTAAACTTTAAAGTTTGTTTTATTGAGAAATAATAAAACTTGGAACACTAACAAATAAGAAGAAATAAACTAAACGATGTTGAACTCAGTAGTGACCACATTTCCTGAGTAGGCTTCAGTGATATTTCTTTTAAAGTTCAAGTATCATTTGTCAGTTGTTAGCATTTCTCAAATCAAATTCTCTATTTGGAAAGTTCTCCATAATTCATTATCAACAATGCCGGTGTGTACACATTGTCTTTAGTGACGTCACAGCAGCGAAATGTTCATGGGAAGGGAAGCGCGCTCTAATTAAGACAGATCAGGAGAGATGATTGGATTGGTTTTTCATAAATTTCTTCATAACGAGTAAGAATGAACGGTACAAATTTTCAGAAAATGAACCATATACAGATGGCACATTTATACAAGGTTTTTGCAAATTTCAGTTTTGTCGGTTTATGATTGCATTGGTAAAGAAGCTGTTTGAGAAATCACCTCTGAATTTTCCATTGGTGAAAAACGTACTGGGCTGATCCTAGACATATGCAATCACAGTCAGATAATGAATGCAGATAAAACTCTGTAGGGTCCTCAGAATTTTGTGTGATGCAGGAAGAGAGAAGTAGAGTCCTGATGTTATTTAATATGGACTCAATATTGAAAATTAGTGGTTGAAGTGATCCACTCGGACAATCATCCCTTAAAATGCTACAAAAGAACAGGTGACAGCCTTGATGAAGTGTTTTATTCTGTCTTTTCCAAAAGAAAGGATTATGTTGGACTTTCAAATGTTCTCCAGAAAATGTTGTCATATGGGCAAGCAAAAGTAGAGTTCTTTGAACAAACTGGTATCAGTTGAGAACCTCAGCAGAGAATGCCTCAGAGCTCAATGGCTAATCATTGACACAATGAGAAAAGCAGGTGTACCTTTGGAAATCATCATTAGCAATGAAATGATGATGTGCCTCCTCTACAAGACTTAATTACTATGTCTATTTGGATAAGAAGAAAGCAGAGAATGAGCTTGAGAAAATCAGAACTGGGAAGAAACTGGATTTAGCCATGAATGAAGCGGAAGAACGTAAAGCCAGGCAGCTGCATCTCTAAGCTTATATTGCCATCCTACATGCTTCCATTGTTCAGAAGGCAGAAGAAGCAGAGCTAAAATGACTCACTGACAGCAGTAACTTCTCTTTTCCAAAATGATTGAAGAGAAAAACCAACTATATTAATGCATTTAAGGCAAGGCTGATGTCTGTTTAGAGAAGAGATTTTAAATATTAAATCTGATGCACAAGTTACATATTTCTGAAATAACAATGAATGTTAACCTATCTTCCAGATCATTATAAGGCAATTTTAGGAAATTAATTATAGTTTGAATTTGGTCATTAAACAATATTGTAGCATTTTGCATTCATTTTTTTTCTCTTATAATATAACTTGTATACAAAATGTTAGCAAATATATGTCATGGAAATCTGTGTTAATGGTCTTTCAAAGTTAGGGAAAAGTCTTTGAATTTATCATTCAGAATTCTGTATAAACCCTGTGATAGCTGAATACTTGTTTTAAAATCACATTGGGAACAATTGTCAATAAAGTGCTTTTTCTAATAAAGTATTTTGCATTACTATGTAAATTACCATCATTTTCAAGATACCCAAAAGGCTTTTGACAGTGTGGCATAAGGCATTGTTGGCCACAATGAAGAAGTACACAATGGGTCAAAAGTTGACCAGTATCATCAAGCAGCTGTACGCCAAGGCTACCAGTGCAGTAATTGCTCAAGGTTCTGTGGGGACAGGTTCAAGACAACAGTTGGAGTATGTCAAGGCTGTTTCCTGTCACCTATGCTTTTCAACATCTACTTGGAGCGTATCATGTGCGAAGCCCTGGAAAACAACTCTGGAACAGTCAGGATTGGAATGCGTAACAGTGAAGAACATGGATAAAAACATCTTCCAGATTTGACATGGAGATAAGTACAGATAAGACAAAGCTGATGACAAATAGTGGCAAACAAATCTCAGCCAAGATTAAAGTCAGAAGACAGGAACTGGAAACCTGGCCACAGGTTATGCACCCCTGCTGTGCACTGACCTAATTTGTATAAAATTTTGCAACGGCTGGGTATTTAAACTTTTACTATCATTTTCTTCTTTAGGTTCTATAAGAAATTAGATCTGCATATTTGAATGAAATATCTTGCAGCCGTTTACGCCTAGCTTCTTACTCTTCTATTGTTCAATTTCTGTAAAACTTAATAATGGATATCTTTAAAAGGAGTTTTTATCGGCTATAATGAAATAGCACTTGCCAAAATCAGCTGGATATAATGTTTGTTGTATATTCTGGTAATATATAAAAAAAAAAAAAACTTGCAGTGTGAAATCGTCAACTGATTTTGTATATAGTAGGTCAATTTTTATTTAAATAGCTGTTGGCATATGAAGTATTTTTCTATTGCTGTTTTGGACAAAAGCCTAGAAAATTCCAACGTGGCTAGTGAAAAGTATTATTCAGGAATAGTGAAACTGTTGAATTTGTAATTTAGTGAAGGCAAAAGGTAGAAAAAATGCAATGCTTTGCAATTTAAGTAAATCTGTTTCACAAACTTGGTTAAAATCCTCTGCATTTGTTGAACCCATGCTTATTGGAAATGAGACTGCTGTCACTTGTCATAGTTGTGGAAGGTTTTGGTTGAAGTTTGTTATTGTTATTCTCATCATATTTGGGATGAATTGTTATGAAGTTAACACAATTCATTTTGCTATTTATTCACCCCATTGACCTTGGTGTCAAGGTTATAGCCATATTAAATTTGTGATAAGTTTTAGTTTCTCATTTGATTCTGTTACTTAAATCCAGTGATGGAAATTCTTCATTTTTGGGTTGATTACTTAATTTTGTGACCTTTAAGTCATTTTTATGCATTTCAAAATCAGTGCTTTAATTACAGGCACCATGTGCAAGCCACGTGTTTCTTAAGATTGCATTAATAATGAAAAATATGCAGAGGAGCATAAATAATATTGATTTTGGGATATTCCTGAACCTTTTCAAAGATGACAAGCAGACAAAAATATATATTTGAGAATACAGTTGTTTAATGGAATACTCCTGCACAAGATTTGTGACGTGGAAAATGCATCCTCTTTTACATTTGTGCCTGTAGATAATGCCATTGTAAGTATTCTAACTACAGTCTGGCTTTTATATATTGTGACACACAAGTTAACCTTAAGTTACAACCATATGCAAAATGTTGTTAGTAAACGAGTTTTTATTGTTTGCAATTAATTATAGCAGAGGGATTGTGACTGCAGCAAGACCACATCGGAATGAACAAGGAGAGGTTAGAGATCATGATGAACTGAAATCCTACATCAATACTATGAACAGCATCTACAGGAAGTATGGGCGAATCAGTTTAAGAGATTGTGAAGATCTCCTCAGGTTAAGCAGGATAGGTAAGTAAATATTCTACAGGAATACACAAATACCTTTTCTAGCAACTACCAAGCTAATGTTGTTTTGCTGTAAAATTATATTACTTGCTCAGAATTTTATGAGATGTAGAGAGAAATGTAATTTGAATAGCAATAATACAAATACCACTACTATTTCATTGCTACCTTTCAAGAATGCATAGTCCCTTGTCCAAGATATATGACAATTTGTCTTGGAAGGTTCTGCAACTGAAAGGAACAATATCCCTGCCTGACTATCTTCTTTTCATTGGACAACATATGTTTTTGTTGTGTGCAGGAAGAAAACCTGTCTTCCTTACCATTTTCTTTGGATAATTCTTACTGTTCGCAGGAATGGTCTGGATATTTTCCCTTTAATGGAAGATGAATGCACCTGTTTGGAAGGATATTCAGAGACTAATGTAGTTCAGAAGACTCACAAGCCCAAATGATCCCTGACACTGGAACAGATCATGCAGATAAGGGATTGATCCTGGTACCTTTCAGATGAATTAAGGAACCAACTGAGGCCTCCACCCCTTCCCCTAGAGAGGAGCAGCAGCTTCTCAATGGTGGTAACCTTTGAGATGCTCATTGTCCCAACTTGGGAGGGAACGACATGAATTGTCATGCCTTATGAATCTTGCTATTGTAGAAAAATCAGGATTACCACCCAACCCTACCCAACCAAAAAAGAATTGCAGGAAGGAGAAGACATATGAGAATGTTCTTGGTCCTTACAAGTCTTTTCTGGTCATTTGTATTATAAGTTTGATTCACCCAAGTTTTGATGATTAACACAAAACAATGGTTTGTTCATGCTACTTTAATGGCTAGGTTACAAGTCTCCCAAACAGGGAAAATACATGCACATCAGTTTCTTACACTGATGTTTTCATAATAAATGGGGTTAGAACTGAGTGTGGAGCCTGGAGCTAACCTTACATGACCTGTAACTGTCACAGCATTTGTAGCAATTGGACATTAAAAATCGTATAATTAGCATACACAAGAAAGAGGCAGGAAATAAATGTGTTTTTAAGGTGATTATCATGAAAAACTTATTTTTTGCCCAACCTTTGTCATGTAACAGAATAAAATTTTTTTCCATTCGCTCAATTGTCCATATTCTTTGCTTTATGAAAGATACTGTCAGCATTTGACTAAAAATAGCGATTAAAAAAATAGATCCAAAACAAACAAAATTATCTATTTGACCACACTTATGACAAACCGATGATAATATATTGTTTTTGAACAGTAGAGCCTTCATCATTCAAAGATGAGGTAATTGTTACTTGGTGTTGGATTACCAAATAGGCAGAGTAGGCACCAGGTAAAAAATTACACGACTGCTAGTACTTGGATTACTGCACATTAATTAGAAACATTGAAATTAACAGGTCTCATTATTATGTTAATTGTATCTCTTGTTATTTCTTTGTAGCTGAGCTGCAGTCTGATAATGTTGTCATGCTTATTCGACTTTTTGGAGATCCACTTAATGACTGCCATCCAGCCAAGCGAACAGAGATGCTTCACCAGTTTTGGGAAGTACTAAAGGGCAGGGGTAAGCCATTTATTTCCAGTGTCAGTTTTATAATTTATGAAAGAATAGTTGTGAGAAATTAAGCACTGAGTTTTTTAAAATATAATTGTTTAATTGAATGTCATTATGCATCAGTAAATGTTATTTTTTCAAATTATGTAACCTGTCTGTGTTTGTGTATGTTTAGAAAATTAAAAAGTATGCTAAATGTTTAACTTTTTAATACATGTTAAAAATATAATTTCCATGAAAAGATTATTAAATGCCATTCTTATGAAATGTAATTAAAAAAGATCCCAGTCTTGTTGACTTCTTTGCATGGTGGGTGGCTGATGTTCCAAAGAAAAACAGCCAGAGGTAGCTTACTTTATGATGTCAGTTTTGTGCATTACTGTAGACTGGAAGACGGCTTGAAAACCTGCTCGGCTGATACTGTTGTCTATTCTTTAAATTTGTTTGCTCTGGTACAATAGTTCATGAAGGTAGAACACAAGGTAGCCATCATGGCATAATGATAATCCAGAGCAGAATGGTCAAATATGTGCCAATAGACCTTTGTCAGAATCAATGAACTCTTTCAGTGATTGATTAGTGAACTCTTGATAGATTAACTGTGGTTTCATTCATTTTTTAGGGGACTGCTCTGGTGGCCCGGTGATTGGTGCATTCATTTCAAAGGTCGCACGTTCAAACAATGGCCAAGTCATACCAATGATTTACAAAAATATACTAACAGCTGCCTCAATATGCGCTCAGCGTTAAGAGGTCATTGTTAAGACTGGTCTGTCTGCCAGGTCTTTGAACTTGCCGCATAGCTTGTGGGTCATGTTCTTCAGATGTACTTTTACAATGACAACATGTACATCTAGGGGTCTTTCAGCCACTGAATTTTCTGATTGTAAATATCAGCACGGTTAAAATCAACACATTTTCCCACTCAACAGGTAGTCGAAACAGGACCAGAAAGCCCTTAAATTTTCCGTCCATCAAATTGATGTGTACAGAGGACTTCTGTATATGTGATTTTCTGCATCTTAGATAACAAAAATTGCTTTTGTATCAGTTTGCATTTGTTAGAGGTTATGAAGTTTTAAATTGACAGCAGTTAAAATATTTTTCGCATTGTACACTTAAGTTTGTTATTCCTTTTATCTGATTCATCATGTGTATGATCATTTTTTCGCCCTAAGTTAAGATTTTTGTGCTTTGTTTTACAAAGGTTTTTTGTTTATTTCTTTGGTCAGGTTTTGAGTTCAATGTTACCCACTACAATGCGTTATTACAAGCTTACCTGGAGAACAACCATCCCTTCCAACCTGTTGATGTACTGTCTGAAATGGAATCAAAAAATATACCACCTAATAGGGTAAGATATTTCTTTGGATTGCAGGTTTTTTTCCCTCTACTGGTAGAAGACAATAAGACGGTTTGTCAGTAATTCCAGTGTCAGGTATCTATTATCTCATAGAATTGGTATCACTACTCCAAATAACTCAGTCTACTGGTAGAAGACAAGAAGAGTTCATGTGATGACCTTTTGTCTGTATCTCAATGTTGTCTATTATCTCATGCAAATTGATATCACTACTTCTAATAACTACTTGGAGGAAAGTCCTGCAACATGGCAGTTTTATTTTATTAGTCCTCATTGACCCTTCCAAAAAATTCATAATTTTCAAGACATTAAATTAAATGAAAAATTGAGGCATCTACAAGGATAATTTTCTTATGGTTCAACCGCTCCGGTGGCCTAGTGGTTAGAGCGTCCGCCCCGGAAGCGGGAGGTCGTCGGTTCGATCCCCGGCCGAGTCATACCAAAGACTTACAAAAATGGTACTAACAGCTGCCTCGCTTGACGCTCAGCATTAAGAGGTTAGTGTTAGGACTGGTTGGCCTGGTGTCAGGATAATGTGACTGGGTGAGACATCATGCTACATGTCTGCGGCATGATGTCTCAGTGCTAGACATCACTATAAACTGCCTCAATGCAGACATCGTAGCGATATGACTGAAAAATTGTTAAAGCTACGTTAAAAATCCTAATCAAACAAAATTCTTATGGTTCATGCATTGAAGAAAGTGCACCTAGCATAATTCAAGTTTATTTTTGTGGTTGACTGCAAAGGTGGTTTGATGTCATCATTGCATTGACATAGAAAAATAGAATTTAAAGAAATGAACTAAATAAAATATACTTTCTATAGAGTAACATTTGTCTTGCTGTTTGAGTGAATAAATTTTAACTTGCATATAAAAACTGTTTAATTATTTTACCTATATCTATTGAAGTAACTGTTTTTTTAAATTTCACTTTATATTTAAAGTGCTGCATTGTTTTGCAGTAAAAGGTCCCTCCCCTCAGTGCTGAATTGTTTCAGGGGAGAAAAGAAGAAAACTGCACAGTCTTTAAATTGCATGTATTTCATTAAACATACACTATTGATAGACAAACCCTATATAAAAAATGATGGTGCGGGTCTATACTTTAAGATTAGAATCAAGACACGTGTAGGTTTAACATATTTGCAGGTACAGGTGTAAATACAGGTAAAATGACAAGTTACAATTGTATTTCATCAGTATTTTTGTTTGTTTTTGATGGAAAAGTTCAAATATATCTACTGTTACGTGCTTAGGCTCGAAGAAGCAGCAACACAGAAAGAGTGAAAACTAACAAGCTTGTATAACTTTAACAATGATTTTATTAAGTACAATTATTTTCATAAAATAAATAAACTTACAGTTTTAGAGAATCAAATCCAACATTAATCCAATATAGAATTCACAAAAATAATCCACTAATGGAATTGCAAGTCCTAATAAATAAATGTTCTAATAGTTCCAGGTTCGAATCCTGACGATGTAATCCAAAATGGCTGACAATGTCACGTGGTACAGTTCTTGTTTTTAATCATCCAAATGAATATCATAAACATATGTCCTTTTTCCAGATAATTCTTCTTTTCCAACGAATTGACACAAAGTCCAAAATAATTAAACTCAAACAGATAATACACAACCAATAACTTACAATAAGCCCAAAATCTACTAATGTCAGCTTCTAAAATACAGCTATATATATTGTAATTCCCTCGTAAACAAGAGGAATCATGTGATTCTGGAAGGTCATGGAAAAGAAGCTACCTTCTCCAAGTCACGTAATAATGGAATATTCTAGAAGGAAATCATTCACTTCCCACCCTCAATAAAAGTGTTGTCCTTGAAATTGACCAATAATTTTAGAGGCTTGTTGACAATGTCTAAAGTAAGGTCAGAATTTAGGTCAAACAAGCCAAGGTCAAAACTTGTTTACAATCTAAGTCAGCCTATTTACAGTTAAAGTGATTAAGCTGAACTTTCTAGAACAATTTCCCAATTAATGAATATTAAACCCTAAATAATAAATTTGGATTTAACAATTAAAAAATAAATAAATTAAATCCAATAGCCGTAACACTACGAAATGTTATATTCTTTAGTAGTCCAACCATGCACATGTTATGTCTGTCACAATGTTATATAAAAAATGTGAAAATCACAGGTAAAGGCAGGGTGACAGTTTTGCAAAAATCCACTCCTTGAATGTCAGAGGTATGTTTAAACCCTCCAGTCAGCAATTAATGTTCATGAAAAACTATCACTTGTTATTTATTATAATATCATCAAACCGAGGTCCATGTCTAGTGATTAAACCTCAGCAACGGCTTTATTTTTGTTCAATCATTGGGCTGATTTTGTGTGAAGAGTCACCTTAATTGTTCTCATTGTCTGACAGGTGTAAATTGCTTGGAATAGCTTGAAATCTATCCCATACTTATTTTTTTGCAGAAGTATGTGGTTGATATCCATCATCAATAGCCCATTAGGAATCGAGAACAGACATATGTACCAAACCCATTGTTTTAATCGATGCGAAAACGTTTTAGATGCTCAGATAAGACAGGCCGCCATTTCTTCATGCGACTTTTTTCGTTCAAGTCTGCCCCATGAACTCTGATCGGCATTACGATTTGTTTGATCTACAATCAGATGCAATAGATCGTCATCTAAGAAAAAGTCTTCAATAGTCCGTAGGTTCATTATTCACCATCTCGACATTTAATTTTGAATTACCAGTGAATGGGGGTTGACAGGCGCGCCATCTTTTCATGTCAAGCAAGCGTGTACATCCGTCTCCAGTTCCACATAAATTACTGGCTCAAAATCATTCATGTGTATTTCCATCAATACCTCGCTTGCTCCAATAATGTCATTTTTCTCAAATTATTCAAAATCACTATTAGCATCACTATCAGAAGCGAATATTTGTTGCAAGAAATCACCTTCGTGTTCAGCGTCGGCCATTTTAGCTTTGCACAAGTACCATGTGTTTAGAAGCGAGCATTTGTAAAATTACATCGTTGATAATATAGTAAAGTACTGCAGAATGCTTGTTCCGGGCCTTTTTAAACCAATCAAATATAGTTTTACAGGCATTTATGGCAATATGAAGTTATAGAATGCAATCAGTGCTGCTCACCTCGAGTGCGACTATAGTCGCGACACGCACTACGGGACCAAAAACAACAGCGCGACTATAGTTGCGACACGCACTTTAAGGGTTAAAGTATTTTGGCTGATAGGTGTTATTGTCATATTATTCCTTTGTTGCTGTTTATGCAAAATAGTGGGAAACATTATATTGAAGACAGTTGTCATGCCATGACTGATACATTGTAGTTGGTAAAAAAAAAGTTTAGTTGATTGCATGGCCTAGCTGTTTCTTCAAGCCTTATTACTCTTTGTATCAAACAGAATTTCCATATTCTTCCATCCAGCTCAGCAGGAGAGTGGAGTAATGTATACATTTCTTTCTTGGTAGTCTGACCTTGTTACCATCGTGCAAAAGTCCGTCATTTATTGACATAGTTTTTTAATTGTATGCATACCATTTTGTAGGTAACCTTTCTACGAATGATGGGAGGATACTGTGCACAGGGAGACATTAAAGGGGCTTGGTAAGTAGTTTTCTTTTTAGTTCTTTCATTGGATTGTGAGAACCTACCGAGTAATAGATGGTACATTAATACACGGGTCATGGAATCCTGGAAAAGTTTTGGAATTTAAAAAATAAATTTCAAGGGCCTTGAAATGTAATGGAATTTGTCAAAACCTTGCAAAGTTTTGGAAAAGTCATGGAATTTCTGACAAGGGAGTTAAAAGAAATTGATTACTTCAAATTTCTTAGAGCACAGAGCACCAGTTAAATAAAACACGATAAAAAAGATATGATAGATAAATGGTTTCATTTCATATAACAAGAGTAAGTTCCCCTAACAGTAGATATCATGTGGTTTCCGGTTGGAAAATTCAAATGGTCAGCCGCGCTGCTTTGAGTAATTACCACTTGACGATCTGTCAAATCGAAGTTAATTTCTTCGTCTGTTATTTCTTCGATATAATGTACAAGGTAAGTACTAATTTGATTTCGTTTATATTCCTTTATATTATTTATATTAAAAAGGCATACACGTTGTAAACTTTCACGCTAATATTTTAAATTGGAAACTGTTATAATTAGAATGGTATTTGACAACTTAAAATGGTTTTTTTTTTTTTTTTTTTTTTTTTTGAATTATCATTATTAAATTAAATGAAATTTAAAATACAAGAAATTTTGGTAAAGCAGCATCTTTCATTGTGCACATTTATCTGTCTTTTTCCTAACATATAACAGCAAAACGGAATAATGTTCTGAATTAAATTTGTCAAATTATCGCAAAATAACTAATTATGCAGTTTTCAACCATTTTATCTGTATAAATTTATTTGTAACAAATATGTTCAAATACGAGAATGTCTCATGTATTGCTTGAGAATTAAGTTTTGGAGACCAAGCGTACAGCTCTACTATACTCCTTTCTTTCTCCCAGTTTTTAATAACCATTATAACTTCGGAAAACATTTATTTTGTTCGCAAAATGTTCTAAATTTTATTATAAAACATATTATATAAGAATTGTCAAAATATATGTTACAAATAAATACTTGTCAGTTGTATTTTAAAATTGGGCAGAATTGTCTTTGGTTGGACCGAATTGTCTTTCGAGTTGGGCCGAATCGTCTAATTTTCGGTCCAAGTTGGGCCGAATTGTCTTTGGTCCGAATTGTCCAATAGCCGATATAAAGACCAGCATTCAGTCAATCCAATCACTTGTCAAAATTCTAGTCAATAATGAAAGAATAGATCCAAACCAATGTGATGCCCTGGTTAAAAACTACAAAGTCTTTTTGGAAAATTGTTTGAAATCGGAAGACAATGTGAAATTTGCTCAGTTCTCCAGACAGAAAGACCGCTTAGATTCATTTTTTCATTCCTTTATGGCAGACAAAAAGGAATATGCTCTCTTGTGGCTAGTTGCAAAACACCTTCTAACTCTGTCTCATGACCAGGCAGATGACAAGATGTTGAATGAGGATTCTCCATTAACAAAGAAGCCATACGAGATAATCAAAAGCAGCGGTCTCTCGTTTCAAGAAGAATCATTATTGATAGTACTTGGATCATAGGAGACATTGAAAATGTAAATATTAGTAAAGAAATGTTAAGTTATGCTTCAAATGCTAGACACATACAGACTATACTTGGATGAGGAAAAGAAAAAGAGGGAGGAGTGTGAGAGGAGCAGAAAAAGAAAAGCAGATCTTGAGCTGGGTGACATGTTAAATAAAAGAATACGATTAATGGATGACATCCAGCAGTTGCTCAAATTGGCAGATGAAAATGCTGAAAAAGCCAAAAAGGACAATAGCCTAACTAAGCCTGCTAACTGCGTCCAATTCTCTCAGAAAGGCTGCAAAAGTGAAACAAGAGACTCTGAGGGACCTTGAAAAGGAGATAGAGCAGAAAAAGTTTGCTTCTCACTAAATACAAGAAAGCAACAGGAAAGCTATGTGTTTTGTTAGTATTGTGAATAGGAGCACATACAAAGACTATATAGGATTTGTTTATTTTTTTCTTTTGAATACAAAATACATTGAACATTGAATTACTACATAAAGTCAAGGTGTGCAAGCCCAGGTAAATTTAAAATGGACATATTAAAAATATTGGTCGTTAACTGATTTGTTTTTTTTCATTGATAGATGTCATTATTTATATTAATTTACTTCACAATGCAAGATAGTGTGGTCCTTGAGTTTTGTGAAATGGTCCTGGAAAATTTTTTGAAAAGTCATGGAATTTGTTTTTCTTAAATCTGCAGGAATCCTGGTAATTGAGGATTTCTTTCATTGTTAGTAAATATAATACATCATGCTCATGTACCTTTTATGGTTGCATGATCAGTTAGTACATAGATCAATACAGCACATATAATCTAGGTAATTTTAATCAGTGGAAAAAAGTTCACTTGTATGATAAAGTGAAAAATTGATCTTAGTCAAGTCCTTGTTTTTAGAGTCAATGCATTGCATAAAAACCAAAACAAAAATATTGAGTATACTGTTTTAATTTCTCTTTAAGTATTTTAATATTATTATGGAAATGAATCACAAATATGATTAAGGGATGATAAATATTGTTAAGAATGCATGCAGCGTTTTCATTATCTGTGATATTTCTCAGCCAAAACTCTTTTAGGACATTTGTATTAATCAATCTTTTCATGTGAGATTTGGTGACATGGAGAAGTTTTTAATAATAACAAAAGTCTACGCATTGCATAAACCAGAACAAAAATATTGAGTATTCTGTTTTAATTTCTCTTGAAGTATTTTAATATTATTATGGAATTGAATCACAAATATGATGATCTTTTTTATTAATTCATATGCCAAAAATTTAAGTCAGACAAATTTTCCAATCTTGTGAGATCTTAACATCATGAAAATATATTTGGCTGTGTCCGATGACTAGTGCCCCAAAAATTCCTGCACAATTAAATGATTAAATAAGTCTTTTACCATATTCCCATTTGTTGAAGTACTAAATGTGTTAATTACAAGAGATAAGGGAAATTTTCTGTATACCCAACACCTATTAGTTTCTGTCAGTAATATATGCATCTAAATGTGTGTATCCAAATGACTGCTTGCATCATTTAATAGATATCACCACAACACTGATTATATGGTGTTAATATTAGTAGAGATTTTAAAATTTAAATATGCAAAAATAACATGGTTTGAGAGGAAGAATTCCAAATAAATGCAGACATGAAATACAAGAAAGTGAAAGCTAAAATCTCAAGGTGCTAAAACCCTCTAAAAGATATTTCAAGTGAAACAAAGGTAAATTGTATATGGTTGATTTATTAGCAGTATTTATCCGTTGTAATCTTGAGCTGCTTTCAGTATTTTTTAAAGAATTTTTGATATATGTTCTGGTCTTTTTCAGCCAAATCTTAGAGCACATGAAGAGCCACAACATGCCTCTATCAGAAGTTGCCTTTGCCTCACTCATAACTGGACACTTCAAAGCTGGGTATGTATCTGTCTTTTGTATCACAGTGCTAGTATTACAGGACACAGTGATCATAATTCATGCTTGCATTATAGATGGTACATCTTCAGTTGCCAAGCTTGTGGATAGCATACATTTGGGGAAAATGAAGAAAAATGTCAATTTCTTTGTTAAAAGGTCAAAGATCAAGGTAGACGAAAAATGGTCTACACTAAAATAACTTGCCCACTTCATCTGTGGTTGACCAAACTCTTCCAGTAAGGGATCCAGGTGTTCTTTCTTGTCCTCCCCCCCCCCCTGCACTCTGGGTCCATATAGGGTTTGTTCTGGTCTCCTTGGCTGTCTCCCTTAAACTTTCCACAAATGTATTGCTGGTGATGGATTATATGTTGGAATATCATTGCTATGAAGCACTTGTGTCTTGCAGCATTAATTACAGTTTGGACAGAAGTGATATAACATCTATCATGAACAGCATTAATTTTAACGTAGCAGGTTCTCATTATTTTCAAGAAAACTTGAGCCTTTCCAAGTGCATCTGATGTAGCACTTTTCTGTGACTAAAGCTGATTTTTTATTTTAAAAAATTTGTGAAAATCTAAATCTTAGTTTAAAAATTATGGACAAATTAACTTAATATGAATTTTTACAAAATAAACTATTAATATATGTACCCTTTTAATATATTATATATTAAATATAATATTATAAGTTACAATTAAACTTATGAATGGAATGTTATTTCGTGTCATAATTTGTTACATTACAATTCAGTTGCATTCTATGTGGGTGACAGAACCTTGCATTTAAAACTGCATTTTATCTTTTCTTCGGGTATTTAAATTTTAAATTAAAGATTTATGCCTGTTCAGGGTGTGGGCTGTATAACCTATCCAGAAGCTGTCAAAAGCTCTCTCAGCGTATGGTAAGTAGCATGTGCCTCCAACTCTGCTTTGGCGTTACTGGTGATATGTCTAGAGCAGCAAATGATCTCTTTAAATTACTTCTGTTGAGGGGACTGTTGTGGTAGTAATAATACAGTCCCATCAAAAGAGTTTATCTTTATGTAATAGGAGGTTTTTGTCACTACATCTTTATTTGCCAACTCAGCTGGTGTGCAAAGCAGTGTAAAGCTGGTTCACTATTTTTCAGTTTAGATACTCCAGCATTTTTGCCCATCATTACACTTGCGCCGTCGTTACCAAATGCAACAATCTTGTTCTGCCAATTATTGATTCTAGCATTATCCAGTGCAGTGGTAATTCCTTTTCAGCATCTGCCATTATGTCCTTTTCATTCAGCTTTTGCTTTTTTTCTGGAGGCTGAACATCTTTTGTAAAATGCTACATTTTGCCTGTCTTATATGGTATGAATTGTGCCTTGTTTTGAAATACGAGATGTTACAGTATAGTCAACAAAAATTATTTAAAGTAAGAAAAGGAATGGCACAGTGTTCTTTATATAAGAAAGTCAAGAAACACGTGCCTTTGCCACCCACCCAATTCCAAATTAAATGGCCTCTTCCTAATAAAGACTTAATTTTAGTGGATGTTCTGCAGGATCAAAGCAGTGGCTATTGTAAACACTTATAAAATATTATCATCAAAAGATAATGTTAGTTTCAGTTTGGAAAATGTGTGTCATCTGACTCTTCGCTCTGTATTTAATTCTTATAATTATTTTGATGGAAACGTAAAATATGCAGTTTACCATTTGTGACTTGGTACATTTGGCTAGCAAGCAGAAAATTTCTTTGAATAGTTGACACCATGTTCTTTTGTTCTATGTGGTATAACGCTTTGTAGTTTGTTACTGTAGTCACATGAATAAGTGTGATACCAGGTTATTTTTCATTTAATTTGCTATCAGATTAATTACGATGTTACCAAGCTTCCGTTGTTACTGAAGCGCACAAAAGCAGATGACTTCTTGTTATAGAAAACACTTTCCGAAGCAGAAATTAACTTCATCTTCTCATGCTAATATTTTATGACTGTGTTTACGACGGTCACTGCGTTGATTCTATAGAACATCTGCTGAAGTCAAGTCTTTATTTAGAAATGACAAACAAATACTGACTGTTGATAAACAAATTTACTAGCCCTTCAGACTAATAACATAATGAAAGTTACTAGTCCAACAGGAAATCTAGTAACCTCGGGCTAGCGGACTGTTGCTAATTTTTAACCCAGTAGTGTAAGTTACAACATGGATATAAACTGGAATGATTATTAGAATTTTACTTGTTACTTTTTGCACCTTACTGAAAATTGGTCCAACTTACTGAGAACTTTTCGACTGACTTACTGAGAATGTCTTTTTAGGATTGGCAGGTCTGAAGATCTTCCCCACCCACCCAACCCCACTTTGTTCCAGCTCTGCCATGTAAATATTCTCCGTACATTGTGAAACTTGAGTTTGATATTTTAAAAAAACCATGAAAATCAGTTTAGCATAAAGGTACATAGTTTTTTAAAAGTTGTCATATTTTTCATGCATATAATAGGAGTGTTGCATACATCCTACATTAGTTATTCCAGAATTGTCTCTTTTGCAGTGATGAGAAAGGTGCTCTTGGAATCCTCGACATAATGCAGTAAGTTTCAGTTTTGTGTTTAATATTTGTGTGTGAAAGAATCCTTCAATTGTAGTCACATGATTTTTGTTTTAATTGCTGATTTATTCATCTTTGAGCATAGTAAATATGGATTTCTAAAATGCTTTTGGAAACGAGTAGATTCCATTGGCTTCCAAATTTGTTACAGGTAGTTGGAACAAAATAAATAAGCTAAATCTTGCACTGGCTGTAAATATAAATAACTCCAATATTTAAATTTTCTTCACGCTAATAGATATTATGAAATTTGATATTTTCTTTTGGTTTTAGGAATGAAGAATTTGCTGAATAAAACAAATCTTGTTAAAGAGTAACAAAATTATTAATAGTATGTATGTTTTAAAGCAAGACTTGTATGCCTAGTAATATTTTTCTGCAAAAAGAGATTAATGAGAACATTACTATAGCTCTGAATTTGTAAAAAATGAAACTTCAAAAGTCATATCAAGTTTTTAAAAATAATGTTTTAATTAATGTTTGCAAGTGTATTGCTAAAAAATTCTAATTTTGAAATTGTATGTTGTTGTTCATCAAAGGTAGGTAAAACCAGACTCTCTGGTTTCATCAACAATGGAAAAGTGCATTCCTAATAAAGTTTAATTTAATTTATGTGTTCGTGACATTTTGTTTGTCCTGCAAAAGGGTTTGTTAAATTTTTTATTTTATTTTTCATTTCTTTCAGAGAGTCTGGAGTAGTGCCAAGTTCTCAGACTTATGGGGCCTTGTTACGTGGCTATGCTTCCAAAGGTGACATGGAAGCCATTAAGAAGGTAAGTAACATTGATATATAAAGGGTGAAAACAAAAAAAGTACCAGAGAGCTGAGGGGTGCAGTTGGCTGTGTTGTATACCAAGGATTGTAAATACCAACTGCTTTTATTGAATGTATCAGTTAGCTAAACCAGTCCCACACATAAAATTACCATGACAGAAAGAAAGTATATAAAGAAATGAGGAATGTATCTTGCTCTTGTTTGACTTTGGCTCCGGACACAACACCTGTCCACTTTGAATTTCCTGTTTTCTCCTTTGAATACATTCCCCGATCACATTACTTTAGGGATATAAGCCTGCTACCTCGCGAATCCAGCCCTACCAAAAGACGAAAATTCATCTTGTCTGACTGTCATATAGACAAAGGGCAATAACTCTTGCCCCTTACCTCCCCTTGCCACCCACTAGGTGTCGCCAGTTTTTAAAGCTTCGCTGTAATGTGAAGACACGTACAATTAGACCTCCATGAATCCAAGCCATCTTCGTGTAAATTCGGACCACCCGAAGTCAAATTTGGAATTATTGTGTTGGATAATCATTCTTCTACAGGTTGTATACATTATTTTACAATAATTTAAAATTTTGAGTGACTTTGTCACCTTAATGGACTTCGTCTTGGGACGACCAAGTTGCAACGTGGACAGAGCACACTAATGGCGGTACTCGTGTTGTCATTTACGAATTCACATGGCACTGAACAATTTCACTTACTCCGTTTGTAACGGTTATAGGTATTAGCGAATTAATAACGTTTCTCTTTTTTTGTCGTTTCAGTAGAACTGTCAACAACAAATGGATGAAAGACAAAAAGGGTGTTGGCAATGGAGGAAAATGATGTTGACATGGTACAACAGTCCGCCTTTGAACAGATGCGTCGTTGGGTACATTTGGGGAGTGTTCCCCCAATTTTAGGCTGCCCAGTGGGTGTAAGTCCCCACGCATGCCCGAGCATAGCTTTCGGGCCTGTAAATCAGGACGCATGGGGTTTTTACCGGTTCCACCTAATCCATTTCATTATGCAATCTTGCTGTCACCTCACCAGCCGTCCAGCCAGCCGTACAGCCGTCCCATCGTATTGCTAACACGGTCCGACCAACTATGATTTACGGGAATTTTAGTGACAAATCTGCCTGTCAAGCTGTACCGCCAGCAACATGCCAATACTATGACGGAGATTTTAATGAGAAATCTATCTGTCCAGCCAAGCCATGGCAGCAGCTGGTACCGGCGATAGCCGCACCGTCACCAACATTCCGGCGAACCACACGCCAGACAAACCAGCCAGCAGTGCCATCCCAGTATGGGGACCTTATTGCTCAAGCGGGCAGACTAACTATGATTTACAGGGATTTTAGTGACAAATTTGTCCGTCAAGCCATAACGCCAGCAACATACCAATGCTATATGGAGATTTTAGTGAGAAATCTGTCCGTCCAGGCATGCCATTGGAGCAGCTGGTACCGGCGATAGCCAGACCGTCGCCGACATTTCGGCTGATCATGCGCCAGACAAACCAGCCGGCAGTACCGTCCCAGTATGGGGACCTTATTGCTCAAGCGGGCAGACTATGATTTACGGGGATTTTAGTGACAAATTTGTCCGTCAAGCCATAACGCCAGCAACATACCAATGCTATATGGAGATTTTAGTGAGAAATCTGTCAGTCCAGGCATGCCATTGAAGCAGCTGGTACCGGCGATAGCCAGACCGTCGCCAACATTTCGGCTGATCACCAGTACCGTCCCAGTATGGGGACCTTATTGCTAAAACGGGCCAACCAACTATAAGTCACGGGGATTTTAGTGACAAATCCGTCCGTCCAGCTGTACCACTGGCAACATATCAATACTATGATGGAGATTTTAGTGAGAAATCTGTCCGTGCAGCCAGGCCTTTTGAGCGGCCGGTACCGGTGATAGCCGGACCATCGCCGACCATTCGCCAGACAAACCAGCTGGCAGTACCGGCCGCCCATATGTTCACGGCTTCTCTACAAGGGAGAATTAGTGAAAGTGTCAGTTATGACGGAATTGCGTCCACTATGCCACCTGGTATGCTATACAGATATGCAAGCTGTACCAGAACCAATGTTCCCTCTGAGCGAATGGTAGATGTGCGTGCAGTGCTCATTGCACTGCACAAGCATTATGGAGAAGATTTAAAAAAAAAAAAACAGGTGGATGCCTGAGTTGACCAGAACACGACTCAGCACACAGTGAGTGTGACGAAACACTTTCAGCCGTACACATATCCGGTCATGGAACGGACTGAGCTTACCTCCAAGGCTGCAGGGAAAAAACTTATAGGTTGTTGGGAACTTTAGAATGCCCACCACCTCCTACTGCCATTCAAGACTACAAAGTTAAGGCATCTGTAGATCTTGAATGGGAGGAAGAGACTATGTCCTTCCTGCTTCTTCCCCAGTCTGTAAAAAATGTAGGAAGCTAACTTATAGCGACGTTCTAGTGTAGCTGGTACGAAACTCAATCAGACGCCTTCAGTACTGATCTCCATTGCCACATCAAAGCTAGTCCGAAACGTAGTTGCTACGCCTTCAATGTTAGACTTGGCTTCACTAGCCATTTTTCAGACTTCCTAGGCAAATCCGGCAATGATCATGCTTGTCAAGTGACGGCCTGGATTGCTAGAGTTATTAACAGGGCAGCTCACCATTCCATGTCCAATGCGTTGACTGCTTCTGCCAACTTCGACCTGATACGACATAACACATGTAGATGGTCCACGTCGCTCAAGCCCCATCCTACTCGGGCTTTATGGATGTCTCCGTTTGGGTCACCTTTACTATTTGGGGGAAAAATTGAAAAAGTTCGGAGGCAGGCAGCTCAGGAACTGCCCCTCCAACTCATCGCCCAATTTTCGCAGGCGTTTCGAAACAATCATCCCCTGACACAGCGGAGGGATGATAGGCAGACCAGGGAAAAAGGGATACTTACAATCAAATGTGTAGTATAGATCCCAACCCAATGCTTTGAGCCAACAGTCTAATCAAGCTAGGAGGCAACCATACAGAGGTGGCAAGAACCCAAGTTTCTCCGCCTTCAAGCCTACTAACTCTAGACGTTGACATACCCTCCCCACCGCCAGCGGACTGCCTACCTGTGGGCAGCCGACTCCTGCAATTTCATGACCATTGGACCACTTTATTACCTCAGAACATTTGGGTGATTCAGGTCACTTCGGAGGGATTTTGGACTTCATTTATCCATCCCCTCCCCTGTCCTCCTCTCCCCTCTTCACGGATGTACCGTCAGATCGTCAGATCGGGAGAAGGATGCCTTTTCTATATTAAAAAAAAAAAATAAACCCTGCAATAGCTGGGGTTTTATTCATGGCTGTTTCTTATCCAGAGGCCATTCATCGACCTGAGCCGGCTCAACCAATACATTTTATCCCTGAAATTCAATGTGGCGATGGCGTGATCAATTCATCCGACGGGTATGCTGTCAGTCTATTTTCGCATATTTTCACGTCGTTGTGCTTGTCGGGACTCGGTTTATCGGTTCCAGGTCATACCTTTTGGTCTCAACATCAGCCCTTGGGCTTGTACCAAGGTTATGGATTGCGTCGTCACCCTGTTTGCTTGACTTCATCTATAGTGACGGCAGTATACATGGATGACATCCTCCGGAACATGTTAAGTTCTACTCTGCTCAAAAGGTAGAAACGATCTTGTATCACTTTTACATCATATAGGCTTTCTCGTGAACTGGATAAAGTCCGATCTCTGTCCAGCCCAGAGTTTTGGTCCATCTGGGTGTGGAGTTTCTCACCGATCTGAATCTGGTGAGGCTTCCTCACTTTTGAGATCATCCGGATAGTCGAACTCGTAGAGTCCGTTTCCAACAGGATGCGCATTTCAGTGAGAGAGTTCTTGCAACTCCTTGGATTATTCAATGTGGCAGCTGACTTGATCCCACTTGGCCGTCTTTTTATGCGCCCTTTACAAAGGAAGTTACTAGCATAATGGCGCCCTTTTTAAGTCCCCTCGATCAGACAATAATGATCACGCCAGAGATAAGATCATTCTTGAGTCAGTGGCACAACCCCTGTTGGCTGTCCACAGGGATTACTCTGTAGATATCCCAGGCGGAGATAACGGTATGTTCCGCCACCAGTACCTACGGTTGGGGTGCCCACCTGTTGCCGGACTTCGATACCGTCAGCGGCACGTGGTTGCCAGGGGTGAGCCCTCTCCACATCAACCTTTCAGAAATAAAGGCTGTCATCAAAGCCTTTCATTTCTGGCAGGATCAACTCATATTGAAAACTGTCCTCCTTATGTCAGACAACTTTGTGGTGGTGACTTGCCTCCTCAAAACAAGGGGGCACCAATCACCAGACCTGTGCAATCTGATCTGGCGGTTTCTACATTGGTGCGACAATCTCCACCTCAATGTACAAATCAGATACATTCCTGGCAGACTCATTGTCTTGGCTGACACTCTATCCAGTCATTCACACGGAATGGTCACTCCATCAAATGGGCTTTCTTCCAATCTGCACACATTGCAACAAGGTGGAATCACAAGTTGTCCACCTTCGTCTCACAGGTTCCAGACCCAGAAGCTTGGGCCGTGGATGCTCGGTCAATCAGCTGGGAAGAGTTGTGGGCATTCTCCTACCCTCCCACAGTCTTGGTACTGAAAATAATCCAGAGGTTAAGGGGTCATAACTGTCAGATGATTCTGATTGCCCCTCTCAGATGGAACAACTCCTCGATCTGGCGATAGATCTACCCAGGAAGATTACAGTCAGCCCAAATCTTCTCAAGCAACCACGGACACTGGTGTTCCACCCCTGTCCGGACCGTCTTTATCTTCAAGCTTGGCTCTTGTCCAGACAGCCTTGCAAGACAAACAATTTAAATCTTCGATTGTGGAGAGAATCTTGAGAGCAAGAAGTCCCTCTACTCTGAAGGCTTACAAGGGAAAGTGGCATGTTTTCAGGAACTGGTACCATATCATTAACATCGTTCCTTTGAGTGTCACAGTCCCTCAACTGGCCGACTTTTTCTCTGGCTTTTCGAGGAGAAACAGCTGGCCCCAATTATTATCAAATGCTACCGCTCCATGATATCAGACACATTACGCCATTATGGTAAATGTGATATCAGCCATGACAAAGATCTGTCAGATCTTTGAGCCACTTGAGAGTTCAATCGACTAATATCCCTCACCCTGTTTCCAAATGGAATCTGTCCTGGGTTTTAACATGGCTCAATTCAGACAGTATTGAGTCTTTAGCCCACAATTCGTTAAAGCTAATATCATGCAAATCGGGTTTCTTGATAGTCTTAGCTTCAGCATGCAGGGTGAGTGAGTTACAGGTCCTTTCCAGTGACCCGAACTATCTTCAATTAAGATCAGATGGTTCGGTGGTCCTCTTGACGCAGCCAGGCTTCGTAGCCAAAAAAATATATTACCATCCATTGGCAATCAAAGAGTCGTCATTAGCTTGCTTTCTTTATAGATAAGTCAGGAGCAGCAGCCATGCAAGATCCTGTTTGTGCACTTAGCACCATTTAAATGCACAGAGGTAAGTCCGGTCACATACAAGCACCTCTTTCTTCTGGTGATAGCTGGGAAATGGGATATCACCATTCAAGTCCTTGCTTCATGGCTGAAATGGGTTATACGCTCAGCGTACTCTGAGGATTCACAAGATCAGAGTCACCTCATGCAGATTACCGCTCATGAAATTAGAGCCATCTCAGCGAGCCTTGCATTTGAACGCAATGTTTCTATCAGAGATATAATAGAAGCTGTTGGCTGGCATGCAGAGTCAACCTTTTCCAGTTTTATCTCAAAGATTTGTCCTCGCAGAGGCAAACCTTGAATCTAGTAGGTCTGGTGTTGGCAGCTCAGATGCCCACCAGACCCATTTACAACAATCAGCACAGCCTATTAGCTTCGCTGGATTTGGCAGAAAAATTTTTGTAGGTAAGAAGATTTCAATAACTATCTTCTTAACCATATAAAGGGGTCACATATCACGTGATCCTGGGCTGTGTTGCTGATTAAAATAGGAGAGCGGGCTATCGTTCAAATGGGGAATCCAGCCATCATTCCCTAGAGGATCCCCGATGTGGAGGTCGGATGCTCCGCATTCCCTCCTCCTATTACCTATTCTCCTAAAGTAATGTGATCGAGGAATGTATTCAAAGGAGAAAGCAAATTTTTTAGTAAATTATGTTTCTCCGAGAATACTTACCCGATCACATTACTAAGAAACCCTCCCAACCACCCCGCCATGCGAGCATCCTCGTATATTATATATCGCTCAGCTTAAAAACTGGCGACACCTAGTGGGTGGCAAGGGGAGGAAAGGGGCAAGAGTTATTGCCCTTTGTCTATATGACATACAGAAAAGACGAATTTTCGTCTTTTGGTAGGGCTGGATTTGCGAGGTAGCAGGCTTATATCCCTAAAGTAATGTGATTGGGTAAGTATTCTTGGAGAAACATAATTTACTAAAAAAATTTGCTGTCTCAAAATTGAATGAAAAAGGTTTCATGTTTTTTGTTTTACATATCATCTTGAAATTATAGATTCAGAGATCCACAAACCAAGGTATTTTATGTTTGTACATGTGGTTCTTCAAGCACACGACATCAAAGAATTTTTAAAATAAAATTCACCATTGTCAACAAGCTAGTTGGACAGTTTTAGTCAAACTTGGTCAAATGAGTTGTGTGCACTAATTACCACCATACACAAGACATTGGATTAACCCTTTCATCACTAAGCAACTTTAAGGCTTTGAGCCCCAAACACTAAGTAACTTTGGACTTGTAAAGCAGAATGACCTGTGGACTTTGAAAGAACATAATGTTGCCGATTTTAAAGATATCTTGCTGTATTTGGTATCAAAATAAAGGGTCAACTTGTATGAATAATTCAACAAAATGTGCATATATATTAAAACTTTAAATATATATGTGCAAACAGGTAACACAACAGGTAAAATGCACAAGCAATTATATATTTACCACATTACATGAATGATAATTTCAAACATTTCGTCTAAATCGATGATTTCAAAGTATTTCAAAGCTTTTCTGGAGCCATTTAACACTTCGGTGGGTCCAACTATCTCAGAAAACTGAAATAAATCACTTTGGCTCGTCGAGATCAAAAACACGTGGAGTTCACACTTTGTCTGGTTTAAAACATTCAAAGTCCTCTTTATTGTTATAACTGTCTCCCAAAAGCACATTCAAATGCATCTGCAGATGTTTTCTCTTGTTTTCAATCAACTGTGTTAGGTCACAACAGCTAAATATTTTGATAATTCATAATCTGACACTTCATTCTCATCTTTTGTCGAAGTCCGCCATTTTGAATTGAAATTCACTGTTCGGAAACACGCTTAGAATGTGCCTGCTTGCCTTGAGATTTCTAGTTGAATTCAAGCTTAACTCGTGAGATAATCCAAGTATAATATCTATATTAAAATAAGGAACTTCTTAGAGATATCCCAAAACGTATGTAGTCTGATACTATGACGTTAAATAAGCACACTGCTTCAGACCAGTAAAGCAGTCTACAGGGTTACAGACTTACTTCCCTATGAATGGAAAACCGGTCTGTAGTGATGAAAGGGTTAACAACATACACAAGACATTGGATTAACAACATACACAAGACATAGAATTAAAAACATACACAGGACATTGGATTAACAACATACACAGGACATTGGATTAACAACATACACAAAACATAGGATTAACAATAGGGCATAACGACTTTTGATCCGGAAATCGGATTCCACCGGATAGTATGAACTTCCGATTAATCGGAGTCGGACAAGGCAGGAATGACTGATTCGGATAATAAAAATAATAAAGTTGAATTTCTATAGCACCGTGTCTAACACTGCGTGTCATTCAATAGTGCGTTAATAAAGTTAAATAAGAAGTCAGAAAAGTCCAATATGGTCAATACAACCACGCTGTGAGACAATCTATTTGAACTGGCGGGTGAAAACCGGAAATGAAGCCGGATATGGTAAAGTACTAAGTAACATGCTAGACACGGCAAAACCAGATACCAGAAAACCGGAAACGAAAGATGAAATTTTTTAGAAAAAAAAATAACGAATTTAGCATTTCCGATTAATTGAATTGTATTGGGAATCGGAAAAATTTCATGCCCAAAATCTGGAATCGGAAATCGGTAGAAAAATGCTAATCGGTTATGCCCTAATTAACAACATACACAAGACATGTGATTAACAACATAAACATGGGATTTACAAGAGATTATGCTGGTAAAAATGCTATATATAACTCTTTGTAATAGTAACAAGGGAAGAAGACCTTAAAACATCTTATATGGTGCTATGGAGATGGTTTAAATGAAAATGGTATTGCCTCTAGCAAGGTAGAAATCATAAAAGCATCATTATTGCAAATATCTTTTAAAGTTGGTCATATCAGCATGGGCTGTTTGGTTAATATTCTTAAATGAAAATAGTCTGGCATTCTGCATGCAGAGATGTTTATTGCTGAGATTTCAACATGTTAAAAAGAATGAATTCTACAATTCCAGTGTTAATCTTTTGCAGCGGGATTGCTGAATTTTTGTTTGTTCATGTGTTTCCATATGTATGCTTATAAGTATTTGAGTCCAGTTGTTTGAATTCAGCATGTTGTTGCAGTGAACTGTTGACATAATATAAGGCAAGAAGTTTGATGATGCATCAGTCATATTCATGGAAACTACTGTTGCAGGAGTAGTGCGCAGGTCTAGAATTCTGGAAAAATTCTTAAATTTGAAAATTGTTTTTCCAGGCGTTGAAAAGTCTGAAAAGTTTTTATAATGACTAAGAAGTCTGGAAAGGGTCATAAAAATTTTGTGACTGCACATTTTGAAGCTCTTTGGGCGTTACTGCAGAAGGCAACATTTCAAGTTGCATATAGTTGCATATAGCTGATAAAATCTAGGAAGACCACGCCATTTTGACTGATTTTTGTGTTGTTTTATTGAGTATTCATTTTAATTTTGTTGAATTTTATTTGATTTGACATTTTTGGACCGATGGTGTTGTGTTCCTGTGTGGACCTCATATTTAAAGAATGCCTGGACATTGCGTTTATAACCCTTTGTGGGAAGAAGCTGATTACTTTAAAGACTGGATAGGGCCTTGAGACTAAAGCATTGTATGTTGCATATATTGGAACTATCCTTTTATATTTATTATTATCTACTGTAAACAACAGATTGTAAGATTTTGTTAAGGTAAACTTTTAGGTTAAATTATATTTTGTCATCTCTTTACATTTTACATGCATTTTTAGGTATTGGGTCAATAAACTTGTCACATGGTTTTTTCTGGAAATTGTTATTTTTTGGTATGGGAAAGGTCTGAAATGTTTTTCAAAATTTGTGGCAGGAACCCATCTGTTGGTATGGGAAAGGTGGAGTATGCTCTCTGAATTTGCCTTTTATGACCAGGTGGTCTTTCATTGGAAATCATGGCTAATTGATCAGTGCAATCAGAAGATCTCGTCTTGGGGACCAACTGCTGACTTTCAGAAGGTTAAAATTATATTTGTTTTGTCTTGAAAGGCAGGTGGTCTCAGAGTGGTCTTTTCCTGACTGGTTTGATGATCAATAAATTATTTGACAGAAAATGCTTTTTTTATTGTCACTATATTTATTTTTATCACATCTGATTACATTTGCAGCAACAAAGATCTTGCAACATGTAAAACTACATTTGACAAAATTGCTTATTTACTGATTTTATTCATTACAGACAGTCAACGATCTGGACGCAATTTATGTGAATATGCATGCCAGTGACCTACTGGCCGTTGTATTCCAGTTGGCACAGTCAGGGCATGAGCAACATGTAGGCGAGGTACTTGTCAATTTTTGTTCACTTCCATTTCATTTTTACCATTCTATGACTTTTCGTGTGCAGCAAGCCAGAAATACAGATGTTTTCATTGTCATTATTGGTCTGGCCATCAGTGTGCATTCATCTCTTACTCTCTGGAACAACTGAATGTATAAACAAGTAGCTTATAGGTTTATAAATTGTAAGACTGGTGCTCACCACTTCAGAAAATCGCCCAGATGAACCATTTAGTGAGGTTCTTTTTTGCGCTATTTCAGTATAGCTATGAAATCGTGTTAATGCATTCTGTTGAAAGACTAATATGCACTTGCTTAAAGAGGTACAAGTTACCTACTTGTTCCAAAACTCTGGCTTTTATGTCTTTTTTCCTAGAGCAAATTACTATGACATTGTGCATTTGTTCATCTTTCAACATTTGTTGTCCAGTCCATAACCATGCAAATTCTTGAGTTATTGTGAAACTTTTCACAGTTCTGTATAGTGCCTAGACAGTGTGTTATGAACCAGTCAAATCGTTAATTCTGTGATCAAGTACTAAAATAAAAAATCCTGATTGATCACATCTGTTTAATATGTGATTTTTATGTTTGATAAAATTCATTCAAGTTTGCTTATAGTAATTGAATGATACTTATTTTTGGTTATCCAATACAGTAAATAGATGATTTAAATTCACGATAATATTTTGTAAACTAAATTTGACCGTTTGAACTTATTTGTAGGTTTTGAACATCATCAAAGAACATGGGAAAATGTATCGTACCAATTCTGTGTGCTGTGCAACCCAACTCATCTGTCACAAATATTATGATGTTGCATATAAAGTATTTGAAGCCATGCCCAGGAGTAGCTCGTCGGATGATTACATTAGGAACTATGGACGATTCATGTTTCGGGCACTCGTTGAAAGTAAAGTGGTAAGTTGTGCTTGCTTTCTCATTAGTGAAATGTTCAATGAACAAAATGTTAATGACAAGTTAGGGTGGATTTTGTACAATCAGGTGAAGAGAATTTTGTATTATTGCCACTGGCAGATTTAAATATTAGTCTCAGTAAATTCTTTATTCTCTTGCCAGTGAAGCATGAGTGAGACATGGGCATCACTTTTATTGCATCATCTTTCCTGTTGTTGGCATGGGTATCAGCATTAAGTTCTTGCATTGAGCTATTTAATAACAATAATACAATACCAGTTGCTATTGAATAGCCATTACTTTTCCAGGTAGAAAATACACATAGATTAAAGACAACACTGCATCCTCCCTTTAAGGTAAACCAGAAGATTTCAGAATACAGAATGCCTTTGTTGTGTCCAGCAACCCAATACACACTGATCATCCTCACTGCTGCCCTCATTCTTTTTTCGGTTGACATCTTGAATGTTGTCAATATCATTTATGCCAAGAAGATTTAGCCATTGCTTTGTGGGTCAGCGAGCATGTTACTATTTGTTTTGTGACTTATATTCTTGATTATACTCAGAGCAAGCTTTATCACTATATAATTAGACCTTTTCAGCATTTTCCCACACATTTGGTTTGTAGCTCATTATTGTAATTCATTCTTTTTGCCCTTTACAAATCATTACTGTTTAACAATACAAATTCAGTTGTGCCTTCTTTTTTTTTACAAGCCTGTGTTGTATTTTGGTTATATTCCCTATTGTTACAAGCCTATGTGTGGTATTTTGGTTATACTCCCTATTATTACAAGCCTATGTGTGGTATTTTGGTTATATTCCTTATTATTACAAGCCTATGTGTGGTATTTTGGTTATATTCCCTATTATTACAAGCCTATGTGTGGTATTTTGGTTATATTCCCTTTTATTACAAGCCTATGTGTGGTATTTTGGTTATATTCCCTATTATTACAAGCCTATGTGTGGTATTTTGGTTATATTCCCTATTATTACAAGCCTATGTGTGGTGTTTTGGTTATATTCCCTATTATTACAAAGCTGCAATCTGTCCCATTTTTTTCCCCGTATTTGTCCTGTATTTTGTACCCGAATACAAGTGTATGTGTTTTTGGGGAAAAATACATTTTTTTATTTAAAAAGAAAAGGATTTCCTAGGAATTTTCAGTTTAGAATGGGCACCTGGTTCTATTTTGATAGAATGTATTGCATGTATATAGGAATACAGTTCTACAATACAATTGGTTCATTTGAAATCGAGGCTACCATGCCTGTTGTTGTCTGTCATTGGATTTTGCAAATAGTTACCACTGTCGCTGTATCTCATTTTCGTAATATTCAACTTCTAATCATAGGAAAGTGGAATATGCAGAATTTTCTCCAGGAAAAAGAGAAGAAAACAACTGGAAGGACAATTGTGCCGTCTTGTGTTGATTTGTGAAACCATATAGTAAAGGAGAAAACTTGACATTTTTCAAATTGTGTAATGTGAATTTGTTATTGGGCATGCGAGTGCCCATGCAATGCAATAGCAAGAAAACGCTATTACAAATCTGCTTCCTGCTTCATCACACGCTACTCAGTCTGAACTTACGACATATATAAATACCAGAGAAAACCTTAATGAAATTTGATTTATTAAATTTCTTTTAGAAATAAACATTCCTATAAACT
This sequence comes from Unio pictorum, assembly GCA_030141615.1. Taxonomy (NCBI): domain Eukaryota; kingdom Metazoa; phylum Mollusca; class Bivalvia; order Unionida; family Unionidae; genus Unio; species Unio pictorum. The sequence continues at coordinate 990,715 of JARLTB010000031.1, read as the reverse complement.
AAATTACTATTGTTGCTAGCAATTTATTTTGCACACGTTTTCAAGACTGTAAAATCGCAAAGGATAACTTGAATGCTTGAACAAAATACAGTTCAATAAGAAAATTACAGAATTGAGATCATCAATGAAAGTTGGTACTTTGGAATCTATGATTGAAGAATTAAAAAACAAGGTGTGGAAAAGGCTCCTATAAACAGCCTGTGTCTGAATGGGCACCCGAATGGAACATGGTGCCTATACAGAAGGTACAAGAGTGCATTAACATTAAATAATTATGTATGGCACTGTCCTACTTTACTGATGGTTGTATATGTTGTAAATAGTTACATATGCATTAAAATTTTAAAAATCAGTATGTGTTCCTGAAAATCTTTATTTTTGTCACAAGTAGTGTGGCAGCTATGTAATTAACACTTTTCTATTATTATTGTTCTTTACAAATCATTTAACTTTACATGCTCCTATTGTCAGTTGTACTTGGCAGGTCACACACCACTTAATTTTCATTTAAGTCATGGAAGTTAACAAACTGAGGTTCCCAACAATTGAACTTTGGATAGCCTTCCTTAAATATTTTTGTCCTTATTAGCAGTTGTAACATACTGTTTGTTTGCTAATTTCAAACTTGCAAGCTTCTTTAAGCCTTGTTGAATTGTTAGTTTTTCATCTGAGTTGGTATTGCTTCCTTATTAGCATAAAACTTTGTGAAAACCATAGACATGGTCTATGCATTGCATTGTGTAACCTATTAGAATCCTATTAGAATTAAAATGAAAAAAAAGAAATCAGTGATGTCAAAGCTAGGTGTCAGCAGGTGTGGTCACAGGTTTATGTTGCACGTGATTTGAAGTTACTGATGGTTGTGCTTTCTGTAGCATTTGGCCAGATGAGATCTGGAATCTTGTTGACAATGCAAGCATATACGATGCAAGGAAAAGGGTGTCCTTGTCTTTTTAAAAGTTTTCTTCGTTTTCATTTACGGAGTTCCTCTAGTCTTGGAGAAGTATTACAAAAGTTTAACGAGAGACACATATGGTTAATTGGCCCACTCCTAAGTTAAGTTATACATGGGTGGAGTGTGAGTCATGCCCTCCCATTAGGGAGAAGGAGCACCATCTTCATTCCATGAGGACATAGTGAGTCACACCTTCCCAAGAGGAAGGAGCAGCATCCTCGCTTTTCCACTAGGGAAGAGAATGAGTTGTGCTGTCCCCTTGGTGGAGAGTAGTACCCTCTCATTCCAAAGCTTAGTATGGCTTGAAAGTGAGTTGAGCCCCCACAATATGGCGAGGTGTGCAGAACCCTTTCAGTCCTCTGGGCCATTTGTTTGCCATGTGATTTAGCACTCTTTTAATGGGAAAGATTTGATCAGAGTCTGTCAGATCTATGGAAGGATCTATCTACAGATATGAATGGCCTGGCAAGTTCTTGACTTGTGACTGGGTACGAGTTTTTGGGAGTGCCTACAGTATGTGGATTTGATTTAGCTGAGTTCTCCCTTTCTACAGACTGATGTTTCATCCTGTGGGAATTATTGTCGGACTTGCCTACTTCTAACTTTGAACACACCAACTGGAAATCCCCTACTAATCTTTAATAGCTCCTCTCCAACTGTATATAGACATCACAATCACAATATAAGTCGCATGCAAATCCTCTGGGCAAATCCGTTTCACTGGTTGCCTGACAGAAAGACTTGCATAGACAAATTGACTGTTTCCTTTCATTAAACAATTTTTGTTATCTAGTCATATAAACAAGTATAACTGCAACAGTTATCATGGTATATTTTCTAAACAATGCTATTTTTTTCATTTTTCCATCAAATAAATTATAAATAAAATATTGTATTGCTTCTTGTCCCACCCTCTGTAGTATAGTAATAAGCCATAAACTGAAGAGATATCACAGTGAGGCTATAGCATGTGAACAAACATCTTTTGTAACCCGAGTGACTTATTTTGAAGATTGTATGTATCTGATAGGTAAATATGATAATGAAAGGTATGGCATTAGCTGTTGGTCAGTAAAACGTGGTTTGAATTCCTTTAATTTGTACTAGTCGTTGAATAGCTTACAGTCCTGTATACACCCTACTCCTTTCATGTTTGATGAACATGAGAAATGTAAATATCAGCTTTTGCTGATGTTAGAGACACTTAACGTGGCATGGCATCATATACCCTCTGATGTCGCTACATTGTGACCCTTCATAGCTGCTTTTAGTAACAAGGTTCATACCCTTAGACCTCCCACTGTCGATGTTGAAGTGCCTCAAGTGTGTTTCTACAGAACATAAGGTTTGCCTTCCATTGAACATACAGGAATTCTTCTAGCAAAAAGGATGGGTATCTAGTAACCATAGCCTTGAATGCTGACCTCTCTTTAGGAACCTCATTCATCATTTGTTTGGGGGGGGGGAGGCAAAATCTCTAAAAGACCAATCATAACACTAGATAGCCGAGTGCTTTCTATCATTAAAAATGGCTTCTGGCTTCATTTCTTGGATAACCATCCTCTCTGATAAGATTCGTTTTTCATCAGTTAAATCTGGTCTACTTTAAGAAAGTGATATACTCTCTTTGGAATTTCTGATCTCCTACTCCTGGATTTTTCTGGTTCCCATGAATGGGGATGGGTGGGTCTTATTTTAGATTGTTCTGCCCTAAACATATTTCTCCTGGCAGAACCACCATTCAAGATGGAGAATGTGGCCTCAATCAGGAATGCATTAGACATGACAACTGGGAAGTACCTTCACATCCCAATCTTTCCCCTCATGGAAAGTTCCACATGCTTGCTTTGGTGGGGATATCTTCTCATTTTGAGCTCTGCAATTTGACTTAACCTCTCCACCCAGAGCATTGGTGTAGTTATATATAAGGTCAATAAGTATCCCAATCCTCCAATATTTTGATGATTGGTTGATCCACAATGGCTGGCTAGAGTGCCTCAGACTAGATCTATCTTGCTGTTGGTGCATGGTGATCAGGCTGAGTCTTTTTCCAGACCGAGAAATCTGAGTTCATTTGATTTCAAGATGTTATGTTTGGATGAATTTTCTTACAACCAAAGGATTAGTTGTGTCCCTTAGGAGACGCAAGATAAAATCATGTGCCTGGACAAATTGAGTTCTGTTTCTAGCCAGAGTACCCCTTCCCCCAACTCCCGATCCCTGAATCCCACTCTTATCTATTTGCAGAGACATCAGATTCAGGGTGGGATACACATCTAGAGTCAGGTCACTGATCTGTTAGGGTTCAAGCTCACAGGAATAATTTGGAAATTAGAGTTGTGGTAGCATGCCAGAAGAGATAAGGAGGCACACTTGCATCTTTTCTCTGCATGGAGATTTGGAACCTTCTTTGTTGAGCTACCTTAGCAGGAATAATCTCTGAGTTCACCACATATCCAAGAGAAATAATATTTTAGAGAACCTTATCATGGATTTGTTGCCACCAAACTAAAAAAAAAAAAAAAAAAAATTTTATATTTCCCCAGTTTATGACTATGGGCAGTAGACATATTAAGCCTGAATTTGGATTGTCTGTTGAGCTACACCTTCCCATCTTTTAGAATGATGCTGCAAGTGCCACACAAAGTTAGGCACTCCACTCTGAGTTTATTTTGATTGCATCTCTGTGACCACAGGATGTTAACTCAGAAGATGGACATCCTGTCACAGCACAGGTGGCCTCACCTTCATAACAATCAACAGATTCTTCACCTTTATCAGTGGCTTACCTCAAACAATCACTCCACAAAGGAAGTTTTTGTTTTGGAGTAGCAAGTCTGTATTTTGTTGTCTGCACAAAAGATCCTTTTGATTTTTATGAAACACAATTCTGATCCATGGAGTAAAATCCATTTTCTAAAATTCTGATCATACAACTGTATGATCTGTTTTATTCCTGTCAATAACTGTCCTGTTTAGATTAAAATTAAGAATTGTGATATGTTTTAGATAATAACAAAAATGACTATTTTGCATCTATCAGATTGCAAGCTAGGGGCATCACCTTTCTTGCATTGATGGCAGTCTTGATTTTCTGATTAAGTTTTTCAAGCAAGATATAGATTAAGTTTAATCACAGAATGGTGTTGCAGGCAAAACCATGGACCTTGATTAGTTTCCATGGTTACTGATGATTCCCATACATCCCAAAATAAAATTGATAATGTTCTTAACCCGAGAGAAATATCATAGAAAATTTTAACATTAATGCAGCAAAATATATGGAAGTTAAGATATATAGAACATGAGAAATATGCATATTGTGATGTAATTTTCCCTGGCAGTTTTCATATCAATTAAACTCAACTTTTCAACTCTGAGGAAAGGCAGAATAATTATAAATTGTATATGTTAATACAGAGTGAATGAAACTTGTATTGAAATATATAAAAGTCAAAGTTTTGATTTAGTAGAATTGGGGTTGATTTTAAATCTTTTTTTTAAAGTTATGAATTGATAAATCAGCTACGCAAAGAAATGTAAGTATTACAGATAAAAATGATTGATGAAATTTGTTTCAACTAATGACAATTTGAGACTTGTTGTTATGAAGTATTGAATTCTTTTTTACAGCCTGTGGACAAACTAAGCTCTTTAGTGAAGGATATGAAAGCAAAAGGACTTGTGTCAGATGATTTATCCCATTTCCCTTTTTATGCATATTTGAAGACTGAAACAGGTAATTAAATAGAATTTTTATAAAGGACAAAATATGTATTCTTTCGTAATGGCTGGAAGGCCTGAATCTATAGTAAGTAGTTTTGTTAAAAAAAAAAATAAAGCTTGATGAGTGTGTTGTGTAATAATATTTCTGTGTCTCTCTTTACCCACCCCTTCCTTGTTGTATCCATATTTACCTTTGAAAAATAATTCAATTGTGCAAAATTTGTCACTTGTCCCTGGATTAAAGTATTATTGAATATCTAAATAGTCTATTTTTAATGAGTTTATCACTTTGATTCCTTGATTTAACAAAATAAACTTAATTTACAGAAATAATTGATTCCATTTTTCTACAGCTAATAACAGTTTTTTGATAATAGCTATAGCACTCTTTCTTATAACACTAACTTGGAAATAATGATCGTGTAGTAGCTCCAGAAATGTTGTTGTAAGGTTCAACACCATTTATCAGCACACATTAGGCCATGCATGGCGACCAGTATTAATGGTGGAGGAAGAACCCGCCGCCGCCCCCCCCCCCCCGCCCCCCCTCCCCCCGCCCCCGAAAGAACCACTGACCCACAGGAAGCTCATTGGCTGAATCTGAGACTCAAAACTACGCAGACATAGGTGAGATGGCAGTGATCCATAACGGAGAGTGCTTTAGACCACTTGGACACTCGCCCTGCACCACCCCACTACGAAACTTACACCAAAAAATAATATTCTTTCATAGTATTAGTATTGTTTTTATATAATCATTTTGGGGAAGATATCACATGAATTCAAATATAATATGATTGTGGCATGGCTTATGAAAATTTATGTATTTTATTGCAAAAAATAAAAATTTCAAAGTTTGAAAACAAACATGTAAAACCTTACTTATTATTTTGGGAACAAATTCGATATAATGCTTTCATAGTGTGGGTCACAAAATTTGACAATAATAGTACAGAGTTTTTTTTCAACATGATGCTACATGCCTGTGGCATGATGCTAGACATAACTATAAACTGCCACACTGCAGACATGATAGTGATATGACTGAATTTTTTTAAAAAGCTACATTAAAAATCCTAATTACACACACTCGCAGAGGTTTGATTTAAAAGAAGCTTAGCTTCGTTTTGAAAGAATGTCTGCTGATTTAAATGAGAATTAGTGTTAATCTTATTATTATTGAGCTGTGATCGGTAATGCCAGCCAATCTCTGTTTCTTAAATGCATCCTGTGTACATTTTTTATTCAAAAGAAAGAAAAGATTCTCATCTGAATTTATAAATCAAATAATTTCAGTAATTGCTAGTCATGAAAGTAATGTTGTTACTAAACGTTGTTAAAAGTATAGGACATTTTTTTTTATTTAAATAAAAAAAGAGAAAGATGACAACTTGAGCACATGATTTTGTGGTGTAATCAGTTGACCAGTGAATAATATTCTGCCATTCCTCATTATTCCTTCTTTCTTGCTGTGTAAAGATCAGTGTTTAATTAGTGGGTATGGATAATGGAATAAAGAATAATAAACTTTCCTAGAGCTAAACTTAACAAAACACTTTTGAAGTTCTTTGAATTCCTTTTCATTTGTAGGGAACCTGATCTTCATTTCATGGATGCTACCAAGTCAAATTTAAAGATCCAACAAATTATAATCCATTAGATGAGAATAAAGGATCCTCATTTTTGTTATGTACAGATATAAGTAAGGGGGGGTGTCTTGAGTTGTGACACATAACTAGCTTCACCTCTAAAACGACACTAAAATCTAGTATATACATTTTCATGGATAGAATTACTTATATTATATTGTTACAATATCGATAAGAGTTAAAAGCGGTACTTCTGTGATGTAATATGCACCTGGCAACATCATGTCACATGGTGAAATAGTGATATAATACTAAAAAGCTATTATGGCCAGAAATATACACATGTAAACGTTACAAAACAATATAGCACATACATTGCCTACCACCAGAAATATACACATGTAAACGTTACAAAACAATATAGCACATACATTGCCTACCACCATATTTTGTCAGTGTTACAAAAACCTATTCAGGGCATCATGTGAAAGAATTAAATTGGACCATAAATGTGCTTTTTATTAGAAATAAAAATATTTGTTTGTCTTTGGATATCATATGATCACAAACACAGTAGTAAGCTGTAAATTTATAATACAATGGTGCAAAAGAAGAAATAAATATTGTGATCATAATTTGGTTAAGAAATGTTGCACGTTTTTTTTTTTTTTTATTTATTTTCACAATATCAGCAGAGGTTTAGGAAGTTTAAATTAAACTATTTAGAATAATTTAAAAAAAATACTGTTTTTGATGTTGAAGTCATTCACTTATTTACTCCAGATGCTAATTTTGGAACAGAAATAATTTTGGAACAGAAATCAATTGAATAAGATTTTTGCTTTCTTCTCCTGTCTTGATATTATACTTTAAATCTCTCTGTCTGTGTGAAGATGTGAAATATACTCCGTGTAATCTATTTTTTAAAATTCAAATTGATGAAAATCTGTTGAGTTATCAATATTTTGAACAAAATTGCCAAATTCATATTGTAGCATTCTGCGAAGGTTGGGGTGGGGTACTTCAAAAATATTAATAAAATATTATGGAAGTTCCACCTGGCTCGTGAATTTAAATTTAAATTAAAGACCAAATAGGTATACAGCTCTGAGCCCCCAGTCAGCACTGCAGACGGTTAAATTATATATATATATATATATATATATATATATATATAACACGAAGATGAAATTCAAACAATAACAATTTAATGAAGCCTATAAATTTAAATGTCACACAATCACTCGTCCTCTAAGTGATAGCCTATTTCATCTCATGATTTCAGTGTGAGTTCTATTTTCCACCTGGCCTTTGGTTGTACTCATCTATTTATTCTTTCCTCCACTCATCTATTTATTCTGTCCTCCCACTCCTGGATTTCACCTCTCTCGACTTCTTTCCTTCCTTCTCTTTCCTCCGTTCTTTATCATGACTATTGGGACCACTTTCCCTGGTCTGTCCCCCGAAGCTTCTTCTCCAGATTTCCCTCTTTCCTTCTCTTCCTTCTGTCTCTAACGGAGACACTGGGACCACTCACTAGTCTGTCCCTCGAAGCTTCCTTTTTAGAAGCTACGCTTAGAATTCTGTTCCTAAGGGTTTTCCCGCCAATTAACGTATGGCCGCACGGAATTCCAATTCACGGGTAACGATTATGGCAACTTACGTAAGGGATGGTGTTAGCCTGTGGTCATGTGTAACAATAAACAGTGGCTTGTCCGACTTACTTGATAACACATGGTTCTAATTTAATTTTGGGTTGGGCAATGCCACACATATAGAGAATTAAGGTAGTGAAATGGAAATGTAGTTCTACTGAGTAGACCTATGATAGAGCAATATATCGAGAGATATGCATGGTATGTTTGACACGAATTGAATATATGACTGTTAGATGCAATGGTGTCAGTTATGAGATTCTTTCCATGATTAAGGTTGTTTTTGACTTTATAAATTCTGAGCATTGGGCTAATTATTGGGGGTCATTTATTTTTATATTTTTTCCATTGCTAGGTTTTTCTTGACCATTGAAAATTTTTTTGCTGGTTAATTTATTATGATTATTTATTCTGCAATTCTTCCCATGCCTTGGGCTGCAATCAAGTTAATGAGTGTGATCAAGACTATAGAATGTCCAAGGTATTACTTGTACTCAGGACGTTAAAGAAATAATGTGGGACAGGTATGTATTGACTTCGATTGAATAACATTATTTCTGGGGGTAGGTACCAGCATTGTGCCCAGTAGTTGTAGTTGATGTTGGTAGTGTAGCCCAATATTAAAGATTTTTGTGCAAGAAAAGAAAGAGATGAAGTGCTCTCCAGAACACTTGTGAACTGGTTGTAGTCAATGTAATTATAGAATAGTTTTTCTTTTCTGCAGATTATGCCTTGGAGGTGTTGGAGAGGATGAAATTCGAGGTAATACTAGTTTTGGTATCAGTTTCTACAAACTCTTAATACACAAATAGACGAGAAAAATTTACAGCATCAATGAAAATCTGCAGCATTGAATTTTTAAATAAATCGTTTGCTTCAGTACAAACATGATATTCATATAATACATATACAACTGTAAATGTTTTCGACACACATTTGCAGTTGTGTGATCTGCTGGTAGATCAAAGTTGATTCTGTTTTCTGGAAGCCATAAAATTGATGAGGTTTACCATGATGTACTGATGCAGTATTTAATTGCACAGTTTGGTCCTATTATCGGGTATGTTATAATGCTGACTGTCCAGCCTTACCTTATCACTAATTGTATGCTTATTAGTGAATGTAACATTTTGATTAATCATATTTTATTGTTATATGACCAATTGCTCTTGTGTTGCAGATGTTGCAAAATATAGATTAGTGTTCATTATCTGCATGCATGAAATTTATTTTCATTAAAATAGTATGACTGGTCATGGACCCCCCCCCCCCCCCCCCCGCCATCTTTGAAAAGAATCATGTCATGTTTTATGTATAAATTCTATATTCTAGATGTAGATGCTTATCATTCCATGTAAGAAAAGAAAGCAGTAAACCTATTATACTGATGATTGAAGTACATTTGAAAAGTATGTCCGTTCTAATGGTATCATTAGGTGTTGTGTCTTGGGATTTACCCTGGCAACTTTGTTACTAGCACTTGCCATTATTAGTTATATCAATAAATGTTACTTGCAGTTGAAAACATTAAAACACATCCTATTTTTTTTATTAAAATCATGTACTTTTTAAATTAATGAAGACACTGAACTTTATTTTGAGCTTATATATATCCTGGGAACTTTTAAAGTTAAACTTAATGGAAGACTGCTTAAATATTGATACACTATAATTGTTATTTCTCAAAACTGATGTAATCATATTTGTAACTAAATTAACTGTACTTATAATAAGATCAAGCAAACTAGAAAGAAACATAGGTCTGGAAGTTTCAGCTACCTATCTTGTGCTTGTATTTGAGGACTATTTAATTATAAAGAGACAAAAAATGTCTATGTGTTCTGATGATGAGAAAGTATTCACTTAAATTATGTGTTTCTGGAAGGAAATGCCTGTTGTGGGTCTGAGTAAAATTTGACTTCAGATAATGGCATGCTCATTTTAGAGAGTTTTGCTAAATAAATTGCAAATTTTGCTTTGATCTAGCATTTCAATTTGACTAAACTCTAAATTTATTGGTTTGTAAAGGAAGTTATTATAGCTCATTTGATACTGTTGGACTTTAAATCCAAGGATCACAGGTTCAATGAGTTGCATCATTGCAACCTTGGTAAAGGCACTTTGCTTCCTTGTCCCCTTTGATGCAGCCAGTGAAGTGTTAAAAATGCAACCAGTAACAAATTGACAAGAAAACAAAACACCTTTGTAAAATCTACATGAAGTTATATATGAGGTCATTATCATAATGTGAAGTAAAAAAAAAAAATGAAAAGATGGTTTCAGAATATATGTATTAATACAATCTAACCGTACACAGATAATTTAGTTTTATGACAGCTGGATTTTGCGAAACTGTTAGTTCTGAGTGATCTAGTGATAACATTTTTGTTTGTTTCAGGGTCTGCCCATAAGACCACATTACTTTTGGCCAGCATTTACCCAGTACAAAAAAGAGAAAAACAAAGACGGTAAAGCTCTTGCTGATCTCGTGTCTTTTTTTCATACTTGTATATCTGTGAAATATGCTTTAGTTCTGTTTTTGTTTTTAGTATTATCTGAAATACTGGTCAGAATGCTGGATGAGCATTCCTGAACAGTGTGAGTTTGAATCCAGTAGTTGATTCAGCCAGGGTCAGCTGCCATGGTATATCTCTTGGCATGTCAATTTGCTTCAGTTGCTTTACAATGAAGTGTGTGTATCTTGATGTTCTGTAAAACACTCAGCATGCAAACAAGTTAGCAGAATGTTAAAAACCATTCCTTAAGATTTGGATTGACAGCTTTAAACTCTTTAATGGATGAGGTATATAGTATTGTCCATATTTATTATTCACTGGCTTTTTACAAGCCAGGGGCTAATGGGGCCTATGTGCACTGGTATATAACTTGTGTAATGTAAAAAGGTACCCAGTGGCGTATTTTATTACCTGGGTTATTATCAACAGGCAGGTACCAGTTCACAAATTAAGTGGAGACTGTGTGGCAAAATAATGCACTTATATCAAAATTTAACTCTTGCTCACAGATATGTGCCCAGTACCCACATTAGACTAGTCATGGGCATTGGGCTATCTTATTTATAGAACCCTGACCTATCTTAAAGTGAATGTGTGACACATGAGACTTTTGGATTATTTTGTAAGCACTTTTTTGTGTGTAGAAAATTGGCTGAACAGTTGCAGAGGAGTTTCTACTTCATAGACCATATATTTTAAATTCATATGCTTTTACCTCATTAAAAACTATAGTCCCATTAATTATTTCTTAAAATTGCAAATTTATGTAAGCAACCAAAGTGTGTAAAGGTAATTGTAAAGGTTATTGGTAAAGCAATAAAGAGAATTTATTATTTTGACCTGGACCTATTATTGTTGTGGGGTTGGGGCATCTCCTGGGAATAAGGGTGTATGGAGCATATTATGTCTTAAATTTTTCCATTTTTTTTTTATAGTTTTAAGTTCAGAGTCTCCATTCTGATTTAGAAGGGTGCCTGTTTGCTCAGAGCTTTTATTCTGATTTAGATTGGTGCCTTTTTGCCACTTTAAATTGAAACTCTGCTGTATCTTTTGCTATACATATGCCCTAGATGTATATGACTGGGAATTTAATTTCTTCCACTCGCTGCTGATTCAGTCTAGATTGAAGGTATGTATTCTTGATAAGACATTGTTTTTCTTTCAGGCATTTTAAAGACTTTGAAGATGATGCAGCCTTTACAGTTTAGTGAAGGTGACCTGAAAATGTCCTTTGGAGAGTATGCTTATCCAGCCTTGATTAAAGTTGGATATTCATTTGATCAGATAGAAAAATCCCTGAAAGTAAGTTGCTTTCCCATCACATCATATTGAAAGAAAACCCTTCCTGAATTCTGTGTTTGTAAGACTTATAACTGTCCTATCCCATCTGGACCTCCAGACTAAATTTTGTTGTGATGGCATTAAGTGTATATTGAATGTGGTTTTAAGGCAGGGATCGGGTTGCTACCCAGGTCCAATCCATGCTAGTAGGAATGGATCACAAGGTAATTGTCAGTTAAATATAGTCTAGTGAGTGTAGAAATGGTTACAATCCATACTAGTAAGAATGGATCACATGGTAATTGTCAGTTAAATATAGTCTAGTGAGTGTTGAAATGGTTACAATCCATACTAGTAAGAATGGATCGCATGGTAATTGTCAGTCGAATAAGTGAGTGTTAAAATGGTTATAGTATGGGGATTGCAATAGTTGATATGTGATAAATGGGGAATGTTCCTTTGATGAGTTAAAAAAATTAAGATGAACATCAAGACATCAAATCATAGTAATTGATAATTGAGTCACTGATTATATATGCCACTTCGCAGACATTGAGATATACAACTCCAAAGTTAATGAAAGTTGTATAAAATCCCACTTTGCACCCTTGCCTCATATTTAGGGTCAAAATCAATATTCCCAAAATGTATGCACCTATAAGACGGTCATTAGCTAAAGACTAATCTTGTTTAGCTTTGACGGTGTAGGTAGACATTACACATGTATGTTGATCCATCTGTGTATATGCATATGGACCGACTATGTGTGTACTTGCAGGCAGACAGACTTCATTCATGAACCTGCATATGGACAGACTGCATGTGTGTACCTGTGTATGGACAGAATGCATGTGTGTACCTGTGTATGGACAGAATGCATGTGTGTACCTACATGTGCTTATGGATATGGACAGACTGCAAGACTGCATGTCTGGGGCCCCAAGTGGCTGAGCAGTCGAAAGTGCTCTCCATTATAGATCACTGCCATCTCATCTTTGTGTGCGTGGGTTCGAGTCTTGGATTCGGCCAATGTGTGTATGTGAGAAAGTTTGCTGGTAGCTTTTTATGGGTTGGTGGTTCTTCCTCCACTATTAATACTGGACGCTGTGTAGACTACATGTATGTGCCTGCTTATGGATATGAACAGATGGCGTGTACCTGCATGTGGATATGGACATATGGCATTTACCTGCATGTGGATATGGACATATGGCATGTATGTACATGTGGATATGGACATATGGCATTTACCTGCATGTGGATATGGACATATGGCATGTATGTACATGTGGATATGGACATAATGGCATGTACCTGCATGTGGATATGGACATATGGCATGTATGTACATGTGGATATGGACATAATGGCATGTACCTGCATGTGGATATGGACATATGGCATGTATGTACATGAGGATATGGACATATGGCATTTACCTGCATATGGATATGGATAGATGGTGTGTACCTGCATGTGGATTAGGACATATGGCATGTATGTACATGTGGATATGGACATATGGCATTTACCTGCATGTGGATATTGACATATGGCATGACCTCCACATTTGGTTTTTATTCTGTATTATACAGGTCCGCCCCCCCCCCCCCATGAACGAATCTTTAAACTTAAAATGCCAAATTTGAATCTAACAAACAAACAATAAAAATAAATATAAATGACATATCAAATATACGTAACAATATGGATATGGATAGACTGCATGTATATACCTGCATATTGACAGGCATTTACATATGGATATGGACCGACTGCATTTCCATATGCATATTCAAATGGACAGATTGTTTGTACGTAATGTGTGTGAGATTTGGACTTTTAACATAGCTTTAACAATTTTTCAGTCATATTGCTATGATGTCTGCAGTGTGACATTTTATAGTGATGTCTAGCCGTAGACATGTAGCATGATGTCCCACCCAGTCACATTATAGTGACACTAGTCTGACCAGTCCAAGATATGGATATGGAGAGACTGCATGTGTGTACCTGTGTATGGAGAGACTGTATGTGTGTACCTGCATATAGACTGACTGTGTGTACCTACATATGAGGATGGACAAAGGTACCAACAGGATCCAGGTACTCAGGTACCTACTTGTTGATGATGATGAGCCAGGATATTAAAATTAGCCATTGTTAAAGCAGCACTCACTTTGTATTCAGTCTTTTTGATTGAGCCACAAATACATGTGCTTTTTCATTTCCAAGCAGAGGTCTGCCTCTTTCAGTAAATAATTGACCTTTATCTCGATGCTTGTTTTCTGACGTGACAACTCTGATTGACAGTGGCAAGTAACAGAAGGTGATTATTTTATCTTACTGCACAACCAACATGTGTTAAGTTGCAACCTTGAATAGATTTCACAAATTGTAGGATAAAAGTGTTACTTACAAAGCTCAAGCTCAGTCTCTAAATAAACTCATGGGTTCTTACCCTGGCCAGGTCATACCAAAGACTTTATAAAAATGGTACTAACAGCTGCCATGCATGGTGCTCAGACATCACTATAAGCTTCCACACTGATGACATTGTAGCAATATGATGGAAAATTATTAAAGCTATATTAAAAATCAAAATCACACACTAAATAAGCATATGACAGTTTGGCCTAGGAATGGGAATTCGATGATATTTATGACTACAAGACCATAACAGTTTACTAGATATTAATAGAGGATTTCAGAATTCTATCAGTGGGGATGAAATCTTGCACTTTGTACCAGATAACATTAGATAGTGACACTGAATTAAAACAAAACATGTACTGCATGTTTGTTTATATTTAATAACATTCAGTAACCAGAGTAACTGATTATTAGAATCAGTGGGTATCTGGTTGAAGTTTAGAAAGTTTGACACTGGTAGCCAGGTACTAAATAAAATGGGTCAAGAAAATAGGATGTTGGGTCTATCATAACATAAAAAAGGGTGGTATGAATTGTTTTCAACAGATTCAACATTCATTGTGATATTACATTGTGCAACATTCAGTCCAGTTTGTATTGCATCAGATGGTTAGTTAACCTTGTCGAAATTTTGCTGTATTTATTATTCTTTGGGTATGCAAATAATTACCTTCCAAAAGAATATGAACGTAAAGATAATAATTGCCATTTAAAAGTGGGTATAATCGAATTCTAGTATATGACACCCAGGGTCACTGATATAGTCTACTGAATGCCTATAAGACTGTACCATACTGATTGCCATGTTTTTTTAAAACATTCTTAAGTAACTTAATTTCCAAATGTAAAAGGTTTAAATTGATAAAGTAACAAGTTTGGTGTAATAAATTAAAACTTGTATCAACCTTGCTTAAATGCAGGGTGAATAATAATAGTAATTATAATGAGGACTTTGTATAGTGCCCAATCTTTGGAAGCTCAAAGCAATTTACAACATTAGACAACACCCGTAACATAACAAAACAATCATATATAATGATATGATTACAAACACCATGAAACTAGAAAATTATAACGTGCTGAAAATATTAAAGTTAGGAAACATTATTAGGTCTTTTAAGTTTGTTGCTGAAGGACCGGCAAGTTCTGTTTCTTGTTTGTGGACATTTATGTTTTTAAAAGTTTACTTTTGAAGATGTAATACCAGTTTCCAGAACCTTAAGTGACTTGTTGAAATACCGGTTTCCAAAGTCTTGAGTGACTTGTTGAAATACTGGTTTCCAAAGTCTTGAGTGACTTGTTGCACGAATTTCAAGTTAATCATACAACAGTAGGTATATATTTATAACCTGTTTCAGGTCATTTTTGGTCCTTCCTAGTCCCACACATTTTATATTTTGCAATTGTATTTAATTGCAGGATATTGGGTTCTCAGAGAATTTATTCTGCTTTCCACGAGTCTTTGTACGGGTAAGAGAGGCTGGTTTGATGAAAGCATTGAAAGAAGGTGAGTTAAATGCATTTCTAGTCAGCACTAGCAAAAAAAAATAAAAGACAAATTTTGAAAATAAATGTAAATGCATTCAGATATTAAAGTTTCTTGAAAATGACATTTAGCATAAAAAAGTTCATAAAATTTTCTGTAACTTGACAGTAATAATGTGCACTAGAGCCTATGCTTGCTCATTTCATCTTTGTACTGGGACAAGTTTAAAAATGTATGTACTGTTTTATATCAAGTTTAAATATATATGCTAACAAGCTAATCAAGTTATGCCATCTTGTACAAAAATGATATCAATCTCATAAATATGACCCATGCTTT
The DNA here is from genome assembly GCA_030141615.1 of Unio pictorum. NCBI lineage: Eukaryota > Metazoa > Mollusca > Bivalvia > Unionida > Unionidae > Unio > Unio pictorum. The sequence continues at coordinate 974,735 of JARLTB010000031.1, read as the reverse complement.
GATTAGTTGGATTAGTTTTGTAATTATTCTTTACTTACAGCTGCAGAGCAAAACCGTCAGTTGAGTGATGTGGACAAAATAACCCTTGCTATGGAAGTTAGCAGCTTGTCAGATGAATGGAAGGAACCATTCGAGGTAAGAAAAATGAAAAGTTGACATTTTTGGTTTCATTTTATGACTTATGAAATTGAAAGTTAATATTGGTTGTAATGAAGAAAGATGTCTTGAAATTCATGCTAAAGATATTTTTCCAGAATGGTTAGTTGATTCAACTAGGGAATTTCGCCAGAATATTTCTTTAATGTCTATTTGATCCTAGGTGACAATGGTACTGCACAAATATAAAATATAATTATCCCAACAAGCATCTTGAAAATATTTTCATTGCAAACTCTTCAAAAAATGGATGGTTGCTAATTACTAGATAGGTTTTCACCAGAATACTTATTAAGATGTCAATTTGATTCTAAATGGAAAATGTACCATTTGGATATCCGATATGGCCACCACTGTTGTCAGCCGGAAAATCTTATAGTTACTTTTTTTAATGGATGTTCATATTAACATGCTGTTTTTGCTAACATTCTTGCAGTCACTACTTATCCTGAATGATAAGCTGTATCAAAATGGGGCTTTTTACAAAATCCTTGTAATGTCTGGTTTCACCTATTAAAAATTATGCTAATTAAACATCCAACATGACCGCCATAGCTGTTATCTTGAGATCTTTTTGTTGCTAATACTTCTAAATGGAAAGTCATATCAAGGTTTTAAAACATTGTCATTGAAAGTCTTTACATCTTGATTTTCCCTCCTTGCTAAAATACCTAGAAGCCTTGTTCTGGAAACATTTCTGGAGATGTATTAGTGGGAATAATTATACTGTAAAAATCAGTATGTTAATAGATGAACATATAAAAGATAAAGTGTTTGTCAAAATTATCCTCTTATATATTAAAAAAAACATGGATTTTATAAATAAAATTCAGGCCATCAGCAATTTACTGGCTGATTTCCATTTGGTCACAATGTACAAACATAATCAACCATGAAGGATTAACATCAGTAGCCAGAACTTTCACTAACAATAAACCTACATTTGTCTCTTAAATCAGAGCATATTAACCCAATTAAAAATTATTACTACAATACAATAATTTTATCTTTGATGATTCCCATTACAGTGGGACCCCGCTATAATCTGCCCCGCTATAACCCGAATTCGGATATAACCCGGTCGTGGCATGGCTCCCAAAATTTTGGGTAATTTATTACATGTATTTTTCTCAAAGACCAAAAAAAAAAAAAAAAATTTAAGTATGAAAAAAAAGTCAAGAGTTTAATTATCATTCTCATATTCGTCTAAACAGTGCGAAAAGGAACGTGTAGAAAATGTATTATCAAAATTTCTTCTAGTTTTGTGCCAAAATAACAATAAACCTACATAAATCTACGGCCAAAATAAACGTCGGAAATACGAACCAATTGCTGGGCCTACTGAGAACTTTGATCTTTGTTTATTGTTGAAAAATTACAGCTCATAAGTGTCAATATTATAATTACTGATTCCTGAGTAATGAAGCCATCGTGTCTACTTTGTGTTTGTCTTGAATGCATTCTGAATACAATCGTTGCTCTAATAATCTCCGATATTGTTCTCTTAATTTCATACACAACTAAGCAATAGCCATTGCGGGGGTTGATAAAAGATTCTCACCAGAATGTATAAATCAATCAATTTAAGTACATTGTTTATCATCAAAGTGAACTGCCGAGCTAAACAGTGACATAATTCTGTGGTTAAAATACAGCCAGTTCTGCCTGCTGTATTAGAGTACATCAAAAGAACATGACGCAATAGCTGGGCGGCAAGTTCAAAGGACTTTGACTAGCAGCTTGGGTGGGAAAATGTGCTGAAATTTACAATGACTGAATTCAGAGACAGAAAGATCCTGAGATGTACATGTAGTTATTATAAGAATACACTTTAGTTTCCATTATTTAATCTACGGACATGTACTATTTCATCAATCATTACGTACACCCGTTACATATTTTTTAAAAATTTTCTTTTCATTGAATTCAGTCACATAATGACCTGTGACAAAATTATTGAATATTTTACATCCTTGTGTGGATATTTTCGATGGAAATATTTGTATTATGGATTCAGTGTATGTTACAAGATTTGCTGGTGAGTACACTGTGTTGATACTCTTTTTCATGCAATAGATTATACATGTATAAATTAGACAAGTGTATGTACTAATGCATGGTTCTCTGAATAAAGTAATATATTAAATCTGCAATTTCTGTTACCACAGCAAATGTTTTTCTCATTTGATCAAAAATGGTAATTGTGCCATGCATTTTCGCACCCGTCTTTATGTACCCCACCCCCAGCCCCCGCAGTTAAATCCAAAAATGTGTTGGTATTGTACTTGGTTGCTTATAACACGGTTCGGTTCATATCCCGGTCGGATTCTATGGCTCCCAACTACCGTGTTATAGCGGGGTCCCACTGTACCTACAAATTGGTGGCATTGTGATGGGAACCAAAATGTCTCCTTCTTATGCCCATATTTTTATGTCAAACTTAAATTGAAATTGCAGAACTCCTCCTTCCATTAACCTTTTACTTATTTAAGGTCCCTAGACTATATTTATGATCAGAACCAGTGTAGAATTGCAAACATTCCACATCAAGTCTAATAGTTTTCACAAAAGTAGTAAGTTTACAGCAGAATACATAAACGAATTAAACCTATGTGTCCATAACACAAAAGACTTAAAATAAAGTTAAAAATAAAATAAAATATGCAATAGACTTTCAAAATGCAGCATCTAAACCCTATCAAAGTACTAAAGATATGCTCTGAAGGGATCTAAACCCTGCCAAAGTATTAAAGATGTGCTCTGAAGAGAACTAAACCCTGCCAAAGTACTAAAGATGTGCTCTGAAGGGATCTAAACCCTGCCAGAGTACTAAAGATGTGCTCTGAAGGGATCATTACTGCCATATTCTTCTACATCCCCCCCCCCTTCTAAAATTTATGACAAAGTCTTGGGCGACAATTGCATTGGACAGTCTGTATAGTTATATATTTTAGCAGTTAGGAAAAATGTCAATAAGATCATTTTTAGATTCATTTTGCCTGAGAGTTTTGCCTTCATGCTTTAGGGACCCACAGTTTAATTTTTCAGGGTTCACATGCTACTGGAAAATTTGGAAAAAGTCGAGAGAAACGAAAATTTTTTTCCCAACTCTGATAAGTCCTTAAATTTTGAAAATATTGATGAAAGTTGTAGAAAACCTTGGGAATTTTCTTTCACAATTTGACATCCAAAACAGTTATGTAATTGAGTCGTAACTGAACTGATCATGATTTAAATTGATCTAGTTCTAACCAGAATATTAGGAGGTTGCAGTTTGGATCATTTGGGTGCTTGCCATATACAGACATGCCAACCCTACTGAAACAACCGGGAGAATCAATTTTTGGGACTATTTCCTGATTCCCTGATTTTTATGAGAAACGTTTTCAGCTCTTCAAGAAAAAAAGAAAAAAATTCCATATCTTGTGTTTTTTTTAATACAAAAATTTCATTTTCCGTTTCCCAGTTTCTATATCTGTTTCTGCTGTGTCTGATATGTAACTTAGTACTTTACCATATCCAGCTTCATTTCCGGTTTTCATCCGCCAGTTCAAAGAGATTGTCTCACAGCGTGGTTGGACCCATCAGCAAATCTCGGCAATATAATGGATATGTTTCTCAGCAAGAAGTGAAAATTGGAGGAAAAGGAAATAACTTATGACTTGTCACTCGTCAGGAGAAAGAAATGGGATAAAAAATATAGAAGTGATTAGGGGAAGCAGTTTACTTATATTGGTCCATCACATCACGGGGTCTATCATACATTTGCTGCTCACAGCATCTCTCGATACAATGTGGTGGTATAATTGACATTAATAAACACAGTGCAACAGCCAAGCATAAACGGTGTGAAAAAGATGTTAAAATGAGGCCACTGCAATTTTCCATGCTGTTGCTGTGATTGTTGACAGCTGGTTTAGGCAGAACGAAACAAAGTTGTCACATGCTTCGAGCCTCAGCAATGCCAGGCTGAAAAGAATAAGAGATAACCTAGCATATTGCCAGTTTTTAAGCTGGATTCAGAACAGTTTTGACAGACCCACAAATCTCTACAGCATCACAAGCCCCTAATTCACAAGACTAGTGAGATTTTACTATCCATTTGCATAGAATGCCTTTCAGTTGTTATTAAACCGAAGTACATTGTTGACAGGACAGACATCACAGCAATTGATGTAAAAGATTTGAGCTTGTACATTCATTGTCAGGACTTGTACTTGGGTGAGGCAACCAGCAAACTTCTAGAGAAGATAAATTCTGAAGCAGTTGCAGACAAGAATGCACTGTAGTGCATTTGTGATCAAATCACTGTCATATATGAAGGAAAAATTTCCATTAAAGGATAACTTGATCATTCATGCAAGCATTGCAGATGTGGCTAAACAATATGTAGCCTCATCTAAGGACATGATCTTTTTCTCCAGCCAAATGGAAGGAATCAACACTGATGATTGGCATAGAGTTTCTGCTGTACCAAAGCTATGATTTAGACGCAGAATTGAATATGGAAAGAGCAGATCATCAGTGGGTTGCTCTCAGGAAAAAAAAGGATGGATCTGGCCAACTGTTGTTTCCAACCCTTGGGAGAGTAATGCTTTTAGTACTTTCAATACCGCACAGCAACAGCAATGGTGAGAGAGCATTCTCAATGGTCAGAAAAAACAGAACTAGTAAAGAGCCAGCCTGTCAGCATCTACCCTGGAAGCTATTCTTGTTAGCAAATATAGCACCCAATGGCAAATAAATGATAAACATGTGCAGAAATGCAAATCTGCAACATACAATGGACTGAATAATTAAAATAGATATCTTTATCATGATCTATACATGTTATTCTTGTACCTTCTGATTTTTTACCCTGCCTCCTGATTTTTAATGGTGAGCTTCCTGTTTTTGATTTGTTCAATGTTGACAAGAGTGCATATATATTTATTGTTGATACAATCCATAAACACTCAGTGGATTAGATTCATCTAGTAGACTTTGTTTTACAGACAACTTAATATCTGTATCTTTTTTTTTATTTATGGAAGTTTTGAAAACCAGCCTAGCATCACAAGAAGCCAACACTGTGGCTTTAAAGCCTAACCACTTTGTGGATGGGCTAGCAAACTTAAACATTGTTAAATCTAGTTATAATGCATGCAATTGAAATTAAAATTATTTATTTTCTCAGAAATTGCGATTATTAAAATCGTTATGTCTTTAATCTGCTGATAGACAATAAAACTAAAGTGTTGATGAAATTTGAGCTGGTAGTAGTGATTTTTAATCTCATAACCGCCATTTTCAAATATTGTAAAATAAATATTAAATGAAAGTCATATGCTGGCTGTAATAAAAAAAATTACAAAAATGAATAGCACAAAATTCTTTATATTTCTTCCAAGACCAACTTCCAACTTCCGAAGTTTTGTTGTTATCATGTGACTACTATGTCGACATGTGCTCTCTCGCACAGTGATCATACAAAGCAGGGAACCTGACTATTATGCTTGATTTATAGACTTCCGATGTCTTTGCTTGATATTTGTGAAGTCATGTCACTATTAATGCAAATTGCGAGTATCAGGTCATGTTTCATCTGTGATGAGTTTTATTTGTCAGCAGGGGCTCGAGTGGTCTCAAGCACTGTCCATTATGGATCAATGCCATCTCACCTGTCTGTGTGGGTTCAAGTCTAAGATTCGGCTATTGTAGTTATGTGAGAAAACTTGCCAGTAGCTTCTCATGGATCGGTTTTTCTTTCCGGGGTTTTTCCGGTTTCTTCCTCCACCATTAATACTGGCTGCCACGTATAACCGATATTGTGCTGAAAAATGGTATTAAAGCATAAAAAACAAACAAACATCTGTCAGCTGATTAAAGATTATACTACTTGCCATTTTTTTTAGAAAATCGATTACGATTTCATGCAGGTACAAGTCAATATATAACAGTTTATAATTCGCTGGTAAGCGATCTTATGGTGGCGGCAGATTCCAGATTTTTTTAATGAAATTACTCTGAACCCAGACATCGTCATCCTAAATGTCCTATAATCTTTTTCGACATATATGTTTTTGGAGAGTCTTGAAAGAGAAACATTTTCAGATTTGGAAAATGCATTGTCCTTTAATCCAAAATGTTCTTTAATTCCATTCAGTAAAGGTCATATGGGAACCTTGAAAATATTAATTTCATCATGGAAAAAAAAACGGGAAAAGACCTGGAAGTTAATATTTGGAAAAAAATGGGAACCATGATTTTTGGAGGGTGTGGAACACTGTTGCATCTGATTTATAATCTACGGGTTGCAGGTGTGAGACATTCACAAGTCACAGCCTTGACTGGCTGTCATAGTGCATCAATGGAAATGGCACATAACTTCCCCTTCCTTGGCATGATTAATTTAAATTGTCAATGTCTATTAACCCCACCCACTCACACGGGGAAATTTTTTGACAACATTAATGCCCAAGTAGTCAGTTGAAATTGGTTCATTTTAAAGATTTTTTTTAAAAAGAGTTGATGTTTAAGCTCCTTATTCAAGCCTCTGGATAGATAACACTTTGAGTAATTATTATCTGAACATGCGCATAAGTAAGAGAAGGCAAAATAAATATAAACTTTATATTTAAAAGAAAACTAAAATAAAAATTTTATTTTAAAAAAATATCAGCTACAATTTTGCTGAAACATTTGTTGTTGATAGCATTAACACCAGTTTTGCCTCCACACCATCACCCTGATTACACACAATGTTGACAGTTGTATAAACAATAAATAGCCTGCTGATGTTCCATAGGTAATATATAAATTCATGCCATCAGTTATCTGGTTTTTGTTTATGTATTTGCAAAAAAACATTGTTGCACAAGAAGTATAAAAAAAATACACTATTTCTTTTCTTCCATAAAAATTTCTTTGAAAATTGGTGCAATTAATAGTTTGTGTTGAAATGTCCAGGTATATTTTATATCCTGTCAGTAAATGATAAAGCTAGATATTATAACAATTTATGAAATTAAAACCAATCAACACTAATACTAATGAAAATTGCATTTTATTTCATTTGGTTCTGATACTGATTTCATAATCTACATGTGTGATGCATGCTATAAGTATGATATATTTCCTGGAGTGCTAATATATTTGAATGCATAGAAGAGTGTAACATAAATCATAAATGTAACTTAATATAACCAGGTAATAAAAAAAATACACAGGTTATATTTCTTATCATTCCATATTAACAGACTATTTTAGTAAAAAAGAAAAATGTCTTGCAACATGAATGTCAGGGTCAGATATATTAATACAGGTACAGTTAATCTTTTCTCCATGTTTTTATGAATACATCTTTTCAGTTGACTTTCACATGATTTTATTTTCTTTCAGTGTTTGGCCCAAATAAGCCAGAAACCCATCCATCCAGTTCAGATTGAAAGAATTGAAACCACACTTACTGCTGTCCTGAACAAATTTATCAGAGAAAAGAAATGGAATTACTTGGAGGAAGCACTTGGGTTCATGATTGAAAAGGTTGTTGGAACAAAAATGGAAACAGAAATATTTGAGTTTTTGCTGCTGGCATCGTGATCCTGTATTGGCTATTCATCTGTACTAGTGGTCATTTGTCTGACTGTCCACCAACATTTGCTGTTCTTTTACTTTTTACCCGATTGACAGTAATACTCTTTATCCGATTTGTAGAAATGCTCAATAGTATGATCCCCAAAAATATGTCCAGGACGGCTTCCCTACTGATGGTTCAGTAACAACCAAGTGTAAGAAAAGACTTCTGATGTCTTCAAAATAGTTAAGCCAATTTTGATCAAACTTGGTATTATCATTTCTTAGGACATGCTGTACCAAATTGTGCCTAGAGTAGCAATATTGGAAGGATTGCATTTCATTAGGAACCAGATTTTCTAGAATTGTTTTCTGAATTTGCACACTGCCCCAATATTTTTTTGTATCTTTTTTGTGTATAATAGAAAAGTGCTTTTGACTAAGAATGTTCTGGATAGAAAATGCTGATTTTGCCAAAACTGGTCACAGCTTAAAAATAGTAAACTTGCATTGCTGATTATTATATTCAATTATTTCTCCTTCAATTACATTCCCCCAATCACATTATGCTAGGATTATTTGCCTGCGATCATGCGAATCCAGCTCTTCTAAAAGATTGTCATGTTCTATTCAAATAGGCAAAGGTCAGCAACTCGAGCCTAGTACCTCCCCTTGATTTGCCCAGGTGTTCCCACTTTTAAGCTTCGCAGAGCACACATGACACTTATTTATACTGTTTATACACTTTTTATGTTGTGCAGCATCTATAATACGTAGTCAGTGTAAGTCTTGAGTTTTTGTTTTAGGTAATTAGTCATATACTGATTTGTAATCTGTGCTTTGTCAGTTGAGGAGGAATGTTTACTATATGCATGAATGCACATTTAAATCAAGACGACAACATGCAATTCACACTGGATCCATTGCATCTAATGCATATTTACACTGCACCTTCACCAGCCATCGAACCGTTCCAACATAAGGACCTTTTTGTCGAATCGGTGTTTGCCAGCTTATTTTTACAGTGATCTTAATGACAAATCCACCTATACTGTTTGCGACATGCCCTTTTAATGATATAGATTTGGTTAGAAATCTGTCTTTGGAGTAGCTGGTACTAGTGATAGCAAAACTGTATTCTGTACCTACAACTTCCAGGCTGACCATTTGTTGGACAAACCAGTCAGCTGTACTGTACTCCCTGTTCTGGTCAACGTCTTCTATAACAGTAGCGTAATTGGATGACATCCTCCAGAAACCTACAACTTCCAGGCTGACCATTTGTTGGACAAACCAGTCAGCTGTACTGTACTCCCTGTTCTGGTCAACGTCTTCTATAACAGTAGCGTAATTAGATGACATCCTCCAGAAACACATGGTAATAACTATCCGGCTCCAAAGCAGGAACAATCTTCTTTCTCTTCTAGCTCATCTTGGCTTTTTTATATACAGTCAAAAGTCAGGCCACTGTCCTTCCCAGAACTATGGGTATGGTGTTCTCAACCAATTGCAATCTGGTGTGACTTTCACATCACCAGAATCATTGAATTTCTTCTGTTGAGTAAAAAAAAGTCTTAAATATTAGTGAGATAGTTTTTGTAACTCCTCCGTTTATTCCATTCGGCAGTAGACCTGATCCCACATTTTCACCTTTTTATGCAGCATTTACAGATGAGATCCAATCTTTCCTGCATCAGCGGCACAATCCAGGTTGGCTGACCATGGCAATACCGCTGTAGAAGCCCCAAGCAAAAAATGGTATGTACCAATGCCAGTGCATACAGATGGGATGCCAACCTGTTGCAGGACTTCTCCACCATTATCAAGCCCTTTCACTTCAGGGAAGATCAATTCTTGGGCAAAATGGTCCTCATCATGTCTGACAACACGGTAGTGGTGACCTGTCTCCTCAAATTGGGGTGTGTGTGTACCAAATCACCAGAACATTGAGTCCTGATTTGGCAATTTCTACATTGGTAGGATTTGCTTTTTATCAACTTACAGGTCAGACACATTTTCGGCAGACTCTGTGTCTTTGCTGACACTCCAAGAGAGCTGAAGTCCTTCACATAGAATGGTCTCTTCACCCATCAGTGTTCACTCGTATCTTCGCTCTTGGGGGACGCCTGATGATTGATTATTTTGTAACAAGCTGGAAGCACAAGTTACAAACCTTCATATCCAGGTCCCGACTCAGAAGCTTTGGCTGTGGATGCGCTCTCAGTCAGTTGAGAGGAGTTGTGGGCTTTTGTCCCTCACCCATAGTCCTGATACCAAAAGTAATCCAAGACTTGCTTTTCAATATTTTAAAAAGTCTTGCAGAAAAACGTAATCCGTAACATACATTGTGCATGATAACTTTGTTTAGAGTAGCCTTTTCTTTTGAATTACAAAATTTTTGATAGATTGCTTATGGAAAAATTGTCATAATCCCGAAGAAATCAAAAAAGACATGCTTTAGTTACCTGAATCATACATGGACATTTCTTAAAGCTAAGACACGATATTACAATTCTTTACATACATGAATAATCAGTGGGATTTTTGTTTTAATTAGGTGTTGTATAAAATAAGATCAGAAAAAGAAAGAAATCCTGCAACTTACATCTTTCTTCTTTACCTGGATAAATACAAATTATTCAGTTTTTAATGAATGCAGTGAGTGACATGATGTCAAGTTTCTGTTTAAATAATAGTAATATGAGGTTCCATTATTACTTTAGTGGATGAAAAATTACTCAGTAATAAAGATTGGACATTTGTGCTTGAGAAGTTAGGGCATTTTGTATTAATGAAAGAGTTTAAAATTGACAACTTAGCTTGTTACGCAATTCTTGTTCTGATCTTGCTATTCATTAGTATTGTTTAAACCAATTATACATAAACCAAATTGAATTGTGAGTCAGGGGTGGGTGTATACTGGAATTTCTGAGTATGTCTCTCCATCACACTTTCTTGTTCTGCTTGTGTCTCCTGTTTTTACATTAAAAGTGTTTCCTGTGTGTGTGTATTCTGATTAGATGATGTTATGGGTAACCTGATTAGATGATGTTATGGGTAACCTGATTAGATGATGTTATGGGTAACCTGATTAGATGATGTTATGGGTAACCTGATTAGATGATGTTATGATTAACCTGATTAGATGGTGCTTTAACAAATGTGGCCTTTGTCAGACTACTATGTTTTAGTTACCTCCATTTTTAATGAGTTGTCTTCGTATTCCAGAACCATTCAGCTTATTTTACAGAAATCTGTCATGTTTGTGTATCATTAGAGAAAGTTTTTTTTTTAGCTATCTCCCCATTTGAAGAATTGTTTACTCTGTTAAACATTTGCATACTGTTCATATCTTTTTTGTCTGAGATGTCTCATACACTTTGTGTATAGGTTGAATCATGAAGATCTAGTATAGCATGCACAAGGTGCTTTTTTGTTAGCTCTACTGGTCAGGTGTCCATCATTTATTACAACACAAGTTATTGCTACTTGATGTAAACTAATGGGAGGATCACATCTAACATTTACAGATACGGCACATACTTTGGAAATCTTTTATCACTGGTATTCCTTGATGATTACTGTATCTACGGAATATGTAAATTGTTGCATTGAAATTATTGTACTTTATCAGTATATTTTTTTAATGACTTCTTGCTTAAGTTCTGGTGGCCTAGTGGTTAGAGCATCTGCCTTGGATGCGGGAGGTTGTGGGTTCAATCCCCAGCTGTCATACCAAAGACTTACAAAAATGGTACTGACAGCAGGCTTGCTTGGCGCTCAGCATTAAGAGGTTAGTGTTAGGACTGGTGAGCCTGTTGTCAAAATAATATGACTGGGTGGGACATCATGCAAAATGTCTGTGGCATGATGCCCAAGTGCTTGATGTCACTATAAACTGCAATATTGCAGACATCATAGCAAAATGACTGAAAAATTATTATAGCTACATTAAAAATCCAAATCACACAGATACTTTGCTTAGTCAGTATGACTTTAAATTGTTACATTAAAAAAATTTGTTGCTCTGCTTCAGGTAAGTAATTGCTAAGTGCAAATTTAATTTTTGCATTAAAGAACTTCATTGCAGAAATTACTTTTTTTGCAATAAAACGTATTTTTAAGGATATGTGAAAACTAGAAGGTCCCTTGGGACTAGCAACTCCTGTTTGTCTTGTACAAGATACAAACAAATCAATTTGTCTGTTCTGCCTTTGAACTTCTTGAGATCAAGTTGCATCTCCATACCACTGCATTCGCCTAAAGTTGTGGAGGACAGTTTAGCGAGCCTCTCGGTGACTGCTTCACAACCAGATGTCCTTTTACTCTCATTTAACTTCTTTAACTTCTTTATTAGAGATGTCCCAGAGGTTTTGTATGTATCACTTTGGGATTTCATTGAGGATCTGGGATTGCCTTCCTGTCAAGACAAAGGAGTTTCAAGACTAGCATGTTTGTCTCCATAGCCTGGAATGCCAATCTTTTTTTTAGTAGCCTCTTGCAATCGTCTGATAGATGAATCTTTGTCGCAGGTTGTACTGCAGCACTTCCTGGAGGTGTTGGCCAAAACCTTGAGGCATGCTTTGTCAATGTTCATGGTGCAGACGTTGCTCTGGATATGTTGAAGATCTTACTGGATCACAGCACAAACTTTCTTAGGGCTTTTTCTTTGGAGGCAAGGATCTTCAGAGGTTTCATTTCCTCTGTGGAATCTTAAGATCTGAGGGATCAACAATGCTGGTCTTCAACATTCTCTCTTGTCCCAATGAATCTAGACAGAAAGTATGCTTAATCGGATCACGCCTTGTGACCCTCCTGAAGATGCTTTTCAGAGGTCTTATTCTCACTATGGAATTCTAAGACCTGAGCAACCAACAGTGCTCATCTCTTGCATTCTCACTTGGTCTATTGAAACTGGATAGGAAGTATACTTACCTGGATAACTACTTGGGACCATCCTGACAGACCAGCGATACTGTTCTCTCTTATTCTGATCACTCTTCTAGACCTTCCTCAGAGTTCCTTTGAGATATTGCAGCTTAAACAGCCCTAGAAGCAACTGTAAATAATCTCTTCCTTTGTCCCATCTCTAGTTAAATGCAGTGTCCTGAAGGTTCAAGAGAGGAAGTTGGTAGGCTCATCACCTATTTATAACAAATAAGTGGGCAGGCCTAAGATACTTGAACCCTCTTCTGCCATGCTCCCATATCCTGGAATTCCAGTGGGTGCTTGGCTAGCTCTCTTTTCAGGCGTTTTGTCAAGAAAAAGCTACACAAGTCCTTTCTATAATAAAAGAAGGACACTAGCATTGTTTCCAGGAATATTCTTTTGGAAGGACCCTGAATTTCTTTCACCAGTCAGACTAGTTCCATTGAGGGAAGAGGTGCATCCTCTTTGGAGAAGGATATGATAGTGGATGTGGCAAATGGTCTCTGGCATTATACGCCTGGATTCACCTGGTTTCTGAGAAAGGTGGAAAGTGAGAACTTACAGTTTGAGTTTTCTGCAATAAACCTATTTTATCAAGAGAAATCATTCAAAATGGAGACTGCCACCATAGGAATTTCGTGAGGCCTGATGACTGAGCAGATTCATTGGCTATAAGATGCATACCTTTGCATGCCTAATTTTTCTCCACACCAGAAATGCCATAGGTTTTACCTGAACCATGAGGTTTGGCGTAGCCTCTCTTCAAGACCTATCTTCAGGTGAAGTGAATTATTGCCACCCTCATATGGAGCCTTGTCACAGATCCTGTCAAATTTCTGGTTCACAGTGACTAAACTTGTACTTTCGCCAAATGTGGAGAAATCTGAGCTAATTCATTGTGTTATTGTTACATGAAGATGAATTTTCTTTTCAACTTTTTGCAAGTTCATTTTCCACTGGACATGACTGAATCCTGGCACTTTGGTGGCACTTCAAGACAAGACTTCATTGTTGGTTTGCATATATCTATTCCACATGTAGACCTTGAATTCTATGGTGGACCAGGTTACGCTAGGAAAACTTTTGTGCTCTCTACTTTCCCGGTCTGTGGAACATTAAACTGCACTAGGATCCCATGAGCTCAGATATCTCTGGGGTCTGAATTTCATCAGCACTTAAACTGGAAGTACATTGGGACTCTTTTGCCAGAAGGGGTTATGATCCAGGGAAATATTTATCCTTCATGTAAACAATTCGGAAATGAAGATATTATTAGGTCTTCATGGGTATGTTGAGCGAATCAAGAGTCATTGTGTGGGTGGTTTCCTCGCAACAATGCACCGATGCTATGTACCTCATGTGACCAGGATATATACATGCTCATTCCCGCTGTGGAGACTTGGAACAACTATGCTTGGCATCAATTGAAGAATTATCCCTTCAGGTTCACCATATATTTGGCAAAGAAAATATGGCATACAGTCTGTCCAGGAGAAGCAAGGAAGTCCTCACCGAATGGTCTCTGTACTAATTCATATCTTTGTTTGGAATGGGCGTGGAGGGATACCCTTGGTGGACTTGGTTATGAGAAGAATGAAGAGGCTCTCCTTTTATGTCCTCCCAGTCCTAGATCAGAAGATTTGCGCAGTGTGATGTGGGAACATCTTTTCACTTACTCCTTCTCACCTTTCAGAATAGTTCTTCAAATGCTTCACAAAGTCAACCGCTCCAGTGGCCTAGTGGTTAGAGCATCCACCTTGGAAGTGGGAGGTCGTGAGTTTGATCCCCAGCAGTCATACCAACGACTTACAAAATTGTACTAACAGCTGCCTCGCATGGCGCTCAGCATTAGAGGTTAGTGTTAGGACTGTTCGGCCTGATGTCAGGATAATGTGACTGGGTGGGACATCATGCTACATGTCTGTGGCATGCATAATGCCCCAGTGCTAGAAATTACTATAAACTGCCTCACTGCATACATTGTAGCGATATGACAAAAATTGTTAAAGCTAAGTTAAATATAATAATCACACATACACACACTTCACAAAGTCAGGACCTCGTTTGTGTAGATATTTCTGATAGTCCATCTGAGACCTCAAGAGATGTGATTTAGCAATCTATTTGACCTGTTGGTAGACCACTCCAAGACATTACCAAGGAGGAGGGCGATTTGTTAATGCCAGCTGTCCATTGTCAGTGCAGCTGCAGACTCGTGTTCTGACTTGAAGAGGGTCAATGTTTTGTTAACACTTAAGTCTGTAGGGCAGTTCTCTAAGGTTTTGGCCATTGTTTCAAACCATCATTTCTCTGATCTTGTTAGGTATTTTGAGTTGACAAAACAAAACTTGTGAACCATTTTGTGATTTCAACAACCTTACCCATAAAAGAACTTTCCTTAGTGACCACAAGGAGTGAAGCTTTATGCCTGGTCTCTAGAAAAAACGTTTGTGGTTCAATGCCATTTAAGAGTAAGTTTCTCTCCGTTTGTCAACCTGGGTTTTTGGGGCAGAAAAGGTTATTTTGATTGGTAAACCCACTTCCAATATAGACTTGTCTGCCCAGTTAAGGTTTTTTGGTTCTATTTGACCATGTCAGAGGGATAGAACAAAGAGTAGGAAGCATCGGTTTGTTCCTTTAGGGGGTTATGCTATTACTTTCTCATCCAAAATTTCCAGATTAGTTGGTCGTTACTGTAAAGAAAACGTTTCAGTTCCTCAGAATTAGGGATCTTTCATTCAAGAAAATTGCTAGTTCATGGACCTGTTTGAATCATTTGTCATTAAAGGATGTTTAGAGAAGAGTGTTTTGGTCACATCCTACTTTCTCTTTTGGCATTCTGTCTTTGGTGCAACAGGCATATTTTCCTTGGCCCTATAGTTATAGTGCAGTATGTGGCCCAGTTTGCTGCCAACTTAGTGGTAGACACTTAATGCCATATTTTTTTAAACCAGCTTTTTGAGACGATCAGCTTCCATCTTTACTGGCAAATGCAGCAAGGCAGTATTACCAGGCCATGCATTGCTATTAAATATGTGAGTGGGTGGTGTACAACTAATTTTTAAAAAGTAGTACATGTCACTAATGCAAAATTACCTCCTCTAACCCAGCTTTGATGGCTAGAATGTAGTCTAGATCAAAGTCTAAGAGGAAGTATATCCTACCTGAGCCACTGATGTGGTAGTCAGACTGGTTCTGGGTTATCTCTGTTCTAGAATGCTGGAACATTCCATCTAATGGGTGGTTAGAATTATGAGCTTGGGCAAGGGGACTCCTCGGGGAAGAGCTAAGCAAGGCAGGCAAGTATAACAATATTACAAAACATTTACCCTACAAAAACTACATTTTCAGACATACCAACCTTTATGACGCTTCACTGAAGTGACACTTAAATTATGAACTTCAGTAACAAAAATTAAGAAATACGGTCATTGCAATCATATCAGGATACAGGTATGTCTGTGTTTGAGCCAGATCTGGGTTTTAGATTCTCTGTAGTTCATCACAAAACTAGTTTAAATTCACATGTGTATTTCACTTGCTTTAAACTGCCCATATTTATCATGCAAAATGCCTGTAAAATCCAGCTGGAAGCTGTTGCCGTTTCAGTATTTTCTAAATCATGTTGAAGCATGCTAACAAGTCATGTTAACACGGCAGTTTTTGTAGTTTTTTTATATTTACCTTTTCAGAACTTTTAATTGACACCATAGAGCCATTTTTGTGATGACATGCTTCTGTATGCGCAATGCAATATTATGCAATATAATGGTCAATATTGTAATATTGTAGTGTAGATCATTTATTGTATCCTTGTAATTGCAGAAGTTGCACATTAAAGATGACTTGGATCTAAAAAGACGTGGTGCACCAGAGTCTTGTGTTATGGTAAGAGTCCATTAGTGTACGTGTCTGTGTGTGTGCCCACATGCATGGGATACTCTTTGGCAAGTTGGTGATGTTGAGATACATTGCATGTATTTTGGCAACACACCTTGTTCAGCTAGATAATTCTATCAGATGTAAAAGTATCAAGCAGTAAAGCGCAGATAATGGGTCAATTATTCTAGAATGAATATTCAAGAATTCTAATCATATAAAATATAATTTTATATGCCTGTGTGTATAGATTATTAAAAAATTCATAAAAATATGAACATGTATATTGTCATATAAATGGAATATTTCTTTTTTGTTACTTCGGGGTTTTCCGGTACAATGTACATAGGACTTGGTTAAGACTTTTGTTTTTTTACATATGAAGTAGTAGTTCATAGATTCAATTTAGAATAAGTTTATACGAGTTGAGTGACCCACTGGAATTTTATTTATTTAAAAAACTTGCCTTCCCAAGTATCATTAATGGATCAGTCCTTGTATTGTTGTTTTTTGCAAGATATTCATTATGCATATTTGTTGATTTGTTATTTTTAATTTAATTTCTCTTTCAGAAACTGAAGGACATAGAAAGAGAGCAGGTTAGATAATACTAAGTGGATTTTAAACAAAGTTCTTTAAGGGAAATAACTCCATTTGCAAGATTTGGAATGGAAATTATCAGCTCATTGGGTAGTTATGTGAAAAAGCTTGCCAGTAGCTTCTCGTGGGTCGGTGTTCTTTTTGGGGTGTTCCCGGGTTCTTCCTCCATCAATAATACTGGCCGCCATGTATAGCCTATCGTGTGCTGAAAAATGTCATTAAACCCTACAACAACAACAATAACGTTGATCTCTGTTCCTTCATTCCACTGACTTTTCATATTCACCATATTGGTGTCTTTTGTAATGGGTCTTTTGTACTGAAGACCACATTGTTTAGTCAAAGTAAAGGCCTTTCAAATATCGAAATTGTTTAGTCTGAATAAGGCATTTCAAAGATCGACATTGTTTGATCTAAGTAAGGTCTTTTGGATATCCAACTTGTTTGGTTTTAGTTTGGTTTTCACATTGATCTAAGTAAGACCTTTCTGATTTTATATATATCATCTTATAATAACTGTCTATAAAGCTGTCAAAACCTTTGTTCTCATCTTCGCCATTTGATGTAATTTTCAACTTTGCAACCGAATTTGTTAGGACTACTACAAAACGTATGGGGTGGGTAGAACATCTGCCTCAGCATTAAGAGGTTAGTATTAGGACTGGTTGGCCTGGTGTCAGGATAATGTGACTGGGTCGGGGACATCATACGACATGTCTTCATCTTCACTGGGTTATTGATCCACTTCATTTTACATCAAGCCTTTACATAGTTAGCAAGTTGAAATGGTATCTGCCATCAGACTTGATGCAGCTGAAATTGATCAAATCAGATCTCTTGTTATATTTGAAGTTGGGAGATTAAGAATAATCACATGGCCTCGAAATAGAATGATACATTTTGCGCAAAAGTTTCTCAGTTTTCAACAATTTAAGCAACTTATTATTCCACCTTTTTGAATACCTAACAGGTCACATAATGAGTTCTGTCATTGATTAATTGATTTTGCTTGCTGTGATCAGGGACTCTCATGTCAGCAATAGGGCACTTGTTCAAAGCACTATTTCAGCTGGCTAAATACACCAAGAGTTGATGTGGAATGAAGTGGATTAACCACCCAACGCTTGTAAAAATGACACAAGCCTAAACAGAGTAATGAGAAAGAGTAATTTATTCAATCCTCCAATTCTGGAACAATGAATTCCTTCAAGATATTTTAGGTCCATGCTTGGGGTCGATTCAGACAAAATGAGTTTTGTTTCTTGTTTGTCTGTACCAGCTCAAGATATACTGAGGAAGTTCTGAAATTTGTTAATAAATCAGCAGTAGCTTTATTTTTTCAATTTTTTTTACTAGCAGGTCTTGTCAGCAAATGATTTGAAGAAACTGGTGGACGAGTCAGAAGTCTTGGACATATTTGCTATGAAGGGCCTCCTGATCAGCCTCTGTCAGGAAGGTGTAAGTTGTAATAGATTTTGACAAGATTTAAATGTAATATACTGCAGTTAGAATATCATAACATCTGCCATGAAGGATCTTGGTGAAAACAGTCATAATTGATTCTATTTGAATAATAATCATACATGGTTAACAGTGTGCAAACATATGCCAGAATGCTGGAGAAATTAGAGCTGTAATATTTGATAAAGAGATGTACTACACAGTCGGTTTTCAAAGATAGATCTCTTTGGCCTATTTAACATGTCAATGACATTCTGTAGTATTTTTACTGACATGCAGAAAGGTCTAGCATGTCCTTTGAACATGTTTTAATGATTTTAGTACACTAAAGACACAAGGTCATCTGAGCTTTGGAATGGCCTTGCATATGTCATGCTTGACCACCATCAATACTGGCCAACATGTATAGCCTATCCTGTGCTGAAAATGGCATTAAACACAAAAATGACAATAGGTGTTTTTTTCAATAATGGTGAAACTTTGTTTTTTTTTTAATCTTTATTTCCCTTTATATATTTAAAAACTCCATTTGAATTTTTTTTTAGATAGTGCCCTCATAGTTTCTTATACAATGCTGTTCTCATTATATTGTGATTCCATATATATATTATCATATGGTTTGGTACATAACATGATCATTGGTTATGTACCTGTATTATAATAAGGGAAAACTTGGTAAGACATCTTTGAGAATCCAAGATTTCATTTTTTGTTAGAATAGGCTAGATAAAGTACGCAATTCATTCATGCCATACTTGTGAAGTGGTATCAGTTCAGTGGCCACTATGAAAATCTCTCTGAAAACCTGTTTTTCTGGACAAAAATCATCTACCTTGCGTTGTTCCTGAACCAATTCATAAACCCAAAGAAAATGGTTGGAAATATCTTTTTCACTCTCAAAGGTACTTTTGATATTTCAACAGCCACCATTTCTGAAGGAATTAGTTTTGGCTATCAGTCTCTCAATCCATGAAGTTCAGGATGTTTGTACATTTTGGATCAATAGTAATCGTTCCTCTCTTGGGGGATATCTTTTAGAGTTCCATTTGCTTCTCCATTCATTGGCACACCTGAGCACTGGCGTTTATGAATTATGCCCAGTTGTGTTAGCCCAGCAAGTTATCACCAAGTCCTCTTCCATTCTGCAGTAGCACCCTAATGGAATTAAATTAACTTGGTGGTGATAGTTATGTGGGGTCATTAGCTTCCCTCCAGACTGGTACAGCCATCATTGTAATATCAAGTAATGTATTGTTGCATTTAAAACATATTCAGTGAGCTTTTCTGCTCATAATAGCATATTTGAGAATTTGTTTTGAAATCAAATGTAAGATTAGGTGAATGACAATGAAGTGTAATATTTGTGCGAGTCCAACAAACCAAAATAATTTCTTATCATTTCAGAATGTGAAAGAAGCAGAGAAGTACAAGGATAAGTTGCTGTCTTCTGGGTATGAAGTAGACCTTGCTCTGCAAAGAGCTTTTCTGCTCATGTATGGCAACTTGGAGGGTGCCTATGAGAAGACTCTGGAGTGTTGGAATAAATTGTAGGTCATGATCTGAGTGAATAACAACAGTATTAGATTAGATCTTATCCTTGTTCTCGAAACATTTTGTACAAGAAACTATCTCAGGCTGAAAAGCCCAAATCTACATGGGCCACATTAGCTTTATCTTCATTTGTGTAATTTAATATGCCAGTAAGAAGAATTGAAACAGATGCAGATCAACCCCACATGCACAAGTACTTCAAAATTAAATGTAGGAAACACAAGATACATAGTCTAATTAAAATGTACAATTTAAAAGCATGTGCATTTTTTTTTTCATAGACAATTTAGGCCAATGGGAACATGTGACAAAAATATAGCCCAGTAAAGTTTAAGATAAATTGGAATCTAAAATGAAAATACAAAGGACAGGTATTTTATTGATCAAGAGATCTCATTTCTAAAGAAAAGTACATTGTAGCAATGATGGACTTAAAACCCCACTGTATTACACTGATAAGAAATCTATCATAATAGTCAGAACACCACTGTTTAAAGGAAGTGAAAATTTGGCAGAACTTATGTTAGAAGAAAAAAAAAATTTGGGAGCATAAATATCCAGAACAAAATATGTTGCATGATGCACCAACAGATCTTGGTCTCTGCAGTTAGCTGGTAGTAATCAGGAGAACAAACAACATAGACCCTGATCAGCTGGTACATGATGTTATGCAGATCAGGGTGTATGCAGTCCTTATGATTTTGCTTTAAGTCACAAATATGCGCTTATGGAATAAACACAAAACTATGGAAATGTGATGTGGTAAAATCTGGATAGTTGGCTTGTCTGTTTCAGAATTTGGATCTGGGTTTTATTTTAGATTTTTGGGAACATGATTAACCCATTTTATCCTGAATACATCTACTATGTAATACCTCATTCTATCCTGAATCTACCAGTGGTCATATCCCATTTTATTCTGAGTATGACTGTGGTCGTCCTCTACCACGTATGTGTGTAGTATCTCTAGAAACATGTTACACATCACAAATATTTGAGTACTTTACCAACACAGGAAATGGATAAAGCATGCATGCACAGTGTCATGTAAACAAAATGTGGTTAGAAAAGAAATTGATGGCTTGAAAATCAATCAATTTGGATGATTCTGAAAAGATGGTTGCTATCACTTAACTGGCTTGACGCAGCTCTTCCATTTTTGTGCTTCATAATATATGTGCTTGTGGTCTATCTTCAACATTATTGTGTTTCATCATGCAATAACTGTTCAGTTTGTATGTGTTTCTTCATCTCCTTGTTTTGGAAACAAGAACAATTAAGACGTCTTTTGTTTTTTAATAAATTGCCATCACGTGATCACCAGTCAACTCGCTTATGCTATGACGGACCCTCATTAATTTCTTTAAAGGACAACACCTTGGCTCTTCATACTACATTGTGCTCAAGACTAAACGAACTGGGACTTCATTCGTCATTACATAAATGTAAATGGAAGTGAAAAAAGAAACTTTTCAAAGCTGGCCAGCGTAGAACAGGATAAACAATTTAAAATTCGGCCATTAATTTTGATAACCTGGTGCAAATCCATCTTGAATCATCAACAGTTGTCAACTGTCCCAGAGATACCATTGTGTGTTGCATTATTTAACACCCAATTAGTAGGGCCCCCGGAAAATGCACAGATAACAACGACCAGAATATCGACGTCTTTTTCCTGACAGAAACATGGCTAAAAAAATCAGGCAATGAACCCAAGTGTGCGGATTTAACACCCACTGCTTACTCCATCAAGTCATTCCCCCGCCAGTCTCACGAGGTGGAATTGTTGTCATTACAAAGAATTCCATGATAAAATGTTTTAAATACAACACAGCCTTGAATTTCTGCTACACACATCGTTTGAACTACTCCAAACAACACTCGCACTGGAACAAAGGCCAGTCCAATCTCTACCACCCTCCTCCTAGTAGAAAAACAAGCTGAGTGAATCAGTCTTTTTGGATCAGTTTCCGAATCTTCTGGAGTTTGGAAATTCCATTAGTGGCAACCTAATTATTCTTGGAGATTTCAACTTTCACTTTTTCCCGGAAACCCATACACATCAAAACTCTAGATTCCATTCATGTTTTCAATCTTAAACAGTCAGTTAACCAACCCACCCATAAACTTGGTCACAGTTTAGATTGATTTCTTTATAGACCTGATGATAATATTCTGCAATCCACCCTTGTATCCCATGAACTTGCATCAGATCACCTCTGCATTATATGCCATCTGGACATATATGTCCCTAACCCTCCACCTTTATTTGCTACTAAGAGACACCTCTGTATGATAAATAGAACCAAATTAATGCATGACATCCAAGAAAACCTAACAGCTTGCTTACCTCCTACAGCCAAACAACTCGATAACTACCATTGTTCATTACTTGAAAAACATTCCCCAACCACCAAGTGCAGAGTATCAATAAAAAAATTTGTTCTCCATGGTATAGCAGTGTTAAGGACCAGCTTCATACTGCTAAAAGACATCGCCTTAAAACAGAGAGGCTTTGACATTCCACCAGACTCATTATTCATAAACAAATCTATGAAGCTGCTAAGAAGAACGTCACAAACATAGTCCATTTAGCCAAATTATTCCACTACAATACTAAAATCACGTGGAGTTCCAGCAGCAAAGAGCTCTTTGAGATATCTAACAATCTAATGTCAAGGAACAAATGTACACCACTTACAACTACTTTCTCTCTAGCAGACTACCATCGTAAAGCCTCTGCTGAAGAAATCAACACTTGACCATAACGATTTAAAGAACTACCACCAAGTTTCTAATCTCCTGTTCATATTAAAAAAATCTTAGAAAAAGCTGTTCTAAACCAACTTGTATCTCATTTGAATTCAAAGTCTTTTTAGCAATGTACCATCTGCCTATGGCCCTTGCCACAGTACTGAAACTACTTTTCTGAAAGTATTTAATGACATTCTCTCTGCTTTGTTTGTCTTCAGTATTTGACACAATAGACCATGATATATTACTTCACCGTGTCCAGCATGTATTTGGCATTCAGAATACAGCCTTAGTGGTTCAAGTCCTACATAGTCAACAGCACATATTGTATCTGCAAATGGAATACACTCCAGCCCAGTTGAGTGGTTCAAGTCCTACTTAGTCAACAGCACATGTATCTGCAAATGGAATACACTCCAGCCCATTTGAGTGGTTCAAGTCATGCTTAGTCAGTAGGACACATTGTATCTGCAAATGGAATACACTGCAGCCCAGTCGATCTATGTGGTGGTGTTCCACAGGTGACTGTTCTTGGACCCGTTCTCTTCATTCTATACACCCAGCTACTATCAAGTGTCATGGATCATCACCCAGTGTCTGACCAACTGTACACTGATGACACCCAAATATACAAGTCTGGCCACCCAACTGAAGTTGATGCTACCATCCAAAGAGTAGAGATTTGCATTTCTGATGTGAAATCATGGATGACATGTAACAAGTAGCAGATGAATGATGATAAAACTGAGGGCATTCTGATCCCAGCACAAAGATTTTCTCATTCACATCCTTTACCTCAAACAATAAATATCAGCAACCCCAACATTAAATTCACAGTCAGTACGAAACCTAGTTATTACTCTAGACAGTACTCATACATTGCACCAACATGTCATGAACATATGCAAGGCTGCATATCTTGAGCTGAGATGCATCAGCTCCATTCGCAAATATCTTTCATATGATGCCACTGAAACACTTGTTTGTTCATTAGTACTTTCAAGACTGGACTATTGTAACTCAATTCTGTCTGGTTCGTCTCAATATCTACTCCAGAAACTTCAAAAAGTTCAAAAGACAGCTGCTCTGATTATCTTTAGGGTACCATGATCACAGAACACCTCCCCACTGCTCTGTACCTTACACTGGCTATCCATTTGATCCAGAATCTCTGTGCTATGTTTCACTAACGGGCTCCAGAGCAACATACCTATCTGGCCTCACCCATGTGTACACACCAGCAAGATACTTATGCTCCTCTCATTGTTCCTACTATGAAAACTAAGTCATATGGACAAAGTTCTTTTGCATACCAGGGCCGGGCAATGTGGAATGAATTGCCCATTGAAAATAGACACAAAGACATAGTGATCCCTTATAAGAGTGCTCTTAAAACTCGCCTTTTTCTACTGCAAGAACAAACTTAAAGACCTAATAATTTCAGCATTTTTTATGTTTTCAAATTTCATGTTTTTTGTGTTTTGTTTTTCTGTAGTCGTATCATGAAAGATGTTGTAAAGCGCTTAGAGCTGCTAAAGATTAGGCGCTATACAAAGTCCTCATTATTTTTATTATTATTATTGACTTAAATGATGGGTTAGAATGAATCAAGTTGATAAAAGAGATGATACATGGCTTCATGCAGTTTTTGACAGTGATTCGGAGAATGAAGCTGACTTTCAAGTCTTTCAAGAGGAATTGGTCCAGGATGATTTTTCACCTTGGTTGCAGCCACAATTTGAATTGATAGCATATTATTATTGTTTACATAGTGATGATGTGGACCTCAAAATTTGGACAAACATTGTACTGATTAATTACCTTTATCATGGTGAAAGATTTCTAGGATTGAGTTTTTTTGAGAAACTGCATGCCGAAGTACATGTTCTAGAGTGTGAAGTAAACAAATTGTGCCAGGTGTTTTTTTGTCCAATTTTAGTAAAATTATTATAACTTTTCAACTAACAGTGTATGAAACTTCCAATTTGGACACAAATACTAGAAATATAATTATCTTTATTGTATTCACATACTATTAGGAGTATTTCATTCATCTTCATGAACAAGATTCACTGAACATAAAGTTTTTAAATTTTTTTTTCTTGTTTCAAGTCGTATTTAAAAATACATTTGTAAGTTTGTATATTGGTATATGATAAAACAGATCACTGTTGCAAATTTTATTACTTTTTCAAAGATATATAGTTTTAAATACTTTAAAAGAGAAATAACAGTGTTAAAACATTCTTAGTAGACATGGTGAAGGTCATCACAATTTATGCTGCTGCTGTATGATGTTCCGTTTTACCATAATGTATTTAGAATTGCTTCTCAGGAATCAGGCACTATGGTTGAAATTGGTAAGCAGGATAAGATGGGTTATCTTTACAGTAGTACCTCAGATGCTCTAAACCACATTTTTCATGCAAAGCATCTGTATGATCAAACTGTTGATATTATCATTTTTACAAATGACATTCACTGCTCTGATGGTCTAAGTGGTTAGAACGTTCGCCTCAGATGTGGGAAGTTGCATGTTCGAAACCCAGCCAAGTTATACCAAAGACTTATAAAAATGAAACTAACAACTTCCTTGCATTGCTCTCAGCATTCAGATGTTGGTGTTGGGACTTGTCAACCTGATGTCAGGATAATGTGACTGGGTGGAACATGATGCTATATGTCTGCAGCAGTGCTAGATATCACTATAAAAATGTCAAACTGCAGACATTGTAGCGATATAACAAAACTTGTTAAAGCTGTGTTAAAAATCCAAATCACAGACAAATCACGCACACACAAATGGCATTCAACAAGCGCCTAATGTTTCAGAAGAATCGGAAAGTAAGTCTCGTAGAAAATGTTAGTAATCAGTATAGAAGAATAAAAAGAAATCAGATTCTTGTGAATAAGAGCGGGAAGGGACACAATTACATTTGGCGGACATCACATGTAGATTTCAGCATGTATTGTGGCAGGAGATATGATTGCTGCTGTCGAGTGAAATGGGAATAAAATTCCAAGAATTGCATCAGGTTGAGATAACGCAACCAGTCATTGAGTTGCATAGGGTTTGGCAATGAGGTTTTTGCTAATGGTAAATGTACATTACAAACATTTCAGTTGAAAATAATGTATACTGTCACTGCATCAATTTAAGTTTTTGAGCTTTACAGTAGCAGTATTGTTGTACATTATTGAAAACTAATCAGACTTTTGGGAAGAAGAAAAAATTGCATTACAGAGACAGTCTTAAGTTTGGTAGGTTTGTGTATATTATTTGCAGTTGGACTTGTATGCATGAATGCACTATTTTTTTTCTCTATTTTTTTGTTCTTATAGGAATGAACATTTTCCTAGCACACCACACTGGTCACAGTATCATATTGCCGTTGCTGTACAGGAGATGGAGCATGGCTCACTGGAGGGTACGTACAAACTGGATCCATCTATTACTGCTAATTTAATTACGATAATGTCGGTTCTTTTAAATTTTATTACATTATATTCTTCTTAGAGTACAGCAGTCCGGATCAAATATACAGTATGGCACAAAGCTTGCTATGCTACATAGCTGTTTGTCATCATGTTTTTATAAATGTGACTTATGATGAGCTTGCCTGTGTCATCGCATATTTATTAGTCTTTTCGCTTGCTGTCAGTTCACATAAATAACAGTGTTCTTTATTGTCACTTTGAAGAAAATAGTATGTATATGCTGGCCAAATTAATATGTGGAATTTTACTTAAAGCTAAATCAGTAACTGTTTGTGCTCAAGTTACCCTGCCCAGCCACTTTATCAAGCTTAGCATCATGGTTGATGTATGGATCTGTTAATTGGCACATGTGAATCTTGACATGTACCTAAAATTAACAAATTCTATTCACACATTAATCATTTCAGTATAATTGCATGCCATAATCAGCATACAGAACAACACCACATGTTAAATACATTCTGACAACATTACTTGTCATATTGATCCAGAGATGTGGAAGACTCCATTTGTTGAACCAAATGTTATTGAAATCATTATTGCTTAAAACAAATTTGGTAACTATTGCTTTATTTTAATGTGATCAGATGAAAATTCACTCAGGGCTATTCCATTTAAACATACCCCTAGGTGGGGGAAGGCACATTAAAAAATAGGTGACCACATAGAAGTGATTTTTTTCTACCACCACAAGTCAGAGCAGTGAATTGTGGACACCCATGCCCATGAATAGAAGCAAATTTTTTAAATTCATTACCGTGCATACAAATTACTTTAATAAAAGTGAATTATATGTTAATTAATTTGTATTATTTGTAACTTGAATAGAAGTATTATTTTAAATGTCAGGAATAAAATATAATGGCTCTAATTAATATTTTTGATTAAAGATAATATGATAAATAAAAAACACTTTGTGAATAGTAATAATAAAGTGAGTTGTTCATTTTTGATCAACCGGGTATTTATGGTTTTCAAGTTTAAGGATGAAACATTGCCTTGACAGTTTATTTGGATTAAAAACCCAATATTTATTTACATGGTTTAAGATCAATCTGTTATAATAACCTAAATAATAGCACTCGGAAATTATATATGAAATTTGATAGCGGGCCATACATCTAAGTTTAAAAAAGTATTTTCAAGTTAGAAAAGGTAATATGTATTTTATATGAAGGTATTAAAGAAATAGTAAAACCACAAGATGCCTGAATTACTTTTATTTCCATGGTGACAAGTCGAGGTTTTTCATAAAGTAACTCAACATATGAGATTTTTAATAAAGTAATTCTACAAATTTGGGCATAGTAACACCTCGGGGCATGAGCAAGCTAATTTTACATTTCTCCCATTTGATCTCGGGTCAATATGAAAGATTGGGCAAAGAAAACTGAATATACAGAAACAGCAATTTTCATTTATATCCACTAGCTACGATGTCGTAGCCTCAACTTGATTTGTTGCGGTTGAGGTACGAGTAAGGGTACTAATATTTGTACTATTATATCACATGATGTGCAGTGGAACCCCGCTATAACGCGCCCTGCATTAAAGCGAATTTGGATATAACGCGGTTGCGCCGTTGCTCCCGAAATTTCGTATATTTATTAGCACATGATTTTTTTTTTTCTTCAAAGTATGTGAAATAGTATATTACGAATTTATCGTCATTTTCTGGCATATGGTGAAGAAATCACATATGAATTCGAATAAAATATGATCGTGGCTTGGTCCTTGAAATTTTAAATATATGTATGTGTATTTTTCTCGTACCAAGACATTTTTTAAAAATTTTAAGTACAAGTAATAGTGAGTAAAACGTTTGCTGTCATTTTGGGGAAGAGTTCGCGTGTGAATTATAATATAATATGGTTGTGGCGTAGCTTCTTAAATTTAACAGTTTCTCAGGTTTTTTAAGTCTTGTGCCAAAACATGTGGTCTTTTTAGTTGTCTTCAATTAATTCTGTATACAATTGTTGCTCAAACAAAAGCCGACGTGTGTTTCTTCTTTAACTGCACACACAACCAAGCAGCAGACAATGCGGTGGTTGATACAACTGTCTCACAGTTTAATAAACATAAAAAAACGAAAGCCGCCAACATGTTTTCAGGGCTTGGCGGTGTTTTTAGACGCAATCAGTTGACCAGTAAATAGTGTCCGCTTTACTAGCTTGAAATTGAGAGGGTATGAAATTATACATGCGTTCAGCTTAAAAATAATTATAAAAGAAACTTATGACCATTGCATTCCTACTGCACTTAGTTCTCGGGGGTTTTACATGCGTACGAGGTTTACTTATGAAATCGTTATTAATTTCCCCTTCTTTTTTTTTTATGAAAAAAATATTTTACCATTACGGAAAAGCAAGTTCACAAACGGAAGTCGTTCATTGCACTTTGCGCAAATACAAATTTTAATTTGATTTTGGGGAAGAGATCGTGTATGAATTCTAATAAATACTATTATAATACGATAAAGTACGAGGAATAGTGTGTAAAACGCGGCTTCTGAAATGTATTAATTTCACCAGGTTCTTGAATTGTTATGCCTAAATAAACATCGGAAATATTACTTATTATCGATCCAAGCGTAAAGACAAGTGTTCTTTAACTGCATACACAACTAAGCAGCAGACATTGCGGTAGATCAGTGGCGCGCGACCATTACAGACTCACTTTATTTAGTTCACAGATTTTACATGTATGGTGTTTGTTTATAAACTTGTCATTAATTTCCTAATTTTTTTAAAATATAAAAATGTCACAAATATATTTTACCATTATGGAAAATCAAGTTTACAATTTGTATAGACACCGTTCATCCTGGAACGTAATGAAATGTAAACTCGCGTCATCTTTCTTAACCTAATTTTCTGTTAATTTTTCCGATTTAATTCAGACACATAATGATTTATGACAAAAATATTGAATAGTTTAAATACGTTTGCAATTTTTGCAATGGAATTACACGTATTATGGATTAGATTTCCACGACGGTACTATATCAGATGGTAAGTAAACGGTGTTAATACTCTGTTCATGCTATATATTGGACATGAAATTCAGACACAACGATCTAGGACAGAATTATTTAATATTTTAAATCTGTGCAATTTTCCATTGGAATTGCATGCATTATGGATGAATTGCATGCCACGACAGCACAATGGTAAACTATGTTTATACCCTATTCATTAAATAGCATCACTCGTATTATCAATCAACGTGTATTTTCAAGAGGAAAAAACAATAAAAATTAGTAAAACTATTTAATGCAAAGTAATAACTATAAATATATTATCCATCTATTATTTTAAATAAGTCTTATTACTGCATTCCATTTAATTTTCGTCTGATAATACTCTGATTTTTTACATTTGACATGAGTACACGTATATATGCCAATGCGGTGTTTGCTGAAAAAAGCCGCATTAACGAGACACCGCTATTAACGCGATCCAATTTCTTGGACCCCAATTATCGCATTATAACGGGGTTCCACTGTATTTTCATTCTGTAATAATGGACAGAAATTTTAAATATGTAAAAGTCGAGGTTTTTAATAAAATGACCAAACAAAAAAAATGGGAGTTGGTAGACAGTACCAATCAACAGAAAAATGGGCACACAGTCGTAAATATTAATAAATCCATTTGTGAATAATGTACGCAAGCCTAACTTCCGTAAGTCACTTAATGCAACCATTCGGATCACATCGCCAGTATTCCCTAGTTGATATTCAATTAATTACGATTGGTATTAACCGAATCGCGTACATTCAATGAAGAGTCGCAGGGCTGCGCATAGTTGCTTACATTTTAATTATCAGTCATGCATGCACTATAAAATACTACAAAGGAAGACACTTCTCTGCCTCCTCACGCAAGCTATTGAAGAATCAACGCTGATACTTTAAGCTAAACTGTGTGTAGCGTAATAAATTTGGTAACGATGTTCATACTCCTACTAAAACTATTACGTCATATTTATAAATTTACGGAATGTCCAACCATTTTCCCACCCCACGCAAAAAAATGGAATTCTGTCCCCTTTATAATCAACTGAAAATCAGTTTCTACCTAGGTTCAGTGCCTCATTTTCAGTCAACCAATGATAAGACAGCATTCCATTATGTGCGGTGCACTTGCATATTAAGTAGGTGCGATCATGGCCATGTTGAGCTATAGCGTGGGGGAAAATGGCCTGACATTAAATAAATGTATATACGTCAATGTTTTAGTATGCATACAAAGTCAAATGCCTGAGCAAAACATAGGTACAAAAAGTATTATGTTACATGCAATTTAACTTAAAGGGTCACATGAGAAAGTGCGCAATCCGGTTTATTTCAAGGATGTATTTTTTCTGGATGCACATACTTGTCATACAAATAGTTCTAACCAATCAAATGTAAGCTAAGAGAAAGGGCCTTTTTCTAAGTTTGCGGAGTTTCAAATGTATGATTTTCAAAACTTAATTCTGATGCTGAAGAATGTCTCAACCTTGTATCTGTCTATCGTCAAGTTCTCACCTCTAAAAGTAGCCACAGCCGACTCCAGGCCGACTGAAGTCAGACATCTTCCACGGACCACATGTTACACTGTATTTCTGTCACCATTTATTGTCCTGTTCTAAATATTCGGCTGCAGCATCCATACCATATATGGCTACATCTGAAGACTTCGGGATATCCACGTTCCCATTGTTTCCGTATTTCCGTTACAATCCGTCGGAAATCCCACGAATTACGATGAGTAATCCGCAGTGTTAACGGGGGGGGGGGAGGAGAGGGACAGAAGAGAAAACAAACACAACGATGGCATTATAGAAACATATTATTAAAATAAAATAGGCACCACTGATAGAAGCATTTTTTATTTTGATATGACATGGCACAGAAGGGATTGTTTATTGATGACCATGCATGGAAGTTTTTTATTTTGCCGTCCGTGGGGTAGTGGTATGTTTAAATGTAATAGCCCTCAGCTACAGATGTGGATATCATTTGCAATTATCAGAATGATTTTTCTGTTTTAAAACAGAATTCTGCTTTTATCCAGACTTTAATCCGATCTTTCTTCATATAGTCCGTTTTTATTTTTAAAAATGATAGGTTTTTTTTCCGGTTTCTAATCATTTTTTTCAGTCCCATTCCACAACAACCCTTGTTAACATATTCACTCCATAGATTAGTTAGCTCACAACTCTCGTAAAGAGTATTCTGATTGTTCAAAAGTTTAAATTCATCCAATGAATCTTCGTGTAAAGGAAACTGATGGCAATGGAAAGAAGAAGCGTGCTGTAGTTGTTGAGAGAGACGATGACACGAAAAGTTTAGATAAAGGTTTTATAAAAACAAGGGAATGGCTGGAACGAATTGTCGACGGAAATTGAGTGGGTCAATTTATAAGCAAACTGAATGCTCGAGGACTGGCATTTTGTGCCCTGCAATATATACATTACAGAAGTCGTGGTTGAAAGAGTCTGGAACCGCACCTACCAATGAAGCTGCATATGGAAAAAGGCTCTAGTTGAGAATGAAAAGAAAGGACTGCACATTGAGCCAGCAAAATCATTAATAACAAAACGAAAGACTAAAGTCTAAAGAAATCTTTCTTAAAGCTGCAAAAAGAGGCATATCAACAGCTTGTGTTCAGTGGACAAAAAGACAGGTTAATATATAGGATTATTTGTATATAGATGATGTATTTGGGTGTTTATTTTACATATTTATTATGAAAAGATAGAAGTGTAATCTCTTGGCAGCAAAATATGCCTAATTATTGACTTAATTACGATGTGAACACAGACATGCACATGAAATAGCTTAAGTACCAATAGTAATGGAGAACGAATTCATGTGACGATAAATATTGTAAAATTATTAAAATTTTTGGTAAGTTTTTTAGTTTTTCAAATGATTATTTTGTTACATATTATGGTCACAAGTTGC
The DNA here is from genome assembly GCA_030141615.1 of Unio pictorum. NCBI lineage: Eukaryota > Metazoa > Mollusca > Bivalvia > Unionida > Unionidae > Unio > Unio pictorum. The sequence continues at coordinate 942,400 of JARLTB010000031.1, read as the reverse complement.
ATCAGGAGCAGATTTTCATGCGTGTAAAATGCATTTTCAGTTAGGGGTCTTCAACCCCCGGAACCCCCTGATCAGGGACGCTGCCCCTCGAGACCCTGTTGGGGGAGTACCCCCAAAACCCCCCTTTCACATTTTCATTTTTTTTTTTTTTTTTTTAAGCTCAAAATCATGTCTGAATTATGAGCTTAACTGTAATTCAAAATGTTTTGGCATAACAGCAGCATAGATATTATTTAGACTAATCTATACTTTTAAAGATTTCTGACATAAGCTTTTAACCCCAAGCTCGCTCTTTAGATTCACAGAGAGAAAGAAACTTTTTGGCATTAGCTTACCTGGCCTGAAGTCCAAATTAGCCTATATTAAGACCCTGTATTTTTTGTCTGCAGAATGTGTCCATCAATTATTGCCATTTTAAACTTCCACTAATCACTTGACCAATTGTCACCAAATTCGCTACAGAAGGTCTTGGTAAGAAGTACTTTCAATTGATGCAGTTGATGCATCTACTACCTAATATTGCGGGGCACCGTGTGGCCTAGTGGTCTAAAGCGCAGTCCGTTACGGATCACTTCCGTCTCACCTGTCTGCATGGGTTTGAGTCTAAGATTCGGCTAATGTAGTTATGTGAGAAAGCTTGCCAGTAGCTTCTCGTGGGTCGGTGGTTCTTTCCTGGGGTTTTCCTGGGTTCTTCCTTCACCAATAATACTGGATTTTAATTATAAACATTAACCTTTGCATTTTTGTATAGTAATATTGTATCTGAAAGCTTGTTTCCACTCCGGGAATTTTACTCCAGCTTGGTTGACAAGTCTATGTTGTCATAGTCTTAGATTATGTAGCAAGTCAGATCCATACATGTTAATAACATATTTACATTGATTTGCAGAAAATGTTAACTGCTAAAGAAGATAAATTATGGTGCATTGGTTTATTTGATACAGATCTTGACTTTGATTTTGTTTATGGGTGAATCTGTATTAATTGTATTTTTATCTTTAAAATGAACTTGTCATTAGATTCGCAGAGCTTCTGACATTCTTGCAACACCATTTCTGATAAACTTTTGATCGCAAAATAGGTCAGATAAACATCTTGTATATGATTGGAAAGTTGTGTTTTTACAGTACAGTGGAACCTCGCTATAATGCGCCCCGCCATAGCGCGAATTCGGATATAATGCGGTCGCAGCGTGGCTCATGAAATTTTTTTTTTTAATTCACACATTTTTTTTTTCGTCTTGAAGTGTTATGCCAAAATAAACATGATGCGATCTTTGTGGTTGTCTTGCATTAATTCTGTATACAATTGTTGCTCTAACAATAGCCGACATGTCTTTCTTCTTTAACTGCACACACAACCAAGCAACACACAATACGGTGGTTGATAAAAGCTTCGCAGTTTAATAAACATAAAAAAACGAAAGCCGCCAACATGTTTTCTGGGCTTGTCAGTGTTATTAGATGCAATCAGTTGATCAGTAAATGTTTGCTTCACTAGCTGGTAATTGAGATTTATGATATTGACCTTTTTCAGCTTAAAAACAATTATAAAAGTGACTTGTGACAATTACATGCCTACTGCACTTAGTTCTCAGGTTTTACATGTGTATGGGGTTTGCTTGTGAAATGGTTATTAATTTCCCCCTTCTTTTTTCTAATAAATATTTTGCTGTTACAAAAAAGCAAGTTCACACACGGAGGTCGTTCAATGCACTTTGCGCAAAAAAACGTTTATTATGATTTTGGGGAAGAGATCGTGTATGAATTCTAATACAATATATAATATGATAAAGTATGAGAAATAGTGTATAAAAGGCGGCTTCTGAAATGTATTAATTTCACCAGGTCCTTGAATTGTTATGCCTAAATAAACATCGGAAATATAACTTATTATTAATCCAAGATTAAAGACACGTGTTCTTGAACTGCATAAACAACCAAGCAGCCGACAATGTGGTGGTTGATACAAGATAATCGCAATTTAATAAACATAGAAAAAATGAAAGCCGCCAATATGTTTTCTGGGCTTAGCGATGTTATTAATGGGAATCATTTGACTTGTAAACAGTGTCGGCTTTGTTAGATGGAAATATTACATGCGTACAGCTGGGAAAAAAACTTTATATCAGTGGTGTGTGACCATTACAGACTCACTGCATGTTATGATTTAGTTCTCGGATTTTATATGTATAGTGTTTGTTAATGAACTCGTAATTACTTTCCTATTTTTTGTATTTAATTTTTTTTTACCGTAATGGAAAATTAAATTTGTATAGACACCGTTCATAGACCCTGGAACGTAATGAACGTACACTTACTTCGTCTTTCGTAACCTAATTTCCTGTTCATTTTTCTCATTGAATTCAGACATAATGATTTGTGAAAAAAATATTTCTTTAATACGTTTGCAATTTTTGCAATGTAATTAGGTACAGGTATTATGGATTAGCTGCATGCCGTGATGGTACTATATCAGACGGTAAGTAAACGGTCTTAATACTCTGTTCATGCTATATATTGGACATTAAATTCAGACATAATGATCTTGGACAAAATTATTGAATATTTTAAATTATGCAATCTTCCAATGGAATTGCATGAATAATGAATGAACTGCGTGCCATGACGGCACGATAGTAAACGATGTTAATACCCTCCCTATTCATTATATAACGTCAGTCGGGGTGTTATCGATCAATGTGTATTTTTAGGTGAAAAACAATAAAAATTAGTAAAACTATCTAACGTCAAGTAATAACCTATAAATATACTATTCGTCCACTTTTTTTAACAAGTCTTATTACTGCATTCCATTTAATATTCGGCCGATAATACTCTAATTTTTTACATTAGACACGAGCCAATGCGGTGTTTGCTGGAAAAAAATTAAAACACTGTAAAAAAAAAAAAAAAATGCGATAACACAACCCCGCTTTTAATACAATCCAATTTCTTGGACCCCAATTATCGTGTTATAGCGGGATTCCACTGTACTACAGAAATAGGTTTTTTTAAATAGTTGCCTCTTGAATTATATAAATCTTGATGGGCGAAATTGGGCACACATGGATCTTTTATTTGTCTGGCAAGGATGCAGTTAAATATTATGGTGTACTGGTGTGCTTTATTGTGCCTGCCTTGACATAATAATATCCAGCTCTTACTCTTAGAGCAAACCATCATAATCCACAGAGTGCTTATTTTCTCTTTTTTCTATTCAGAGGCCATGAAGAGACTGGAGTCAAACAAACCACTAAAAGTTGATACAAAATCTCACCACCAACATTATGATTTGTTCAGAAGACTTTTTGAAGCAGCCTGGAAACAAGGTGGCAGTGATGCTGTGATAAGGCTTGCCTCGGTTTTTAAGGAAGACACAATATCCAGCTTAATCCAAGGAAATGTAATGGCAGCTGTTGTCAAAGGGTAAGACTGCCAAACTCTTTTGATTTTTACCATCAAGCTTAATGAAACAACCTTTAAATTGTGAGCCAGTGGAATAGTAGCATTACATTTTCAATTACATTAGCTGTGGTCAACCAAGGATTCTGGCTAGTCTTTGTTCGGTCTAAAATCGAGCTTTCATATTAAACTCATTAAAGTTTTACATAGAACCAGACATACTTTATAATTAGTCTTCATCTACCTGTGTTATGCAAAATGCTCGATAAAGTTTTACATAGAACCAGACATGCTTTATAATTAGTCTTCATCTACCTGTGTTATGCAAAATGCTCATTAAAGTTTTACATAGAACCAGACATACTTTATAATTAGTCTTCATCTACCTGTGTTATGCAAAATGCTCATTAAAGTTTTACATAGAACCAGACATGCTTCATAATTAGTCTTCATCTACCTGTGTTATGCAAAATGCTCATTAAAGTTTTACATAGAACCAGACATGCTTCATAATTCGTCATCATCTACCTGTGTTCATGCAAAATGCCTGTATCATCAGGATTGTGCCTTTATATTACAGCATTGTCTAAAAATATCATCCAAGAAATGAACACACTATAGTCAAGCATCCTCATAAAAAATTAAATAAACTGGACTTTGGTAACTTTCATTTCACAGCAAGTTCATTAATGAAATTTTGTTAATAGCTTTCACTTAAGGTTATAAAGACATCTTTGAAATCTGGGGTCTAAAAGTCTGAGGCTTCAGTGACTGTGAGTCTAGTAAGAAAATAGTTTTTGCACAGTATATTCATGGTTATTTATTGCAAACCCTGTTGGGGTTGTCAGTTCTGTGAACATAAATTATTTTTCTGTATCATTAACAAAATTATGATTAAAAGCATACCATATTAAACAACAGGCATTTGGGTTTCTTTCTCAAAAATAATTGCTTTTTTGTTTTTGTTTTGTTTTTTAATTTGTTTTTTGGGAAATGAATTTTCTAGCATCAAAATCTCTTGTATTTTAAAGGTGATTTTGTGGAACAGAATGTTTTGTCTATTATGCTGTACAGCCACACTTGTCATTATTGGTCACTTACTGAAAAGCAAAACTGGACTTTGTACACAGGTTACCTCGGTACAGAAGGTCACCTTTTAAAATTGCTTTTTGAGCTCATACCATGTGCCAAATATATCATTAGTGTTGTTGTTATTGTTATTATTATTATTATTATTATTATTATTATTTTATCAGTATTGTTTTTTGTGCGCAATTCTTCAGAATCATGAAATCTACATATGTTCTACTCTCCCAAACTTATTTTCCACACAAGATAACTGTATCTGCACTTTAATCCATTCTGTAAACAAACTGTCACCAATCTATTTTTGGCATCATGACAGAAGAATACTACCGATTGACTGTAAAACAGAGGACTGACCTTCTAGTTGGCTAACTTGTACTAGTTTTACATGGAAACAGCTATATACAAATTATAAAGAATGTCTTTACTAGCCAGTATCTAAGCTTGCTGAGACCAGAAACAGAAAAACATTTGATAGTTGCCATGTAATTTGAATCAGGCTCTCTACCCACTGCTTAACTAATTGCTTGCAAGCTGGAGTTTGAATTGCACTAATATCTGTTGTCTGTGAAGATCATACATACCTGATTCACATTGTCGGGACATTTTGGAAATTATTGTTGTACAGCATAAGCAGATCAGTATTGGCATGTTAAGTTGGATCAAGGTATTTTGGATTTTTTCAGCATACAAACTGAAGCAGACATTGTGATTCACTTTACAAAGAAGCAAATATACAACTGCAGAAAAAATAATGTTGTATTTTGTTGACAGTGGTATTAATTTTTTTTAATGTTTATATTTCAGGACTTAAAGTGTCTTTTTATTTTATAATTTTGAAGAGTTCTTGTAAAAAAAATTATAACTTGCACTTGAAAAGTCTTTAAATTTGATCCCATAATTTTTATACTTTGTATAAATGAAGAAGACTGCCTTTACAGATCATTCATGTTCTGTATTACACTCCTACCCAAATATTTTTTTTTTTTTACCTTGATCAGTTTTTTCTTTGCTTCTGTCAAGTGGTAATTGTCATGGTGATGATGGGAGATTGCTTGTATCCCTCATTCTCAAAGTTATCCAACGTATAAGAATTTTTTTTAAAGTTTGTGTGCTTGATTTATTTAGTCAGTGTACACGTAAGATAAAGCATGTGTATGATGCCATTGTTTCAGTGGTGATGCAGAGAAGATCAATGAGATGGTAACATATTTGTCTGAACAGCAGGAGACAAAAATGATAATGGTATTTGATGAAGCTTTCAAGTTTTTCATGCAAAAGGACGATGCACAGGGTCTCCAGAAAGGTATGCCAGTTGATGTCTTGATCTCTACTTTATTTAGCTATTGTGACATGAGATTGTTGACTTTTTTTTAATGTTTGTAGAATATGGCTATTTAAAATATGTTTACAACAAATTGTGTGTTCTTGCAGAAGTGACAACTGTGCTGGATAGGATGAAATTGTATTTGCTGTTTTTAGTGATAATTAAAAATCTAAAATTTTGAGTAAGTTTCAAGAAGTTGTAAAAAAAAATGTTCGAGTTGGAGGTCGGGTGTTGTAATACTTGATTGGATGGTTTTCATATAACATAGGTCAGGAAAATGTACTCCTGTAATTTACTTACATTGAATGTTTTGACTGTCACCAGAAATCCATGTGTCAGTTAATTACAACCTCCACCTTACAAAATCTTTTGGAAGCAACTGGTCATGTGGATCTTCATGTATTGCAATAAAACTTAAAGAGAAGTATCATACCTGTAGATGTGCAGGTCTGCAAGTTTTAGCCCTACTCATCACAGACCAGAAGAGTTTACGAGATATTGTCCTCTATCTGTCCATCTGTTTGCAAAAAGAAATTTCATACACATTCATCCCATGAACCAGTTGGTCAGAATAGAAGACGGTGCTGCTTGAAAATCGAGTCTAGCTATTAAAATGGCAATTTTGAAAATATATTCCTCAGGAAGAGATACTAAGATTGACATAGGTTTGCACCACGAGGCTTCTTATTATGTCAAGTTGATCCTAAATGATGTCCAGTATGGCCACTGCAAAAGCCATCATTAAACCTGTTACCACTTTTCCTTTATAAATGGTCTCATCAACATGGGTTTTCACTAAAAGACTTAATATGATGTCTAGTTAGTTGTCAATAAAACTAGTGCCAGTCGAACTTCCAATATGGTCACCACAATGTTTCATATCCTTGATGGATGGTCAAATTGTATTTGTGCCTTCACCAAAAGACTTCTTATGATACTAATTGGTCCTAAATGGAAATGGTTCTAATTATATATTCTAATTATATATCCAGTATAGTGACTAAGGCAGTCATCTTCAACAATCTCATTATAGTTACTCCTAAACAGAAAGTCATACCAGGGGTTTAACCAGAAGACTGATGTACATTTTCCTTTTAGTCTTAAATGAAAAAAGTACCAGTCTGACATCCAGTATATCCACCACAGAAGCTAATTAAAAGTCTTCTTAAAGGTCAAGGATATTAATTAGATGGATTAAGGAGGAAACATTTTTGTTTTGATTTCTTTAAATTTGGCCTGTAGATCATCAGTACATTGGAGAGATTCCTGTTTTAACTTTTTAGCAGACCTGTAAACTCTTTTGCCATCAGTCTTAAAAAAAATTGCCCTTAAAATACGGCCTTACAGCATACTAGCAAAGACTACAGAAAAATTATCGTTACCAAAAAGCCGGATAATTGGGTCTATGCGTTCTTTACAAACTTTTCAGTTTAACATAATGTTTATCATCATCGCATCTAACTTTTAATTATGTTTTCCAGCTTTACAATAGCAGTTATTGATAATTTGCTTCACCTTTCTGAAAACTAGTCAATCAAAGAAAAACATTAAACTGAATTACTGAGATTGACTCGTCAGGGTCAGCAGGTCTGTTGATTCTTAATGACAGATTTTATGATTGCAGCTAATGTCAGTGATGCATATATCTCTTTGCTCTCTGAAGTTTTATTTGCATTATTGGTATTGCAGTTAAATGCAATGTATAATAGAATCTTATGCACATAACTTGTCAGTATTTTTATGGATAAATGTTTTGTTTTACACATGGTCATCATCTAAAGATGTTGATGTTATCAAATATTTGCTCTGATATATTCTATTTGCATGCCATAAGACAGAGCCTATTATGTTGTAATGACTGTTCAACCATTTTGTACCAGTTTTGTTCACACAGTAGCTTGAGTTATCATCCTTCTACAAATATATAGCTGTATTGATGGTATGTGATCAGAGACTGGAAGAACAACACTGATTTTGGACAAGATCCCTGTAACCAACATTAAATAAATGGCTTCCTTATAATATCAGTTGCTCACAATATACAGTTATCAAACCTTGTACAGTGGGTAGGGTGGAGCCCTGTCAGTGTTTAGGTCACAATGTTTAAGGTCAAGGTCACTACCTAAAAGAAAGAAAAAAAAAACTAATTTTGCAAACATTTTCACTTTATCTGGTAATTTTAGTTTTCATGACACAGATCAATTTCTGCTATGCTTTCCTATGTGAGGACTCAGTTCCTAGTGGAAGCTAATTATTGCTTTCCCCAATTATTATTTTGTCAAGGGCTAAAATTCTGACTCCCTAGTGACATCCAACATATGGAATAACATCCTCTTTTTCATTGCATGACCAATGCAATTGCATTACATGTTTGCTATATTGCTCATAGAAATTTACCTTTTCTTTTTTATCAGCTGATTGCATCTTTTTAGTCCATGTTGTAATCTGTTCACTTTCTGTTTACATGGTGGCATTTATTTGTTTTTGACAGTGGTGCTTTAGTTAATTATATCTCCCTTAATAGTTCTGGTGCCGGAGTAGGTATTGTATACCCTTAGAGCTTCTTTTGTCACAAGTTGTGTGGAAGGTTCCATCGGACATGACATGGTATCCATGGACTTAATGGAAAGAAGAGCCCCACTTTTCCTGGTCTTCATTCGACAACCCAGTACAGTTAGTCCCACCCTAGCCACACTCCTGATGAACCACTTCAGGATAAGGGTAAACCTCTTTTATCATCTCCCATTTCAAGGAGCGGTACTGGGAGGGAAAGTCCTAAATCACCTTGGAAGTATTTCTTTTACCTCTTAAGGACTCCAATATTTTGATGATCACTTTTTCCACCTGGATTGATCTCCATATCAGGTGAACATATTGTTTCGATAAGAGGGACCTTTCTTACATGAGAAACTAAACCAAAGAAGTTGGGACTGTTGCTCTGTCTTGAGTTGCATTTGAATCATATCTCTTTAGATACTGTTACAAGAGCTTCTTTCTGGCAGTCTCCCACATCTCCATTAGTTTTAGTCTATAGTTCATTAGAAAAAAGCATTTTTTCACACTGATTGCACATTTGGACACTTCTTCTAGCAGCTTACAGACTTGTATTATGGGGCCAAGAGTGGCCGAGTGGTCTAAAGCACTTTCTGTTACGGATCACTGCCATCTCACTTCTGTCTACTCTGCCTGATAGGGAGTCATGTACATCATAAGCCTGTTTGGAGTCATGTATATCATAAGCCTGTATGTAGTCATGTACATCATAAGCCTGGTATGTAGTCATTTGCATCATAAGCCTGATAGGGAGTCATGTACATCGTAAGTCTGTATGGAGTCCTGTACATCATAAGCCTGAAAGGAAGTCATTTACATCATAAGTCTAACAATGAGTCATGTACATCATAAGCCTGATAATGAGTCATGTACATCATAAGCCTGATAATGAGTCATGTACATCATAAGCCTGAAAGGGGGTCATGTACATCATAAGCCTGGTATGGAGGTAAGACTGGTTTGGTGAACGTTTGCTATTTAAGTGTGTGTACCAGTAAGTTAGGCTTGTATTAGTAAGTTATGCTTATATTTCAATTTATTGTTTTTTCCAGTGGTGGATAAATTATTTCATGATGCGGATGAGGACCAATGGATTCTTGTTAATTTGATGAGAAATTTTCTTGAGTGTGGCAAAGTGCCACAGGCCAGGCGAGCTCTACAGGTACTTGGAGATATATCAATCATTACATTATGCTTATGTCAAATTAAAATCGAGGTTCATTCTTTGCAGTCATAAACTTGTTTTCAAGCCCATAATCCACCGTCTGTTCATTTATTTATTCTAATTATTTAGTATCTATCTGTTAACCGCTCCGGTGGCCTAGTGGTTAGAGCGTTCGCCGCGGAAGCAGGAGGTCGTGGGTTCGATCCCCGGCCGAGTCATACCAAAGACTTACAAAAATGGTACTAACAGCTGCCTCGCTTGACGCTCAGCATTAAGAGGTTAGTGTTAGGACTGGTCGGCCTGGTGTCAGGATAATGTGACTGGGTGGGACATCATGCTACATGTCTGCGGCATGATGCCTCAGTGCTAGACATCACTATAAACTGCCTCACAGCAGACATCGTAGCGATATGACTGAAAAATTGTTAAAAGCTACGTTAAAAATCCTAATCAAACAAACAAACAAACAAGTATCTATCTGTTTATATATTCTCCATAAGTTGCGTCTAATCAGAATTGCTTTTGGTATTATTGGACACTTATTTAACTTGTGGAGGGGATCAAGTGGTCTAAAGCGATCTCCGTTATGGATCACTGCCATCTCACCTCTGTCTCTGTTGGTTTTGAGTCTCAGATTCTGCCAATGTGGATATGTAAGAAAGCTTGCCAGTAGCTTCTCGTGGGTCATTGGTTCTTTCCAGTGGTTTTTCCGGGTTCTTCCGCCACCATTAATACTGGTCGCCATATATAGCCTATCATATGCTGAAAAATGGTGTTAAACCCTACAACAACAACATATTTAACTTAACACAAGCACATTAATGTTCATTTTGCAATACCTTTGTTTGTTTGATATATTTTTGCCTAGATGTTCCCTTTGGACTGAAACTTATGTCATACATAACAGGGCTATCAGTTTAACACGAGTCGAAATAAGCGGGGGAAAATAAGTATAAGAAAGAAGGATTTTTTTCCAGGACCAGACCAAAACACTTGACATACACAGGTTTTTGAGATAACCAAGGTTGAGATAAGTGGGTTTTAGAATCATTATTTGTATCTGAAAATCTCTAATTTTGTTATAAGCAGTCTGGGTTTTTTATACTTTGAAGTTGACAGCTATAGATGTTACTCTCCAGGCCCAGCTCTTAGGTCACATTTTGGAAACTATCAAGATCGCTACTATAGCATCCTTTTATTAACTTTCTTAGTACAAAAAAAGACTATATTTTTTATGCAACAAGCATTGGTACCATGGTCTCTTGTGAACCCAGATTCCAGGGTCTTTTGTGAACCCCTGGGATTTGATTTCAGGGTCATTATTTATAAACATTCTATAGCTTCACCCAGGAAGTATATATTTACACTTGTTTGGCATGATAAGGGAAATTAACATGTGCAGTTGGCATAGGTTCCTGGTTATGTCCTCGCCCAATCCCTGTAATCTTGTGTACATTTCATTGCAGGATAGTGTCAAATTACTTATGCAGTTAGCATTCATCCCAGACTATTGATTCCTTGCTCATATTATGAAAAGTATTTAGAACCCCACACTAAGTATGACAGAATTAAAAGCATTTATAGGAAATTCAGATTCATCAAACAGGTACTTCATCTAACCCATAAACAATAGACATAATTTCACAGAAATTTGTTTTGCAATGATATAAACATTCAGCTTTCAAGCAATCACAAGTACATTATTATTATTATTATTATTATTATTATTATTATTATTATTATTATTTGAATTGTCTTTTTCTTTTTCAAGTCCATATCAACTGAAAAATTGGGTAATGCATTAATCAGAATGTGTGAAGAGTTGAACATGTACAATAAGGTATGTGTCATCAATAGATCTTAATTTCTCTTTTCATATTTATTCCAGAATGATAATAGGTGTGAGATAGTTTCATGTAGTATTGAATATCTTATATCACTGGTCTTTTCCACAAATGCTTCCTTATGAAAACACAGCTAAAGTGATATCCACATTTACAACTGCTAACTAAATACTGTAAATTGTAATAAATTCGGCACCACTTTTGACTTTTTCATTTGGCACTAATTTTTTGGGATTTCAAGGTTGCATATTTAGAGACCCAATAAAAGAAAAAGAGCCACTGTTATGCAGACCCACCCACCCAGCCTTTTCTTAATAATACATTCATTGTACAACAAACTCGTTTCTTTGTTAATTCATCTTCATTACTGTAATGAAATATTGTTTTTACTTGTTTTATTTTATCCATTTTCTAGTAAATAATAATATTGGAGCTTGTCTTGTTTGTGTGCATGCAGTCTGCAGTAGCTGCTAGCTTCACTCATTGGCTTAAATTGATATGTGAGATCAGTAAAGATATAAAGCATTTAAGTTACAATATTTGTGAAAATTAACATAACTAAATGATCTTTGACAATTAGACTAAATGCATATTTATATCCATCCTTCAGTTGAAACTGCTGTTGAAAATATTTGCATATTGTCCATTATTCTCTGCAGTTCTAGTTGTAATCCATCTGAATGAATAATCTCTATAAAGTATAAAATGCAAGCATTTATACTTCAGTTTATACTGAAGGTAGCTTTCCTATTAAACTTTTTTTTTTAAAACTTCCAGCTTGTAAAACTCTATGCAATTTCAATCCACAAAAATCTTTGTTTTCCAAGACCGTTAAAACCTAGTACCTTCAAAAGAAATGAAACAGTATTGCTTCATTGAAATCGCAAAGTGTAGGCAATGCGGCATAATTCCATCCAACATTTTCAAGAAATCACATAGTACCTACTGTTTTTACCCAACACCAGACTAATGTGACAATATACTCACTTTAACACTTCATTTACAGTTTATATCAAGTAAATTGCTTTGAAATTAAAAAATTGATAAATTTTTTTCACTTTGTAGGAAGCTTCAATAGAAAAGGTGGCAAATTTTGTTGGCAAGAGTAGAATTGTTGCAGCAGACAGAGAAGAAATATTATTTCAACTCATGAAAGGATACTGTAAGTACTTAATTGTTTAATTAGTTTAATTGGAGTGAAAGAAAAGATCCTTAACAATTAGATACTGTTCTGATTTAAATTGAACACTTCTAGAGATACAGTATATACTTGCGTATAAGCCGACCTCCCAAACTAAATACATATCAACACAAAAATGTGCATTACCCATGTATAAGCCGACTCCGAGACATCACAAGAAGCACAGGGTAAGTTTTAAATGCATATATTTTGGCAAATTTATATTAACAAAAATTAAACATATATTTCTCTTGGGGTTGGCATGTATGTCTATTAAAATGAAATGGTAAAAACATCTGCTGTATCACTTGTAAATATTGTTGTGATGAAAAAAAAAAGAATTCATTTCTTCTAAATAGAATGTTAAGTTTAAACATTAATAACTTAAATTTATTATTATTATTGTAACCTCTATAACAGTACAAAAAGAAGAAAATAAACATAAACCAGAACCTTAAAAAGTTTTTAAAAATAGACCACAACAATTAAATCATCTACAGTTAATCCTCAGACTCTATATGCTATAGCGCCATACCCACCAAAGAAACTTACACGTCTGAACACCTGGCATTTTTATACCGTATATACAAACATTAATTACCATGGTTAAAAGAAGGAATGAAAATACATACCATGCAGCAAATGTGTCCTCAAAAACTAATGTAGAATAGATATGTTTTATAGTAAAGAATATTAAATGCCTTCTGAGTTGACAGGGAATAATATCGGATAACCAAGGGGGAAATAGTTGCCATATGTATGCTATGTGAGGCTGCCTTCAGTTCCAAAAAATTCAGCATCCTTCATTTGCTGCTGATGCTTGCATCACACACAGTAGTGTAAAACTTTTTTTATACAAATAATGATGGGAGGTCAATTGTTTTCGCATAATAGTTGCATCGATAAGGATCAACTTTTAGTCACGCTGGCTTTCTTGCTTGTTTATTTAAAACTAAACTTTAACTAGTCTGCAATTTGGCCACAACTCACCAGAATTATGAAAAAAAGTACACATCCTGGGGTAAAATAAGGCTCATCATCACAAGGAGATATAATGCGTCCTTTGTGAATTTCACACATATTGGACCCGGAAGATCTGCCCATTTTATTAAAAACAAGGCATACAAATGCCATGCAAAAACCCCTGATTTTAGGTCTCAACCTCACAATGTTTTTATTCAGTCTCCCTACTTGGGTTTAGAAATGTTGACAGGTATGTCTTACACCCCATTTTACAAAACTACGCTAATTGTGCTCATATTATGGAATGAAGGGCAGTTATACATTATTGTACTGGTATATTCTGTTGCCAGTCAAAATACAATCCAGTTTCAGGGTTTTAATGATTAACTGACCTCCATTGCTGTCAGAAAACAAAAGACAAATCTGTCAGTTATCAACAATGGAGACTCCGAAACACTTTCCATTGTGGCAAGGTTTGATGTTCAGCCAAAACACAAAATTAATATAGATTGATGATGATCTTAGTTGATCTATAATGAAAATTTTAGCCTGTATTATTACCACTTTTCGTGAACATGTAACAGTCATGCTGGTTATGTGCCTTGTACAATTAAACATGTACCTTTTCATAAATATTACCTCAATTTGTAGGATTGCTTATGTAATTGAAAATTAGTAACTTGTCATCGCGTGATTCAACATAAATGAAACAGCTGTTAAGGACTATCTTATCTAGAAGAATGCAATCTGATCAAAACAATAAATAAAGCAAATACTGCATCTAATATGTTTGGGAAAAAATAAGTGATATAGTGCACGATTTACAATGTGCAAGTGCTGTACATTATAGTTTCACCTGTTCTCCCAGGTAAATTCAACCAGACCATGAATTATGAAGTCTTTATTTACCTGTATTTCATTTTGTTTGGTATGAAGATACCTTGTGCATTTGTTGTCAAAGAAATGGCACAAAATCATTAAATGCTCATTTTAAATTGTTTCTACAAATCCTTATGATAATATTGCCACCTATCAGCTACCATTCAGCATAATTTTCCACTAGTCTTCCCTCCACATTCCCATGATTACCCACCTCTGGAGGCAGAAGGACCTCTCTTTAAGAAAATATCTGGCAGCATCTCTGCTAAAAGGCCACTTTCTCTTAATCTTGGTTTTGCAAAACGAGCAGTGTTTAAGACCATAATGAAAAAGATTGTATTGAGTGCACCTCTTAGCGATGGGCCCATTGTTAATAGTTTTTTTTTAAAGTAAATTTTTTGCATCCCATATTATCTTGACCTGCCAACTCTTATGTTAAACTTATGAAAATTACCCTTAAAATAGTCTTGCAAAAGCAAAAATTACAGGAAAATAATCCCTGCCGAAAAATCTGGAAAATGTGTTCATCCATGTTTGCTTGGGATCCAGGTTTCATATTAGGAGTAGTGAAATTGGTCAGAGAACAAGACTAACTTCACAGCAGCAATCAGACGCTTAAAACTGCACCTATTTGTTCATGCAATGCATCTGCATGATTAAACTATTGATTATAGAATTTTTTTAAAAATTTGTGTGTTTATTTAAGATGAAAAAGAAGATAAGCCTCTTGAAAAGGAGATTTTTAGGATAATTGCCTGACTACTGTGCATATTTTACTCTATTCCATGTCAGCACTGGAATCAGACGAAGGCAATCATGGCTTGCCATGAGATTGAAAAGCTTTTGCTATTTTCTCTGCCTTTTGTCTTAAGAATTGTTCCAAAGATCAGAACACTTTGTTTAAGTTGCCACGTGAACAAGGTGTATGGAGCAGCATCAGAATCCTTGTTGTTTGCAGTCCATTCCTGTTTCTGTTCAATCACATCCTCAAAATCCCTAAATATTTATCTGCTCATCTTTAGGCCAAGCTCTGAGTGTTGATTCTGCAAGTTAACCACATCTTGCTTTTCCATTATGAATACTGCCTATGACACTAAGATTGTCATTCACTGAGTTCAATTATGCCACCTGTTTGCATTTTCCAGCATTTTTCACTGATCACTATTTTGCCATATATTCTTATTACAATGTATGGAGAAAATATTTTTTCTTAGAAAATCTAAAATAATTTGTAATTATTGAAACTAACAAATTTCACATCGATTTTAAAAGTTTTGGTACGAAATGGCATTGATAGGGTTGTAAACTTGTAACATTTATTTTAAGGATCTGTTTATATTACTCTTCCATGAATGCTCTCCCTTCCTTCTGGTTCAGTGATATTGATGATTTTTCTCTATTAACTGTCACACAAGTTACAAACTAAAGTTACAATAAATGTATTATGCTTAATCAACTTTATTTTACTAACAATTTTTTAAAATGTACTATATTAAATAGTAATAGTTAAAAGGATTTATTATGTTGTGTAAAACTTGTTAATCAATTGTCAAACATGGCTCTTGTTTCACAAAAACTGTAATAATTATATGTAACAAAAAATTCTTTGACAAGGTTCTTTGCTAGGGTTAACTAATTATAAGTACTGAAAATGCTATCGCAAAGTTTGGAAACTTTACAGTAATTTTTTAAAATATAAAATCCATGCAGATAAAGCATTTTGGACACTTGTGAAACAAAATTAATCAGTAATCAAAATTACGCTTTTAAAATCATTGTAATGAAAATTGTAAGGAAATCTGTCATGATACATGAAGTAAATAGATGAACTTTAGTTCAGAATTTTCACATTTTGTTACACCAGGCTAACATAAGAAAGAGCACAATTTCTTTTTAATTTTTAGTAGGATTTGGTTCACAATGTTTTTTGTATAATCAAATTAATAGGCATCACTTGTCTCTGAACTAATTTTCAAACATTGCAGCAGTATTACCTTATTTTTCATCCATCAACAAGTTAATTTGGAATATAAGATAAAGTTCGATCAACACCTTAGCTTTGTCTGTTTCATTTGTGTCTTGCTTTTTTCATAAATATTAATGGTATTACTTTGTGCTATTAAAAATAAATTGGGAAATTGTGATCAAAACATGCATTTCCCCATCCCCATTTGATTTTGATGAGAAAAGTTTCAGTATGAATGAACTAAGTTACCTGATGATTTGTGATCTTATTATTTTGGGGGGTGGGCTGCAAGTGGTCTAAAGCGCTCTCCATTATGGATCACGCTCATCTCACCTCTGTCTGTGTGGGTTCGAGTCTAAGATTCGGCTAATGTGGGTATGTGAGAAAGCTTGCTAGTAGCTTCTGGGTCGGTGGTTCTTTCCATGGGTTTTCCCCGGGTTCTTCCTCCACCAATAATACTGGCTGCCATGTATAATGGCGTTAAACCCTACAACAACAACAACAACAACTATTGTGTGAGGCAACATAACATATTCCAATTTTCAGTTGACACTTCTTGCTTTAATGACTTAATTTTAACAAGAACCATGCAGCATTGCAATGATATGTACCTGCTGGTTACATATCCCTATACCTTTGGCCAGGTTATGCCAGTTGATACCTGTTTGAGGGCAAGATTCAATTGACTATTTTAAATTAGTGAACCTACCAATAGGAAATTAGGCTGTCCTTAGAGAAGTGAGAAATGTAAAGAAAATTAAAGATAGATAAACAGAAAAATAGTTAAGAATATGTAGTGCATCATTTCTTGTGGTTCTTAAACTACTTGGGCTAAATCACCTGTTATAGATTTGGATTAATATATAACAGAGGGGATACTTGCGTGGCCTATTACATAAAGCCAATATCAGGGTTTAAACAGTCGACTGTTATCCAAAACCAAAGAGCAGTCTATCAATTATAATCAAAGAGAGATGTAGAAACAACATCTTGTTAATGTGTTGACATTACAGTTTTCTTTTAAAACGAAATGTACAACTTAAAACAGTTGATGATCCCTGAGTAGTCTATCTCAATTCTCAACTTTTAGATATTGTATGGATATTCTTTAGTGAATATATGACAGTATTGTAACTATATGATAAATATGTACAGGATTTTATAAATATTCGTAGAACCTTCAAGTTATTAATAATATGGATCAGTTACATGAATGTAAAAGGTGTATCAGTAATAATAATAATAATAATGATAATAATAATGAGGACTTTGTATAGCGCCTAATCTTTAAAAGCTCTAAGCGCTTTACACCATCAATAATGATATGACTACACTACAGAACAACAAATGACAAAAACAATGAAATTGGAAAACATAAAAACATGCTGAAAATATATAAGATACAAAACATGATTAGGTCGCTAAGTTTGTCCCTGAAGTCGAAACAGGTGAGTTTTGAGAGCACTCTTAAAAGGGACCACTGTGTCTTTGTGTCTAATTTCAATGGGCAATTCGTTCCACGTCGCCGAGCCCTGATATGCAAACAAACGTTGTCCATATGACTTTGTTTTCACCTTGGGAACAATGAGTATACGATTATCAGAAGAAGAGCGTAAGGATCTAGCTGGTGTATACACATGGGTGAGACTGGATAGGTATGTTGGACTGGAGTTTGTCATTGAAATATAGCACAGAGAACAAATTTTGTGTTTGATTCTGTATCGAATTGTTAGCAAGTGTAGGGTACAGAGCAGTGGTGAGGTGTGCTCTGATCATGGTACTCTAAAAATGATCTGTGCAGCTGTGTTTTGAACCTTTTGAAGTTTCTGGAGTAAATATTGTGATGAACCAGACAGAATTGAGTTACAATAGTCCAGTCTTGAAAGTACTAATGAACACACAAATGTTTTCGTGGGATCAACAGAAAGATATTTACGAATGGAACTGATGCGTCTCAATTCAAGATATGCAGCCCTGCAGATGTTCATGACATGTTGGTGCAATGTGAGAGTACTGCCTAGAGTAACACCTCGATTCCGTACTGACTGAGAATTTAATGTTGGTGTTGCTGATATTTATTGTCTGAGGTTAAGGATGTGAATGAGAAAGTCTTTGTGTTGTGATCAGAATAACCTCAGTTTTATCATCATTCATCTGCAGCTTGTTACATGTCATCCATGATTTCACATCAGAAATGCACTTCTCTACTCCATGGATGGTAGCATCAACTTCATTTGGGTGGCTAGACTTGTATATTTGGTTGTCATCAGCGTACAATTGGTGCAACACTGGGTGATGATCTATGACACTTGAGAGTGGTTGAGTGTACAGAATGAAGAGAACAGGTCCAAGAACAGATCCCTGTTGAACACCATAACATACGTCAACTGGGCTGGAGTCTATTCCATTTGCAGATATAATTTGTGTCCTGTTGACTAAGTAGGACTTGAACCACTGTAAGGCTATATTCTGAATGCCAAATACATGCTAGAGACGGTGAAGTAATATATCATGGTCTTTTGTGTCAAATGCTGCAGATAAATCCAGGAGAGTGAGGACTGTAATCTTTCCACTATCCAAAGCAGAGAGAATGTCACTAAATACTTTCAGAAGAGTAGTTTCCGTACTGTAGCAAGGACGATATGCAGACTGTACATTGCTGAAAAGACTCTTTGAATTCGAATGAGATACAAGTTGAGTTAGAACAACCTTTTCTAAGATTTTTTATATGAAAGGGAGATTAGAAACTGGGCAGTAGTTCTTTAAATCGTTATGGTCCATTGTTGGTTTCTTCAGCAGTGGCTTTACGATGGCAGTTTTGAAAAATGATGGGAATTCCCCAGATGAGAGAGAGATATTAATAACATGAGTTAGTGAAGGCAATATTGGTTCTAAGCACTCAAGCAGCAGTGATGTCGGAATTGGAGCAAGTTCAGGTTCAAATGCTCCTAACGGTTGTCACTGAAATTCTGCATCATACCTGTATGGTGGCGAATCAGTTGAAATTGTGCTGTCAAGCGAATCTCTAATGGTTTGAACTTTGTCATTGAAGAAATTTGCAAATCTAGTGGAGAGTAGGTCATTGGAAGTGGTGTACATTTGTTCCTTGACATTAGTTTGTTAGTTATCTCAAAGAGCTCTTTGCAGCTGGAACTCTCCGTGATCTTAATCACCCAAATGCATCAGAAGATCATGACTGGTACTTAGAGCAATTTTAATTGCTGTGTGTGTGTGTGTGTGTGTATATATATATATATATATATTTATATATATATATATATATATATATATATATATATATATATATATATATATATATATATATATAAAGCTGAAACCCAGTTTTCTCAATCTAAAAGTAACAACTTATACAGTATAAAATATTGCACTTTTTTTTCATGGTGGCATATTCATAAAAAGATCAGTTGCATTTCAAAATTTATAACTATTAACGAGGAAACAGTAATGAAAATTTTCATGTAGTTGGTGAAAGTGAAAAAGTCTGTATCTGAATGTATCAGAACTTTTCTGGCATAGAACTTTGAATAGAATGTAAATCATTGAAACTGAAAATATGCCAAAGTAACTTGTTTTAATAATGGGTTTGGAGTGGTAACTGGAGCACTAATTTCATTGCATATGATGGTATTTTGTTCTTATTATGTTTTATGTCTGTTGCAAACACCATCAAAATATCAATATTTATTTTGTTTCCCATCATTACGACATCTCAGCTGCTACCAGAAAAGGATGTAAAAATTTTCATGTGGCCCTCCCTCCCCTCCTTCCAAAGTGCATGTCAGATTTTTACCTTGGAAATTAGCTGTGTACAGGCAGTAAATTTTCAAGACTGATTCTCTGGGTCAAATAAATGAACAAAGATGTTTTCTGTTTCAGTAATGAGAAATGAACCTGAAAAAGCACTTACTGTTCTTAGTCGTCTAGAAGAAGAAGAAATCCCTCCTCGACAAAGGACACTTCGCTATCTAGCTAAGGGTCTTCAGAATAGGGGATTACCAGTTCCTTTTGATGTGCCAGCACCCCAAGAATACACCAAGGTCGAAAACATTTATTTTTTCAATATTCATGCACTATATATATATATATATATATATATATATATATATATATATATATATATATATATATATATATATATATATATATATATTAGTATGATGCTCATGATTTTAATATTTTTTTCTTCATGTTTGTTTGTGTGTGTGTGTGTGTGTGTGTGTGTGTGTGTGTGTGAAAGAGAGGACCTCAGACTGAATTATTTCTTCATTGTCTATTTATATACTTGAATGAATGACTAGCATATCATATTGTGCTTTTGTCCATCCATGGGGCCACAAGTAGTCTAAGGCACTCTCCATTATGGATCACTGCCATCTCACCTCTGTGTGGGTTCGAGTCTCAAATTTGGCCAAAGTGGGTATGTGAGAAAGCTTGCCAGTAGCTTCTCATGGGTCAGTGGTTCTAGTGGCATCTAGTGGGTTGGTGGTTCTTTCCAGGTTTTTTCCCCGGGTTCTTCCTTCACCATGAATACTTGCTGCCATGTATATAGCCTAGCGTGTGCTGAAAAATGGCGTTAAACCCTACTACAACAACAACCACCATCCAAGTTGCTCACCATCTACAGTTACCAAGCTTTTTATTTTTCCTAATTCTGTGAATATCCGGTTCAAAAGTGTAGGTCTTCGATAATAGCATGCACTTGGCTAAGGTAAGAACTCTGTAGAATCAAAAGGTCATGGTTTCTGATTGAGAAGCAAAATGGTTTCCACACAGTAATTTTGAGTCTGCCATCTACATTCTTCTATTATTGATTCATTTCATCATGATAATAAGCCAAAATGCCATCATAAGCAATGAAAGATGGACAACGTTAGATGATACAAATCAGACATGGACATTGTGCTCGTTTCACCACTTGTTATCATGATGAAATGAATCAATAATAGAACACTGCAATTGAAATTTGGAAATGTAAATTTGTTTAAATTTAATCTGACACTATATTAGTTTATGTAATTGATTAAACTGTTATTCTATTGTCAAAAGGGGGCTTGTATTGTTTATTCTCAATAGTTACACTCAGTTCTCTGATGATGTTTTATCTATCCACTCACGCCGTGCAATAAATCGAGAGAGGTCAGCCTCTAGAGAAAGCAGATTGTATGTAATTATAATACAATCAGTTGACAGAAACGTTTTCTAAAGTATTAGTAGACTACTTATTGTTCTGGTGTTAGCATTGGGCAATAAAGGAAGGTGCAGGAATCAAAAAAATGGATTATTTTATACTTTGTAGCAGTCATTTGGGGGTGGAGGTAGGGGAGATTAACTATTTTGGCTACCATTAATTGGAATAGAGTTATATTTATATGTTATTATATCTACTTCATGAATGAATGAGTTGTTTGGACAGTGATCTATCTATCTATCTATCTATCTATCTATCTATCTATCTATCTATCTATCTATCTATCTATCTATCTATCTATCTATCTATCTATCTATCTATCCATCCATCCATCCATCCATCCATCCATCCATCCTCCATTCCAATTTGTTCTCTGATAATCTCACTGTGTCACTCAGCTTCAGTCCTGTCTACTCTGAGATGTTATCTTCCCATCTTTTCCTCTGCCTTCCTCTCCTTCGCCCTCCCTGCACATTACGTTGCATGATTGTCTTAGCAAGCCCTGTTGATCGTGTAACATGTCCATACCACTTCATTTTGTGTTTCTTCACAATGGTCAATAGCTCTTCATAGGGCCCAATGGCTTGCTTAATTCTGTTTCCCACTTCCTCATTCGTAACATGATCTCCAAGGAGCGCATCAGCCTGATTTTGGAACTGACTGAGGTGTTTCTGTCTTTCCAAACTGTCTTCAGCCTTGCCATTGCTGTTATTCTCAGTGCAATCCTGGACAATATTTCTGGTTTCGATCCCTCGTCTGCCACAATGGCTCCTAAGTACTTGAATCTATTAACTGTTGTCAGTACTGTTGCCACTGGTGTTGTTGGTCATCAATTTGGTCTTCTTTGCACTGATTTCCATACCAAAAGCAGTAGCTGTTCTGTCCAGTGACCTAAGACCATGCAAATCAGTAGCAGCATTACAAGTTTGCACGAGTTAGGAGACACCTAAAATAACATATTTGTTTGTCATTTTCAATTTAGCATCAGTTACCAGGCCAATTAACATGATTCTAGAGAAGAAACTACAAATACAGTACTACCCATTTATCTTGATAATCATGGGCCCAAGTTAATAATAACAGTTTAAAGGTGGGAGGGGGCTGAAATAAAATTAAATTTGACATACAATTGAAATGTTTAAGAAGTGATCTGTTATCAGTGAGTAAGATTACACAGAGAAATAAAACAAGGGAAATTTTACTTGAATGAAGATGAAACTAGTTTGAAATACACTTTTTATTGACTTGCATTTGTGTTGCCTGTGTGTAAAAACCTTTCTGTAATATGAGTTAAGCACCATACATGTCCATGAAAATCTATGAATTCAAGTATAGGTCACATGTTGGAAAATTAATGTATCAGTCACATCCCATTAGATAGCACTTAAGTAAAGATGTATGATGAAAAAAATGGTAATCCTATTATTGATAGTAGCATGTGGCTGTATAGTTGTTGTTTACATGCTACATGTACATAAATTGGCTTTCATTTTGGTCTGCCTGTGATACCACATGTAATCACCTTGCTAAGGCTACCAGGGGGATGAGGCTTTTTACTGGGAAAAGAAAATCTATTCAGCAGGTGAACCTTTTTAACAAATATCTTTGCAAAATGCCCCATCTTCAACTTCCTTGAAAGCCAGATATTAAATTTAAAGAGACTAAAATGAATTTGTATTGTATGCTTCTGTTGATAGCCATGATAAGCATATAGTTAATATTTTTTACAACCAATAAAGGAAAGTTTAAGCATGTTCCGATTACCAATAACTTTGGAAAATGCCAAAGTCGATAAGATTCTGTTACTTTTTTTAAAAAAGTTTCATGCCATCTTCCTTTTGGAAAATGCCGAAGTCAATCAAATTCTGTTGCTTTTATTTTAAGTTTGGTGCTGACTTCATTTTCATAAAGAATGCATCCTTATTGAAGATTGTAACCAGCATGCTTTGTTGAAGGTTGCTTGTATAATTGAAGTTGCCATGAAAGGACAACATTAGAGGACCAATCAAACACATGTTTGTTAATATGACAGCAGCATTATATCTTGGTGTTAACATCAAATAATTGTAGAACAAAGTGTGGGTTGGAACATCTACATTAACTAGGCTTCTGTTGACATTTATACATACATTTATTTTTTTATCTTGACATCGACATAAGCAGACAAATAAACCAAGGGCCAGAATCTATTTATTTTCATGAACTTGGGCTACTTCTTGACATAAGTGATGATGATATAAATAATTGGGTAAGACTTATTGGAAAATTTGGTTCTGATTATTCATTACATGGCTTCATTCCTTGAGTCGTAATATAAATAGTATTGGGTGAGTTGACTGGCATGTTAGAAAACATTTAACAATGTGATAATGTCATAACGTGAATCTATATTGGTGACGAATACTGCTGGATGATATGTCCCGGAAAATATTTGCTTATTGCCTTGGTTAAGTCTTTGGAACAAAAAAAAGAATATATAATGTTCATTTCTATAGAATATGCACACAGTTGCCAATATCATGAACTCTGATCCACCAGGTAGTATTGTGCTTAAACTATGAACTAGATGACACAACATGGAACATGATCTGATTGCAGGTGTATGTCAATATTCTTAGGAATTTTTATACACGACGTACTGAAATTAAACTGTATAATTCCAGGATCCAGGACCTTCTCAGCAGGACCATGAACAGTCTCAACAAGAACAAAGACGGTCTCGACAAGAACAAAAAACACAGTCTCAACAGGTTTCAACCCCTGTCGCAGAGAGGCAGTTGCCACCTTCAGGAAACAAATTTTACAACTTCAGAGGGACACACACTCGGGAAGCATTTAAGTTACTTGAAGAAAAGAAGTTTTCTGAAGTTATGAAGATGAAAGAAAGGTAACATCCGTTGCCTAGGTGTAGATTTTTTAAGAATATTCTGCTTAAAGTCATGTTAATAGGTTATTGTCATTTGTATGCCCCATTGTTTATTGTGTGTCATACATTTTCTACAGCTATTTAAGATGTGTATCATTCATACATACTAATCGCTTGCCACTCCTAAACATAAAGCATAAGTCATAATATTTGCTCCAGATTCTAGAAAAGAATAATTCACAGACTGGAATGACCACGTATATGACATTATCAAATAATTTTTAAAAAACATTTTGTTAACTTTGACTCCATTTAATTTAGATGACCCAGTCATCAGTATTTTATATTACTTGTTTAGACTCAAAAAAAAAAAACTGCAACACAGAAAAAGTGAAAACAACCAGCTTTGTAAAATGTAACAAATATTTTATTTCCCTGAAAAAAGATAAATAAAAAAAAAGAATTTAGTTTTAAGAATCAAATCCAAAAATAATTTAAGAGTAATTCACATATTAAATTACAAAGGTTCTAGTAATGTTCTAATGAATCAACTTTGAGTCCTCTGAACCATTCCACTTTTGGCATAATCATTGCGTTTTTCACTAAATTACGCCTTACACGTGAACATATGTGGATTACGCTTTTTCGGTATATCCACCTTTCCCAAAAAATAAATATTTGTTATCACGTTTTTATTAACATTACATTAATCCCACAAACCATATTTTTAAAAAAATAAAAATGGTGTCTACATAACTACAACATAAGAGTGCGCTTGGCCATGGACTTGCATGGACTTTCCTTTCTCTGTCATGTTCTATTTATAGCAACTATACTGTTGCCAAGAAACATCCTGGTTCTACTTTCAAAACTTTCGACCTCATATTCTATTTATAGCAGCTGTATTGGTTAGTGAGGAGAGAACAGAAAGGTTTTCTAATCTCAGTCTTTACACACAGATTCTTTGTTCTAATTCATATTTAGTGGAGAACCAGGCTAATGGTATTTAGCACTAAAAAGTATATTTTATTTTAGTCTATGCGTATATGAGAGTAAAATTATCACCTTTCAAATAATTTAACAGATGGATTAGAAAAAGGCAAAAAAAAATAAATGAAACAAATATTAACAATCCTCTAAATATGAAGACATGAGGGCAGCATCATGTGACGTCTATTACATTATGTGTGGAAAGAATTTAGACTTCAGATGGATTCTAGTTGATGTATGTGTAAAACTAAAAGTGCTACATATGAAAACTTGAAGCATGAAAGGATGTTAAAAGATGAGGGGGGCAAATAAATCATTGTTCATTAAAATTTTAGCATGTTTATATGTGGATTACACTTTTTCTGCCAGGATTATGCTTTTTGACTACTTGGATTATGCGTTTTCCTCATCTGGGGTTGGCATGAAAGGAAATCCAAGATGGAAGATGTTGACGTATGTTGTAGTCAGTGCTGTGCTTGTCACAACCGAGAATATTCCTATACAACAAAGCTTATACTATAGTCTATAATCAAAACTCCCCAAGTTGCGAATTCAAGAGGGTCACGGGATCATTTTAAAGTCACGTACTCCTATTATGACCTTGACAAAACCAGTCTTTTTACTATAAGAATAAATATTTAAAAAATTGTTTCACTGGTGATTTTTCGATCCATGTAAAACTTTACAAATCTAGAGGCCCGTATTCCAGTACAGCCTCGATTTCACAGCTATCAATCCCACATTACGAATGAATATTGTTTTTGTTGTAGGGTTTAATGCCATTTTGTAGCACACGATAGGCTATACATGGCGGCCAGTATTATTGATGGAGGACCGAATCATGAGACGCTACTGGCAAGCTTTCTCACATAACTACATTAGCCAAATCTGAGACTCAAACCCACACAGACAGAGGTGAGACGGCAGTGATCCGTAATGGAAAGCGCTTTAGACCACTCGGCACCAATGAATAATAAAAAATGTTGTTTACATCCAACTTGCAAATCAAGGTCAGGTACTAGGTCATCTTAGATACAATGTTCTTAATATTAGTTTTTCAAAAAACTAAACTGAATTTCTGGGAAATTGTCAAATCCCTAGTAAACAGAATTACATTATTTTAACATATAATGAAATAAAAAATATAAAGGTTTTAAAACATGCAAACAATTAAGTTAAAATAAATATATCTTAAATTACATATAGTTAACATGTATAAAGAATGAAAAGGTTGGCGCTGTTTGTCCATAATTTGCAGAATGCAGCATTAATGTACAGCTGGTTTGTATGATTATGCTTATTAAAATATGACCTAGGTTCAGTTATTTGCAAGATCAATTTGTTACAAACTCAGCAATGCAGTATAAAGGGTGTCAATTGTTGTAGGTGACAAATTGTTGTCATATAAGCTCTTGACCAAATATATTTTCCGGAAGCTGCATAGGTTTTAGTGACAAGTTTGACTGACTGAAAATTAGTGGGTTACATGTTTATTCCTACCCAGACCAGTCTCAGTCAGCCACTGTGATTGTCTTTGGACAGGCATGTTACTCTTTGTTCTTTGGCATGAAAGAGTCCATGTCCTGTCCAATCAACCAGTTAGTCCTCTATTTGATTTTGAGACAACATCTACATAATCTTAAGGCCAAAGTATCATAATAACATAGAAAGGCAAGCTTAACTGTTATTTATCTCTGTGAGAAATCCCACCCCCATTATATTGTAGAAATATTTGATCCAATGCATACTGAGTTAAAAACATTTATTTTTCTTTAAAAGAATCTACGTTTAAGAATATAATGAAGTAAAAAACATTTGCTGATAAGCATCTCATTCCAGGAATAACAGCAGAACTGCCTGTTTTATGTCTGAAATGCCTGTACATTAAACTGCTTGATATAAAAAAGTTGAAGTTCTAGATATAGGATTGGTTTTATTTGGTTTTGTTTTATGGCACAGCAATACAAATAGGTGTTTTAGTATTGAAACAATTGAAGTATTACCATTGCTTTAGTCTCCATACCTTTCCTTTTACAATATAGAGGAGGTTTCATTCTACATTACTGAGCCTGCAGGGGAATCCATTATAGGCATTTGTGATAATTATGAAAAGAAAATGATTACTTCTGAAAGTTGCTTGTTTCAGACTTGATGCTGCTGAAGGGGCTCCGCATGCTGGAATGGATTTTATACTACAGTTATCCAGAGACCTTCAGGCCAGTAAATTGTATCACAGTAAGTTGCATGGAAATATGTGCTCTCTAATGAACATTTACTTGTTTTTTCAAACACTGATCAAACTGTTTACAACTTAGATTAGCTTATTTGAGTCTGTGCTCTTCTTTTCAAGGGACGGTATATACATATTTCAGGGTATTTCGCAATATCCTGCCTTGGTTTCACTTAATAATTCAAAGAGATATGCATTGAATATTTTTCTTATTTTTTTTGGGTTGGATAACAATTGAGTTTTCATTGAAGTAATTAAGAATGAGGGGCTTAAACTGTCATAATATCTTGACTTTAAAGATGTCAACGGATACCCGCATGTTAATGATAACCAAGGTAATAATATGAGCGACAGGGTACCCATTTTTTACAAAAAGTTTAGATTGAAACACAGAATATCATCTCCAGTTTGAGGCTTGTGACATGCACATTTATTCATCATCACGGGGGCTCGTATTACAGCTTACAGTTTACTTGTCAGAGATGTATTTTTAATAACAAGTGAGGACACTTGTCTCCTTTCTTGCACGACCTATATAAGAATCACTGTTGATATTTAAAGCTAGATAGTCCTAACTTTGTGCCTGTCCATGGTTAGTACGCCATTTTTCTCGTGCCTTAAATGCAGTAAGATCCTGATGACATTAACAAGGTCAACACTTTTTTTCTTCTTCATGAAAGGAAACCCAAGGTAGATATATTTGTAACAGCTATACCATGTTAGGAAAATATGATCGAAATGGACAAGAATATGGAATGCAATTTTTCAGTGAATATTGAAATATAAGAGAAATGTTTTACATTTAATAACATTGAAAAAATCTAATAATAATTGACCACATGTGTAAATATGGTAACAGTTCCAGGAAAAACTGCTGGGATTCATCAGCGTGAAACCACGTGTCATATATTCATCTTATTTTGATACAACATAAATAGCAGACCAGTCTAAATTGAAAATAAATGGCACCAGAGATCATTAAAAAAAAAAAAAGAGTTGTATTGATGTGACTGTTGGAATTTATATGACTTAAAATGTTAAATTATGCTTATTCCTCACTTGGGGCTCGACATGTTGGAACCTACAACAAAGCAGTTCAGGTTTACATTTTAAAAAGAATACTTTAATTGGGTACTGAATTGTTATGATTGATTGATACCTGGTAGAAATGTCCAAAAATTGTGACATCTCTGTACACTTCTTAACATGTGTACTATTAAAGACATTATGTATATGATCACTGCTTTTTTAATAAATTGGACGAAATTCTGGTTTTATTATTCTTTTAAAAATACGAGATTTCTCTTTGTTTCATAAAGATTGACATTCATTTAGAGAAATGTTAAGATTTGTTTGTTTTCATTTTTTTTATTCTTCTGTTGCTACTGAGCTCAGTAAATTAATTGATTGATTTAGCTACTGTAGAATGTAAAAATAAATTCATAAAGGTTAATCAAAACCACATGAATTTATAGGGTCAAAACATTTTTTTTTTATTAGAAATGAAAATGAGAACAATATAATATTTGCAGTTTGCGATGCTTGACCAAAATGTGATTATGATTTGCTAAATCTCTCTCTCCTGACAACAAATTCGGTTTTTCCTGTGTCAGTGATAGAATCACAAAAGTTATCAATGGAATGCTATGAAATCGGTCATAATCAAATCATTTTTGCCATCTTCACGGCCTGGTCCTTCAGAACTGTTCCAGAGATGGGAACTTTTGTTCACGTTGCTGTGTAAATTAGGAGTGCACAGCATCTAATGGGGTGCCCCAAGTGACTGAGTGGTCTAAAGCGCTCTCCGTTACGGATCACTGTCATCTCACCTCTGCTTGCATGGGTTCGAGTGTCATATTTGGCTAATGTGGGTATGTGAGTAAGTTTGCCAGTAGCTTCTCATGGGTTGGTGGTTCTTTCCGGGTTCTTCCTTCACCATTAATACTGTCCGCCATGTATAGTCTATCTTGTGCTGAAAAATGGTGTTACACCCAATAACAACATCATCTAATGTAGCTTTTGCAGTCTGTGCCTGTTTTTGTTTAAATTAACTGTGTCATTATCTTTGAAGGCCTCACAAAATTTCTGCTCATCATTGAGCCAACATGCAAGAGTCGACTCGGCTTTTTTGAATTCACTATGAACTTTTGCTTTTGCTCTTGCTACATCATTATGAGCAATGTCTAGGATAAAAAGCCTTTCATAACATGATTCCTTTTCTCAACTTGATTACATTTACTCTTAGGATATATATGTGCCTTGATTTTTTGGGTTGACTAACAAAAGTTTAAAAAGATGTAAGGATGAATATCAAGCAAAAAGCCCCCCATGCAATTTTCTTGAAGTAGTAGTTAATTTTTGCACTTGCTCCTGACCTTTTGCTTATGTTTTTAGCTTTGTATTCCAGATATTGTAATATTATAATAGGATTGCTTGGCCCTATTTGTATAAGACTTTTCAAGACAATTCTATAAAAGCTGTTAACAAGGAAAGAATGAGTGATAAACAAAACATGAAATTTTAACGTACAAGTTATTACCATTACAACTACAAACATGTGCATAGTGGTGATAAATTCACCCTACAAAAGTCTTGTTTGTTCAGTACATACAGTGAATATTGAACGCTTGAAAACCAGATATATACACACATACCAAATGCCACTGAGATACATGTAATATTTTATTTGAACTTGAGCAGGCATGCACAGTTTAGCTTTGTGTTATAAATGCTTTCAGGCTGATACTTGTTCAAGGTTCAAAGTAGATCTACTTGTGTCCCACTCTGTTAAATCTTGGCAGGTTTGGAATTGGGATCTTGGATCCTGCTGGAACAAAGATTATAAGCATAAAGTTTAATCCTGCCCTATATTTTTTAGAAGGATAAACCTGACCCTGTACTCTGTAATAATTCAGAGCAGGAATTCAATCTCCGGTTAAAGTTTAACGTCCTAAATGTTTGACAATCTATATATTTGATTTAAACGAATTTGGTTTCCAGAAACGTCAAGGATTTAATTGAGTCTTTTCTAGACTACCAAATTTCACCAACCTGGAAGTGCTCATGTGCCCTTTATTTGGTTTCAACTCATAACTATCAAATTTCATTGACCTATTGTCTGAATATACTTCCCCGTTTATTTGTTTGTGTTGTTGTGTGTTGGCATTATAACTTACAACAAGTTCAGTGCTCTACCAACTGAGCTACAATGGTTCTCCAACAGATTTTGGCCTTTTAGCTTTACTGGTCTTAGAGTAGTAGAACTTGTGGGACTGTATGTTGTCTGTTATCAGTCCATTACCAAACGTTTTTGTTGCTACTCCTAAATCTCTTGGAGAATCCCTTTGAAACTTTACATCTTTTTTAAACCTATCAAGATGGCCACAGCAGCTATCTTGACACTCTTGTTAATGCAGCATCTCCTGAATGGATGGTCACATTAGCATGGGTTCTTGGTTAAAGACATCTTATCATTGGTCCTAAATATAAATGTTGCATAACTGATGTCCAGTGGGGGGGGGTGCAGTAACCATCTTTTAAATCTTGTTTTAGCTACATCTCTGGAGTGGTTAGTCTTGTTGAGTTTTTATAATGTCTATTTCATCAGAAAGGAAAATGGTGCCAATATGATGTCCAATATGGCTGCACAAGGGCCATCTTGAAACTGTTATTTTATCATTACTTCTCCAAAATGGGAGGTAATGTTAACATAAGCTTTCCACAAGAATTATTTTGATGACTTGTGTATTAACATAAGCTTTCTACCAGAATTATTTTGATTTGTGTATCAACATACGCTTTCCACCAGAATTATTTTGATGACTTGTGTTTCAACATAAGCTTTCCACCAGAATTCTTTTGATGACTTGTGTATTTTGAGATGCCCCTATTAAGAAGGGTTACCTGTTGTTGTTTTTTTTAAGGCTACCTTGCCCAATGCTAAAATAGTCTACTTTTTATCATCAGTTTTATTCAGTGCTAAAGTGGTGGCATTATACTGAGCAAAACCACTAGGTTTTTCTTCATGCATGTGGTATATAGGGAGAAGTTAATAAAGAAAAGTATAGGCCACAGTTACATCATATAAATCCTTAATCTTTGCCCCTCCCCCCCCCCAAAAAAAAAAAAACCCCAAAAAACATAGTTTGAAGAATGTGAACATGTGTCTCTGGGGATTCAAAGAGATGGTTGATCAAACAGTAAAAACAGTCAAACAGGACAAACTTAATATATAATAATCATCAAATATTTATTTCCTCATTTGAAATTAAAGTTTGTATGGTGAACACCTCAATTTTTTTTTTTTTTTGTACGTATCAAAGGAAACATCCACAAACTGTTTATTATTTATTATTTCAGAGAGTATCGTACTTGAAAACATTTGACTGGTTTTATTTTCAAGTTTGCGATCAAGTCATGCACTGCAAGTATTTAATCCAACTGAAATTCAACAACTTAAACCAGTGACATTTAGAATACTGTAGTATCATTTATTTTTATGGGTCTAATTTTCATTTGAAAAATAAAAGTCATTTTCATAGGTATTTAATTTTGTGGCTTTGCCTGTCAAAATTTGTATATTTGTAGGTATTTTATTTGATGGATTAACTTACACAAATACTTAAACTTAAATACAAATGAGCATATTATGCCAACTTTAAGGGTTAAACAATATTCCCACCTGTATGAGCAGAAATCAAACACCTGTAAAGGTCAACTAATTATGTCGACATCATTAGTTGCCAATGCTGCTAACAGCACCAAGCTAATCAAATATTAAAGTGTATATGCAGATCTTTCCATAAAACACTGTCTATAAAGTTAAATCTTCAATTACTTTTTGTCATTGACACAAGTGATTAAGAGATCCCTGTTGTTTGAATGTCATCATACCACATCTGCACCAAATATGTGACCAAGCTGCCTCTTGCTCAATGCTGTTAGCCCATCAAAGTGCAAACATCCAAATTAAATAGAGAGAAAAATAATGGAATCACTCTTTCTTATTAGCCTGTCTCATGTTTGAACAAACTTCGATTGCTAAACTTACAATCCATGGTTCAGGGCATCAACACAATTCACAAAAATTGGTAGAACATGTAAATTAGTGATACTACAGGATTACAAAATTTCATGCAAATCAAAATTGTTAATTTGAAATGTTTAACTATGGAGATTTCAGTGAAACTTGACCAATCCAGCCATTTTGTAACCTGACCTCTGAAAAGTGGCCATATATTTTGACACCAATGTGACCCTTTTAGTATGAATTAAACTGCTGCTTTAAAACAGCCAGAATTGTTTGTTCCAATAACGTTTAGTCTGGGGAAAAGTTGACTGTGATAATGTGATCACATATTGTGAATTCTTTTATGTTATCTTATTTGATGACTTTACAGAGAACGAAATTTTGATTGCTACATATATACTCACTAGTCGAGGTAAATTGCAAATAATAAAGATTAGCTTTATGCAATGAAAGATCTGGGTCTGTGCAGTTTGGAGTTGGATTTGTCTTATAAGCAGGTGTATAATATATTTTAATTTGTGTATATTTGCCAATGAAGGAGAAAGATAATATTTTCTTTTTATGTCATGTTAGGATAACTATTGAATTTCACGCCATTAATGGTGGTAATTCTGCAAATTTTATCTTCTCACATACACTGATATATAAGATTTGTTTTTCACTGGTTAGATCAGACACTAAATTCATTAAAATTAGTAATCTTTAAAAACAAAGGAAGTTACAGTAGGAAAGCGTTTATTTTAACAAAATCTTTGAGTTTGACCATTCCTTTTTTTATATTAATTTTAGCCCGGGCCTATTTAATTCAAGAACTAGGAGAGGCTGGAGATATACCTACATTGGAGTATATGTCATCTTCTTCTAGAGACTTTAGATTAGCCCAGGATGCTGCAAGAAACATAATGGAATCCTATGTTAAGAAGTAAGTTTATTGCAATGATCTTGGCCAATTTACAGAATTTGTACAGGTATTTGAAAACCTTCAGAGTGCTGGAATTTAGAAATGACAGAATCAAGACCATTAATGTTCTTAAAAATTAACATGTCAACAATAATAAAAATGATTCAAAGTCTTGAATTTAAAGAAGGTCAGATGTAATTTGCATAATTTTGTGAGACATTTGTTGTAGTGTTGATTGCTTGCATTGATTGAAACAGAATAATCACAGGTTGTAAAGTAAGGTTGTTTTACTTCTAAAGTGCAGTCAATTAAATAAAAACTTTTTTTTCTTCTCTTTATTTAAATGTTACTAGTAATTTGTATATACTTGACATATATTACAGTGTATTATGTTGTGATGTGGTCCATATGTCCTTCTGTTAAAAATTTAATTCTGCACAATGACTCCAGTTGTCCATAACATAAGTTACCAAACTTTGTGCAATGCTTGTACTTGGGATAAGGAAGAGCCATGTTGATTTTGGATGCAAATGGTCGGAGATCAAGACCATTATTAACAATGAAAGAAAAAGTTTTTATTTTTTA
Source organism: Unio pictorum (assembly GCA_030141615.1). NCBI lineage: Eukaryota > Metazoa > Mollusca > Bivalvia > Unionida > Unionidae > Unio > Unio pictorum. Next base: position 908,223 of record JARLTB010000031.1, on the reverse strand, counting down.
TTTTTTTAGAAGTTGTACATTATCCATGACTATTGTTTTTTGTTTTTTTTTTATGGTTTAACGCCATTTTTAAGCACACTATAAGCTATACATGGCGGCCAGTATTAATGGGGGAGGAAGAACCCGGAAAGAACCACTGACCCACGAGAAGCTACTGGCATGCTTTCTCACATAACTACATTATCTGAATCTTAGACTTGAACCCACGCAGACAGAGGTGAGATGGCAGTGAACTGTAACAGACAGCGCTTTAGACCACTCGGCCACACGGGGCCCCCATGACTATTGTCAACCTTGCCTTTTCTGTATATTTTATTTACTGATACCCACAGTTCAATTGTTTGTTTAAGCTCTGTTGCTAGATTTGAAGTATTGATTTAATCGTTTCTTATTTAGTTGGACACTATTTCCACTGGTTATGGTTATAGGGTAGGTAAAAACTATTCAATTTGGCATTCATTTTACTGCCCTATATCATCAGTTTATTTTATTTTGGATGTTTCCAGAATTCTAGCAAGTGCATTGTTCTCAAACCCCAGTCATGACCCAGTTCAGGATTGCAAGAACATTCTGGTGGCCCATGGTGGGTCGCAAGGATTTTTTTGTAGGCTGGCAAAATGTATTGAAAAAAGAGGAAACATGGTTGTGAGGATCAGAAAAATAATTGTTTTAGGGTCACAAACAAAAAAGGTTGTGAACCACTGGTCTAACCCTTTACACCTAGAATATATTTAACTTTATAATTTATTTATTTTGGTATATATTAAAATGTTTCATTAAACAATAGATCTTGTATCACTCATTATTATCAGTACAGTAGTCCCCCCTCTTGTTTAATTTTTTTGTTAAAATTTATTTTTATTTTTTTTTTAAGATTTAACCCCATTTTTCAACATAAGATAGGCTATACATGGCGGCCAGTATTGATGGTGGAGGAAGACCCACCGACTCCCGAGAAGCTACTGGCAAGCTTTCTCACATACCCACATTGGCCGAATCCGAGTCTTGAACCCACTCAGACAGAGATGAGATAGCAGTGATCCGTAATGAGTAGCCACATTTTTTCAGATGTATCCAGAACCAATAATTAATTCATATCATGACGAAAGTTAAATAATCAGATTATCTCTATCATTGATTTATGTGTCCCAATGTAAAGTTTCTGTTGAATAAAGTACATGTAACACTAAGATTAATATTATATCATTGTCTATAAAAGCCAATGTTTACAGGAAATGGGCTTAACAATGTTATGCTAGAGTTTGGGGTTTCACATGCCAGTCAGGTTCTTCTCTTTGATGATTGGACGTAATTGAAAATATCATAACAGGCTCAACATAGGCTTAAAAAATTATTTTGTGCATTAACATACACACAGAGAACCTTGAACAAAAACAGGGTACCAAATACTGAAAAATCACATCACAGCACATTTATTGCTTCCTTTATGAAGAAAGCATTTCTTCCACACAACAAAAGTTTTTTTTGCATAATTGAATAGCATACAGTTAGTAACAAATGAATAAATCATTACAAACATTAACATGGCATCACGTAAATGGAAATGTTTTATTTCAGAAGAAAGTCAGTTATTCTACTGGACATCAGGGGTGGGGGGACTTGCTGAACAGTTTTATATAGAATAAAACAATTTAATATTGAAAATACCCGAATAAACATTGTAACTGATACGGTTATTCAGGATCAGTGTGAAATGGAGCAAATGGACAGATAATTATGTATGTAACCAGATCTAAATAACATTTTTGAATGGTTTTGCAAAATGAATGACTGCTTGCATATCACTATTACACAAGTAATAAGAACTATTAATGTATATTCAGGTGAAATAAGTATTATTATAACAAGAAGAACCTTTTAATAATTAATGTTACTTTTAAACGAAGATATTAAATGAAGATATTAAACGTAGTCAAGTATGTAGTTTTCTTACTATGTACATTACATATATTTATCACACAAATATTTAGTCCCCTTCTGGAAAGACCTCCCATCTTATGAGGCCACTTTTCCTTTGCAGAAGGGGGGGCTATATAGGAGGGGATCACTGTATATCAGATCAGCAGCTCCATTCCAACTTGATCCCTTTTAATCCTGTACAGGGGACATCAATTGCATGGAAGTAAAACTTCTTATTTATTGCACCAAGGATGCATATGCCTTGGCCTAAAAGCAGTATTGATGTTGTAGGTCACAAACCTTCATCATCTGCTTGTGTGGGGTCAAAGAGAAAGGAAGAGGACCAACTTTCTTTCCCCAGGCCATCAAGGAAAGACAACAAGCATTTTTGACTACCTGGCAAATCTTCTACTATAGGCAGTTCCATGACTCCCCATGAGGAGTAGTGTGATAAGATGGGATGAGATACATCTGTTCCCAGGTCGCCCCTCAGCAGTGATGTATGACAAGAAGGATCTGTTAGCTGCCTACCCTTATGATCTAGCACAGGACAAGGATGACCTGGTGACTTTTGTGCCTTTACTGACATACATGTTGATATTTCTATCTCCTCCTCCCTTGATTTCCCTATCTCCTGGCAGGGCACCTCTGCATAAATACTCCAAACTCTTGGGTTCAGAGGAAAAGAAAATCGTCTTCAGTTCGAAGAGACTCTATTTTCTGACCCCATCCAGCTATGTTTAGGGAGCTTTAATATTTGAGTGGCCAGTTTACAGTGAGGTTACTGGTCTCTACAGCCAGCTACGAAGTGCACTTCCGCTTGGCCCCCAAGTTCTCCTCCCCATTCATCTTAAGAAGGAATCTCTTGTCTCCATGTGTGTAACAGTAATTTCTATGGCCATTTCCAAAAACTCCAGGCATAGTGTCAGTGGTATTTAAACTAAATTTTGATTAATACATTGGGACCTGGAACAAGCAGTCATATTTTTGACTTTAAATTTATCAAGGAAGCTTTACCAATTCTTGTTTAAAATTTGGGCTACCTATAAAACCAAAGATCACTGAATCCCAATAAAGTTCATCTTCAAAATGAGGCTTTCATGAGGTAAATACTGGCTGATAATAGTGATGATGACTGATTTAAAGATTGGAAGCTGGAGACGTGTTACTGGAAATACTAAAAAGTGACTTTGAGCCTGAGAATGATGTTGAATATGAGTCTGCTTTTGTACATGCTGTATGGACAAGATGACAATATGCGTGTCACCACTTCATTCAGTGGTATTTTGAATTTTAATAGAGAATACCAAACTTATTAAAATAATACAGGCCAATTTAAAAGTAGACTACAATTTTCATTTCTTGAAACTTTTAGCAATGAGGGATTTTTTTACTACAAAACTATTTAGCACTTCATTTGTTAAGAGTACAAAGAGATATTGAAAATATATTTGATTAAAATAAATATATATCAAGAAACAGACTAGGACAGTGATGGACTTGAAATCCAAATACTGCATAATGGAACAGAAAAGAAATTTGGCATAACAGGAAACAAAGCACTGAACATAAAACTTAAGTAGAGTTCATGTTAGTGACAAATCATACTTTGGAAGAGATATCCAAGACAATATCTATGAGATCATATGTGACAAATCATACTTTGGAAGAGATATCCAAGACAATATCTATGAGATCATATGTGACAAATCATACTTTGGAAGATATATACAAGACAATGACTATGCATAGCTGCCAACTGTCCCGTTTTTTCCGTATTTGTCCCATATTTTAGACCTGAATACGGGTGTATGTTTTTTTTGGCAAAAAATACGTTTTCTAATTTAAAAAAATAATAAAAAAATTTCTTTGGAATTGTCAGTTTAGAACGGGCATTTGGTTCTATTTTGATATAATATATCACTTGTGTATACGAATAAAGTTCTACAATACGATTGGTTCATTCGAAATCGAGGCTACCATGCCTGTCATTATCCGCCATATTGGATTTCGCAATAGTTACCGCTGTTGCTGCATCTCGTTTTCGTAATATTCAGCTTCTAACCATGTTAAAAAGGAAAGCGGAATATTCAGAATTTTTTCCAGGAAAAATAGAAGGAAAGAACTGGAAAGACATTTGTGCTGTCCTTTAGATTTGTGAAAACATAACAGAAAGGGAGAAAACTTGACGTTTTGCAAATTGTGTAACGTGATTTCGCTATTGGGCATGGAGACGCCCATGAAATGCAAGAGCACGAAAAAGCTAATAAACATCTGCTTCCTGTTTCATCACACACAGCTCAGCCTGAACTTACGACGTAGATAAATGCCAGAGAGAACCTTAATGTACATCGATCGAAATTTGATTTATTAAATTTCTTTTAGAAATAAACCTTCCTTTTTCAGTTACTATTGTTGCTGGCAACTTATTTTTCACACGTTTTCCAAAGATTAAAATCGCAAGGATCACTCTTATGCTTGAACGAAAACAGATCAATAAATAAATCTCAGAATTGAGATAATCAATGAAAATTGGTACATTGGAATCAATGATTGAAAAAGAAACAAGGCATGGAAAGGGCTCCTATAAACAGTTTGTATTTGAGTGTTACACTCTTGCACCTTCTGAATGGGCACCCTGATGGAACATGGTGCAACTCCAAATCGTACAAGTGTGCAACACGTGCATCTTTGACATTAAATAATTATGTAAGGCACAGTTACTGATGGTTGTATACGTAAAATTACATATGCATTAAAATTTTAAAAAATCAGTATTTCTTCCTGAAAATCAGTATTTTTGTCACAAGTAATCAGTATTTTTGTGCTCGGGGGTTGGCAGATATGACTATGAGATGTGACAAATCAGACATAACCATTAGGAATCATTTCACAACTTCTTCAAGCGAAGCTAGCTTTGCATATACCTTTGGATCGCTATTATTTTCTTCAAAATAATTTAATCCAGTGTCATCAAATAACGATCTGTTTTTGGTTTGATTTGGTGCTTTAAGGCACTGCAACACAAAATGGCTATTTTGTGCGGAGGCAATTGGAGTAAAGTGCCTTACCAAAGGATACAAAATGGTAACTGACCTGGGTAGTCTAGATGGTAGACTAGATTGGTGAATACAGGCTGTAGATGTAATTCTGTTTCATGAATTATATAATATTACCGTATATACTTGCTTACAAGTCCAGTGAAATTGCAAACAAAAACAAATAGCCTGATGTGCTTTAGAATATTGCAGATCAGGACCTGTGTTGATGGTTCCACTGATTATTAATAAGAAATGACACATATGCAGGTATACTTGGTGCATTATGCAATGGAAGACGTGGTTCTTTAAAATTTGCAGATGGGCTCACAAGTCTTTACTATCTCTTTCAGGTTATGGGTATCAATACTTTTTATAAAATCATTATTGCAGTTTTTATGATGATGCATTATTGAATTGTTGTTTCCATGTAGAAGGAAGTTCCCAGTGTTAACAAGCAAACCAACTGCTCATTGTCCATTTCTTGTTTCTAGAATAGTCCTATTTCAGTAATAATTTATTTTATAAAAATTGTCTGCGTCAATTTATGTGATGTCTAGTTTTAATATTTTTAAAATTGAACAAATAAATAGGAACACTTTCATGTGTTCAAAGAGCTTAAATCCAAAATTTATGGAATTTTTTTAAGTTTCATATATTGGTGAAATATGTGACATCTGTTGCTAGCCCAAATATGGCAACTGTGTTGCTAAAGAAACTCTCTTTTGATATGAAATGCCATCAAGTTGACAGTGTTTTGTGCCAAATGGCAACAATCCAGTTAGAAATTATAAATCAGTGAAAGAAATGACTACATTGTGTGCATTTTTTTTATATCTTGGATGCCTTCTATGTGTAAGATCAGCAGGGCGTACAAAGTAATTGGATGGTACAAGAATACTATAACTGTAAAAAAGAGTTTCAATGTAATGTACACAGAAATTATTGTCATATTTCAGAATGTTGCTACAAACAATAATCTACAACAGATTTTTGTAAAGTTACAGCATTAATATGAGCAAATTCCATTTAGAATAATAATTTTTTTTTCTTTATATGCCAGTTAATGTAATGGTTGGAAAGGGACATATAATTCTTTTGACATCTGATTTAGTCATCAAATGTGGAGTAAACCACTAATCTTTCTGACAATGAGACCTGGACCGCCATATGTGACAATGCCAAATGATGTCACAGCACTAATCACTATTCAGCTTGAGGGGACACCCATTGAGACTTTTTAAATTTAACTAGAGCCTTAACAGAGTGGAGCAGTAGGACAGAAAGACTGATATTAGGTGTTTCTTAAACATTTAGTTGTCATTTTTTCCACCCTTTGTCACTCCACCCCCATTTTTTATTTTTTGTTGTTTCACCCAACCCTCAGTTTTAATGACATGTTGGGAAATTCCTCCCTCCTGGCAGCATCTTTTCACAAGAGATAACTTGACCACATTATTTAATTTTTTTTCTTTCTTTCTTTAGAAACAAAGTTGAAGATCTTCTTAAATACCTGGAGAGTAACCTTTCATTCTCTTTGAAGTATTTGACTGCAAAATGTATTAAGAGTATTACTTCAAAGCATGAAGATTATTTACCAAGAGGTGAGTACACATTTCATGATGCTTATATCATGGTATGAACTTGGCACTTGGCTGCTTCCGTGTCTGAGCAAAATGCCTGCATGGTTATGCTTTTGCTTTATTTTGTAAATGTCTAACAAATAAAACCATACTAAGCAAAGGGGCAAATGGCATATTATAAAGTTCGAACAATAATCACAGAAGTATGGGAAGAAATATTTTTGTTATTGGATGAAAAGACTTGTGTATTCATTTAAGACTGCGAACAATAGGAAAGATTCAATTGAAATTTGTTCAACTGGAAAACACTCTAAGAAGGATTACTTCAGCTTGAGACCTAGAAAGAAGCCATTGCCCTCGATGGGTTTTGGGACTGCAAATCTTATAGTGTATGTTATAAACTTTTCCATGAACAGTATTTTACAAACCTTTTCCTTAAAGATAATGTTGTCTTTGCTTTATTAGATCACACTTCTAAACTTTTTAAATGCATGCCTTAGAATAGTTAGAACAGGAACTCTCTGCACTAAAATCAGAGAGGTCTACACAGCATTCAAATGGATAAAACCAGGTGCAAAAAAGTGCCAGGAAACCCAGACAACACAATACACAAACATCATGTCAGAGAACCTAAAACACAAGAGCATGTCACGGCAACTCAGTCATACCAAAACCAGCTATTAGGAAAAAATCATTATACACACAAACAGATGCATCCAACCAACTAAACAAGATGAGTCTTTTTTATAGGTATTAGATAGAGACAGAGCCAATTTTAGTTGAAGCATTTACTGTAAACACTGACCATCATGTCATCATAAGATCAAGTTACAGAAGGAACTGCTCTAAAAACAACTCCAATTACCCACAATATGAAGCTAAATTAAATACAAATACTAAATACAGCAAACTCTCAGTCAGTCAAGTCATGGAAATCAAGAAGTCCAAGCAATGCAACTGAATTCCCCACTTGTCAAAATCAGTAACACAATTAAAAACAGATTCTTCTCGTAGGATCGTCAATAATCGAAGGAGTAAGAACAAGAGGATTATATAAAACTAACATAAAAACCTACAGTGGTGCAACTATCAATACTGTTGCAGAACAAATTTTGGAAATGGGTATGTCACCATATCATACTGTAATTCTTCTCATTGGTGACAATAATTACAGTAGTGACCAATCTTTAAAGAGCATTAAGGATGATTATGAAAGCTTGTAATATGCCATCAGGTCCAAAAACACATAGTGTAAAATAATCATCTCAAGTCTACCACCAAAAAGGGATGTACATATGACTCCACTAAGTGATACACTAAGTACATTGTGTGAAAAATTTTAAATACTCTGTTCCACAATTCGGGACTGTCTTCAAAGACAATCAAGTGAACCAACAGTTATAACAGCGAGACCGAATTCACTTGCCCAACAGAGGTACTGCCATGCATCTTAGGAATATAGGCCAGTACATAAGACTTATAAAAGGGGTTAGGCATGAAGCAGAAAACTGATTGTATTGTGGAGAGCACAGTCATGTAACACATGTCTGCATGAAAAACATCCGTTGCCATCTTTGAAACGAACTAGGACATAAGCAAAAGTTGTGAACATAAAATTAGGTAGAAGGCAATGATGTACAGGCCTATGCAACACATACCAATAGGTAGAAGGCAGTGATGTACAGGCCTATGCAACACATACCAATAGATAGAAGGCAGTGATGTACATAAGAACATCCCAATAGGTACAGGCCTGTGCAACACATACCAATAGGTAGAAGGCAGTGATGTACAGGCCTATGCAACATATACCAATAGGTAGAAGGCAGTGATGTACAGGCCTATGCAACACATACCAATAGGTAGAAGGCAGTGATGTACATAAGAACATCCCAATAGGTACAGGCCTATGCAACACATACCAATAGGTAGAAGGCAGTGATGTACAGGCCTATGCAACACATACCAATAGGTAGAAGGCAGTGATGTTCAGGCCTATGCAACACATACCAATAGGTAGAAGGCAGTGATGTACATAAGAACATCCCAATAGGTACAGGCCTATGCAACACATACCAATAGGTAGAAGGCAGTGATGTACAGGCCTATGCAACACATATCCAGCAACAAAATGAGTTAGAATATGTGTATACTTTTCAATGTAATAATTATAATTCTATGAACAGGTTTCAGGCACTATCTGATTTGTGTACAAAGTGCAACTTGTTAACATGTTCCCTATGAGGCTTCTCAAGTATCTAATATTATTTCCTTCTTGAAGGTTTGCAAATCAGTCTCATATTGAACATTCTCGTGTATCCACTACGTGTGGTCATTGTACAACAGATGGATCTATTATGTTATCTTCTTTGTGTATGTAAATAATCAAGGCAATAAAAAGAAACCTGTCAAGTCTAAAAGCAATACATTGTATACTACCTTGTCTGAAATTCAATCCTCTGATCAAAATTGTAATGTTTTCAGCCTCAAAGAAGTCTGCAAGTAATCAACCTAAATACTCAACACATCCTCCCTAAACTGAATGAGATAAAGTTAATATTACAGCAAACTAGATCGGTCAATATTCTAGGTTTATGTGAAACATTTCTTTCTGATGATACTGACAATTTGGGTCTCCAAAATACAGGGGTTCAACTTTGAAAGAAAAGATAGAGACTCCATGGGTGGTGGGGTTATTCTTCTCTATGTAGACAGTTCCATTAGTTATAACAGACGTGTTGATCAAGAGACTATTGGGGTAGAGAGTATCTGGATCCAAGTAACCCTCACCCAATCAAGGCCAATACTCTTATGTTCAGTTTACAGGCCAACTAGTTCCACAGCTGATTGGATTGATAGATTTTAGGTGCAAATTCAAAAAGCATTACTAATGGAAGATTTAGAAACTATCATATTAGGTGATTTTAACATGGACTACACGAAAACTCCACCATTAACATGGATAAGTAACTTTGAAACTTAAAACTTTACTAAGATTTGCCAATTGAAATGTATGAATGCTGTAAGTCAACACTTCGTCCAGATGTTTCTTTCGGAAGGGTGCTGGTATGTGTTATTTTAATATGATTAGAAAGATGCATATCTGATGATTTAAATCTACCTTAGTGCCATATTAGTTGTAGTAATTTCAGAAATTCTGTTGAAAAATGGCTAGTACCTATATTACAGACTGATATTGGAGAGAAATCTTATAAATAATTGAAGATGTGGAAAAAAGTTCATGCTGCACCAAAAAAAATTTTTCACTCAAGATTTTTTTTCATATGTTTTGGTATTTATTAATTCTCAGATATGTTGATCTTTGGAGTACAGACTTCATTTATATGAAAAATGATATTCTTAAATATAAAATAAAATTATACCAGAGAATTTTTATGTGCAAACAAATAACTTACTTTCTTGAATCAGCTGTGGACTAGAATGAAAAGGGTTCAGAAAATTAGATGAATTATTCACTGTATGTAAACTTTAAAAAAAAAGAAAGAAAATCAGTAACCATGTAAATGAGCATGTACATGATTCTTAGTGGTGAAGGAACTAACTTTTCAAATTAAAAAGCACATTTCCATGTCTCTGCTCTTTAAGTACCAATGATTTATTCAATTAGGCATCATTAGGAAAAAAACTGAAATGAGACCAACAAGAACTTGTATTACACATGCACATTTGCTCTTTCAAGTATTCCAGTGGCCCAGCAGATCACCAGTATTGACCAATCTTTTATTTCATGCACTTTTTTTCTTCTAGGATCCACATGTAAAGTGGGCTTGCCTCTAAATTCCCAGTCAAATCAATTTGTGCATCATGTGTGAATGTTGTTGTTAATAGATTAGTCCCTAATGGAATTTTTCAAATGTATCACATCACTACTTTTGGAGTACTTCCAGCCTATGTACATGAACTTGCATTTTCATCTATTTTTCACTGAGTATATGTAGTACAAAACAACACCATGAGGTCAATCCTGAGGAGGTTTTTACCTCTGTTATACAATATATTCAACTAAGACAAGTTTTACAAGTTGAATTCTGCCAGAATAAGAATTAAAAGATTTACAGAACTGAAGCAGTCTTAAGTTGAGCAAGGAAAATTGCCAAATGCCTTAAAAATAAATAGCTGTGGCTTTAAACCTAACATGCAGATCATGGGAAGAGTTGAGTTTTTAAGAAGTCTTATTAGACGGCATTATTTTGGTTGCTGTAAAATGCATACAATGTTGCAGCCTAGGTTGCAGTATAAATGAATACGAAGTTCTTTACACCGTGGAGTGTAAATTAATATTTTCATCACCAGCTTTTTAAAAAAAAAAACTGGTTAGAATGTATGCTCATATTGATCTGATTTGAGACCATGGGGTCTAATCATACTGAATGCACATTAGAAAACATATTGCCACTATTTAGGTTTTGACTCTGTTATGGTGTGTTGCAGTAGTCCAGGTTTGAGTAGAATGATTGTATATGTGATTAAATAATGTTGTTTTTCATAACCTTGATGTATAGCAAAATAGTCATATTGCAGAAATTCAAAATGACACCAACACATAGTTTAAAATACATACAATATTCAAAAATGAAAACAGCACATGTAATTTTCATCTTACAGATGATTTGTTTTTGAGTTGACTTTTCTACATTTTCAAGTGGCCAAAACCAGTTCACAAGATGTAAAGACTATGTGATTGACAATGTATACGATCACTGACCAGTCTAATACATAATCTGTGCAATAATCTAGGCTGATATTAGTAGGTCACTCTATGGCTGCAATATATAATATGAAATACTCTTGGAGTGCATTATTGTAGTTAAGATTTATCATGAGTTGTCTGAAAGGATAGTTACTTTAAATCTTTTTTCATTGACATTACATTTTTATGAAAGTTTGCTCTTCAGCAATGTTAGTGACATACTTTTGCTAGAAATTGTTTTCTTTTATACAAAAAAATACTTGTCTAAATATGGATTCTGAAAGTCCGCTAAATTTTCAGATTTCCAATTATTGTAATTGTGTGTTCTCCACTTTTCCCACCCACCCTGCTTCCTCAGTATCTGAATTTTTGTGTTTCCAGCAAAGTCTTGATTTTGATGCAGAATTCTGGTTCTCAGGTGATGCATGATGGATTGTAGTAATCCATACAGAGATATTCTACCGTATTGTTTGTAATTTATATACACTTTTTATTAATTAACCATTACTTTGTACCAATTAGTTACCAAATTTTATTAAGGCAAAACTTGTCAGTTACAAAAATTAGATGTTACAATAAATTAAAGATGGTGCATCATTGATGAAAAAGAATGCAAATGCTGTCATGTTAATTTTACTTTATTCATTTTTATTAATTTCTAGAGGAAGAGTGGTGATTAGATTATTAGATTTAATGATTCTTCGGCCAATTTTCTTCAAATGAATGTGATTTATATTATTTCAGTGGAGATGATCTGTGAGAGGGCTGCACAATCAAGCAAGGACCCAGCATTTTGCCTTAAAAGCCTTTGGCAGTATCTCTTTATACATGACACATCTAGAGCTAATGCTCTGTTGCAGGTAAATGTATTTGTTAGCTCTGGGGGCTTTATTAGGTTAAGCAGGTCTATGGTACGCAGACCTGCCAACTGTCCCAATTTATCCAGGAATTTCTTGGATTCACAGGGCAGAAAAAAAAAAGAACAAGAAAATCCTTACTCACCAAAAAATGTTTTCGCAAATTACCTGTTTGGTGAATAATTTTAATGATTTTAAGTTAAATTCTGTGTTTTGGTCTCAATTCCTCTAGTTAAATATTCTACTCTACATTTCCAGATCAATAACTGCCATTGTGGATTTGATTGGATATGTGATTGGTTTGCTGTGTATTGAGTTTATTATGATGGATACATTTTCGGATTAAAAAAATTGTACAACGAAACTTTGCTTAAGAAAAATGTTAAATGTCAAGTTCACTACGGAAATGAATACACTGAGAAATTTCTATGGCTGTACCGATTAATTGTCCATACTCGTAATTGGGCGGATTATTAGAACAATCGGTATGAGCAGTATCCGCAGAAATAATTGGTGCCGATGTAAACAAATTTAAAAAAAAAACAAATTTCCAAAATATAAATTCAATCGTAACATTCATCTTGAAATGGCTTGAATTTTAAATTAGAATTAAATACAGTCCTACCCTTTTATATCGACATCACTTATATCGACAAGCCGCCTATGTCGTAAAAAAAAAAAACAAAGTCCCAGTCCCTTGGTCTATTATTACTACCAAATTATCATGCTTATGTCAATGTCGAGATAAAAGATAAACGTACATGTCGACAGAAGCCCTTGGTCCCAGCTTGAACAAATCCTTTTTTTTCTAATCATTTATATTGACAAGCTGCCAGTATGGGTTATACTTTGTTCCACAGTTAGTTGATCTTGCCGCCAGGCTTTAATGTCGTGGTCAGATATAAAAAAAACAACCACCCTAGGCTTTTGTTTAGGCTTATAAAGCTGGCATCTCGCGGCAACTTAAAAGAAGTGAAATCTGATCAATTCTAGCATTTTCCAAAGAATTCACAGAGTTATAGCTAGGATTTTAAAACTAGGAGTTCAAGAGTACCACTATTAAACGTTGCAGTCCCCTACCAGAAGCAAATTCAGCATAACTAAATGGCTATATTTCCAGACAAGTAGAAACAGCGGTTGCCATCGAGTTTAATTTTCAAACTTCTTTACAGTACTGATATGTAGCCCTTGTTTGTCCATTAGAGTGAGAGTGAATTGTCAGTTCAAGATAAGGTCTTATTCCAAAGACTAAGTTAAGCATTATACATATAGTGTTCTACGTGAAATGTCAGTTCTTGCAACTTCTAACACACTTTTGAATTTCATTACAATATTTGGCAATTAGCCGTTTAACCCTTCTTGTTAAAATTTGCAAACAGCATTTTGTCTAACTCTCAAAATGTCTTGATTTTGAGGTCACAAGCACTACTTAGATTGCTACCCTTGGAAATGTAAATAATAATGAAGGCGAAAGTTATTCATTTGATGTATTCTTCTTATACACAAGTACATCAATGGTCATTCTACCTCTGAAATCAGTCATTGTAAATATCAGCATATTTTCTCACCACTCTGCAACTAGTCAAGTCTTTGATCTTGCTGCCTATCTTGTGGGTCATGTTCTTTAGCTGTACTCTTATAATGACATGTACATCTGCCGGTCTTTCAGCCACTGAATTTTCAGATTGTGAACAGTTAAATTGATCAATTGATCAACACATTTTCCCACTCAACAGGTGGTCGAAGCAGGACTAGCAAGCCCTTAAATTTGCCATCCAGCAAATTGATTCGTACAGAGGACTCCTGTATACGTTATTGTCTGAATCCCAGATATAATAAATGCATCCAAATACGCGTGATTAAGTTTTTCCGAGACCTTTGAAAGTGATCAGTGATTAAAACAAGTTTATTTTGCTGTGAAAGTTTCGTTTTAAACTTAATTTACATTTACGATATGCTACCAACAGCAGTGTAAAATGCAAATTAAATTTACAGTCTCTGGAAACTAAATATCTGGCTGTTAAGGAAGTTGAGGGCTAAACATCTCACGGAGAGGTCTGTGAAATCTTTTCGCTTAAAAATAACATCCGTTCAGGGAGGATGAAAGCTGCTGAGTCTATAAAGAAAGACTACGTTGAAAGTAACTGTGCTCCTCAAAGGAAGAAGCAAAAGACTGCTACATTTGAAGACATAAAAGAAACCACAAAAAGGTTCAATGAAGCATTTGCGAAAAAACTTAGTGTGGAGAACTTCGCTGCAACAAGTGGTTGGTTCAGTCGCTTTAATGTTCATCATAGCATCCAATACAAAAGTATTTGTGGAGAATACATGTACTGTTGACAGCTTTTTATTGCCCTGTGAATAGCACCATCCCTTTTTTAGCCTCAATAAGATGGGAAGTGACTGCCCAAAATCAAGGCCAATTTAAGTACATGTACGTGAAGCATGTAAATAACAACTATCCAACCATGTGCTAATGCCGACATTGAATACCATACTGTTTTTCGTATCAGGATGTAATCGATGCAATATTTTATTGTGGATTTTATTACACAACGGCAACCAAAATGTAATTTGTCAATATACAAGTGTATTTCACATTGATTCTGTCTTCATGTACTCAAAATTTCCATTTTTTTTTTTTCTCAAAGTGTAAATGCTACTCGCTGACGACGGGTCACTCATTGCTGACGAATTTTAACTATTCTCTTTTAAATCGATGATAGTACTTTATAACAGTTCAATAATTGTCGTGTCTGAAAGTTACTTTTTTAACATGCCTATGTCTTAGGACACAGAAAAAATTGTTGTTTCATGTCACAAGATTTACATCCGTTAAAGTAGTAAACAAAAGACCTAAAAACAGTAAAGTTTAGACATTGGGCCGTGGATAAGCCGCCAAACCCCCCCCCCCCCCCCCCCTTTTGTCTTTTTAGGCCTTTATTTTTTCCTAAATTATTCAGCTTATACACGAGTATATACTGTGATAATGAAATAATCGGTCTCATAATCGGTATCGGCAATTTTAATAATCGGCTATATGAGGTATCGGCATAATTGGAAAAAAAGTGACATCGGTACAGCTTTAGAAATTTCCATTAATTCAGTCCAGTTCAAAAGTTGATATGATCTCATTCTCCATGTCAACTGGGCCCCGAGTGGTCTAAAATGCTGTCCGTTTCAGATCACTGCCATCTCACCTCTGTCTGCATAGGTTTGAGTCTCAAATTCGGCCAATGTGGTATGTGAGAAAGCTTGCCAGTAGCTTCTCATGGGTCAGTGGTTCTTTCCGGGGTTTTTCATGGGTTCTTCCACCACCATTAATACTGGCCGCCATATATTGCCTATTGTGTGCTGAAAAATGGTGTTAAACGCAACTACAGCAACAAGTCCATCTCAAGACCACCCTGTGAAACCCTGTCCTGGATTCACATTTCATTTAATTGGAGGATCTGGGCATGGCTTTGTGTCCAGTGTGCATTATACATCTTCCACCCACATTTGCCATTTTTCGGCATCTAAAAATGCACAGGGCAATTTTCAAGTAAATGAAAAAGTAGGAAGAGGTCTTTTTTTTTTTTTTTTTTTTTGTACCTTCCATCAGACTGCATCCAAAATTGCATCTACATTATATGCTTGCAGTTTTGGTCTTGGACCACTCAGCATCAATTTGATGGAGTCTCAACCGTTAGATAATGTATTGGCCATCAGTTTTAGCAGCAGTACGAAACAAGGATTGGATTAATACACCTACCCCACTTGTCTCCATTCTATCAAGCATCTGTCGGTGCCATGGCTGCTCATGAATTGTCCTCAGAGCAGTTCAGATGTGACATGTCATGGATCTACATCTTCTGGAGGTTTGGTGTTGGAGAGGGGCATTCAAATCATACCATACATCTAGGAGGGCCAGGAAGGGTTCCCATCCCCAGGGATCATTTGTACACCTATGGAAGGGATAACATGTTTTCTATTCTCCCCAAAAGCTTGTTAGTAGGGGTAGCCTGACTACACCCCTAAGTAGATGTGTGACAAGGATACCCCTATTAATAAGTCTCCATCTCCCAGAGTGACAATGGGTCAAGAAGTTTTTTCTCCCTTCAGATGCAGAAGCAGGTTAATGAAAACCTTTTGGTTTTGGTGGACTAAAACAAGTCTACCAAGGAATGCGCTGTGATGGTTCCTGATCGGAGGGTCTGGACAGTGAATGTCTTTAGTCTTAAGCTTGGATTGCATGTTCACCTATGCATTCCCAATTTTCAGAATGCTTCCATAAGTGTTCCACAAAGTTAGGACCTCCACTGTATAGCTTAATTTAATAGCCCTCGGTAGCCCAAGCGATTGGGGGTTCATCAGTCTACACAACCTGTTGAAAGACCAGACAAGAACATTACCTCAGAGCCCAAGAATGTTCATTTTCTGCAGTTAGGATCTATAGGACAGCTCAGTCAAGCAGGTTAAAGTTCTAAATGTATGTCCTGAGTTTGGTTCAGACTTTTATCTTTCATGTTTTCAGATATGTGGAGCTGTCAAAACTAACACCTAGATAGAGAGCATGTTATGGGTTTTGTCACAACAACTTAATGAACCGTTGGGTGAAGCGTCTTTTGAGAACATTACCATTAGATAAAGACTATTATTGTTCAGTGGTTATCAGGAGTTTATCTCCCATGTCAGCCAGGACTTTTTGATGACAAACCAGTTTCCTTTGTAACCTAATCCCTATAAAGATGTCCAGCTTCAGTCATACCTGTGCTGGGATCAATTATAATAGGCTTTTTAGCCTAGTTAAGGAAATACTGTGCAATTTGGACACCATCAGTGGGAAGAGATTTAGGAAGCATCTTTTCCTACTGGTGAAGAGCTCAGTTGATATCTCAGCACACATCATTTCCAAGCTGATTGACCTCAACGGAGCATATCAGTCCCTTGCTGAGAGGGACCCTTCATTCATGGGAATCATCTGATGAAGTTGGAGCAATTGCTACTTGATGGTCTGATGTTAATCATTCTCTTGGCTTGGGGTGCTTTTATACCAGTTAACTGTGAGATTTTTCCTGTGGTTTGTACCACAGTGTTGTTTTACAGTACTGGTATGTCAGTAGTTTTTGTCAGTAAGAAATGTATGGAAATTCCCAAGGAATCTTGTTATGAATTTAATGTTATTCATGACTAAATAGTTAAAAATGGTTATATCTATCACAAATTATTGGTGACAAATATAATTCTCTTGATGATCCTTAAATCACATCTTTGATGATCCTTTAATCACATCTTTGATGATCCTTAAATCACATCTTTGATGATCCTTAAATCACATCTTTTTCACCTGCCACATATTGCCAAGGAAAATGTTGTGAAACAGATTCAGGTAAATTCCATCTTTCAGAAACGTGTTGATCTTACGAGAGCCTTCCTATAAGAAATATGAAGTGTTTATACTTCAAGCTACACTATTGGTACAATAGGCAGTAAAACTTTATTGTGAGGCCAATACCCAGGCAAGATATTTATAGGAGAGAGCCAGAAAGTATTAAACATACTCAATGAATGAGAAAACATTTGGTGGACTTCAGAAAGTATGAATAGTTTCAGACGTGATTTTGGTCTTCCATACAAAAAGCTGGGAAAAGTTTATTGGGGGTTTGGGGTCTCTAGGGGCAATGCCCTTGATCCTGGGGTCCAATTTTACACTCAAAAGACTGCTCCTGGTACAACTTCTGATCATAAATAAACCAAAATGATCATTTGAGAAACAAATTTTTCTTCTATTTTTTTTCTTTCTTTCTGAGACCATCAGCCTCTCTCTGATGTGGCAAATTCAGCAAGACAATGTTGACAGGTACTATATATAATAACATGTAATGGGTAATTTTATTTTCCCCATAATTAGCAAGTCTTTGCAAAAATATCAGACATGTCTTTGCAAAAATATTAGTGTTTAAAACTTTCTTTGTCTTTACAGAAATACCCAGAAATTCGATCATCTTTGCACATCACATATGTTATTTCCAAGATAATGGAAGATAACAATGTAAGTATTTAATCAAATTTTGTTATTGCTTGCATTGATTAAAAGAAAAAAACTAATTGTCTTTTCATTTACTACATATATTTGATACCAAAGAATGTAAATATCAGAGCTGTTAATGCCATTGCACATACAGATCATGTAGAATTTTGTTATAAATCCACTAAATGTTGACTTAAAATTTGTAGGAAGAAATTTTTGCCTGACTTTTGACATTTATAAAGTGTTTTGAAACCTCACAGCTAATTTTATTCCAGTTTTGCCATACTTATCAGCCAGAGCAAACCCAGTATTGTCATATTATGTAATAGTATTCTATATTTTTTCTTTAATTAGATCGAGCTGCTTAAAGCCCTTCAGAAAATAGTGCAGAAGAGTGATGCAAGCAATTTCATGGTGAAAGAATGCGAGCTTTCTCTTCTTTGTAAGTAGGAGGTAGTTATACTGTGCATTTGCTAACAGTCAGTTTGGATGGTGCTGTGAGAGTTCAGGCCCAGTTTGTATTTGCTTTAACTTGACTAGCCATTTAATTTGATTTTCATTCAGTTTTTAATGACTAGACAATTATGACTCTACTCAGTATATCTTAGTATTTCCTGTCCAACTTTTTAAGATTTGTTTTGAAAGTATTATTATACTTGTATAGATCACAAAAAAGCAATTTGGAGAAATGATCATACAGCTTTACACCTTTGATTTAAGAGCAGAAAGGATCATGTATTATTGGATGCCACCTGTAGTACTGACCCTAGGTCATTGCTGCAATTCACCAATAGGATGGGGGGTGGCCGAGTGGTCTAAAGCGCTCACCGTTACGGATCACTGCCATCTCACCTCTGTCTTTACGGGTTCAAGTCTCAGATTTGGCCAATGTGGATATGTGAGAAACAACAACAACCAACAGAATGCACCAGCTTAGAAATATTAGACTGGATAATTACTGATGATTGCTTTTCCTATTTTTGATAACAGTTTTAGTAAATACTTGTCAAAAGGATCAGAATCAAAGAACAAAAGTTTTCCACTTCAAAATTTTATAATGAACATTTCTCCTTTGAATACAATCACATTACTGAGGAATATTTACCTGCTATTTCACGAATCCAGCACTACTTAAAGATGAAAATCATTATATTGTCTATGTTTAGAATAGACAAAGGGCAGTAACTATTGCCCATTACCTCCCCTTGATGCCATCACGTATCACTAGTTTTTAGCTTTGCTGAGTTCTAAGACAAGCAGTGCAATAGCCTCAAACAATCTAGCCCATTTTTTGTTCCTTGTGCATTTATAATGTGAATTTATTGATTTACAACAGCATATATACTTTTACAATTTCTGCCAATATTTGATTTGTTACTTGTTGGGAAACTGCACACTCTTCAATACAAGCAAACATGTGGGAAATATTCTGCAATAGTACAGTGACTGTATGAAACCAATTTGAGCTCACTGGACCTCCTTGTTTCCTCAGAAAGGGATGGGTTGTCAGGCTGATCCAGGTCAGTTCAAGGTACTATGGAATTCGTTTGTAAACGTTCTCTTCACCCCTCCACATGATACACCTTCAGAGATGGATGCCTTTTGATAGCAGGATACAGTCACTCATAAAAGGTGCTGGAGCTTGTGCTCATGACACATTACCCAATGAGTTACTCATGACATGCTTTTGGCATAGTGAAAGTTGAAACATCCTGACATCCCAGTATTTCGTCCGTTTGGGCACAGACTTGACCAGCTGGAATCTGGCACATCACCATGTGTTCACGCTCCCAGAATTATTGAACTTGTCGAGTCAGTTTATGTCAAGACTTGGATTTCATCAGGAGAATTCTTGCAACTCCTCAGCTATTATATGGCAACGGACTTGACCCCACTAGGCTGTCTTGCTATTTGGGCCTTGCCAACACATTGGCACCTTGTTTTATGTTCTCTTAATCAAGGAGTCATGATCACACCTAAAATTTGATCATTCCTATGTCAGTGGGGCAGTTCAAGCTGGATGACCTTTGGAATCCTGCTGAAGACCGCCAGGCAGAACTAGTGTAAAGTACCTCTGCCTTTGCAAATGGTTGTTGTACAAACCTGTTGCTGACTGTCACTACCATTAGTGACACCAGGGGAATGACCTCTATGTATCAATATCCCAGAAAGGAAGGCTGTCATCAATACCTTTCATTTGATCCTGGGAGCGCAACAATCCTGTTTGAAAGCCCATTGCTTGGGGTCTCATTTTTTTTTATTAGATTGAGCCCATCCTGTATTCTAAGTGAGGTGCCCATCGGTCTTGTCAAAACAAATTCTTACTTGCCTGAGGAAACTTTGATCATGCAGATGAAATATGTAAATGCATTTTCAAGATGTTGACATACCTGCCATGAAACGGCACAATCAAAATCAGATCACTGTCCTACATGAAACTGAGATCTGAATATAATCAAATTGAAGAATGGCATTCATGTTGAAAATACACTTTTGTATCACCAAACCTACTGACACAATTGTGTTTTGCGAAAATACAATTTTCAGTAATCTTTTAGACAAGTATAAAAACACCACTTTTAGTATATGCCCATTACATGTAGCATGTACAAATGGCAAACTGTCATGACTGGAGCTGATGTAAAACTGTCCTTTGGGAAGTTTAAATGTTGCAATTAAAATCGAAGAGGTCGGGTGTAAACCATCAATACACATATTATTGAATTTGCTGACAATAGCTAGTGAGATGTGATTGAAGGTAGCAGTAGGTGAACCCATTGTGTTGATATGCACAGATAGGATCAGGAAGTAGAACAACCCATTATGGGTCAATGAAAAAGATCCTAGATGGGTGTACTGGCACAAAAGTTATTATATATCATTACCATGAATGAGAATGTTTAAACTATATGTAATATATATTTGACAAGTATGTGAAGAGACGCAATTTTTCTTTAAAGTAGGATTTTATTTGTTATATGGAATGGATATTTGTCCCAGGATTCTCGTCAACTGGCTGTGGACTTGGGATTTGTTATATGGAATGGATATTTGTCCCAGGATTCTTGTCAACTGGCTGTGGACTTGGGATTTGTTATATGGAATGGATATTTGTCCCAGGATTCTTGTCAACTGGCTGTGGACTTGGGATTTGTTATATGGAATGGATATTTGTCCCAGGATTCTTGTCAACTGGCTGTGGACTTGGGATTTGTTATATGGAATGGATATTTGCCCCAGGATTCTTGTCAACTGGCTGTGGACTTGGGATTTGTTATATGGAATGGATATTTGTCCCAGGATTCTTGTCAACTGGCTGTGGACTTGGGATTTGTTATATGGAATGGATATTTGTCCCAGGATTCTTGTCAACTGGCTGTGGACTTGGGATTTGGGTAGATGTAAGCCAGATAGGCAATCTCAGACCCACTTGCACAAAGTTTTTCAGTTTTTACTTATTACATATCTTGTCATCACAACTCAATTAAATATTGTTTTTACCATAACTGCAGTAGACAATAATATGTTTGAATTTCAGTAATTGATTATACCAGAAGAGCCATATGATAGAGCGATGTCCATCCACAAGTTTGTTATTGCTGCTTTTCCTTAACTACTTGGATGATTACCATGAAACTTAACACACATCCATGCCATAGTCGGATTGGTTCTAATAAGACTGGTGCCATTTGGACATCTCATAAATCTTCACTATTCCTCCAGAACAGATGGACAAGTCAACATAGAGTATTTCACTGCAAGACTATGATTCTGTTTGGTTTTAATTGAAAATGGTTTTGATCTGATAGTCATACATGGAGTTTTCACTGCAAGACTATGATTCTGTTTGGTTTTAAATGAAAATGGTTTTGATCTGATAGCCATACCTGGAGTTTTCACTGCAAGACTATGATTCTGTTTGGTTTTAAATGAAAATGGTTTTGATCTGATAGCCATACATGGAGTTTTCACTGCAAGACTATGATTCTGTTTGGTTTTAAATGAAAATGGTTCTGATCTGATAGCCATACATGGAGTTTTCACTGCAAGACTATGATTCTGTTTGGTTTTAAATGAAAATGGTTTTGATCTGATAGCCATACATAGAGTTTTCACTGCAAGACCATGATTCTGTTTGGTTTTAAATGAAAATGGTTTTGATCTGATAGCCATACCTGGAGTTTTCACTGCAAGACTATGATTCTGTTTGGTTTTAAATGAAAATGGTTTTGATCTGATAGCCATACCTGGAGTTTTCACTGCAAGACTATGATTCTGTTTGGTTTTAAATGAAAATGGTTTTGATCTGATAGCCATACATGGAGTTTTCACTGCAAGACTATGATTCTGTTTGGTTTTAAATGAAAATGGTTTTGATCTGATAGCCATACATGGAGTTTTCACTGCAAGACTATGATTCTGTTTGGTTTTAAATGAAAATGGTTTTGATCTGATAGCCATACATGGAGTTTTCACTGCAAGACCATGATTCTGTTTGGTTTTAATTGAAAATGGTTTTGATCTGATAGCCATACATGGAGTTTTCACTGCAAGACTATGATTCTGTTTGGTTTTAAATGAAAATGGTTTTGATCTGATAGCCATACATGGAGTTTTCACTGCAAGACTATGATTCTGTTTGGTTTTAAATGAAAATGGTTTTGATCTGATAGCCATACCTGGAGTTTTCACTGCAAGACTATGATTCTGTTTGGTTTTAAATGAAAATGGTTTTGATCTGATAGCCATACCTGGAGTTTTCACTGCAAGACTATGATTCTGTTTGGTTTTAAATGAAAATGGTTTTGATCTGATAGCCATACATGGAGTTTTCACTGCAAGACTATGATTCTGTTTGGTTTTAAATGAAAATGGTTTTGATCTGATAGCCATACATGGAGTTTTCACTGCAAGACTATGATTCTGTTTGGTTTTAAATGAAAATGGTTTTGATCTGATAGCCATACATGGAGTTTTCACTGCAAGACCATGATTCTGTTTGGTTTTAATTGAAAATGGTTTTGATCTGATAGCCATACATGGAGTTTTCACTGCAAGACTATGATTCTGTTTGGTTTTAAATGAAAATGGTTTTGATCTGATAGCCATACATGGAGTTTTCACTGCAAGACTATGATTCTGTTTGGTTTTAAATGAAAATGGTTTTGATCTGATAGCCATACCTGGAGTTTTCACTGCAAGACTATGATTCTGTTTGGTTTTAAATGAAAATGGTTTTGATCTGATAGCCATACCTGGAGTTTTCACTGCAAGACTATGATTCTGTTTGGTTTTAAATAAAAATGGTTTTGATCTAACAGTTTATATGATAGCCATACTAGCCTTCTTGAACATCTTGTCACAAATCCTTCTGAACTGAAAGTCATATCAACATGGGGCTTTCACCAAAAGACGTGTCAATCTGGCATTCATTATGCTCAACATCATGAACATTTTTAAAATCATGTTATTGCCCCTTCTACAGAATGGATGGTTTCCTCATGGGGTTTGGACCAAATAGACTTCTTTGGTCCAGTTTGGACCTAAACCAAAATGGTGCCCATCTTACATCCAATATGGCACCATGGTGGCCATCTAGAAAATCTTGTTCTCTTTATCAGGATATGTTGTATTTTTACCAAAAGACTTTTTATAATATCTAGTTGGTCCTAATAGAAAATTATCTTACATTTGATATTGGCTACTGTCATGGCCAACTTTAAACTCTTGATGATATTTTTTGTGAATGAACAGTTATCTGACATGGGCCTGTCACCCGGAGATTATAGATCTAGTAGGTCCTGAATGAACATGGTACAGATCTTACATTCAATATGTCAACAATGGTTGCCATCTTCTGTCATTGCTCAAGAATGTCAGAGAGGGTTTTAACACTAAGCAGTTAAAAAAAAAACTAGAAATAGTCTTGGATTCCAGGAAATTAATTTTTTTTTGCCAGTAGAGAATCAGTCACTAAAGAAAAAAGATCTTTTGCCTTCATCATTTCAAAATGTTTTAATGGTATTTAGATGAATTAACTTGCATGAATGTTATTACTCTTTGCAGGTCAAAACGGGAAAATTGAAGAAGCAAAGCAAGTTCACCAGTACCTTGAAAAAAATAACTGGAGCTTAAAAAATCAAGTCAAACAACTGTATGAGGAAACTGTGTTATGCAAAATAGGACAGGTACATGTACCTTTTTTCACAACAGTTTTGAACTGATTATATTTAAATGTTAGGGTTAACCTTTTATTTTTGTTTGTTCAATTTTCCAATCTACCAGAATTAACTCTCATCACAAAAGATCTCTCTCTCTCTCTCTCTCTCTCTCTCTCTCTCTCTCTCTCTCTCTCTCTCTCTCTCTCTCTCTCTCTCTCTCTCTCTCTCTCTCTCTCTCTCACGCGCACACGCACACACACACACACACACACAAAGAAGAAAAATGCAGTGGAATACATATGCCTCTCTCTCTCTCTTAAAAACAAAACTGGAAAAAGCATTTTAGCATCAGTGATGCAATTGTTGCCAGTAGCATACAGTGATACCTTAATAGTCACAAAACCTAATGCTTCATTCCACACAAAATCGCAGAGCAAGGTCCATCAATATTAATGAGTTGATCTTGCATCTGATTGGCTGAGCTTACTCATTTTTTGTATTAAATTTTGATTGATGATGATTTTGTGTGTGCTTGATCGATTCAAATTAATGAGTTGATTGTAATCTGATCGGCTGTGCCATGCATTTATGAGACTTTCAGATTCTATTTTTATTATTCTTTGTAAATATGCTGACATCATCATAATATTTAATGTTTTATTATGAGGATTTGTTCTGCATGCTCATGAGGTGATCTTGCTTATAATTCAAATTGTCTGAACTTTCTACACTTCAGAGACTATTTATGACCTGATTTTAATCAGTCTTGGTAAATGGGCTAACCGAGATATTGGATGGTTTTTATTACGAATAGGATGTATTTGCAGGATAATCTTTCATCTGTTGGGCTGATTTTGTTTGTTCCACTTAAGTCATTTATGATGGCTTTTTTATCAAATTGGATCTATATGAAGATCTTGTTTGAGTGATCTTGAATTTGATTTGGCTGAGCTTGTTAGCACTCTGGAGACCAATTTCCAGTACTATTTTGAATCACCTTGGTAAATAAGTTTATTGTTATTACATGTATTATTAATATTATTATTATTATTGTTATTATTATTATGATTGACAGGTTCTGTAGTGAGATCTCCACATCATAATGGCATCTTCCATGTGATTTTCTGAGCTTGTTGACTCACAGTATCTAGTTATTGATCATAAAAAATAAAATCGATTAAACTGATTTAAAGTTAGTGAGATAGTTTACATAGATTTCATTCTTTTAATACTGCATAAGGCTGCTTAGCAACATGGTCTGCTGTTGCCAGGTGATCAGTATCAATCTTACATGAGCATCTTAATAAGTGGGAACAAAGAGGAAAACCTGGGGGTTTTGTTTCCACAAATAATTCAAGTGTCATCATAATACTTGTATAATGGATTTGGTACTATTTCAACCTTGCACATAACAAATGACTTGAGTTTTCTGTTACTATCTGACTGTTTCCTCCCTTTTTATATAATACACACATGCATGCCAGTTTCATTTTTGCACAGTTCTCCATATCTATAGTTGCCAAGCAAAACTTTGTAGATGGGGTAAAGAAGAAGCCAATCATTTTGGGGGTCAAAATGTTGTGGTTGCTTTTACTAAAAGAAAACTTTTTTTCTGCCAAATGACATTCATTTTACATATTGTTCCTGGATCAAACTTTGTGGTTGGCTTAACTTGGGATAAAATAATAAGCCCATCATTTTGTTAGTCAAAGAGCTAAAGATCAAGTTCACTAACAGAAAGAATAGTTCCTGTACAAAAAAATTTCAGTCATAGATAATGTTCCTTTATGACTCGCATGTTAGGTAATGGAGTGCCTGCTCATTTTGGCATTTAAAGGTCAAGGTTAGTGATAAAAAGAAAAAGGTTTTGCATAATAACATATTGTAGAAGGCATTACCTAAGGTTTGCTCAAAGAAAACAAAATGTGGGGTTTTGCAGAACAACTTTTATGTTCAAAGTACATTAGTTTGTAGATTGTGTTGCTTTGGGAAACAATTAAAACTAGGAAGTCTGGAGTCTTGAGTTCACTGTTATGGTACATCTAATAGGAAAATAGTTGTTTCTGCACATTGGGTTTCATGTGTAACGTTCCTGCATAGATGACTATTATGAGGCAATTATATAAATGTACTGCGCATTTATTGTTATATTGTGTCCACATTTTCTTGTGTGGATTGTTCATCTAATTCATGGGCAGAAGTGATTGTTTAAAAATAACATTTCTTTTTCTTCTGTTATTAGAGAAACCAAAATAAACCATGGCAGGTGGGTGAGGAGTCCAGTGATTCATCTTCCGATTCAGATTCTGTAAAGCAGAGAGCTTAATGAAATCCGTCTTACCTCAAACTTAGAAATGGAAGGACCTTTTAATGACATAAGATAACAACATCAATATCTTAACTAACTACCTGCAGTGAGAAAACTGCACCAATTTTTGTTTTACAAATAACGCTTATCAAACATTGCCACCATTATTAATATACAAAAACCTTGAAATGACTTCATTAAAATAGCATAGCAAAGGTTTGACCATATTTGACAGAAAGTATCCTGGCATAACGGGTTTTCAGTTTATACCAATGATTTGGATTACACCTTTACAAAAAACATAAATACATTTAAATGACTTCTCAAAAATCTTTTAACAGAATTTGACAAAATTTTACAGCATTGTGGCATGAAGGCTTTCAAATCTATATCAATCAGCTATTAAGCAAACATTTAAACAAATGTGTGGTGATTGATTGTGTGTATTATATATATATATATATATATATATATATATATAATACACGCATGCATGCGTATGTATGCTCAGTAAAATTTGGAAGAATTTGACATTATGCATTCAGTATTGGACAAATAATGTGACTTAGGTATGTATAAAGATATTAAAATAAAGAAATCTTGATGAACTAAAAACTGTTTTCATATTGCATTTAACATCATTGGAAGTAATTATATAACAACACAACATCCAACTGACCATGATTTCTAATTCAGCTACTCTTGCATTAGGCTATTAAACAGATGTCAGTTCAGCAAGTGATCTCAGGCCTACTTGGAATTTATTTGTTTTACTAGGCAAAAGTCTTTCACTGAGAACTGTGATATAATGACACTGAAGTATTTTAACCAAAATATGCAAGAAACAGCTCATCACTTCTTTTTCTGACATCTCTGTCATATTTCATTAATGATTGAAATGTGGAAAAGCTATTATTCTGTCCATAAGGTGGGTCCATAAAATGATTATTGGCAAGACTTGAAAGGAAAAAAATGAACAAAAATATAATCTGATGTTAGTACAGTAAAACCTATCTTGAGAGAATACTGCTATGAGAGACCACCTGTTTTGAGAGACCAGAATATTAATGCACAGATTTATTGATTATATAGTGTTATGACCTGTTGTGAGAGACCACCTGTCTTGGCAAGACTTGAAAATGAACAAAAATATAATCTGATGTTAGTATATCTTTGGAAAATTTCAGTTAAATAATGTTACTTCCTGGAATACATTTTTTTTTGTGCAACATTTTGCCTATATTTAATGTAGTTTTTCTTTGTTTATTTTTGTGAATGTTCATAGAATTAAAGAGATTAGTGCATTGTATATTAAATTGATTATTTGTAAATAGGTTCATAACTGTATGATATGGCATGAAGATGTATCAGAATTTACTAGTTTAAAGTCTGAAGACTGGTACTGCTAACACGGTCTGTCATACTGGTAGCTTTGCATAGAAATTTTTAACTTTAATACAACTGATGGTTCTTGGAGTACCATATATACATGTTTATTTTATAACTGCAAACTCAATAGAGAACCTTTGCCATTGCATAATGTGCTGGAAGATATTGGTCTGTACACTTTCTTAGGAGTAATTATTAGAACAAAGAATGTAGATCTTTATCCATTATGCAGTGACAGATCAGAGTCTGTGTTCTTTGCAGTTGTATCCAATGTATACATGGTAACTAATTTAAACACGGCGATGCAATGAAATCCTAGAAAACCAAGCATGTAATACCAAAAATCTAGGGCCCCGAGTGGTCTAAAGCGCTCTCCGTTACGGATCACTGCCATCTCACCTCTGTCTGCATAGGTTTGAGTCTAAGATTCGGCTAATGTAGCTATGTGAGAAAGCTTGCCAGTAGCTTCTCGTGGGTCGGTGGTTCTTTCCCGGGGGATTCCCGGGTTCTTCCTCCACCAATAATACTGGCTGCCATGTATAGCCTATCGTGTTCTGAAAATATGGCGTTAAACCCTACATCAGCATCAACCAAAAGTCTAAACCAATATTAATTATAGGTTGGTATCATTTATAAAACAGGATAAACCATGGTTAGGCCAAACAACAAGACAGGTTGTGGAGGTAGTAAGACTGGTTTTTGTTTGATCTTTTTTACAGTTTCTTAACATATTATGCTGACATCAGCATGCTATGGATTCAGCAAAAATAGAAAGTGACTGTTGCATTGGCATCATAATGTTTCAGTTTGGGTAAAATTGCTTTCTTTAAATAAAGTACATGTGTACTTTATTGAACTGCTTATAATTAATAGCACACCTTGAGTAATTCCTTATGGAGATCACCACATGATCTGTTAATTGTGAGCATCACTTGTGTGTTCATGGAAGAACGGGGTTTATATAATTGAATATAATGTATACATTTCAATTTTACTTTTTTTAACAAGAAAATGCATTTTTATCATTGCCATCAATCCTGTATGAGGTCACTTCCAGTAGATCTACAGCTTCCTTAATACAATGCAAGAATGTAAATCATCATAATTTTTCATTATGTGAAGTTAATGATCCTGATCTGCTAGTTATGAAGAAAGTTATAAATTGTTCAACTATTGTGCATGCACTGCCAGAAAGGTATTGTATTGTTTTTGATGGATGATGGCACTCATTCTAACACCGTGTACATAGAAGCCTGATCTTTCTATATTGCTAGTTTTCAGATCTAGTTTTCAGATTTTGTTGTTGTGTTGAAAAGGAAAAAAATGTTCAGACCAAAAAGAAACTAATGTTTCAAACAACAATGAATTTAGGATTTACACTACCATGTTGCATTGTATTTTTATCTAGCATATATAAGCTCTTATTCTAAAGTTTCCTTCTTACAGTTTGCATATCCTATGAAAACGTGGCCAAGATCATGTTTATAGATAAACTGTTTCGACAGTAATATGTCTTCATAATTTCCCTAATAGGATATTTTTATGGATTCATAGATTTTATGGTTTGCTTGTAAATTAAACAAGCAAACTTGTATGTTTTTATGCATGTGTAGAGTTTAACAGCATGCCAGTACAAATTCATAGTAAAAGAAAAGGTAGGGTTGTTCCATTGAACTTAAAAGTGAAACCTTGTTATAACACATTTGTTAAAACAAGAATTTGGATATAGCACATTTATTGCATGGGACCTGAAATTTGGCAAAGATTGAACAAGTTTATTGAAGCAATATAATGCTTTAGTACCAAAATAAACCAGAGTTAATAATTGAAAGTGTTGAATTCTTTTTTTAAAAAAAATATCTGATTTTTGCTGCTTTTTCTTCTTGTTGAAAAGATGTTAAATCCCGAGAAAAGCTGATAATTGTTAATGTAATTTGTATTGATTCATCAACAATAAATTCATTGTCTTTTTTTGTTTGTCATCATTGCATCCTGTATATAAGCATTGCTCAATTCAGGGTAACATTATTCTACAGATGTTGGTGTAACAGAATTGTTACCGAGTGGTTGGTGGATTAAATGAACAACATAAACACAATATGTGAAAGATGATGTAAATTTATGAAATAAATTATTAATGAAAAAAAATGATGCATCAACACAATAACTCATGCGTTCAACCCACGATCACACTTCACAACCATTCACAATTTAAAAATAAATTAAATATTAATACAAAATAAACACAGATCCAAGGAACCTCCTGGACTACACAAATGTTTCATATAAAATGGAACCTTTACAAAAGTTATATTGTCGCACAACAATTTCAAACATCAAATTACATATCGCACGTATGGATTGTGACAAGTACAAACATCTACATGTATTAAATCAAGTTACTGTTATCGAGATTCATGTAATCCCTTGGAATCCTACAGATTCAAAGTAACCACGTGTAAATATAACAATGTATTCAATTGTAACAACAATTGAAACACGCATGCGTCTCGACCCTGTACAACCGTACGATTCACCAACTGTTGAATCGCCGCACAGCTTCTCCGAATACCTAGGGTTGACCCAATACTTTTATCGGTCGCTTGCCCTTCACGGATCCTCTAGTTATACGTACAGACAGCATACAGCATCTACTAGAACCACCAGTCCCAAACACTTAGATATTACCCCGGACGTGTACGCCTCTAGACACGTCCGACACTCAGACATGTAGACTTCTAGATTTCCGGATATTTACACATCTCGACAGACGTAGACGGACAGACAATCCGACAGACAGACAGATACCTCAATTTGATCGCACAATTAAACAGCATAATCACGGCACAATCAATCACATTCAGCCCTTTTGCTGGAGCAATCAATCACATTCAGCTACAATTCAGCTACAATAAAGAAACCAAACTAATAATAGTTGTTTCTAAAACAATCTAAAACTTTGATTACGCTATTGCATTTAAAGTCTAATAGTGACTAGTAATTCCAAATATTCAACGGTTTAAATCTGCATTGTAATAAAGCCATCATTACATGAAATGATAAACTGAATAAAATTCACAATAAAATGAAATATAAATTTAACACTCACCCCTTTGGCTGGAGAAAGAATGACGAGCTATCTCTCCTTTGACAAGATACTTTTGACTCGTAATCTTTTTAGAAATATTCTGCCTTGTATGTCCCCAAATAGATGAGCAGAATTCACGGCAAAATTCCCGTGCATCCAGTAATTCTAATGTTCCTGACTTAAAGTGATTTGTAGTCAGGCACATGCAAATCGCTACACGTCGCTTACCTTGAAAAACACTTATTCACCCCAGGTAACGCATGTATGACGAAACAAAAAAAATGGTGAAATTAGTTTGTATTCAAGAGGAAATGAATTCAATTTTCGCCTAATTCTGTGATAGTTGGCTTAATCACCTGACACACTCAACCAGACACTGATTAGTCATCTGACACACTCAACCAGACACTGATTAGTCACCTGACACACTCAACCAGACACTGATTAGTCATCTGACACACTCAACCAGACACTGATTAGTCATTTGAGACACTCAGACACTGATTAGTCATTTGAGACGCTCAATCAGACACTGATTAGGCACCTGACACTCAACCAGACACTGATTAGTCATCTGACACACTCAACCAGACACTGATTAGTCATCTGACACTCATCCAGACACTGAATAGTCATCTGACACACTCAACCAGGTACTGATTAGTCGCCTGACACTCAACCAGATACTGATTAGTCATCTAACACACTCAATCACACTGATTAGTCATCTGACACACTCAACCAGACACTGATTAGTCATCTGACACACTCAACCAGACACTGAATAGTCATCTGACACACTCAACCAGGCACTGATTAGTCACCTGACACTCAACCAGACACTGATTAGTCATTTGAGACACTCAACCAGACACTGATTAGTCATCTGAAACACTCAACTAGACACTGATTAGTCATCTGACACACTCAACCAGACACTGATTAGTCATCTGACACTCAACCAGATACTGATTAGTCATCTGACACACTCAACCAGGCACTGATTAGTCACCTGACACACTCAACCAGATACTGAATAGTCATCTGACACACTCAACCAGGCACTGATTAGTCACCTGACACTCAACCAGACACTGATTAGTCGTTTGAGACACTCAACCAGACACTGATTAGTCACCTGACACACTCAACCAGACACTAATTAGCTATCTGACACACTCAACCAGACACTGATTAGTCATTTGACACTAATCCAGACACTGAATAGTCATCTGACACACTCAACCAGGCACTGATTAGTCACCTGACACACTCGACCAGACACTGAATAGTCATCTGACACACTCAACCAGGCACTGATTAGTCACCTGACACTCAACCAGACACTGATTAGTCATTTGAGACACTCAACCAGACTGATTAGTCACCTGACACACTCAACCAGACACTAATTAGTCATCTGACACACTCAACCAGACACTGATTAGTCATCTGACACTCATCCAGACACTGAATAGTCATCTGACACACTCAACCAGGCACTGATTAGTCATCTGATACTCAAAATCATCTGACACACTCAACCAGGCACTGAACAGTTGTGGTCTGTAAAGTATTTAACCAGAATTTATAAATCAGTTTACCCACCTTTGTAAGGGAAAACAACAGACTAACAGTGCCCGTACACTGTCATACACACCTATTGAAACAAAGTTGTCACCAGAATATAAAAGTTGGGAGTAGGTTTAGTCCACCAGCTTGTAAAGTTAAGACAATACCATATGTTCTTGTCTGTAAGTTTAGTCAAACAGCAAAATGCACAGACACAGATCTGCAAGCTCATTATGTGCTGTAAGGAGTAATCAATCGTTCAAACAACATAGACCCTGATAAGCAGACACATTATGCCATTTCAAATTATTATATTTGTTGTTTACAGTTTGATTCTACTTATAAACGAGTATTGGTGAATGTGCAATATTTTCTTCATTGATTTGGTGGGAATTTACAAGTTGCAGCATATAGCTGAGTGTCACTTTTTAGACCCGTTCTATTGACATAGCATGGTTTCATTATATAAGGCACCAAAGGATGAGAGTTTTTATAAAGATATATGCCATGTTACTCGAGGAATTCATATCAGAATCATATGGAATTCTAAATGCATCTATTCTGTGACTGTTCCACATTTAAAGTGCCCT
Organism: Unio pictorum; assembly: GCA_030141615.1. Classification (NCBI taxonomy): domain Eukaryota; kingdom Metazoa; phylum Mollusca; class Bivalvia; order Unionida; family Unionidae; genus Unio; species Unio pictorum. The sequence continues at coordinate 874,993 of JARLTB010000031.1, read as the reverse complement.
TACCTGGGTCCCAAGTATGTATTTATAGGAACAACCATTAATATGTGGGGATATCTTAAGCTATGCCCCAAGCATGGCAGACTGGTAAGATTTTGAAAATTGGTCCATTATCCCCATTTTGTATACATCATAAGTACCATACCATGGTATCAACAGTACATCACTCTGACTGCCATTCTATGCTGTTTCGACTTTGTTAGCATAATAGACCTAAGAACAGTTGAGTTATGTAGCAGCCTTTTAGTTGGTGTCCATTCCATTCATATTCAGATGTTTAATCTTGTGTTTCCCATACAGCATTTAGGTTATGTGATGAAACTGCCACATATATTTTATAAGATTTACTTTAGCTGGTCCTTAATGGAAATGGTTTCCTTAGGAAAATGGCCATCCTCAAAATCTTGCCATTGATGTTTCTTTTGAACTACTTAAAGGATTTCCATGAACATAGACATATTTTTTATTGTCTTGCTTGATCTTTAAAACTACTGATTTGACTTTTATTATTGTTGAGTCTACATTAGCAAAATCCAGTATGGCATCTTTATGCATGTCTATGAGTCTTGTGTGTCCATCTACACTCCAGATTAGGTCATTGTTCAAGTTTCTTAGATTGAGGTCAGAGTTCAGGTTTCTTAGATTGAGGTCAGAGTTCAGGTTTCTTAGATTGAGGTCAGAGTTCAGGTTTCTTAGATTGAGGTCAGAGTTCAGGTTTCTTAGATTGAGGTCAGAGTTCAGGTTTCTTAGATTGAGGTCAGTTCAGGTTTCTTAGATTAAGTAGTGTTCAATTTCTTAGAAAAGGATCAATGTTAAAGTTAACTTAAGGTCAATTTAAAAAAAAAATTGTTCCAGTTTCTTAGATTAAGGTCACTGTTCAAGTTTCATAGATTATGGATGGTCAATGTTAAAGTTTCATAGATTAATATGAGCAATATTACACAGGAGTAAAGTATGTTTACTTTCTCACCAAGTCAAAGGTGTTCTGAAAAAAGGGGAATCTTTTGTAACATTTTTATGGTTATACTTTGTTTAATTCATTTCAAGGATTGTAATAAATCTTTGCACACGTTCATCACAAGGTCTAGTTGGTTCTCAATGGAACTGATAGCCCTTAAAAATATAGTCGCAAGTTTTAGTTGTGGAGTCAAATTTATGAAGTGCTACTATAATTTGTATTACATTTCTTTTATCATCCAAGCTTGTGCATGGTAAATAGTTTCACTGCCATCCATATTGATACATACAAAGTTGAATCTCTAAGAAAATTACTGACCAAAGTAATTTTGTGATCTTGAATCTACCGGTTTTTATACACTACTGACCAAAGTATTTTGGTGAACTTGAATCTACCGGTTTTTATACACAACTGACCTAAGTATTTTGGTGGTCTTGAATCTACCTGTTTTTATACACAACTGACCAAAGTATTTTGGTGGTCTTGAATCTACCTGTTTTTATACACTACTGACCAAAGTATTTTGGTGGTCTTGAATCTACCGGTTTTTATACACTACTGACCAGACTCAAGGTAGTACTCATAATTGTTGATCCAAACCTATTTTTAGAGGCAAAGTATCTTTCATTTACATTTCTATCCAATAATCCAGATGTTAAGGTTAAACATTGGTAAGATATACACTGTGGAAGCAAGGTGTTAATTCATATGCTGAAGTTGCTTACAATTATGTTTGGTAAACAAAATAAATTCAAGTTTCCACCACTGACTAATTTAACAATAACAAGATGCAGAAATGGCAGACAGATACGAGGGGATGAAATATTTGTATGCTTGTTATTTTAAGCAAGTTTGAGAAGAAAAGAATGTTATTTCTTGGGTTTATTAGAAACACCAAAATGCACTGAAAAACCATGATATTATGCACCCAAATATACATGTATTTTCATATTCTCATTGTATAATAATAATAATTATAATGAGGACGTTGAATAACACCTTATCTTTAGAAGCTCTAAGCGCTTTACAACATCTATAATGATATGACAACAAAAAAACAAAAATACAAAACACCATGAAATTAGAAAACAAAAACATACAGAAAAAAATTTAAGGTAGGAAAACTTATTAGGTCCTTGAGTTTTGTTCTTGCAGTTGAAAAAGTATTAAAAAAAAAGAGTTTTAAGTGCACTCTTCAAAGGGATTACTCTGTGCCTAATTTCAATTTGCATTCATTCCACATTGCTGGGCCTGGTATGCAAAAGAATATTGTCCTTGTGACCTCGTTTTCATAGTGGGTATAGTGAGTATACGATTGTCAGAAGAGGAGCTTAAGTATCTTGCTGGTGTGTACACATGGGTGAGACCAGATGGGTATGTTGGACTGGAGTCTGTGAGTGAAACAGAGCAAATATTTTTTTTTTTTATATTCTGGATTGAATGGATAGCTAGTGTAGGTACAGAACAGCAGGGAGGTGGTACTCTAAGGATGATCTGAACAGCAGTGTTTTGAACTATTTGAACTGAAGTTTCTGGATTAGATATTGAGATGAACCAGACAGAATTGAGTTACAGTAGTCCAGTCTAGAAAATATTAATCAACACACAAGTGTTTTTAGTGGCATCAACTGATAGATATTTGCAGATGGAGCTGCGTCTCAGCTCAAGATATGTAGCCTTGCATATGTTCATGACATGTTTGTGCAATGTGAGAGTACTGTCCAGAGTAACACCTAGGTTTCATACTGACTGTGAATTTAATGTTTGTGTTGCTGATATTTATTGTTTTAGGCAAATGATGTAAATGTGAAAGTCTTTATGTTGTGATCAGAATAACCTCAGTTTTATTATCATTCATTTGCAGCTTGTTATAAGACATCCATGATTTCACATCAAAATGCACTTCTCTACTCCTTGGATGGTATCATCAACTTCAGTTTGGTGGCTAGATTTGTATATTTGGGTGTCGTCCGCAAACAATTGTTGAGACACTGGATGATAATCTGTGACACTTGAGAGTGGCTGAGTGTATAGAATGAAGAGAACAGACCCTTGTGGGACACCACAACATTGATCAACTGGGCAGGTGTATATTCCATTTGCAGATGCAGTTTGTGTCCTGTTGACTAAGTAGGACTTGATCCACAGTAAGGTTGTATTGTGAATACCAAATACATGCTGGAGATGGTGAAGTAGTACATCATGGTCTATATGAATGGGAGATTAGAAATTGGGCAGTAGTTCTTTAAATTGTTATTATTGAGTGTTGGTTTCTTCAGCAGAGGCTTTACAATGGCAGTTTTGAAAATGATAGGAATTCCACGGATGAGATAGAGGTACAGGTATTAATAACATCACTTAGTGAAGGCAATATTCGATCTAAGCACTCAAGCAACAGTGATGTTGGAATTGGATCAAGTGTACATATATTTGTTGCAGTCTTCATCACAATTGTATGTACTAAATCCAGAGAGACTGGTTCAAATGCTGCTAACGAAATTCTGTATCACAAATGTACGAGTCAATTGAAATTGTGTTGTCAAACTTTGTACATTGTCACGGAAGAAATTTGCAAACAGGTCTGGAAAGTCTACAGGAGTGAAGATAGTTGGAAGTGGTGTACATTTGTTCCTTGACATTAGTTTGTTAGTAATCTCAAAGAGCTCTTTGCAGCTGGAACTCTCCATGATCTTAGTACTGTAGTGGGATAATTTGGTTAAATGGACTATGTTTGTGACATTCTTCTTTGGGTCTTCATAGATTTGTTTATGAATAGTGAGTCTGGTGGAAAGCCTCTCTGCTTTTCGGCGATGTCTTTTAGCAGTGTGAAACTGGTCTCTAACACTACTTTACCATGGAGAACTTGGTGGCTGGGGCATGTTTTTCAATCAATGAATGCAGGCAGTTTTCAAGTTGTTCTGCTGTAGGAGGTAAGTAAGTGGTTAGGTTTTCTTGGATGTCGTGCATGAATTTGGTTTTATTTATCATATGGAGGTTTCTCTTAGTAGCAAATAAATGTGGTGGGTTAGGGACTTGTACAGTGAGATAGCATATAATACAGAGGTGGATTGCAGAATATTATCATCAGGTCTATAAAGAAATCTATCTAAATTGTGACCATGTTTACGGGTGGGTTGGTTAATTTGCTGTTTAAGGTTGAAAACATAAATGGAATCTAGGAGTTTTGACATGTATGGGTTTCCAGGACAGTCAAAGTAAAAGTTGAAATCTCCAAGAATAATTAGGTTGCCACCTATCAAATTTCAATATTCTATTGATCATACGAAGGTTTCTGACAGTAGCAAATAAAGGTGGAGGGTTAGAGACTGATGGCATATAATGCAGATGTGATCTGATGCAAGTTCTTGGGATACAAGGGTGGATCATAGAATATTGTCATCAAGTCTATGAAGAATCCAGTCTAAAATGTGACCTTGTTATATATCGATGTACACACAGGAATCATGATTTGTTTTTGTTTGAATAATAACATAAAGCAAAAAAACCAACAGATTTTTGTGATTCTGGTATGAATTATTTAGCATTTTCCTATTTATAGTTAAATTCATGTAATGGCATCATGCTGTTGTTCTTGATTTGACAGACATGATAAAAGATAATTGTGGAATATATGCACAGAATGAACATGAAAAGAATAAAATGTATTCTCAACACACTATCTTATATATTTAAGTTTTAATGATACAATTTTCAAAAGGGTTGATAAGACCTTGTTGGTTGATCTCTCCATCTCTCTCTTTCTCTCTCTCTCTCTCTCTCTCTCTCTCTCTCTCTCTCTCTCTCTCTCTCTCAATCTCTCTCTCTCTCTCTCTCACCCCCACCCCCGCGATGGACCTAGTATTTCTATGGAAACTTGATTTCAATCCTTTTCACTTTCTACTGTTTACGGTTTGGAAACTCCACAAGGATGCAATGTCAGTTCAAAAATTTCTAGGGTCAGCATTTTATTACCATCAGTGGTGGCACAATAAAGACAAGTCTTTAAGATGAATTCATTTGTATACACCAGGCTCATTTGGAACCAGAAAGAGTACTTTATTGGTCACAGAAGACAGTCTCCTCCACATTAACTATTTAGAAAGGACAGCAGTGTTCTTCGCATCATAATCTCATCAGACAACACATTAAGGGTTACATAACTCACAAAAAGAAATGTGGTCCCATCAGGCAAAACGTTTTTTAGTGGTTGTTTGCATAATTTATGACAAGAAATCACTCGTTTTTTTCACTCATTGTCGAGGTCTGGAACCTTCTACATTGTGCCAGAAGTGATTACACTTAGGGTTCCTCATATTCCAGGGAAGGAAAATATTCTTGCTATGGATCTGTCCTGAATGGGCAAAGAATTCTTGTCAAAATGGTCTCTTCTTTTCTGTTCTTTCTATGGAATATACTTCAAATGGACTGGTTGGCAGCAAAACTTGACAACAAGCTCACATTTTGTGTCCACCAGTCTCAGACCAAGCAGTCTGGGCAGTGGATGCCTTCGACCTGAACTGGGATCAATTGTTTGCTTACACATTTTATTGGGTTGACTTCACAAGTCCAGTATAGATAGTAGATTTGTGATTTTTGATAGTATATGTTGTGGTTTGTTTTCCTTCTCTTCTGTGCTGATAGTAGATTTTGTGATTTTTGATAGTAGATTTTGTGGTTGGTTTTCCTTCCCTTCTGTATAGATAGTAGATTTTTGTAATTTTTGATAGAATATGTTGTGGTTTGTTTTCCTCCTCTTCTGTATTGATAGTAGATCTTGTGATTTTTTTTTATAGTAGATTTTGTGGTTGGTTTTCCTTCTCTTCTGTGTAGATAGTAGATTTTGTAATGTTTGATAGAATATGTTGTGGTTTGTTTTCCTTCTCTTCTGTGTTGATAGTAGATTTTGTGATTTTTGATAGTAAATTTTGTGGTTGGTTTTCCTTCCTTTCTGTGTAGATAGTAGATTTTGTAATTTTTGATAGTATATGTTGTGGTTTGTTTTCCTTCTTTTCTGTGTTGATGGAAGATTTTGTGATTATTGATAGTGCATTTTGTTGTGGTTTTCTTTACCTTCTGTGCGGACAGAATATTGTGTGTCTTGTTTTCGCTTCCTTCTGTGTGGATGGTAGATTGGGTGATTTTATATATATATATATATATATATATATATATATATATATATATATATATATATATATATATATATATATATATATATATAGTAGATTGTGGTTTGTTTTCGCTCCCTTCTGTGTGGATAATAGATTGTATGGTTTGTTTACCCTCCTGTGTGGATAGTATATTTGTGGTTTGTTTTGGCTACTTCCCCGTGTGTGGATAGTATATTTGTGGATTGTTTTCGCTCCCTTCAGTATATGTGTGGTTTGTTTTCGCTCTCTTCTGAGTGGATGGTAGATTGTGTGATTTTTGATAGTAGATTGTGTGGTTTGTTTTAGCTCCCTTCTGTGTGAATAGTAGATTGTATGGTTTGTTTACCCTCCTGTGTGGATAGTATATTTGTGGTTTGTTTTGGCTGCTTCCCCGTGTGTGGATAGTATATAATATAAAAAGTGAGTGTAAGGGATGTTTTCCTAAACGTCCGTGCTTGACACATATAAACTCAAATGTCGGTCATTAACACCACCAACGCCCGTGGGGATATGGCACCATTCCTTACCCCACGGGGTTAATCAAATAACTGCCATGTGGCAGATAAAACAGTGCAAAATGACCCCTCGTGGTCAATGCACTATAGTTCAATTATCATCATTAATACCATCATAGTCGGCGACTAACCGAGTAGCAAGCAACACAATGGAAGCATACATGCCAGCGACGGAAATATTCCCACCTCAGGCGCTCGGTGCACTTATGGGCATTGGACTAAGGCTAGCAACTAGATGGAGCCTTATAGCAGCAGGGAGAAGAACCACTCTGTTATTAGTCTGGACAACAACAAAGAACAAAATACAAGGGGAATCTTAGATGCAGAAGAAGTAGGGGTAGCGAACGACAGCAGAGAAAGACCCAGTCAGATCGAATTGAATCCACCGCACCACCACCATCACCAGTCATTGAATAGACGGCCTCTCACCCCTACCCTCACCCCATCCCTTCGGAAGGGGGCTACTGCATCGTAGGTTACAGAAACGCCTATCAATGACATACTAGCTGAAATAGCCAACAAATTTCATCTACTCTACACGGAACCGACTGATCTGGGGTGCAAGTTCCATCCGATGTATGAAGATGAAATCTCACCCCCATCATCACCACAAGGGCAGGAACAAACACCACCTCAATCAGCCCCTAAGCAGCCTCCAATCGATTGGGAGAAAGATGTGGAAGTCTCCTCGTCTTCAGAAGAAGAAAAATTCGTGCCAACAAAGAAAACAGTGAAAATGCCGAAGAAGACGAAAGCAAAACTCATGGAGAATTCGTGCCAGGAATTGGGACTAAAAAAGGTGATCAACGACAAAAAGAAGGCCGGACACTTCATTAATGCCATTAGATACATAGGGTTCCGGCCCTTGCAAACTGCACCACCCAGGATGGCACAATGGAATTTTGCAGCAAATTTCCTGACGCAAAAAAACTGCCATACAGTCCTTTTAAGAGCTACTCCCATTTATTTATTTGAGCTCTCATTTGGTACGAGAACTCTGTTTGAACAAGGTCTTTTACGAAACCAGACTTGATCGTTTATGAACACCGCTAAAAATTAACAAACTATTTTACCTAACAGTGACCAAACTTATATATGTCGCTTAGACGTATTAGATTTCAAATTTGCTAGGGACTTATATTATGTATACTCTGTTCTAGTAATATTGATATGATAGGAGATAGGAAAATTCATTACAACTTTATGGATTTGACTTAATTGCACATGTGGCTTACACAATATTGGTATTTTTTCTGTCCATTTTCTGGATTTGATTTGAATTAAGTACGGTTAGGGCGTTTCAAGGCTAACGACATCCATGGGCTGGCTTTCCGAGGTTTTTTCCTTCTTTACCACCACCAGAAACTTGCAACATGACGATATGTGAAAACCATTTTTCACTTGTCATTATTTTGTGCTATCGTACACCTAGTAGCTCACTTCCCATTGGTTGATAGGGTTGAGTGTGTGTTGGGTCCATTCCCACTCACCCACGGTCTTTCATTCACGTCGATAGTCTCTCAGTAGGGACTTCGACCTGACGACCTAATTAAATAGCACTTTATGGGTGCAAAAAAGCACGGGGGATGTGGCACATCTCTTTCCCCTTGGGATTAATTAAATAGCAAGCGTTGCTAGCATTACACAGTGCTAAATGTACCTCGTGTACGAAGCACTTTAATTAAACTATTCGATTCGATTCATTAACACCATTCCACGGAATACCAAGAAGATGGTGGCAGCGTCAACATTGTTCAACAATTTAAGACACAGCTATTTCTGGATATTATACGGGGAATATGTAGCGGAAAGACTACATAATGAATGGAGGTTTCCAAACAGCCTGGACTTTGCAAAACAGACTGAAAATAGTCAGGAAGCTCATAGAAGGAATGCTAGAGGAAGAAGCCGAAAAGTTACGAGGCTGCATTAACTCTCCCTATGTCAGAGTGGGGACATTGATGTAGGTCGTAGATATTGTCCAAAAAGTTATTTGTTTTTTGGATAATATCTTTCATTTGACAGAGTGGCCAAATGTCAGAAAGGGTCTGGACCAGGTCAAGAATGCTTAAGAACTAATGAGAAATGACCTAACAGAAGAAGTGAAGATAAATGGGGTAAGGAAAGAAATTACATTGAATAAGAATTGGATGAAGATACAACAAGTTTAGAGAGATGGGTCATCCAGGCCGGATTCCAGACAAGGAAAAGAAAAAGAAGAAATGAATAATGGAGAAAGTCAGGCAATGGCTAAAGAAGTGGAAGAAATAGAAGAAGAACCCAAAGGCCCTTTTCAGGACCACTCATATGCCTCGAAAAGATATTTGCTTTCTTGCCAGACCACTTCCCCATAGTGCCCCATGCTATTTTTCCTTATATGCTTATCATTTGCCATATAGTGCCCGACATTACTACTCTGGGGGTTCGCGTCTAAGATTCGGCTAATGTAGTTATGTGAGAAAGCTTGCCAGTAGCTTCTCGTGGGTCGATGGTTCTTTCCGGGGGTTTTCTCGGGTTCTTCCTCCACCAATAATACTGGCCGCCATGTATATCCTATCGTGTGCTGAAAAATTGCGTTAAACCACTCTGGATTTTTTCATTCTCAAAGAAACTAAAAAAAATATGTCAATTGATAATAGCAAGATATAGCCAACAGCATAGTCCACGTTCAATCTTCAATCACATGCTTGGTGTTTAAATTTTACCATGATGTTTTAACCACAACGCATTAGGGTAGTATCTCGATGCCACCTACACAAAATCACCTCAATACGTAGACAAATAACCACAATTGCTCGACGCGAGCTTGATGTGAAATAATAATAAAAAAACAATGATCTAAAGGAAATAAATCATGCAGAGTGATACAAATACCTTAGATTACCCCCATGACCCATTTTGACATAGGACCCTCTCTATCATACTATACATTATATATATAGCACCTGTTGAAATAACCACTAACATGGATTGCATTTACAACATTCACTTGAAACAGGAACAAAGGATGTCTGCTCGTAGAAAAAGGAGCTCATGGATTATTCCATCAATATCGTACTTCTGATTTCGTTTATATAATAACAAGTCAGTATCCCAAGAACACTAAACTAAGTGTGCGATATACTAAGATAAAGTGTGCGATATACTAAGATAAAGTGTGCGATATATATAAATGGGAGAACTCATTGACTTTCTCCATCTATGGATTAGGTGATGAGATGGCGTGTTCATAACTCTATTCTATCAATAGAAGGTGCAAACACATAGGTTGCCGCGTACCTTTTGCAAATTCTCCGTGCTTTTGTAAGTAAAAGAGACAGTTCGACAGAAATAGACATTTTGACAATTTAAATTCTGATTACAAACCGAACATTGGTATATTCAGTCTACATATCAGCAGTTGACAAAACGTCTTCATTGTGAAAAAATTTATTCATCGTAGTCAACGTGTGCATCTTTTAGACGTCGCATGTTTGTTCCCTCTGTGGCATATTCACCTTGGTTATGCGATGTGGTTTCGGCTGCGAAAAGATGTTCCACGCTTGTTTTTAGAAGAAGAAAAAAAAACGACGCATATAAACGAGATAAAGTGAAACAGAAAACTAGTTTACATGATCATGCAAAGTTCAAAAGAGATGGGATTATTTCTTTCTCTTTCCGCTTTAACCTAGACCGAGGTTGAAAATAAGGTGTAACATGTCGAAACTATATATATTCAAGATTAAATTCTATAACTATATAGCTATCGCTAAAGCCGATTAGGTGCTTTGGGATAAATATAAATGCATGAATCATGTTATAGAAAATATAACATGAATGACATAATATAATATGTTGGTGTAAACGACGTTATTAATGGATTAAGTGAATGCATTGAAATAGACTTATTAATTGATGTATCACAAGTTTTAAAAAAAATTATACTGGCAAAAATATATTGTTATAAAGTTGTATGCTGGTTAATTGCTGAATACTACTACTACTACTACTACTACAAATGTGCTGGTCTTTTAAATGTATTATCTTTATTCCTAAAAACAATAAATTTTATAAATCGTCTCGTAAAATCACAGCTGATATGTAGGAACCATTTTGGTCTGTCACATTCTTAGATTATATTAACGCAAAACAAATACAGAAAAACTAATTATAGTTTTATATTTGCTGTTTAGATTGTATATGTTCTATAGCAGGAATTTTCAGAATATAAATCAATAAAATAAAATAAAAACCTAAAATTTATAATACAAAACTGATCCTGAATCTGCTTGTGGCAAAGTGGAGACAACTCTGCAATCTCTTTAGGGTATGTTATTTAGCAGAGTTGTATTTGAAAAACACACATCAATTAAATATATTTTTTTTTTGTGGAGATATCTTCCTAATCTGCATGCGTTTACAAGATCTCTCTCTCTCTCTCTCTCTCTCTCTCTCTCTCTCTCTCTCTCTCTCTCTCTCGTTATTGTTAAAGCTATCCTTTATGGTAAGTTGATACTTTAAATGCAATACACACTCACTCGTTGGACGAAAGCATACATCATGATCAATCTCCGTATCTGAACAGGAAGCTGACTAAGAGAAAGCGATGTTGAAACGGAAACTATTAATTCAGTGTCCTTGACTGCATTATCATAGAGAATAGAGTGGTAACCACAGCTACTGAACAGGAAAATCCACATCTGAGTCGGACATTGGATTCATAATATACGCAGAATGAATGTAACAAGATACAGTTGGCTACTGTGATTGGAAACATTCGTGAGTCATCTTTCGTAAACATTGGATGATGTTATGAGTAAACAACAATGGATGATGTGCGAAAGCGGAATACAAGAAGTCGTTGGAGGGGGTGGGTGGAGAAGAAATGATCTTGTCAATAATAGAATGGGGTTGGAGGTTACATAACTGATGTAACTTATGAAGTGAAGTCCTTCGCTGTTGTTTGATCATGATTAAGTTCCTCAACTGATTTCCGATCAACAACAAAAACAAATGAATCCACTTGCTGCTTTACTGGGTGGAAGTGAATACACCTACAGAGGACAATAGCAGGGTTTGTACTCTAGACAAAGATCATCCCTCAGGAGATATGCACGATTCATGTATGCTTGTCCAATGTAATCAGCACAATAGCACATTCGCAAACATTTAGAAATCTTGTTTAAGTATTTGAATGGTGGAAAACATGTCTACTCTGTTGATAGTGCCACAACAAAGAAATAAAATAAGCAAAATGGAAATTAGCTCTTAAAAATATGGAGGGGTTGGTATTGCTACGAACACGGTGTCTCATACTTTCATGAGCGTGGTTTGAGTGTCCATGGGAACACAGAACAACGGCCGTTGTCAACTGAAATGTTCTTAAATGCGTAGTTTTTCTTTCTATAACCATCTAATTAGCACAAATTACGAACTCTAATTTCACATTTATATGGTTTTTCTCTTTTCTTCAGATTGTATGACTTATCAGTAAATCATTTCGAGTAGACTATTGGTACTACGCGCCACGCACTGCAAACACAACAATGTTTAAAATTAGGTGGGGTCCATTTTACGAAACTAATCATTTTTGACATTAAGTCTCGTGAAGGATGCATGTTATAATGTTTGCTCCTAGAACATGGTCAATCGCTCATTGTGCGGAATATTTTTCAAGCGACTGATCTCCACACAATTAGTAATTAATAGTTTGCATTTAAGGAACCTATAAACGGAGATGTGAATACAAATTGTACATATATATATATATATATATATATATATATATATATATATATATATATATATATATATATATATATATATATATATATATATATATATGTATGTGTGCATGTATGTGTGTGTGTGTGTGTGAAAACTCCGGAAAGATGGCCGCCATCGCTTAACTGCTAGAGGAAGGCTCTTCCGATTTTGTGCTATTTTTCATGATATTTGTGCTTGTTGTCTATCTTCGTCTACATAATTGTGTTCATCATGCATTGGCTGTTCGGTTCATATGTGTTAATTCATCTCCTTGTTTTGAAAACGAGGACAGTTAGAATTTTTCTCAGCTGTTTTGTTCCACTGTTAAGACGTCATTTGTTTTGTAATAAACCGCAGTCACGTGATCGCCAGTAAACCCGCTTACAATATGATGGACCCTCATTATTTGCATTAAATTACCACATCTTGGCTCTTGATATTACATTGTGCTAAAGACTGAACGAACTGGGACTACTTTCATCATTTCTTAAATGTAAACGGAAGCGAAAAAAAAAAACGTTGTGTCAAAGTTGGACGGCGTAGAACAGAAGATGAATTCCAGTTATCTCCCTTCGTCCGTAACAGATAAACATTTAAAAAATTATGCCGTTAATTTTGATAACCTGGTTCAAATTCCTCTTAAATCGTCAACCGTTGTGTCAGTTGTCCCTGGGATACCACTACGTATTGCATTATTCAACGCTCAATCAGTCTTATCACCAGAAAAGCGCACAGAAATAGTTAATTTTCTCAACGACCAGAATATCGAAGTCTTCTTCCTGAAAGAAAGATGGTTACAACCATCAGGCGATGAACATAAGTGTGTGAATTTCACACCCAGCGATTACTCCATCAAGTCGTTACCCCGCAACTCTCGCGGAGGTGGAATTGCTGTCATTACAAAGAATTCCATGATCAAATGTCTTAAGTACAACAACCTTCAATTTCTGCCACACATCGTTTGAACTAGTCGAAACAACGCTCACACTTTAACAAAGGTCAGTCCATTTTTTCTGTCTCTACCGCCCTCCTAGTCGAAAACACAAGCTGACTGAATCTCTCTTTTTGGAGCAGTTTCCAAATCTTCTGGAGTATGTAAATTCGATAGGTGGTAACCTAATTATTCTGAAGATTTCAACTTCTTTTTGGAGCAGTTTCCAAATCTTCTGGAGTATGTAAATTCGATAGGTGGTAACCTAATTATTCTGAAGATTTCAACTTTCACTTTGACTGTACTGGAAAACCATACGTCAAAATTCCTAGATTCCATTCATGTTTTCAATCTTAAACAGTCAGTTAACCAACCTACCCATAAACTTGGTCACATTTTAGACTGGTTTCTCTATAGACCTGATGATAATATTCTGCAATCCACCGTTGTATCCCACGAACTTCCATCGGATCATCTCTGCATTTATGAAATCTCGACGTATCAGTCCCTAACCCTCCACCTTTTTTTGCTACTAAAAAAAACCTCCGTATGATAAATAGAACCAAATTCATGCATGACATGCAAGAAAACCTAACAACTTTCTTACAACCAACAGCGGAACAACTCGATAACTGCCTGCGTTCATTGCTTTAAAAACATGCCCCAGCCACCAAATGCAGAGTATCAATAAAAACGTGTTTTCCATGGTATAGCAGTGTTAGGGACCAGCTTCGCACTGCTAAACGACATCGCCGAAAAGCAGAGATGCTCTGGCTTTCCACCAGACTCACTATTCATAAACAAATCTATGAAGCCGCTAAGAAGCACGTCATAAACATAGTCCATTTAGCCAAATTATCCCACTACAGTACTAAGATCATGGAGAGTTCCAGCTGCAAAGATCTATTTGACAAAATTAACAAAATAATGTCGAGGAACAAATGTACACCACTTCCAACAACCTTCTCTCCAGTAAACCTTCCGGACTAATTTGCAAATTTCTTCCGTGACAAAGTACAAACCATTAGAGACTCGCTTGACAGCACAATTTCAACTGACTCGTCACCATACAGTTATGATGCAGAATTTCAGCGACAACCATTATGAGCATTTTAACCCGTTTCTATTGTGCTTAGACCCAATATTGCCTTCACTAATTGATGTTATTAATATCTCTCTATCATCGGGAGGATTCCCATCATTTTTCAAAACTGCCATCGTAAAGCCTCTGCTGAAAAAACCAACACTTGACCATAACGATTAAAGAACTTCCGCCCAGTTTCTAATCTCCCATTCATGTAGAAAAAAATCTTAGAAAAGGTTGTTCTAACCAAACTTATATCTCATTTGAATTCAAACATTCTTTTTAGCAATGTACAGTCTGCATATCGCCCTTGCCACAGTACGGAAACTACTCTTCTGAAAGTATTTAATGACATTCTCTCTGCTTTGGATAGTGGAAAGATTACAGTCCTCATTCTCCTGGATTTAGCTGCAGCATTTGACATAATAGACCATGATTGTAACGTTATCGAGCCGACCCTTTGAGACTAGGTAGGGTTTTAGAGAAATAACAAACACGTTCGGTTAAATAAAACTTGTATTAAAAAAATCAACATGATAGGTATATATATATAATTAGTACACAATACACAAATGAATCTACTACCCTACTAAATGTCTAGTCATCCACTACTGTACTATATGTCTGTAGTCATCCACTACTGTACTATATGTCTGTAGTCATCCACTACTGTACTATATGTCTGTAGTCATCCACTACTGTACTATATGTCTGTAGTCATCCACTACTGTACTATATGTCTGTAGTCATCCACTACTGTACTATATGTCTGTAGTCATCCACTACTGTACTATATGTCTGTAGTCATCCACTACTGTACTATATGTCTGTAGTCATCCACTACTGTACTATATGTCTGTAGTCATCCACTACTGTACTATATGTCTGTAGTCATCCACTACTGTACTATATGTCTGTAGTCATCCACTACTGTACTATATGTCTGTAGTCATCCACTACTGTACTATATGTCTGTAGTCATCCACTACTGTACTATATGTCTGTAGTCATCCACTACTGTACTATATGTCTGTAGTCATCCACTACTGTACTATATGTCTGTAGTCATCCACTACTGTACTATATGTCTGTAGTCATCCACTACTGTACTATATGTCTGTAGTCATCCACTACTGTACTATATGTCTGTAGTCATCCACTACTGTACTATATGTCTGTAGTCATCCACTACTGTACTATATGTCTGTAGTCATCCACTACTGTACTATATGTCTGTAGTCATCCACTACTGTACTATATGTCTGTAGTCATCCACTACTGTACTATATGTCTGTAGTCATCCACTACTGTACTATATGTCTGTAGTCATCCACTACTGTACTATATGTCTGTAGTCATCCACTACTGTACTATATGTCTGTAGTCATCCACTACTGTACTATATGTCTGTAGTCATCCACTACTGTACTATATGTCTGTAGTCATCCACTACTGTACTATATGTCTGTAGTCATCCACTACTGTACTATATGTCTGTAGTCATCCACTACTGTACTATATGTCTGTAGTCATCCACTACTGTACTATATGTCTGTAGTCATCCACTACTGTACTATATGTCTGTAGTCATCCACTACTGTACTATATGTCTGTAGTCATCCACTACTGTACTATATGTCTGTAGTCATCCACTACTGTACTATATGTCTGTAGTCATCCACTACTGTACTATATGTCTGTAGTCATCCACTACTGTACTATATGTCTGTAGTCATCCACTACTGTACTATATGTCTGTAGTCATCCACTACTGTACTATATGTCTGTAGTCATCCACTACTGTACTATATGTCTGTAGTCATCCACTACTGTACTATATGTCTGTAGTCATCCACTACTGTACTATATGTCTGTAGTCATCCACTACTGTACTATATGTCTGTAGTCATCCACTACTGTACTATATGTCTGTAGTCATCCACTACTGTACTATATGTCTGTAGTCATCCACTACTGTACTATATGTCTGTAGTCATCCACTACTGTACTATATGTCTGTAGTCATCCACTACTGTACTATATGTCTGTAGTCATCCACTACTGTACTATATGTCTGTAGTCATCCACTACTGTACTATATGTCTGTAGTCATCCACTACTGTACTATATGTCTGTAGTCATCCACTACTGTACTATATGTCTGTAGTCATCCACTACTGTACTATATGTCTGTAGTCATCCACTACTGTACTATATGTCTGTAGTCATCCACTACTGTACTATATGTCTGTAGTCATCCACTACTGTACTATATGTCTGTAGTCATCCACTACTGTACTATATGTCTGTAGTCATCCACTACTGTACTATATGTCTGTAGTCATCCACTACTGTACTATATGTCTGTAGTCATCCACTACTGTACTATATGTCTGTAGTCATCCACTACTGTACTATATGTCTGTAGTCATCCACTACTGTACTATATGTCTGTAGTCATCCACTACTGTACTATATGTCTGTAGTCATCCACTACTGTACTATATGTCTGTAGTCATCCACTACTGTACTATATGTCTGTAGTCATCCACTACTGTACTATATGTCTGTAGTCATCCACTACTGTACTATATGTCTGTAGTCATCCACTACTGTACTATATGTCTGTAGTCATCCACTACTGTACTATATGTCTGTAGTCATCCACTACTGTACTATATGTCTGTAGTCATCCACTACTGTACTATATGTCTGTAGTCATCCACTACTGTACTATATGTCTGTAGTCATCCACTACTGTACTATATGTCTGTAGTCATCCACTACTGTACTATATGTCTGTAGTCATCCACTACTGTACTATATGTCTGTAGTCATCCACTACTGTACTATATGTCTGTAGTCATCCACTACTGTACTATATGTCTGTAGTCATCCACTACTGTACTATATGTCTGTAGTCATCCACTACTGTACTATGTCTGTAGTCATCCACTACTGTACTATGTCTGTAGTCATCCACTACTGTACTATATGTCTGTATCCAATATACAAAACGTAGCATTACATTGACTATAGACACGATATTCGTATCTCACACAAAATAGTCAATAAATCAAATCTTAGGGTTCAATTGACTATAAACACGCTATTCGTATCTCACACAAAATAGTCAATAAATCAAATCATAGGGTTCAATTGACTATAAACACGCTATTCGTGTCACACACAAAATAGTCAATAAAACAAACATAGCATTCAATTGACTAAACACGCTATTCGTGTCTCACACAAAATAGTCAATAAATCAAATCATAGGGTTCAATTGACTATAAACACGCTATTCGTGTCACACACAAAATAGTCAATAAAACAAACATAGCATTCAATTTACTAAACACGCTATTCGTGTCTCACACAAAATAGTCAATTAATCAAAACATAGGGTTCAATTAACTATAAACACGCTATTCGTGTCTTACATAAAATAGTCAATAAACCAAAACTACGGACGTTAACCATGCACTTCCTTTCGGTGCGACAGTAGTTCATGTTTGCCCGTCTCCACTCCACCGGTTAACATTGGACTGGAATTCTCATCTATTCACTCGTTGACCGGCGAGCTGAATATAAAAATGGACAGTTTTCCAAATAATAAAACGAATCAACGCAATGCACAATAAAACGAACGTGCTATTACGAAACTGAACATTTGACTGAAACATTAACCAAAAAGAACGCATTTGACTCACCCAAAACGTTTAGAGGTGTGCTCTAATGTCCACTGCGTCTTAAAATGACCCTGCACTATACCTATATAGTAGTATGCCGTACATGTAAAAAGTAATTCGCGCGAAACCTTCATTTTACGCGCAGCACGTGCGACTCGCTGTTCAGGACAACTCGCTTTGAGGAGTATGGTGTACCCTCTATGCCATATCGGGTATTTCGTAACACACCTCCCCCCCCTAAAAAAAAGTATATTTACTTTAAAAACCACGAAATTACACGATATGGGTAACCAGATAATCAATGTCTACTGAGATAATCCGCAACTACATTTTCCGTACCTTTGATTGTCTCGATTCGGAATCTGTAAGGTTGTAACAACAAGGCCCATCGCATCAACCGTGAATTATTAATCTTTGCCTTATTGAGGTAAAGTAGAGGTTGATGATCTGTTTCCAGATTGAATTCTCGGCCCTGGAGGTAGGTTTTGAATTAATCTATTCCCCACACTACTGCTAAGCACTCTTTCTCTATTACCGAGAAATTCTTTTCTCTTGGAAGTAATTTCCTGCTGGCGTAGGCGACTGGGAGCTTGATTCCACCTTGTTCCTGTAATAAAACCACCCCTAGTCCCAACTCTGAAGCATCGGTTCTCAAAATGAATGTTTTGTTCAGTTCGGGCAACTTTGGATGCATGAGGCATTGGGTACCCCTTAACTCGAAATGGTGATGTAAGTTTAATCCTATGCTCTAGCACATCTGTCTTACCAGGTTTGTTCGAGAACACGTCGGGATAGTCATTGACGAGATCCTGAGCCTGCTTTCTCTGTTTCTCAGTCAGATCGGGACTCTATTGAATACCGTCTTTCTCATGTCGCACTCCAGTAACCCACTCAAATTAAGACCTGGAACTGACTCTTGTTCCTCATCCTCCTCAATGATTGCTACCCCGACCACGTTTAAAATTACTTGGTCTAGCTTTGCATTTGTCCGATCGTAGTAACGTTTCAATAAATTAGCATGAAACATACGGGACTTTCCACCTACATCGATGGTATAATCCATGCCTTCCTTTTCATCTATGATGGTATATGGACCTTTCCACTGTAACATTAACTTGTTTCTCTCGGTTGGCAGGAGAACCAAAACTCTAGTCACCCTTTTTAAATTTTCTATCACGCGCTTTTGAATCATAGTAGCGAGCTGTGCGACTACTTGCTTGCCTTAACGTTTCATGGGCTATTGCACAAGTCTCTCTCAACTTGTCCTTCAAATCACATACATACTGGTATGTCGTTCGAATCTCGTCATCTGTTTCGTCATCTGACCATAATTGTCTTAGAATTTTCATTGGCCCTCGCACCGTTCTCCCGTATAAAAGTTCAAATGGTGAAAACCCTAGACTCTCTTGAGGAACCTCTCGATATGCAAATAATACTGCATGGAGATTTTTTTGTTTGTTTGATTAGGATTTTTAACGTAGCTTTAACAATTTTTCAGTCATATCGCTACGATGTCTGCAGTGAGGCAGTTTATAGTGATGTCTAGCACTGAGACATCATGCCGCAGACATGTAGCATGATGTCTCACCCAGTCACATTATCCTGACACCAGGCCGACCAGTCCTAACACTAACCTCTTAATGCTGAGCGTCAAGCGAGGCAGCTGTTAGTACCATTTTTGTAAGTCTTTGGTATGACTCGGCCGGGGATCGAACCGACGACCTCCCGCTTCCGGGGCGGACGCTCTAACCACTAGGCCACCGGAGCGGTTATATCTATCCCAATCGTTCGGACGTTCTGCACACATCCGTCGCAACATTTGTTTGAGTGTTCCATTGAACGTCTCAACCAGCCCGTTGCACATTGAGTGATATGGAGTTGTCCATAGTTGTTTGATTGATAAGCCTACTAACTTCTGCCATGAGTTCTGATGTGAACTGTGACCCACAGTCTGTCAGAATCTCCTCCGGAATCCCTAATCTACTGAATATTTCTACTAGGGCTTCGGCTACTCGCTGTTTCGATGGATGGTAGAGCGACGGCTTCCGGATACCTGGTTGCATAATCAACCATAGTCAAGTTGTACCTGTTCTTGCGGTCTGTAAGAGGTGATAATGGACCAACAATATCTATCGCCACGCGTTTGAATGGAGTTTTAATTAAAGGCATTTTACCGATAGGTACGCGTTTCACTTTCCCTTTGTACTGCGTTTTCTGACAAATGTCGCATGATCTGCAATACCTAGTTACATCACTGAGCCCCTGGCCAATGAAATTCTGCACATACACGGTCTTTAGTTTTTGTAGAACCCAGGTGACCCCCATCGTCGACTCGTGTGTTAACTTCAACACATGCGGTCTATAGTTCCGAGGCACTACTACCTGTGTAAACCGTCGACCTTCACGAGTAGTATGCTCCCTATGCAAGACATTATTGAGATATTTGAACCTGTAGCTACCCCCACCTTTACATTTCATGACTTCCCCTGACGCGGCTTTATTTCTGATTATTGACAACGACTTGTCTTCATTTTGCTCTTCAATTAGTGCCCTATTATCTATCATCGGTATGGCATCTGGTACTTTTAGTTTTGGCAAAGGCTTCTTACTCTTAGATATATGTGACCTAGTTTCAGCAGCCATGGAAGTTGGAACATCGGCCACTGCTTTGCCTGGCACAACGAAATTCGCTACCCCTTCTATATTACCTACAATCAGATCATACAGAGGTCGCTTTACACAACATGCTGTCACTGTGCCTGTCAAATAAGGTGTTTCGATATATACGCATGCAGTCGGCACTTGTACTGCGGTATTATCCATCAATCTGACAGATACTGTTTCCCCAAGGTATTGATCCGGCCTTACCAGACTTTGCTTAACAACTACTATTACATCCCGTATCTCTAAGTACTGAGGCCCTAACCCCATTCACTAATCCCTCACACTGTATTGATACGTTTGATGCATTTTGATTGGAGCCACTCCTATTGCTCTCTACACAAGCTGAAGAGCCTACCATATACGATACCGCTACCGCTTTTGGTAAATCCTTTTTACGCTTCGGACATGCACTAGACATGACCCCATTCTCCGCAACTGAAACATTGTTTTCTCTGTCTATCTTGACTTCTAGGTCCCCTCTGATCTAACCTAATTCACCCTTTTGGTTCTGTGGTAAACCCCTCCCAAAATTAGTTTTATCTGAATTGACCTGCTAACTTTCCTTAGGACCCCTCGTGTCCCGGACTATCACGTTCATAACCCCTCCGTGCGCATCAGCGAATATATCTGCTTGTTTAGCCATCTCGCTTGACTTATTAATGCTTTTCTCTTTTAAGTATTGGAATAGTTCCTTACTACATACTGCAAGCAATTGATCTCTGATAAGAAAATCACATACTGCTTCGTAAGTTTTTGCGACTCCCCCGCAAGCTAACCAACGGAATAGGTAATTAGATATCTGGTATACAAATTGATCAAAGTTTTCTCCCTTTTCTGGCTTACTAGATCGGAATTTTTCCCTGAAACCCTTTTCAGTAAGTTCAAACCTTTTCAGTAATGCTTCCTTTAACAAATCGTAATTAGATGCCTCTGCACTTGGTATCCTTGAGTACACTTCTAAAGCCCTACCTTTCAATAAAGTGCTAAGGTGTAATGCCCAATCTTCTTTTCGGAGATTTTGCGCAGTAGCATATCTTTCAAATCTCAACAGGTAACTATCTAAGTCATCTTTATATTCTTCAAATGCTGGAAGTTGTGGTTTTTTAAATTTACTCGATTGAAATACCTTATCGTTCTCTAGTCTAGACCTTTCTAACTCTAGCTTTCCGCTTTCGATACGCGCGTGTAGTTCTAGTTTTTCGCGTTCTGCCTCCCGTTCGATGCGTGCGTTTAATTCTAGTTTTTCGCGTTCTGCCTCCTGTCTTTCCTTTTCGATGCGTGCGTTTAGTTCAGTTTTTCGCGTTCTTCCTACTGTCTTTCCTTTTCGATGCGTGCGTTTAGTTCTAGTTTTCCGCGTTCTGCCTCCCGTTCTTCGGCGCGTCGCTCTCGTTCTATTTTGTTCGTCCTTGATAAACTGCCGTAAAGCTTCCCCCTCATACCCCAATTGCTTACCAAGCAATAACAATTCACTAGTGGACGACATGATATTAGACAAACGTTCGCTTCAAATGAGCGTCACTAAATTAACTTGTTTATCTAAGGGAAGATCAAATTCAGTTTCGTTTACAATGAAATGTAAAATAGTATTTCTCAAAACACTCCTGTCTCAAAGGCTTTCCCAGACACTTGTTGGATATGAAAACTCAAACTAACAATCCAAAAGTTTTCTCAGATAGAAAGTACAATCCCACCGCTGCCACCAAAATTGTAACGTTATCGAGCCGATCTTTGAGACTAGGTAGGGTTTTAAAGAAATAACAAACACGTTCGGTTAAATAAAACTTGTATTAAAAAAATCAACATGATAGGTATATATATATAATGAGCACACAATACACAAATGAATCTACTACCCTACTAAATGTCTGTAGTCATCCACTACTGTACTATATATCTCTGTAGTCAATATCTCTATAGTCATCCACTACTGTACTATATGTCTGTATCCAATATACAAAACGTAGCATTACATTGACTATAGACACGATATTCGTATCTCACACAAAATAGTCAATAAATCAAATCATAGGGTTCAATTGACTATAAACACGCTATTCGTATCTCACACAAAATAGTCAATAAATCAAATCATAGGGTTCAATTGACTATAAACACGCTATTCGTGTCACACACAAAATAGTCAATAAAACAAACATAGCATTCAATTGACTAAACACGCAATTCGTGTCTCACACAAAATAGTCAATAAATCAAATCATAGGGTTCAATTGACTAAACACGCTATTCGTGTCACACACAAAATAGTCAATAAAACAAACATAGCATTCAATTGACTAAACACGCTATTCGTGTCTCACACAAAATAGTCAATAAATCAAATCATAGGGTTCAATTGACTATAAACACGCTATTCGTGTCACACACAAAATAGTCAATAAAACAAACATAGCATTCAATTGACTAAACACGCTATTCGTGTCTCACACAAAATAGTCAATTAATCAAAACATAGGGTTCAATTGACTATAAACACGCTATTCGTGTCTTACATAAAATAGTCAATAAGCCAAAACTACGGACGTTAACCATGCACTTCCTTTCGGTGCGACAGTAGTTCATGTTTGCTCGTCTCCACTCCACCGGTTAACATTGGACTGGAATTCTCATCTATTCACTCGTTGACTGGCGAGCTGAATATAAAAATGGACAGTTTTCCAAATAATAAAACGAATTAACGCAATACACAATAAAACGAACGTGCTATTACGAAACTGAACATTTGACTGAAACATTAACCAAAAAGAACGCATTTGACTCACCCAACTTTTTGGCTCTAATTCCCGACAAATGAAACGTTTAGAGGTCTGCTCTAATGTCCACTGCGTCTTAAAATGACACTGCACTATACCTATATAGTAGTATGCCGTACATGTAAAAGTGATTCACGCGAAACCTTCATTTTACGCGCGGCACGTGCGACTCGCTGTTCAGGACAACTCGCTTTGAGGAGTATGGTGTACCCTCTATGCCATATCGGGTATTTCGTAACAATGATATATTATTTCACCGTCTCCAGCATGTATTTGGCATTCAGAATATAGCCTTACAGTGGTTCAAGTCCTACTTAGTGAACAGGACACAGATTATATCTGCAAATGGAATACATTCCAGGCAAGTTGATGTATGTTATGGTGTTCCACAATGAGTTTTTTTTTATTATGTCATCGCTGACAGTATCACTGTTTGTTGTGTCATCAGCATCTAAAACAACTCTTCGAAATTTATTTATTCTTCGTACTCTGGAAACTGCTAAGTAACCTAAATTCGACCACTCGATGCGGTCATCTACGATCCAAACAATCGTACCGGATATAGTCAACCCCTGCGAAGAATGTATCGTCGCTGCGTATTCTAGCTTCCATGGGTATTTTTCAGGCCGCAATGCATCTTCGACAACACCGATATCAACCAACACAATATCATTTAACACGAGAATTTGTTTTTCACTTTGTCCTGAAATATCAACTTCGATATTTTGTCTTCGTGTATCCGTAGGCCTATAACACAGCGGCACTTGCCACTATCAAATCGTTTGGTCTACACACTTCCCAGAAATCATTTAATGGGGTTTCTGAAATTATTTCAAGAGCTATTTCACACTGGATTCTATCCGGTTGTAATCTGATTAATTTCTTGAACTCGCGTAATTCATTATTAAATGATCTATGATCAGTATTAATTTCTTCATAACAATCTACAAAATTCTTTAGCCAATTATGTGGAGACAAACCGACAAATGGTGATGGTTGAGCATGATCGCCACACATTATCACTTTTGTATTCGCTAGCAATAACCAATCGAGAAACGTTTGTAATACATCTGACGATACTGTGCATATCTCATCCCAATTGATGATTTCAGGAATATACTTCTCGCCCATTCGATCAGGAGTCCATTTATCACCTTTCCATCGAAAGAAATTGTGATAAGTGCAAGCATTAATTCCTCGCTGTTTCATCTCTCTTGCAAGTCTGCGTGTTGGTGTTAGCATAATCATGTTTGATTTCCCTCGAAATAATTCAATCGCACGAGTCGTCTTCCCTGACCCACCGCAGCCGTTTAAGAAACTGGTTTTATATCTACATATTAGATCGGATATCGAAGGTGCATTAGATAGTTCTGATATCTGATTATTTTTCAAGTAATTGTTTTCAATCGTAACATTTGCTAATTTGGAATAATCACACGGTATTTCCTTTTAATTCTCCATGACCTCAACTCTCATCGGAATTTTTTAATTTAACCACTGTTTCTACAAAATGAATCAGTGGCGACTCTAACCGCAAATTCAGGAAATCTATTTATCATCGAAAGTAAATTGATAGAATCATAAGCCAGCATAGACGCCCTTAACTATGTATACTGAAGATTATATCCGTCGATGTAAGTAACAATTGTACCGAAAATTGTTCCATCGGACAAGAACGCGTCTTTACGATTGACATATATACCTCTAGATGTTGCATCTGCGATTATAAAATCGTATTCAACATCATCTATAATTAATCGCAAAGAATATGGTTTGTGATCGTATTTTTTTCCTCCTTGGGTGAATTTACCAATTATTCTTCTACCGAGATCTTTTGCGTGTTTATTTCTAACTTCAAATATTTTTGGACCATTTCACGATATATTCTTCGTCGAGATTAGAAAATTGTTTTTTGTTTCCGCTGATTATACTATGTAGACTATCGGGTTGTGGTAACCAGACTTCAGCTTGTTTTCGATATGATATAATTGCTTCACTGACAATCAGCGATATCAGCATTTTAGAATCAATCATATATCGTAATAACACTATTGGCATCCAGTGTTTTTCAGAGATGTGTTTACCAAACCAAACATCTGCGATTATAAAATCGTATTCAACATCATCTATAATTAATCGCAAAGAATATGGTTTGTGATCGTATTTTTTTCCACCTTGGGTGAATTTACCAATTATTCTTCTACCGAGATCTTTTGCGTGTTTATTTCTAACTTCAGATATTTTTGGACCATTTCACGATAAATTCTTCGTCGAGATTAGAAAATTGTTTTTTGTTTCCGCTGATTATACTATGTAGACTATCGGGTTGTGGTAACCAGACTTCAGCTTGTTTTCGATATGATATAATTGCTTCACTGACAATCAGCGATATCAGCATTTTAGAATCAATCATATATCGTAATAACACTATTGGCATCCAGTGTTTTTCAGAGATGTGTCTACCGAAGCAAACATAACAACACGGATGAAGTCCTTTAGCCAATTCATATGATACCACACGAGCGAATCCGGTTAGATCAAAATCGGGCAGTGGTCCATTAATCGCAACACGGGTCATTTCGTGTGTGGGATGTCCAAATCTTTTAAAGTACTCAGAGCATTCTACGTACCCGAGAAAACTCCCGGGATAACATGCAATCATATCAACCGAAATAACAGTTTTGGGGTCATATTTTGTATTCCATAATCCGCCATATCCGTATGCAACACAACTGGCTTTGATATCTGAGAGAAATTCGGCTCTTGTTGGTTTCCATAGATTTCTCTTTCTCGCGAAATGAGCTGCAACTGACGGGATTGTAAAACAATTTGTTAGTAATTGTTCGTCGTATTCCGTTGAAAAACCACGAGCTAGTTTTCTCATCTCGTCATGGAGTGTTTCAGTACGGTATATTTCGCCGTTGGGTCTTACAAATTGATCGAATTTACCCTCCTCGTCTTCAAAACTGTGAAGTAGCCACACTGACACAGGATCGCTTTTACTTAACTCGTAAATAAAATAAAATAATTTCTCCTCAGAGAATTCTTCTCCCGAGAACTCCACGGGTAAATATTTTATAGTTCTATCACGCGAAAATATTGTTACTGCGGATGTCCAAGCGTGTACATTATGGTCAATAATTTTGATTGGAGATCCTCTCAATTTATATTTCGATTCATGTAATATCTCGCCTGTTACTGTCGCTACGGTTATTGGGAATTTTAATATCCGTTCTAACGCGGTCAAATTTTGAATTGTTCCTCCATTCTCCTTCACTGTTAATCCCCATTCGTTTATTTTATTACGTCTTAGATCCGTCAATTTGTTTCCACGCAACGCATTTGTATAATGCTCTATTATTCATTCTGCTACACAATTTATCCTTGACAATTTCATGGGTTTTAGTTTGTCAGTACTCGGTTTATCATTTAACTGATAGGTTCCATAAACAACCGCGGTTACATGATAAGCTCTCTCGTAATAAGGTTTGTCAATCTTAGTCAGTGTTCCTGGTTTGGAATCTTGACTCACAGTGATAGTTCATTTTTTATCAATCAAGATGGGTTCGAATTTGTCGCGTATAATCCAATTTCCCGTTTCTGAACGGATAATGAATTTCACTCTAAAAAATACTTTCTATGGTCAAGATGTGCAATTATTACTGCTGCTCTTTCGTCGTTCATGGTAGCATCAACACTACCATCAATTCGAAATGTTGACCAACAGTGAGATGCTCCATCGCGCTTGAATTCATTAAATGCATCACGGATTTTACGCAACATGCTTCCATCACTTATTAGACCCTTTGGTACATCAGTGGAGACTCTATCGAGATTGAATTTAGCATTTTTCCAAGGCGTTATTTTCGATAATCTCTCGTACTCCTCCATATTATAATTAAAACAAGTATTTAAATAAAGAATTTATTATATAATGAATCATTGCAAATGGCTTATGATAGGATCGGTAACCGCTTGTAACAAATCATGCAGAATGTATTTTGTGGAAATCATTTACAGAGCGTACGTCGTGGAAGTGTTGGGCCCCTAATGTTTAATTACAGTAAAAATTTACGATTTTCATCTACAGTATACGCTATTCGTTAAATTCTTTAAAACAGACACAGCAGTTTAGTTATATGTTATATTCAAAATTATAGACTTATAGATTGGAATATTTAGCGTATTCCGTACGCTTTTTGGATCTCGTCCCGAGGCCCAGCGTTCGAATCTCGTGGCAGGCATTATTGTCGACGGTACCGTTCTTGTTGGTTTTTCTATGTATAATTGGGGCTTTAAACCATTCGAAATTCAACCGTGAAGCCACCATACGTCACACACCGTCACACGGTGTGAATGTGTTTTTGCATTCAACCTGGGTGATTTTGTTGGGGGTATGGTGGTTCAGTTTGAATGTAGAAAAGCCCCTTGTGTGTATGTGTTGTGCCGTCCTATACAAAAAAGTTGTGATCAATTCTAACTCGTTATCGTATATATTGCCTTATAAACTCGCCATAACACTCGAATGGTGGTTTGAAAGGTTGCATTGTCTATCATAAATCATATATCATTGTCCCTCTATGTGACTTATAAACTCGCCATAACACTCGAATGGGGGTTTGAAAGGTTATATTGTCTATCATAAATCATATATCATTGTCCCTCTATTTGCCTTATAAACTCGCCATAACACTCGAATGGGGGTTTGAAAGGTTATATTGTCTATCATAAATCATATATCATTGTCCCTCTATGTGATTTATAAACTCGCCATAACACTCGAATAGGGGTTTGAAAGGTTATATTGTCTATCATAAATCATATATCATTGTCCCTCTATTTGCCTTATAAACTCGCCATAAGACTCGAATGAGGGTTTGAAAGGTTGTATTAAGGTCTTATAAACTCGCCATAACACTCGAATGAGGGTTTGAAAGGTTGTATTAATGTCTTATAAACTAGCCATAACACACGAATGTTGGTTTGAAAGGTTGTATTGTCTATCATAAATCATGTATCATTGTCCCTTTATGTGCCTTATAAACTCGCCATAACACTCGAATGTTGGTTTGAAAGGTTGTATTAATGTCTTTTAAAATCGCCATAACACTCGAATGTTGGTTTGAAAGGTTGTATTGTCTATCATAAATCATATATCATTGTCCCTTTATGTGCCTTATAAACCCGCCATAACACTAGAATAGGGGTTAATAAAGGCTGTGTTAACGTCTATATACGATAACGAGTTAGAACTGATCAGTTTTTTTTATTTGATATATAAAATATATTAGATATATAATATATCACATAATAAAATTTGAAAAATCAAAAAATACAATTGTCTGATAAATTAGATTGTAATCAGATTCTTTCTGATTTTCAAGATATTGATGATAGCGCTCGGAATAATAGGTATGTCTTGCCGAGGCAGTATGGGTTGATCAAACGAATTCAGCACGCGGTAAATGATTCTCTTGCATTTTGTAACGATATCAACAAATTTATCCCGCCATTCACTGCGGTCGAAAAGGTCAGAGGTGAATTGGGCAAACAATATGAAATCAAACGCACAATAAACTAAAAAATCAAAACAATAAGGGAAATCATCAGACAGAATGAAAATCACTTCCCCCTTTCGGTTTCCCCAACACAGCAAACACAACTAAAATGTACAATGCCCACGCGGTACAAAATACCTGTTTGCAGGTGAGTAATACACAATTCTAAAGCTCCGATGATAAATTGTATGAGTTGAAATTCTATAACCCCCATTGATAAATTATAAAGACTTGTATGTTAGTGTTAATTTTTTGCACGGTGATTTATCACCGGTGATTTATCACTGACAAGGAAGTAATGAAAACACTGTAATGAGATTTCGGGGTTGGGTCAGCATCCAAGGATTTTTCACTTACAATTTAAATCATATACTAGTTTATAATGGTGAATGAAGCACTAACAACTAAATTAGCACGCGAGAGATTGTCTACAATTAAGAGATATATTCCTGTTCGTGATACCGTTTGAAATAAGCTCCAAACGAGACTATTATTTCAAACCGACTTTGCAACGGATACTGAACAATTATTCAAACCCGTTACTACAGCAACCGGGAAAGTCGTATCGACCACTGAAAAGGCGATATGGGGAGGTATTCCTGAAGAACCACGAGGGAAAACAGCCCTTCTTCCTGTACTTGTAAAAAGAGAAAAAGATTCAAGTAAACAAAAAATCTTTAAAAACACTTCCCGGTGATATAATAGCTACTGCACGACTTCAGGAACAACAAGAGGGTGAGGAACAACAACAAGAGGGTGAGGAACAACAACAAGAGGGTGATATCGAAGAAGAAGAAGGTGATATTGTTAGTAAACGAGTTGCATTTAATAATAAATTCCTTTCTGGTAAATTCGATGAAATAAGAGATATAGATTTAATACTATTAAAGAATTAGCTGAATTTATCGTCAGGAGTTTTCATCAGAGAAGAAAGTATATCCACTCTGATTATAATCTCCCTGATAAAAAGTCATGGTATAATGGATTATATCGTGTGTATACAGGTATATCTAAAGTATCGCCTGATGATGAAACATATAATGAATTTATGGAAGAAATAAAAAAAAGCTGAATCATCTACAACAAAGCAATCGGATCCTGGATTTCTTACATTACCAGAGGAATCAAAACTGTTTGATATACAAAATCCCTCTTTGCAGGGTGCAACTGGTATCACTAAAAAACAAATGGAAAGGGATTTTCTCAAAGTGGAACTCCAAGGGTGGTGGGGTTTCAAGCAGTGGTCTAGTTCGTTGTCCCAGTAGTATTCTTGGGATATATCACGAGCTGGAAATAACTCACTGGAAATAATTAATGAGGCAGCTTATATCTGCTGACGACTATTTGAGGGTGGTATCAGGGATATTGGTGTATATCGAGAGTTTGTTGATGAGCTAGCGGACGGTTACCACAGTGACTAATCACCACATTAGATAAATGTCATCTAAATAAGATGATCATACACTACAATCACAATAAACCAACCATGGTCTACGTAGTAAACTCACGATTTCCAGTTTATAGAGCGTACTATGGAGATGGTCTCGGCAATAACATTGCAGGGTTATTTGTAAGAATGGCTCCAAAAATAGTACCAATCGCAAAATAGTTATCAATGAAAACTTTTGATGTTATTTGTGATAAAGGTATTAGAGCTGTTGGTGATGTTGCCGGGAAAGCATTTTCCGCCGCTAAAGAAAAACTACTAGCGTTAGTTCGGCGACGAAAGAAACCACTGGCGAAGTCATCACTAGGACCACTACCATCTACGGAAATTATGCATGCAAGTATTAGCAAAATAATAAATAATGCAGTGGATCAATAAATAGCATCACTGAACAATGAAGGATATGATACTCAGAGGAATATTACTGCAACTATGATAGCGGGAAGTGGTTTGAAATCGCGAGCGAGATCGCGATTTAGATAAAAAAATATATAATAATATGTTCAAATCGTCTCCTGATACAGCGTTTGATTTAGATGCCCCAGTACCCAAGGATGATTCTGTACGCGATTATCAGTTTTATTCCTATAATGCAATAAAACCAGACAGTCGATCAAGAATCGAACTTCAGGTCCATGATACCTGCAAATCCAGATGCTGACCGTGGTAAAGTAAATATAACAAAACTATCACTGTGGATGCCAGTAATGACTCCATCAATCACCGCAGAGGAAAAATTACTATCATTTATGGATCATGGAGGAAAATCGTTGATATCATGGCTAACAACAACAACGGATATTATGCAATCATCTGTTAATGGTGTATATACATGGCACCTGGCATCAAAACAGGGTGTTGCTGTGCCAGGACATATATTTGTTGCGTTACAGGATATGGAGCGATTAAACTCACAATTACGCAGCCATATGATATTTGATCAATT
This sequence comes from Unio pictorum, assembly GCA_030141615.1. Classification (NCBI taxonomy): domain Eukaryota; kingdom Metazoa; phylum Mollusca; class Bivalvia; order Unionida; family Unionidae; genus Unio; species Unio pictorum. Next base: position 843,535 of record JARLTB010000031.1, on the reverse strand, counting down.
GGGGGTTAATGAAGTATCGTCGAGGATAAATGGCCAACAGTAACCATCCGAGGATATTTTACTTAATTACGGACAAAACCAAATAGCATGCGCGTATCATCGGTTGCTGACATGTATGGGACGCGATAATAATGTAGACACCGGTTTGCAAATATCACAATTGTATTTTAAAAACCTATATCCCATCTACTACTTTTCGCTGGAATATCTTGACTGAACCAGACAGTCCGTCGTTGAGATACATTTCCGAGCTCGTGTAACACGATTTCCTGCTGTTGGTGGTAGATACAGAGCAATTGCTGTCATTCTCTGTGACAAATCAATGCTACTCAAAGGTGTTGGTGGACGGATGAGAGTAATTGATGCACCAGTGGAAAATATGTAGTGGTCCAAATTTATATGTAAAAATTAGATCAATCTGTTATTAAATAAAATGTCGTACATGTTAGCATTACGTTTACTCCTGGTCAAATTAAAAAATTGCAATCGGAATCAGCTAAAAAATGTGGAACTACGATATCGCTGAAACACAATCAGATGTCTGGTGGTCAGAATAAACTATCACTGACAACTCGTCAGATTAAACACTTCAATGATGGTATCAAGGATAAAAAAGGTGTTCAGATCACTATCTCTGCAGCTGCGATCAAAGACATGATAAAATCAGGTGGTATATTCCCGCTGTTAGCTCCGTTACCAGCATTAATTGCGGCAGCGGCCCCAGCGGTGGCGAAGGATGCTGCGTTAGGAGCCGTTGGTACAGCGGCAGGCATGGCACTAAAAAAGCAACCGGAAAGGGGTACAAGAAAAGAAACGATCAGGAAAGGGTATAAGACTACCAGAAACTCCGCATTCATGGTACAGCGGAACGGCCTGAGAGTACCAGGGACAATTCAATAACAATATCGCAGATATCGCCGATGTCAAATTTTTATTTTACCGATGCCGCTAAAGAACTAGCGATAAAAAACTTTAGAGATACCTTTATGAGAGACCAATTACCAAAACAACCAAACAACGCTGAAATCGGTATCGTTAATCTCGATATAACAGCACCTGACCTGGAACTCACTGGGTTGCATACGCGACTGATCCGCGTGTGATTGTTTATTTCGATTCATATGGGTTAGCGCCGCCTAAAGAGTTTATGCGTTATATACAACAATTAAACACCCCTCGTTGTTATTCCACACTACCAGCACAGAAAATGAATGACCCACCAAAATGCGGCATAGAAGTATTAAATGTCCTCAACGCTATTTCATCATCTGGAAAACCACCCCATAAAACCGAACACGAATATACGAGTAATCGCTTTTTAGAGAGAAATTAGAGTATAATGATTGATATTTGGGGAAGATCTCTCTCTGGTCTGAACAAAACCACCACGGAAATATCTGGAACCAAGGATGTAAAAAACATAATCGAAGATGAAATATCCGAGATGCCAAACTTCGCAAGTGTGGATCCAAATGAAATAGTCGTATTTCAAGACAAACAGGGTAAATTGAAAACGAATAATGTTTCTCTTGATGATACTTTGACAAAACGACGCGATGCAGTAGAAGATACTATCGTGTTGTTTTCCAAGAGGGTAAACTCAAACCGGGTGTACTTGTTTCAACTAATGTGGATGCTCAACAAAAACTACGATCGGAATACAATGATCATAAAACAAAATTTGAGCAACTACAACATAGTATAATAGATAACATGGAAACCCCGATAAATAATTTCTTTGGTTCTCTGCGTATTCAGCCAACAATGAAAATCTCAGACGTAAAAACAGCTATGTTAGAATTAGCATCATTACAATCCAGGTTTGAAGATCATGTCGAGAAGTTTTCAGCTCTTCGTAAAAATATCATTGAGAAATTCTTTGTCACCTCATTGGATAAACTCGACATATGATTCCCGGATATTAAAAAATTCATCGAAGAGATTAAGAAAACTCACGAGGCCATTAAATATGAATTTCCTGCGATGATAACCCGATTAGATAAGATCAAAATTCCTCATGAGAAAAATATAAACTCAGTATATACGATTCAACACGGATCATTTGTGAGGACACCACAAAATCACATATTAAATATCACCGCGACCGTCAAAGGTATTTATGGATTAACACTTGTGTCACCGACTCAGTTTAATATTTCATCAACGAGTTCAACTGGGGTCAACAATACAATATCAACGATCATCGACAAGGGAACAATTGAACAATTCACGATAATATCAATCGATGATAAACTAGCTAGGGCATCAGTAATGTGGTATGTGGAAGTCGTAGCGGATTTAAGTAAACAACTCAATTGAATTCGCTGGCGAATTTAACACTAGCGTTTCAAAATATAATGTCATCATTGACAAGGTCACAGCAGTATCGCTATGATCAGGTCAGAGAATTTCAAACTAAACTCAAAACACTCACTGAGGAATATCAAACAAACAAAAAAATACCGACGAATAATTACCGCAGTTGATGTTACCGTGTACTTGGTATCAGGTGTAATTACTGGGGCTGGTATTATACTCTCTTCAGTGACAATGATTGCCCCGATAGCTCTTCCAATTGATATATCAGCGGCGACAACACTCGCTGAAATAATTTCGATTATAACATAAAATATCATCATGTAGCCAGCATAAACTACAGGATTATACAGTTAAGTTCCATGTTGTGTCAAAATTAAGGTGGGAAAATTAAGCTGAACTCTATAATTCTAACTTGACGTTTCCTACTTGAAAAGGCACTAAGAAATTGTGAATTTCTTTCCGTTAATGTTTACTACAAATGAACTAATATAGTATATACTTTCTTAGGTTGACAAATTTAAGATAGACATATAATTCTTGTAAAGATTTAGTAAATAGCCTCTGTTTCGAAAGAGATTTCAGGCTACTGGACGTGAAATGGGTAAATTGAAAACTAGTAATGTTTCCTGGATGATATTTTAGTTAAACAACGAGACGCAACCGAAGGCACTATCGAGTTGTTTTCCAATCAGGGTAAACTCAAACCGGGTGTACTTATTTCAACTATCTTGGAACGAATTAACAATATTGACAAGTCGTTATTAGATTTCCTTGGAAATCCACCGGTGACCACATCGAAGCTCACAGAGATAAAAACTTCTATGTTGGAACTAGCAACACTTCAATCAAAATATGAAGAATACGTAAAACAGTTTTCAATTTTTCCTAAAAATATCATAGATAAATTTCTTGGAACCACGTTGGATAAAATTGACATAAAACTCCCGGATATTAAAAAATCCATCGATGAGATGAAAAACTTCATCGAGGCAATAAAAAATGATTTTCAGAGGATGATAACAGTCATTGAAAAAACAATAATTCCTCGTGAGAAAACCAACAACGTAGTATACACGATCCAACACGGATCATTTGCGTGGACTCCTACAGACAATATACTAAGTATCACTGCAACCGTCAAAAGATTTATCGATTAACACTAGTAACACCGACTCAATTTAATATATTATCGTCGAGTTCATCTGGGGTCAACAATACGATATCAACGATCATCGACAAGGATACAACTGAACGATTCACGATAGCATCCACTGATAAGAATTTGGCTAGGGTTTCAGTATCATGGCATATGGAATTCGTAGCGGATTTAAGTAAACAATTAAACCGCTAACGGTTTCAATCGAAATCGTAAACGATTTGAAAATAAAATGGCATCACCGACGATACCTTCAGTATCTCAATACCGCTATGATCAGGTCAGAGAATTTCAAACTAAACTCAAAACACTCACTGAGGAGTACCAAACAAAAATAAAGAAATACAGACGAAGAATCACCATATACTCAGTGAGTGGTGTAATCACCGAAGCCGGAATTATACTCTCCTCAGTGACAATGATTGCCCCGATAGTTGTTCCAATTTGTATATCCGCAGCGACAACAATCGCGGAAATTATTTCAATATAACAAACAAAATATCATCATGAAGCCAACGCAAATTGCAAGACTACATAATTAAATTTCATGTTGTGTCCACTGCGTATTCGCAATTGTCCTCGTTGATATCGTCGTCGCTCGATAATACATTTATATCAGATAGTGAGTTCTCAGCGATGGTTAGTATTTATGATTCCGCTATGTCAAAATTAGAAATACAACATGACTATAATAACAAAGACGACACCGCAGGAATTCCTTCAACGAATAGTGGAGAACACAAACCCAGTACAAACCAGCATGATCTCAATAACATCAACGAATAATCTAATTGATTTACGAGGTGAGGTTTTAAAAATTAGTCTGTTTGTAAAGTCCTAAGGACTTTCATCGTAGAGATTTACATTGTTAACCTATAGCAGCAGAGGAAGTGAGTAACAACGACGTTGGCGTCTTCGAACAAGCGTTGGTTAGCCTCGTCAACGCTTTTTTTTTTACGATTTCAAGGAAGCCTCAGTTTACCAAATCCACGCCTCCAAAATTTGTAGGGTTCAACCCCTCCGCAACGATATGAGTCCAGGTCGTCACACCTATCTTAATTAGTGTAAATGCAATGTTGATTCATCTCCAGTGGGAATCAATGGATCCAGGCGAACCAAGCCCCTGCTGACCATGTTGCACAAGATAGCGATCAATCTAGTGGGCATAGCAGCGCCAAAGTTCTGACCCTGGCATGTAGCCAAACTAGGGAAACCACAGGAAAAAAGTTCCATTGAAAGTCAGCATTGACAAATTGTTTTCAAGTTCAGCGTCTTTCCATGTACAATAATAAATTGGAACAAATTACCATCGATATTTATAATATGTCTTGAGTTTGTATCTCAAAAGCAGGAAATTTTCAAAATCACATTCTAAAAAACTAGTAAGCTACAAGTAAGACCTAGCGATTATCAGGGCTATGCCGGTTGAGGTTCCAAATCCCATCGCCACTACCGTATCCGAATTGGTCTGAATATGAAGTGACGAAAACGTACACTGACATTCTTTTCCATTTTTTCTGCCTTTCCTATCATTACTCATATGACTGTCTTATCGCTTCCGACTTTACTTTATCTTTGACTAGGCAACACCCGTTGCTATATGGTCAAGAGTGACTGCGTCAGCGAAGATAGATAGATAGATAGATAGATAGATAGATAGATAGATAGATAGATAGATAGATAGATAGATAGATAGATAGATAGATAAACAAAGTACCAGGAATATCAGCCATTAATGGCTAGTGTTAAATTAGGTTTATTAAGCTGTGATCATGCTAAGCATAGCAATGGCAGAACCTCTTTCCAACGTGAAACAGATTACAATAATTTCCAATTGTGGTCCTACGGTAACCCTTTTCTCTCAGCAAGAATAGATTTCATTCCAAATACATATTCTTCCACGCAAAGAACATTGCTTTTTTACTTTCCACAATCCCGGGCCGTTTTCTACTTGGATGTATGTAGTTTATGGCACACGAAAGCATGATCACTAAAGGATGTATCCGTATAATATTTTTCAATTTTTTCACACAAGAATGCAACTTCGGGAACATCCAAAAATATATCCTAGCCTGCAAAAAGTCGCCTAGCACAACTTGTTTTCTAGGAGCAAAAAATACGAGCACAAGGAACTCATGATCTCCTTCCTACAGTTGATGCTTATGATATTCGTATCATTAATAATTGTATATGCTCTAGAATAGCTACACAGTTTTAAAATATATGCGCCGACCGGGAATCGAACCCGGGTCGCAAGAATGGGAATCTTGCATGATACCACTACACCAGCGGCGCTTCTTGATGTCGTATTTGCTCTCTATGATGTGAAAGGATATCTGTTATCGTTTTTATGAGATTATATCAATCAAATATTGCTTTTATTCTTAAAAACAATGCACGCAATTGGTCAGTTTAGTACATCTCTAACTGATATCGTCTCATTTTGAACAGTATGTCGTTGTAAGCATCGATATATATGCTCGTATCATTGCGTATAATTATATATAACTTCCGTAGGGGTGATCTGGTGACTCCCATCCACCTCGACCTATGCTGCGGAGACCCATGATAAGAGGTCAATTATACGCAACGATATGAGTCCAGGTCGTCACACCTATCTTAATTAGTGTAAATGCAATGTTGATTCATCTCCAGTGGGAATCAATGGATCCAGGCGAACCAAGCCCCTGCTGACCATGTTGCACAAGATAGCGATCAATCTAGTGGGCATAGCAGCGCCAAAGTTCTGACCCTGGCATGTAGCCAAAAAGGGAAACCACAGGAAAAATGTTCCATTGAAAGTCAGCATTGACAAATTGTTTTCAAGTTCAGCGTCTTTCCATGTACAATAATAAATTGGAACAAATTACCATCGATATTTATAATATGTCTTGAGTTTGTATCTCAAAAGCAGGAAATTTTCAAAATCACATTCTAAAAAACTAGTAAGCTACAAGTAAGACCTAGCGATTATCAGGGCTATGCCGGTTGAGGTTCCAAATCCCATCGCCGCTATCGTATCCGAATTGGTCTGAATATGAAGTGACGAAAACGTACACTGACATTCTTTTCCATTTTTTCTGCCTTTCCTATCATTACTCATATGACTGTCTTATCGCTTCCAACTTTACTTTATCTTTGACTAGGCAACACCCGTTGCTATATGGTCAAGAGTGACTGCGTCAGCGAAGATAGATAGATAGATAGATAGATAGATAGATAGATAGATAGATAGATAGATAGACAAAGTACCAGGAATATCAGTCATTAATGGCTAGTGTTAAATTAGGTTTATTAAGCTGTGATCATGCTAAGCATAGCAATGGCAGAACCTCTTTCCACCGTGAAACAGATTACAGTAATTTCCAATTGTGGTCATACGGTAACCCTTTTCTCTCAGCAAGAATAGATTTCATTCCCAATACATATTCTTCCACGCAAAGAACATTGCTTTTTTACTTTCCACAATCCCGGGCCGTTTTCTACTTGGATGTATGTAGTTTATGGCACACGAAAGCATGATCACTAAAGGATGTATCCGTATAATATTTTTCAATTTTTTCACACAAGAATGCAACTTCGGGAACATCCAAAAATATATCCTAGCCTGCAAAAAGTCGCCTAGCACAACTTGTTTTCTAGGAGCAAAAAATACGAGCACAAGGAACTCATGATCTCCTTCCTACAGTTGATGCTTATGATATTCGTATCATTAATAATTGTATATGCTCTAGAATAGCTATACAGTTTTAAAATATATGCGCCGACCGGGAATCGAACCCGGGTCGCAAGAATGGGAATCTTGCATGATACCACTACACCAGCGGCGCTTCTTGATGTCGTATTTGCTCTCTATGATGTGAAAGGATATCTGTTATCGTTTTTTTATGAGATTATATCAGTCAAATATTGCTTTTATTCTTAAAAACAATGCACGCAATTGGTCAGTTTAGTACATCTCTAACTGATATCGTCTCGTTTTGAACAGTATGTCGTTGTAAGTATCGATATATATGCTCGTATCATTGCGTATAATTATATATAACTTCCGTAGGGGTGATCTGGTGACTCCCATCCACCTCGACCTATGCTGCGGAGACCCATGATAAGAGGTCAATTATACGCAACGATATGAGTCCAGGTCGTCACACCTTTCTTAATTAGTGTAAATGTAATGTTGATCCATCTCCAGTGGGAATCAATGGATCCAGGCGAACCAAGGCCCTGCTGACCATGTTGCACAAGATAGCAATCAATCTAGTGGGCATAGCAGCGCCAAAGTTCTGACCCTGGCATGTAGCCAAAAAGGGAAACCACAGGAAAAAAGTTCCATTGAAAGTCAGCATTGACAAATTGTTTTCAAGTTCAGCGTCTTTCCATGTACAATAATAAATTGGAACAAATTACCATCGATATTTATAATATGTCTTGAGTTTGTATCTCAAAAGCAGGAAATTTTCAAAATCACATTCTAAAAAACTAGTAAGCTACAAGTAAGACCTAGCGATTATCAGGGCTATGCCGGTTGAGGTTCCAAATCCCATCGCCGCTACCGTATCCGAATTGGTCTGAATATGAAGTGACGAAAACGTACACTGACATTCTTTTCCATTTTTTCTGCCTTTCCTATCATTACTCATATGACTGTCTTATCGCTTCCAACTTTATTTTATCTTTGACTAGGCAACACCCGTTGCTATATGGTCAAGAGTGACTGCGTCAGCGAAGATAGATAGATAGATAGATAGATAGATAGATAGATAGATAGATAGATAGATAGATAGATAGATAGACAAAGAACTTGGAATATCACCCATTAATGGCTAGTGTTAAATTAGGTTTATTAAGCTGTGATCATGCTAAGCATAGCAATGGCAGAACCTCTTTCCAACGTGAAACAGATTACAGTAATTTCCAATTGTGGTCATACGGTAACCCTTTTCTCTCAGCAAGAATAGATTTCATTCCCAATACATATTCTTCCACGCAAAGAACATTGATTTTTTACTTTCCACAATCCCGGGCCGTTTTCTACTTGGATGTATGTAGTTTATGGCACACGAAAGCATGATCACTAAAGGATGTATCCGTATAATATTTTTCAATTTTTTCACACAAGAATGCAACTTCGGGAACATCCAAAAATGTATCCTAGCCTGCAAAAAGTCGCCTAGCACAACTTGTTTTCTAGGAGCAAAAAATACGAGCACAAGGAACTCATGATCTCCTTCCTACAGTTGATGCTTATGATATTCGTATCATTAATAATTGTATATGCTCTAGAATAGCTATACAGTTTTAAAATATATGCGCCGCCCGGGAATCGAACCCGGGTCGCAAGAATGGGAATCTTGCATGATACCACTACACCAGCGGCGCTTCTTGATGTCGTATTTGCTCTCTATGATGTGAAAGGATATCTGTTATCGTTTTTATGAGATTATATCAGTCAAATATTGCTTTTATTCTTAAAAACAATGCACGCAATTGGTCAGTTTAGTACATCTCTAACTGATATCGTCTCGTTTTGAACAGTATGTCGTTGTAAGTATCGATATATATGCTCGTATCATTGCGTATAATTATATATAACTTCCGTAGGGGTGATCTGGTGACTCCCATCCACCTCGACCTATGCTGCGGAGACCCATGATAAGAGGTCAATTATACGCAACGATATGAGTCCAGGTCGTCACACCTATCTTAATTAGTGTAAATGCAATGTTGATTCATCTCCAGTGGGAATCAATGGATCCAGGCGAACCAAGCCCATGCTGACCATGTTGCACAAGATAGCGATCAATCTAGTGGGCATAGCAGCGCCAAAGTTCTGACCCTGGCATGTAGCCAAACTAGGGAAACCACAAGAAAAAAGTTCCATTGAAAGTCAGCATTGACAAATTGTTTTCAAGTTCAGCGTCTTTCCATGTACAATAATAAATTGGAACAAATTACCATCGATATTTATAATATGTCTTGAGTTTGTATCTCAAAAGCAGGAAATTTTCAAAATCACATTCTCAAAAACTAGTAAGCTACAAGTAAGACCTAGCGATTATCAGGGCTATGCCGGTTGAGGTTCCAAATCCCATCGCCGCTACCGTATCCGAATTGGTCTGAATATGAAGTGACGAAAACGTACACTGACATTCTTTTCCATTTTTTTCTGCCTTTCCTATCATTACTCATATGACTGTCTTATCGCTTCCGACTTTACTTTATCTTTGACTAGGCAACACCCGTTGTAATATGGTCAAGAGTGACTGCGTCAGCGAAGATAGATAGATAGATAGATAGATAGATAGATAGATAGATAGATAGATAGATAGATAGATAGATAGATAGATAGATAAACAAAGTACCAGGAATATCAGCCATTAATGGCTAGTGTTAAATTAGGTTTATTAAGCTGTGATCATGCTAAGCATAGCAATGGCAGAACCTCTTTCCAACGTGAAACAGATTACAGTAATTTCCAATTGTGATCCTACGGTAACCCTTTTCTCTCAGCAAGAATAGATTTCATTCCCAATACATATTCTTCCACGCAAAGAACATTGATTTTTTACTTTCCACAATCCCGGGCCGTTTTCTACTTGGATGTATGTAGTTTATGGCACACGAAAGCATGACCACTAAAGGATGTATCCGTATAATATTTTTCAATTTTTTCACACAAGAATGCAACTTCGGGAACATCCAAAAATATATCCTAGCCTGCAAAAAGTCGCCTAGCACAACTTGTTTTCTAGGAGCAAAAAATACGAGCACAAGGAACTCATGATCTCCTTCCTACAGTTGATGCTTATGATATTCGTATCATTAATAATTGTATATGCACTAGAATAGCTACACAGTTTTAAAATATATGCGCCGCACGGGAATCGAACCCGGGTCGCAAGAATGGGAATCTTGCATGATACCACTACACCAGCGGCGCTTCTTGATGTCGTATTTGCTCTCTATGATGTGAAAGGATATCTGTTATCGTTTTTTATGAGATTATATCAGTCAAATATTGCTTTTATTCTTAAAAACAATGCACGCAATTGGTCAGTTTAGTACATCTCTAACTGATATCGTCTCGTTTTGAACAGTATGTCGTTGTAAGTATCGATATATATGCTCGTATCATTGCGTATAATTATATATAACTTCCGTAGGGGTGATCTGGTGACTCCCATCCACCTCGACCTATGCTGCGGAGACCCATGATAAGAGGTCAATTATACGCAACGATAGGTGCCCATGTGGTCAAACCTATCTTCATTAGTGTAAATGTAATGTTGATCCATCTCCAGTGGGAATCAATGGATCCAGGCGAACCAAGCCCATGCTGACCGTGTTGCACAAGACAGCGATCAATCTAGTGGGCATAGCAGCGCCAAAGTTCTGACCCTGGCATGTAGCCAAACTAGGGAAACCACAGGAAAAAAGTTCCATTGAAAGTCAGCATTGACAAATTGTTTCAAGTTCAGCGTCTTTCCATGTACAATAATAAATTGGAACAAATTACCATCGATATTTATAATATGTCTTGAGTTTGTATCTCAAAAGCAGGAAATTTTCAAAATCACATTCTAAAAAACTAGTAAGCTACAAGTAAGACCTAGCGATTATCAGGGCTATGCCGGTTGAGGTTCCAAATCCCATCGCCGCTACCGTATCCGAATTGGTCTGAATATGAAGTGACGAAAACGTACACTGACATTCTTTCCCATTTTTTCTGCCTTTCCTATCATTACTCATATGACTGTCTTATCGCTTCCGACTTTACTTTATCTTTGACTAGGCAACACCCGTTGCTATATGGTCAAGAGTGACTGCGTCAGCGAAGATAGATAGATAGATAGATAGATAGATAGATAGATAGATAGATAGATAGATAGATAGATAGATAAAGTACCAGGAATATCACCCATTAATGGCTAGTGTTAAATTAGGTTTATTAAGCTGTGATCATGCTAAGCATAGCAATGGCAGAACCTCTTTCCAACGTGAAACAGATTACAGTAATTTCCAATTGTGGTCATACGGTAACCCTTTTCTCTCAGCAAGAATAGATTTCATTCCAAATACATATTCTTCCACGCAAAGAACATTGCTTTTTTACTTTCCACAATCCCGGGCCGTTTTCTACTTGGATGTATGTAGTTTATGGCACACGAAAGCATGATCACTAAAGGATGTATCCGTATAATATTTTTCAATTTTTTCACACAAGAATGCAACTTCGGGAACATCCAAAAATATATCCTAGCCTGCAAAAAGTCGCCTAGCACAACTTGTTTTCTAGGAGCAAATAATACGAGCACAAGGAACTCATGATCTCCTTCCTACAGTTGATGCTTATGATATTCGTATCATTAATAATTGTATATGCTCTAGAATAGCTATACAGTTTTAAAATATATGCGCCGCCCGGGAATCGAATCCGGGTCGCAAGAATGGGAATCTTGCATGATACCACTACACCAGCGGCGCTTCTTGATGTCGTATTTGCTCTCTATGATGTGAAAGGATATCTGTTATCGTTTTTATGAGATTATATCAGTCAAATATTGCTTTTATTCTTAAAAACAATGCACGCAATTGGTCAGTTTAGTACATCTCTAACTGATATCGTCTCGTTTTGAACAGTATGTCGTTGTAAGTATCGATATATATGTTCGTATCATTGCGTATAATTATATATAACTTCCGTAGGGGTGATCTGGTGACTCCCATCCACCTCGACCTATGCTGCGGAGACCCATGATAAGAGGTCAATTATACGCAACGATATGAGTCCAGGTCGTCACACCTATCTTAATTAGTGTAAATGCAATGTTGATTCATCTCCAGTGGGAATCAATGGATCCAGGCGAACCAAGCCCCTGCTGACCATGTTGCACAAGATAGCAATCAATCTAGTGGGCATAGCAGCGCCAAAGTTCTGACCCTGGCATGTAGCCAAAAAGGGAAACCACAGGAAAAAAGTTCCATTGAAAGTCAGCATTGACAAATTGTTTTCAAGTTCAGCGTCTTTCCATGTACAATAATAAATTGGAACAAATTACCATCGATATTTATAATATGTCTTGAGTTTGTATCTCAAAAGCAGGAAATTTTCAAAATCACATTCTAAAAAACTAGTAAGCTACAAGTAAGACCTAGCGATTATCAGGGCTATGCCGGTTGAGGTTCCAAATCCCATCGCCGCTACCGTATCCGAATTGGTCTGAATATGAAGTGACGAAAACGTACACTGACATTCTTTTCCATTTTTTCTGCCTTTCCTATCATTACTCATATGACTGTCTTATCGCTTCCAACTTTATTTTATCTTTGACTAGGCAACACCCGTTGCTATATGGTCAAGAGTGACTGCGTCAGCGAAGATAGATAGATAGATAGATAGATAGATAGATAGATAGATAGATAGATAGATAGATAGATAAACAAAGTACCAGGAATATCACCCATTAATGGCTAGTGTTAAATTAGGTTTATTAAGCTGTGATCATGCTAAGCATAGCAATGGCAGAACCTCTTTCCAACGTGAAACAGATTACAGTAATTTCCAATTGTGGTCCTACGGTAACCCTTTTCTCTCAGCAAGAATAGATTTCATTCCCAATACATATTCTTCCACGCAAAGAACATTGCTTTTTTACTTTCCACAATCCCGGGCCGTTTTCTACTTGGATGTATGTAGTTTATGGCACACGAAAGCATGATCACTAAAGGATGTATCCGTATAATATTTTTCAATTTTTTCACACAAGAATGCAACTTCGGGAACATCCAAAAATATATCCTAGCCTGCAAAAAGTCGCCTAGCACAACTTGTTTTCTAGGAGCAAAAAATACGAGCACAAGGAACTCATGATCTCCTTCCTACAGTTGATGCTTATGATATTCGTATCATTAATAATTGTATATGCACTAGAATAGCTACACAGTTTTAAAATATATGCGCCGCCCGGGAATCGAACCCGGGTCGCAAGAATGGGAATCTTGCATGATACCACTACACCAGCGGCGCTTCTTGATGTCGTATTTGCTCTCTATGATGTGAAAGGATATCTGTTATCGTTTTTATGAGATTATATCAGTCAAATATTGCTTTTATTCTTAAAAACAATGCACGCAATTGGTCAGTTTAGTACATCTCTAACTGATATCGTCTCATTTTGAACAGTATGTCGTTGTAAGTATCGATATATATGCTCGTATCATTGCGTATAATTATATATAACTTCCGTAGGGGTGATCTGGTGACTCCCATCCACCTCGACCTATGCTGCGGAGACCCATGATAAGAGGTCAATTATACGCAACGATATAAGTCCAGGTCGTCACACCTATCTTAATTAGTGTAAATGCAATGTTGATTCATCTCCAGTGGGAATCAATGGATCCAGGCGAACCAAGCCCCTGCTGACCGTGTTGCACAAGATAGCGATCAATCTAGTGGGCATAGCAGCGCCAAAGTTCTGACCCTGGCATGTAGCCAAACTAGGGAAACCACAGGAAAAAAGTTCCATTGAAAGTCAGCATTGACAAATTGTTTTCAAGTTCAGCGTCTTTCCATGTACAATAATAAATTGGAACAAATTACCATCGATATTTATAATATGTCTTGAGTTTGTATCTCAAAAGCAGGAAATTTTCAAAATCACATTCTAAAAAACTAGTAAGCTACAAGTAAGACCTAGCGATTATCAGGGCTATGCCGGTTGAGGTTCCAAATCCCATCGCCGCTACCGTATCCGAATTGGTCTGAATATGAAGTGACGAAAACGTACACTGACATTCTTTTCCATTTTTTCTGCCTTTCCTATCATTACTCATATGACTGTCTTATCGCTTCCGACTTTACTTTATCTTTGACTAGGCAACACCCGTTGCTATATGGTCAAGAGTGACTGCGTCAGCGAAGATAGATAGATAGATAGATAGATAGATAGATAGATAGATAGATAAACAAAGTACCAGGAATATCACCCATTAATGGCTAGTGTTAAATTAGGTTTATTAAGCTGTGATCATGCTAAGCATAGCAATGGCAGAACCTCTTTCCAACGTGAAACAGATTACAGTAATTTCCCATTGTGGTCATACGGTAACCCTTTTCTCTCAGCAAGAATAGATTTCATTCCCAATACATATTCTTCCACGCAAAGAACATTGATTTTTTACTTTCCACAATCCCGGGCCGTTTTCTACTTGGATGTATGTAGTTTATGGCACACGAAAGCATGATCACTAAAGGATGTATCCGTATAATATTTTTCAATTTTTTCACACAAGAATGCAACTTCGGGAACATCCAAAAATATATCCTAGCCTGCAAAAAGTCGCCTAGCACAACTTGTTTTCTAGGAGCAAAAAATACGAGCACAAGGAACTCATGATCTCCTTCCTACAGTTGATGCTTATGATATTCGTATCATTAATAATTGTATATGCTCTAGAATAGCTATACAGTTTTAAAATATATGCGCCGTCCGGGAATCGAACCCGGGTCGCAAGAATGGGAATCTTGCATGATACCACTACACCAGCGGCGCTTCTTGATGTCGTATTTGCTCTCTATGATGTGAAAGGATATCTGTTATCGTTTTTATGAGATTATATCAGTCAAATATTGCTTTTATTCTTAAAAACAATGCACGCAATTGGTCAGTTTAGTACATCTCTAACTGATATCGTCTCGTTTTGAACAGTATGTCGTTGTAAGTATCGATATATATGCTCGTATCATTGCGTATAATTATATATAACTTCCGTAGGGGTGATCTGGTGACTCCCATCCACCTCGACCTATGCTGCGGAGACCCATGATAAGAGGTCAATTATACGCAACGATATGAGTCCAGGTCGTCACACCTATCTTAATTAGTGTAAATGCAATGTTGATTCATCTCCAGTGGGAATCAATGGATCCAGGCGAACCAAGCCCATGCTGACCATGTTGCACAAGATAGCGATCAATCTAGTGGGCATAGCAGCGCCAAAGTTCTGACCCTGGCATGTAGCCAAAAAGGGAAACCACAGGAAAAAAGTTCCATTGAAAGTCAGCATTGACAAATTGTTTTCAAGTTCAGCGTCTTTCCATGTACAATAATAAATTGGAACAAATTACCATCGATATTTATAATATGTCTTGAGTTTGTATCTCAAAAGCAGGAAATTTTCAAAATCACATTCTAAAAAACTAGTAAGCTACAAGTAAGACCTAGCGATTATCAGGGCTATGCCGGTTGAGGTTCCAAATCCCATCGCCGCTACCGTATCCGAATTGGTCTGAATATGAAGTGACGAAAACGTACACTGACATTCTTTTCCATTTTTTCTGCCTTTCCTATCATTACTCATATGACTGTCTTATCGCTTCCGACTTTACTTTATCTTTGACTAGGCAACACCCGTTGCTATATGGTCAAGAGTGACTGCGTCAGCGAAGATAGATAGATAGATAGATAGATAGATAGATAGATAGATAGATAGATAGATAGATAGATAGATAGATAGATAGATAGATAAAGTACCAGGATTATCACCCATTAATGGTGTTAAATTAGGTTTATTAAGCAGCAGCAGAGAGTGTGAACAGACCACCCTTTTCCTACAAAAAATTGATTGAATCCTCAAAACGGAAAATTGATCCTTCCTACGAAATCTCATATTTTAACCCAAAAAAAAATAAGTCTCCATTTAGCAAACGGAGACTTTACGATTTTTTAATCAATTTTGGTCGCATCGATGTGGTCATTCACACTCTCAGCTGCTGCAAGTTAACAAAGATAGTAATTTATTTCAACCGAATATTTGATCGAGTCTTTAGGACTTTACAAACAAACTAATCGCTAGCACCTCATCTTGTAGATCAATTAAATTATTTGACTGGTCGGTGAGTCGGAAATTAATTCTCGTTAACGAATTATTATGGCATCGCATGTAGACAGGATTAATTGGGTTTTCAATAATTAGGAATCCTGGAGGAGCTGTTGGTGCAAATGAATAAAGAATATACCCCTGCTGAGCTTGATTTGATTGCTCTAGATTAATTTGATAGCTTCCATCAATAGCATCACATACTAAATTGAGAGCAATCACCGTTGAAATATTCACATTGTGCGGGGAATTATGCCTACCGCCACCATCTGGATCATTATTATACCTGAGGAGGACAGTTGAATCTGGTTTTTGTAGCGCCTTGATATCGGTTTTAACAATTCTTGTTAGTTCATCAGCGTTGTATTTGGGAAACTTGAAATTACGCAGATTGTCTTCTGTGATATTGTAATCGGTTAGGAATCGTTGTTTACTGTCGCTGTTGTCATTAATTATTGTTTGAATAATTAGTTCATAGATATATTCCATGTCAGATATAAGTTGATTTATTATTTCAACGTGTTTTTGCGATTTTGTTTTCCGTAGTTGTTCTAGTTGTGTTTCATATAATTGTTTAATTTCATTAAAATAACCACAGACGTCAGTTAGCGTAAATGAAATAGTAACAGATGAGTCGGCTGTTCTTTTAATGATAAAATCCCATTGCAATGTGTCTTTGTTGGTAAATATAAATCTATCGGCGATTTTTCCTTTTCTTATATCAGATAAATTATCTCCATAATTGGGATTGATTTCATGATATGATTGTACGTCCGTGGTTAAGTCGGTGGCGGATTTTTCCGGTGGTTTTTCAGGCCATCCTAACACTGTTCTTAACGAGCTGTTATAGATATCTACAATGTATCCCTCTGTGCTTATTTCGATTGACGACGAGAGCGTCGGTTCATGAAGATTAATAGCTATTTTTGATTCTTTTCCAGTGATTGATTTTATTCTACGCTGAATTTCAGCATCGATTTGCTCAATTTGGTACGACCCAGTTGGTAACGAAACAGTTTCCCACGCTGGAGTACCATCGGGTTTATTCTTATACGAGAACACCAGTGCGTTATTGGGTTGCTGACCGCCAAATGCAACCGATCTGATATTAGGCCAGCTATGATATACTCGTAATTTTGCCAGCGCGATCTCACGCACTGGAATCGGAGACGGAAAGTTCACACTAAATTCAGGGTTTGTTGATGTTATTGATATCATGCTTGTTCGTATCGGAGTGGTATTCTCCGCGATTCGTTGAAGCAGTTCGAGTGACATTATTGTTAACGCTGTCTTCAATTTCCAATTTCAACATCGCGGAGTTATACAACTGGGTCATCGTGGAAAATTCAACATCGGATATGAACGAATTATCTATCGACAGCGAGATCAACTCGGATAATTTCGAGTATGCGTCAAATACCACCCGGTACCGAGCTGTATAATCACTGAGTTTTTTCTGAGAACACGATGATAACTTTTTAGTTATCGCGGTGGCGACTGCCGCAATTGTTGTTGCCGCGGAGATAGCAATTGGAACTGCAATCGGTGCCATCATGGTCACCGTCGACAAAATAACCCCGGCACTGGCCATCACACCGGACACCGAGTACACGGTGATGTCGATGATTGCTATGCTGCGTCGGAATTTTTTCATTTTTCACGATAACGATCAGAAAGTGATTTTAAGTTCGCGGAAAACTCTTTCACGGTGTCGAATCGATATCTATGCGATTGTGATACCTCTGGGACTATATCGGTTCAATTGATTTCATCGATGACTTCGTCATTGACATTGTTATTTTAAACCCGCTAGTGTTTTCAATTATTCGCCATCGCCCGGGTTGTAGATCAGGGGGTAGTCTACTTCACCTACAAATTCTAAACACCAGGTTATTTCTTTTCTAATGGTGTTATCAACCGCGACAATCTCAAATTCTTCTTCACCCCCGATAATTACTGTCGCGATGCCACCAAAGTAGGTTTTACCGCTCACGATGATATCAAATTGCTTGTTAGATATTAACGTCATCCTGTAGATACCATGGGGCCACTCCCCGATATTGAGTTTCAATTTAGCATTAGAGTTTTTTACCCAATCAAAGGTCCCATGATCGACCATGTACACGATATTTTTAATGCTTCTGTGTGGATGCGGAATCTTTACTTTTTTAAAATTTTCTTTTAGTTCAGAAATATCATTGTAAATTTCGAGATAAGTTGTCTTGATTTCGGTAAACTTCATTATCCTCCCCTTCTCCTCATTATTAGAAAAGAATGCAATCATAAGGTTTCTGATTCCAAGATTATTATGTTCTGTAATATACCGGTCGATGTCAGAAAATTTTATCGTGATATCTTGGGGGCCATAATCCCTAAAGAACTTATTAACAATTTCTATGGTGGGCTTTTGTTCGTCAATAGCTTTTTTAATTTCAGCGAGGGTCGGGCTTGTCAGAGATGTGGGTCCAAAGAACTTATTAACAATTTCGCTGATGGACTTTTGTTCGTCAAAAGCTTTTTTAACTTCAGCGAGGGTTGGGCCTCTCAGAGATGTGGTTTCAGAAACAGGTGTTCTCCCTAAAAATTTATCAACGATGGTATTAAGTGTTGTTTGTCTCACCATAAACATATTAATATCTTTGAGAGTCATTGTAGATGTAGCTGGGACACCAAAGAAACTTTTAGCGATGTAGGCATTGTGAGTATGCTTGCCGATAAACTCGCTAATTTCAGCGAGAGTCATGCCAGCCACAAGCGGGTTTCCAAAAAAACTTAACAATGACGTCGTTAGTTTGTTTTTGTACCTTTTCAAGATTTTCTATTAGTTTAGAAATATCTGTGTAAATATCGAGATAATTTGCCTTAATTTCATTTTCATTCATCATCCTTCCCGCGTTCTTGTTAAAAAAGAATAAAGATAGAAAGTTTTTAATTTCAGCGAGAGTCATGCCAACCACAAGCGGGCTTCCAAAGAATTTATGTACGACATTTTTGCGAAAATTGTTATAACCTCGTATATAATCATCCAGCTCACGGCCGCGGGTGGCAATCATGCTCTCGTGGGCGTCAATCGCGTCGGTGATCGTAGACACAAGTTTGCCTGGTTTAAGTTGTCCATCGTTGGAATACAGCGCAATAGAGTTTTCAGCGGCATCGCGCTGCCGTATCAAAATGTCACCCGCGGATATATTACTGATTTTCAATTTACCCTGGCGATCTTGAAATACAACTATTTCGTTTGGGTCAACACTTGCTAAATTTAACGTCTCAGCGATTTAATCTTCAATTATTTTTTTTACATCCTTGATAGAACCCGCAGATGTTTTCGCGGTGGGTTTCGACATTGACAGAGATCGTCCCCAAATATTAATCATTATTGTTAGCGCAGATCGTGTTTTCAATTTATTGATTCTCTAAAATTACCTTGTAATTTCCCACTCGTGTATTTATTTACAACCAGATGAGGTGGTTTCTGTGACGATGAAATCTCCGCGAGGACATTTAATACTTCACGGCCGCATATCGGTGGATCATTTAATTGTTGTGTTGGCAACGTGGAATAAAAAATCGAAAACTCTTTGAGTTTCATCGAAGAATTTATATACCGCATAAACTCGCTTGGCGGAGCTAACCCATATGAATCAAAATAGACAATCTCACGCGGATCGATCGCGTATGCAACCCAGTGAGTTCCCGATCCGCTGCTGTTATCAAGATTGATGATACCGGTTTCGACGCGTTTAGGTTTCCTCGGTAATTGATCTCTCATAAAAACCCCTCTGAAGTTTTTTATCGCTAGTTTTTTAGCAGCATCAATTAAATCAAAATTGGACATAGGGAGAATTGGGCTTTCAACTAATAAACCGTTCCTGGTAATCTTAGACCCTTTCCGCTGTACC
The DNA here is from genome assembly GCA_030141615.1 of Unio pictorum. NCBI lineage: Eukaryota > Metazoa > Mollusca > Bivalvia > Unionida > Unionidae > Unio > Unio pictorum. The sequence goes on along the minus strand of JARLTB010000031.1, from coordinate 823,279 downwards.
ATGAATACGGGGTTCCTGGTAGTCTTAGACCCTTTCCCTTTTTTTTATATCCTTTCCCAGTTGCCTTTTTCAACGCCATCCCTGCCGCGGTCCCAACGGCTCCCAACGCCGCCGCTTTCGCCACTGCTGGGGCAGCCGCTGAAATCAATGCTGGTATTGCAGCTAACAATGGAAATATACCACCTGATTTTATCATGTTGGCGACTGCAGCTTTCGAAAATACAATTTGAACCCCTCTCTTATTCTTTAGCGCATCATTGAAATGTTTTATTTGACGATCCGTCAGTGATATTTTATGTGTACCGCCGGACATCTGCGCTGGTTTTAACGTCATTGTTGTTCCACATTCTTTAGCGGATTTTGATCGCAATTTCTTGACCTGACCATTAGTCAGCTTGACACTAACAACACTATATGTCATTTTATTGTAAAACACATTTATGCTTTCGATTGATCTAATTGGAAACTTTTCAAGTTTCATTTACATATTTTCCACTGGTGTATCAATGATTCTCATTCGTCCACCAACACCTTCAAGTAGCATTGATTTGTCGCTGAGAATAACAGCAACCGCTCTATAATCAACACCACCAGGATCTATACGAGCCCTAAAATGTATGTCAACAACGGCTTGCCTTGTTAAATCAAGATGTTCCAGCGAAAAGTAATAAATTGGATACAAGTTCTTAAAATCGAGTTGCGATATTTGTAAACCAGTATCAACATTTTGATCACGACCCATATATGACAGCATCGGATGATACACACGTGCTACTTGGTTGTTTCCGTAATTAAGCTGTATATCCTCAGATGGTTCTTGTTGTCCGTTTATTCTCAGTGAAACCTCACTTACCCCTAATCGATCAAATATCATATGACTGCGTTCTTGGGAGCGTAATCGATTTCGATTCTGCAGCGCTATAAATATATGACGTGGAGCTGAAACGCCTTGTTTTGATGCCAAATGCCATGTAAATGTACCATTAACATTATCCTCTTTGGCATCAGTCGTTGTTGTTAGCCAACTTAGCAATGATTTGCCGCCTGCGTCCATAAATGAGAGTAGTCGCTCTTCTGTGGTAATTGATGGGGCCATTACTGGCATCCACAATGCTAATTTAGTTAAAACAACTTTACCATCATCGACACCATTAGCACGCCAAATTGCCTCGTTGTCATTGCCTTTTCGTACTAATGCGATTGTGTGTTTGGCTCCATAAATAACTTTTCTGACATTTCTTCAGAATCCAAATATGTGATGGAGTGGAATCGCACATGAAAAATATTTCTTCTGTTCTTGCAATGCTCCTTTTCGTGTTGCAAATCCTAAATTGAAATTACCATTAACACCTCTGAGAATGTCAAACGCAGCTCCGGGTCTAACTCGACGTTCTGGATTAGCTGCTTCTTGTTGATTTGCTTCTGCAGTATCTTGTGCTGTTAACACTTTAGTATATTGAAGGTGATCGGGGTGTTCAGAGGTATCCTTTGCAAACATCATAGATGGACCAGCCGACCTTGTATAATCATCGGAGTATCTTGCTAGCCCGATTATTGTTGTTGCAACATCAACTTCACGGTCTATTGATTCAATTTCTTTTCCATCAATGAGATATCTTGCACTTTCAAATAACGCCATTATGCCATTATTAACAAAACCAACTCGGATATTTGGATCATTTGCATATGGGGTATCAGCTGCAACATTTGTTACGAGTTTTCCTTCTACTTCGATAAATGCTTCACATGGCAAAAAGTATTTACTGGTATCTTGAACTTGAAGTTCAATTCGCGATCGTAGGTCGGGTTGTATTGCATGATAGGAATAGTATTGATAATCGCGGACGGAATTGTCCTTGGGTACTGGGGCTTCCATATCAAACGCGGGATCAGCCTGTTGTTTAAACATTTTATTAACATACTAGTGTTTTCAATTGTGAAACTCTTTGTAATTATCGTCGTTTTTGTTTTCGTTTCAAACCACTTCCTGCTATCGCGTTCATGATAGCGCTATCTGTTACCGGCGAATCCGTCAATGGCGACGGAGTCACCGAAGCAGCCAACGACGCTAGTTTTTCTTCGACTGCGCTATTTATTGCTTTGCTGATTTTTGCAGGCATCACTGTAGTTGATGGCAGCACCGTTGGTTTCTTTCGCACCAATGATGCTATTTTATCTTTCGCGGCAGAAAATGCCTTTCCGGCAAGATTTCCAACAGCGCTGATTCCCTTATCACGAATAATATCAATGGCTTTCATTGATAATTGTTTAGCTAACGGCGCCACTTTTGGGGCCATTCTTGTAAATAGCCCCGCAATGGTATTGCCGAAACCATCTCCGTAATATGCTATATAGACAGGCAATCGTGAGTTCACCACGTAGACGCTTACGGGTTTATCATGGTTGTAGTGTATGATCATCTTGTTATAAAACTAGTAGTTTTTCAATTAGTGATCAATCGCTGTAATAACCATGGGCGTCTCTGTGATTTTCAACTAATTCAGCAATGAGTTCTCGATATACATCAATGCCCATGATACCACCGGCAAATAATCGTCTACAGATATCAGCTGCTTCATTAATTACTTCTGGTGAGTTGTTTCCGGCTCGTTTCCCTCCGATGAGAACTTTCAGCCGTGATATATCACTGAGAATGTTACCAGGACAAGTAACGCTAGTGTTTTCAACTATGCCGCTACCTAAATATCCATCTCCAGTTGACTCCTCTTTACCAAAAAATCCAGTTGGATACTCTTTATCTACTCTACTCAATACTTCGTCTTTAAAACTCTCAAAATCATTGCGGTTACTTTCTGTGATTCTAAATCTATCACGGTTTGCCAGGTATACTTTTTTTTTTATCCAATTCTCGTCGTTTTTTATATACTCTTTATACATTTTGTTTACAGCTCTTTCTCTTTGATTGAGTGAAAAATTCCGCACGATAAAGTTAATTAAATTATTGTCATCTTTAAAATTTTTAATTATGATGTACGCATAGTGTGTAAATATACTTTGCGGTGAATTCATTTTTTCTATAGTAACGTCTCCTTCCTCTTCTTCTGGTTTTCTTGCAGTAGCACCTAGTTCTTCTAGTACTCGCTCTTTTTTTTTGTTGTTGCCGTGAAGTAGTTACTATATCTACTGGAAGTGTTTCTAAAGACTTTTTTGTTTGTTCGGTCTCTGCTGCAATTTTTTCAAGCACACCAAGAACAGGCACTTCTCGTCGCTTGCCTTCCTCAGGAATATCCCCAAATATTGCTCGTTCAGTTGCTGTTTTCACATCGCTGGTCGCCTTAGTTACCGGGGCGAACAGTTGTTCACTTGACACAGAAAAGTCAGTCTGCGCTTGTTGTCGTTGTTGAAGTTTTTCGCGAAGTCTGTCTCGAACCGGTATAAAGTTTTTAATTGCTGATAGCCGCTCTCGGGCTAATTTAGTTGCAAGCGATTCACCTACCATATAGTGTTTGTGAACTGAGTTTTCAAATGTGAAACTATCACAATTAAAAGCTGAGTTATTAAATAATGTATTATCAAGCTAACGTATCCATCTCCGACAAGGTTAAACTGTACGACGCTATCCGCGAGTGTTTCAGAAATAACATCGCTGGGGGTTTCAAAATTGTAATATCTGAGAATGGCGATGAACGATTTTTGTTAACGACGCGGCAACAACAACAACTACGTGAAAATGGAGGCGTCGCGGTGATTATTTGCTACCACAACCAGATCATCCAGTAAGCACATAACTGTATGAGCAAGCCCAAATTGCTGAGTATCCTTTCAGGAGAAAATCCCATGTGAGTGTTACAAAAAACGGTAAAAAAAATTATTTTTTTACTGAAAATTACTGAAGGCCTATTTTTTATAGTAACGCTCACGTGGTTAGGATACTGGTTTTTCCTCGTTTAATATTTTTCTAATATCACGAACCTTATAACTAATTTCAGCTCGTTTTTGATACTCTTGGCCGAGCTTTTGACGTATTGCTTCAACGGTGCTAAATAGCGTTATAAATACATCAATATCGTTACCGTACAAACAAGCATAGATGGACTTTTGAATTCCTTTCACGAGTCTGTACATCTTAGGTAAAACATAACGACCCTTACTAGACTGATACTCAGTGTCTTCATATTCCGAGGCAATCCTGTCACAGTCGAGATCTTTAGATAATATTATCCCTCGATTCTTTAAAATTGAAATTTCAGCAATTATAGAATTTACATCTTTGATATCCATATTTTTATAACACATTTTATCTTTAATTTAAAAAAAGCAAAATAAATGGTATCAATTATGAGCGGTTATTCATTCATGAGTCCCTTATTCAGGCCTTTGTGTCTTTGTTAGGGTCTTTTCTTTTGGCTATCCATTCCAGATGCCCTTTTGTGACCCTAACACCGTTTCTATTAGCCGGTAGCCCATTCTGTGCTACCCTGTGCGGTTCCTCATGTAGAGCTTTTTGCATCAATTTATACCATTTATTTTACACCCAATTACTTTGACAAACACATAATCTCCGGCGAGGGGTCTAACGCAGCAAACACTGAATTAGACACTGGATCTCTCAGAAGGTATATGTTTGATTGGATGTTATTGTAGCGTGGGCGTGGTAAACCAAACCAACATGGCAACCCATGAAATCAAATTCATGGTTGCATGAGTTGGAAAAAGCACCAACCCACGCTACCGAGAATGCGATAGGATGAGTTACAATGTTGGTTTGGCTGAGGGGGTCCGCCCTCTCCCCCAATTAATAGAAAAAAACATCTTTCGTTTCGCCATCAAATAATGTATCTGCTATGGGGACCGAACACGTAGTTGATAGATCTGTGTTTACAAGACAAACACGCTACCGTTTAGACTACTGAACTGTCATACAAAATAGAGATTTTTTAATATATATATCTTCTGACTATACTTAACAATAAGAGATTTTTAAAATAGACAATTTTACTGTATCCACAGAAATTTCATCGTATTTAGGAAATAAAATACTAAGTACACAAAACGGATAATAATTTAACTGTTGTTTAAAATATAATGTAAATATCAGTCACGCATACCTGCGTCAGTGAAATACCGATCATACAGGGTGGGAAACAGAAGTACGTTTGTACTGAAGGTCGCGCATGCCTGCGCCAGTGTACCGATCAATATAGAGGAGGGAAGACATGTATACTTAACAATAAGAGAGTTGTTTTCACTGTATTTATAAAAATGCATACAGAAAAAAGGAAAATAAAATACTTTTACACACAGAAAAATACAACTCGCACATAGTGATTTTAACCACGCCTACTTACTTCAATGAATGGAAAACACTAGTGTGTCATGCTCTTTCCGGCTAAGCGAACATAGGTAACGCGTTGAATTATATAGAACGTCTGTACTAAAAGTGTATAAATAGCTGAATGTATATAGTCTAAGGGTTTAAATAAATACAACTGTTTAAATGATGCAGTTTTGGCCAAGCGACAATAAAATGCTTTAAAAGTGTTAAGAATTTTCCGAAACTCACAATCAAGGTCTTCACGTAGAGATTGTATATAGACTGTCATATTACTCCATTACAGTCACGTGTGTGCGCGCCTAGTCAATTATACCTCTCTCTACAGGTAATAGCAGACGGCACAATTCCTTTGACATCATAATACAAGGGAACTTAGTGAGTAGAGAGTGAGTTGCGGCGGATTTATCCATAAAGGATTTATCTCCCTTGAATCGTTTCAGGTGTATACGAATTTTATTTTATGACCATTTTTTTAGACAGAGTTAATTTAGTTATATTTTCTGCAACAAATCGTATTGAAGACCTACAAATGTCAAAGTATCTACTAGCTTTATTTATTGATTGAAATATTTTCTCCTCTTTGGTTTCTAAATCAAACGATTTGACCCCCCTAGGGCGTTTTGAGTGCCTACCAGCGTTGCTTTTTAAAAGGTTATCGCGCTGCGAGATGGATTGAAGATTCGCAAGACAATTATCAGTCTTCACGCCATTTATGTGATCAATCACAAAGCCATCTTTAATCAATCTGTTATGACATTCAAAAATAATTCTATGACAGAGATATTTTTTTATTTCTAACACTAAACAGAAAATATCCCATATTATTCAGAAATCCAACCGGTTTTTTTAGTCTGCGGTGCCTGACAACACCATCACTGGAGGCTTCGTAATTAACAAGCACTGGATGGGGTCTGAAATCTTGGCTCATTTGTATAATAATACTACTTATCTAATTTATTATCTGCTTTAATTATAAATCTCTTGATATAATCTTTGAGGGTTTTTTTATGATTTTGTCATCGTTAGGGTCAATGACGGTATTTTTTATCCGTTTGTCATAATAACGTTTTAGTTCCCTGTATCGTTTGCCGCCGCAACTGAGACATAATTGTGATTTTCCTCTAACGCCCATCCCACATCGGAGGCATGGGAGAGGGCCGAAGGAACCGTTGCGAACGCTTTGTAAATGATACCCACAGAATTCGCTTCTGCGTGATTTGTTACACGGGGTTGTTGATCCAATCATAAGCCACTTGCAGTGATTCATTATACTATATTTTTTCTATTTAAATACTTGTTTTAATTATAATATGAAGGAGTTCAAGAGATTATCGAAAATTAAGCCTTGGAAAAATACTAAATTCATTGATTATACCATGAAAGAATTCCAAAGATTATTGAAAATTAAGCCTTGGAAAAATGCTAAATTCAATCTCGATAAGGAGTTCAAGATATTATCGAAAATTAAACCCTGGAAAAATGCTAAATTCAATCTTGATAAGGAGTTCCAAAGATTATCGAAAATTAAGCCCTGGAAAAATACTAAATTCAATCTTGATAAGGAGTTCCAAAGATTATCGAAAATTAAGCCTTGGAAAAATAATAAATTCAATCTCGATAGAGTCTCTGATACACCAAAACGTCTAATCGGTGATAGAACTATACTGGGTAAAATCAGGGAGTGTTTTAATGAATTCTACCGAGACGGTGCAGTATACTGTTGGTCGACATTTCGAATTATTGATGAAGACGTCAATGTACCCAACATCGATGCTACTATGAACGATGAAAGAGCAGCTGAGATAATTTCACACCAAGGGGCTGGAAATCCAAGGGTAAATTGCAAAGCAATTCCCAACAGAAGTATTTTTTCAGAATAAAATTCATTATCGAAGTCGAAGGCAAATGGATTATCAGGGATAAATTTGAACCAATCCTCAAGACTAAAAAAACTGTCATTGTGAGTAGAGATTCCAAACCAGGAATTCTAACTGGAATTGACAAACCATACTACGAGAGATCTTATCCTGTAACAGCAATTGTTTATGGGATATATCCGTTAAATGATAAACCCGATATTGCAAAACTAGCTCCTATGAAATATTCTAGTTCAATGAATTGTGTAGCAACACGGGTAATGGAACACTTCACAAATGCATCCCGAGGAAATAAACTAACTGATCTGCGACGTAGGAAAATAACCGAATGGGAACTGACAGTGAAACAGCACGGTGCAAAGATTTCTGATATAGCTAAATTAGAACCATCATTAAAATTCCCAATATCAGTAACGACAATAACCGGAGAAGTATTATACGAACCGAAATATCAATCGCGAGGAGCTCCAATTAAAATTATTGATCATAACGAACACGCGTGGACACCTGCAGTAACAATATTTCCACGAGATAGAACCGTGAGACATATCCCTAAGGAGTTCGTCGGTGATGTTTTCTATGAAGAGAAATTATTTGATGCTATTCATGCGTTGTGTAAAGATGATCCTGTGTCAGTGTGGTTACTTAGAAGTGATGAAGATCCCGAAATAGGATTTGATCAATTTGTAAGACCAAATGGTGAATTATATCGCGTTGAAGAATTAGATAACAGAATGAGAAAAATCGCTAGTGATTTTTCACCGAAGAGTTCCCATGAAAAACCATTAACGGATAGTTTTACTATTCCATCAGTGGTAGCTCACTTCGCAAGAGAAAAAACTCATGGCGTCCAACACGAAGTGATTTTCTCGAGGACGTTAAATTGAGTTGCGTCAAATTTGGTCATGGAGGACTGTTCAATACGAAATACCATCGTGATGGTATGATTTCAATTGATATATCCGCGTGTTGTCCTGGAAGTTTCCTCGGGTATGGAGAATGTAGTAACTATTTTAAACGATTTGGACACCCCACGCATGAAATGACTCGTGTTGCGATTAATGGTCCATTGCATGATTTTGATTTAACTGGATTCGCTCGTGTGATATCATTCGAATTCGCTACAGGGTTACATCCGTGAAGTTATCTTTGGCTTGGTAGACATATATCTGAAAAGGCCTGGATGCCAATAGTGTTACTACGATATATGATTGATTGTGGTATGCTAATATCGTTGATTGTTTCCGAAGCTATTATATGCTATGGAGCTCAGAAAGAAGTTTGGCTACCACAACCCGATCTAGATCGTATAATTAGCGAACAGCGAAAACAGTTTTCAGATTTCAATGAAGAACAAATCATGAATTGGTCTAAGAAGTTATTTGAAATTAAAAAAGAACAAGCAAAAGATTTTGGACGAAGAATAATCGGTAAATTTACCCAGGGTGGAAGATACGACAATGCAAAATATTCTTCGCGGTTGATCATAGACATCGCTGAATACGATTTTATTGTAACGGATTTAACGAAACAGGGTAAACTTGTAAATCGTAAAGACGCTTTCCTATCCGATGGAAGACGATTAGGTACAATTGTTACCTATTGTGATGGATATATTAAACAATATACGCATTTGAGAAGTTCTATGCTAGCTTATGCTTCTATCAATTTATTTTCGATGATAAATATATTTCCTAATACCGCAGTTAGAGTAGCCACTGATTCTATGTATATCCACGAGAAATACAAATCAGATGTAGCTAAATTCACAGATCCGGAGGCAAATTGGGGATGTTGGAGATTTAAAAAGGGAACGCTACATGAGTATTGTGAATCGGCAGATGTTACCATGGATGAAAAGTACTTAAAGTGTGATGAGATTCAATCCGAATTTTCTAATGCACCACCGGTATCTGATCCAATATGTAGATACAAGACAGTTTATTTAAACGGTTGTGGTGGGTCAGGAAAGACAACTCGTGCAATTGAATTATTTCGTCGGTCAACCATGATTGTGTTAACACCAACTCACAGACTCGCCAGAGAGATGAAACAGCGAGGGGTAAATGCCTGTATTTATCATAGTTTCTTTCGATAGAAAGGCGATGAATGGACCCCTGATCGAATGGGTGATAAATTCATTCCTGAAATCATAATCTGGGATGAAATATGCACGGTATCGTTGAGAGTATTACAGACATTTCTCGAGTGGTTGTTAAACAAAAACAAAGGTCGTCATGTGCGGTGATCACGGCAAACCACCACCATTTATCGGTGCATCCCCACATGAATGGCTAAAGGGTTTTATAGACTATTATGAAGAAATTAATACCGACCATAGATCACTTGATGAACAATTACGAGAATTCAAAGCGCTAATTAGATTACAACCGGATTAAACCCAATGTGAAATAGCGCGTGAAATAATTTCAGAAACTCCCATGAATGATTTTTGGGAAACGTGGAGACCAAATGATTTGATAGTAGCAAGTAGAAAAATAGTCAGAGACACACTTCAGATAAAGTTATTTGAAACGCATAAAGAAAAATTTGCAACACTTCCAGTACCGTTGTGTTATAGGCCTTCGGATACACGAAAGCAGAATATTGAAGTTGATATTCCAGGGAAGAGTGAAAAGCAGATTCTCGTGTTAAATAATATTGTGCTGGTTGATATCAGCGTCGTCGAACGTTAGGTTACGCAGCGACAATACACTCTTCAAAGGGATTGACTATATCAGATACAATTGTTTGGATGGTGGATAATCACATCGAATGTTCGAATTTAGTCTATCTTGCAGTATCCAGAGTACGAAGAATAAATCAACTTCGAAGAGTTGTCCTGGATGATAATGACACTACAATGGATGATGCTAGCATCGTTGATGTTAAAATTATTGATAAAAAACTCTCCGGTTACAAACAACAAGACAAAAAAAAAACAACGAGAATTTGACATTGATGCTGAATTAATAATTACGCTGAAGCAACAACAGAATAATCACTGCGCGAGTTGCAATTGTATAATGCGCTGGCAGTATTCGGATAAAGATCCTCGCCAATTTACCGTAGACAGAAAGAATAGCAGCATTGGTCATATCAGAGATAACGTTATGCTGACTTGTCTTGAGTGCAACAGACGAAGGGGTGCTAGTTAAGACCACGCGGTGGTAATTGAGTATCCTCGGGAATTACCTGTAGTTGTTGTCGAGTAAATCCTCGCTGAGGAGCAGTTGAATCCAGTTTATAGATTGGAGGTCTACCAGTAGATCGTGTTATACCGGATATCTTATGCGTAGTAACGCTCCAAATAGGATCGGTAACTCTTTTTGTACCACCCTCAAGCTCTCCTGGTTCATATAAATACCTAACAGTGACATTACTACCAAAAATTGGTTCTTTGAAATCTTTTTGTGAAATTCCTTGGATTTCCATTTTTGGTATAGACGCTTTCTTAATCGCGTTGACAGGTTTCATGTTAATTGTTCGAGTAATCTCGTTATTGAGCGCGGTAATCACAGCTGGTAATCTCTTAACCCATTCACGGGATCTTTTATCCTGAATAAACTCCTTCGCGTATTGATATCCAAATAACCGTTCAGCAAGAGTCCGACTAAATCGTTCAACAATTGCCTGATCGCGATGTAGCGCAGTATGCCCTCGTCTGATGGTGACATTGTGATGTTTCATCGCTGATAAAACAGCGCCTTGAAATTCCTTGCCAGGATCAACTTGTAACAGATTTGGCCAGCGTAGTGGGCCTCGTCGATAAATCTTTTCAAATGCAGAAGCAACTTCAGGTGATGATTTTGTTTTTAGCGGTTCTGCTTGTTTGTATCGACTCGCAACGTCAACTACGGTTAGCGCGTATTTGTAACCGTTGTCATGTGGTAAAAACAATAAATCAGCTTGATGAACTTCATTGGGTACAGTAACATCAAAATGCGAGAAATTGATTTGTTTAGGACGCGGTAGATAAATTTGCCATATAGCCTGTTTGGATAACCAATTAGCCGCAGTGGCCTTTTTCACTTTTGCGGCGCTGGCGAGTTTACTGATTGCTGCTTTACCCTTCCAGTATCCTCTCGGAGAATAATAAATAGATTCCATATTATTAATTACCGGCACCTAACATCAATTTGCCTTTCATAGCTGATTTTACCAACCATGAAGCCAACTTTTCTTTGAAAGATTTATCAGGAATAGCATTTAACGCATGAATTAATTTCACATCCGCGAGATGCCTGTGTTGCAAATTGCTGCTTTTATATGCGACATCATGAGCATGACACGCCTTATCAATAGCGTTTATCGGATACTCGCCGGATCTGGGCTGATTTTGATCATCAAGTCTGATATCTAATCGTGTTCCGGGGCCACAGTAGCTATATCCTGGAAGGTGCTTTTCTCCGGGGTACTTTGCCCATGGGGTTCCAGGGAGTTTTGCAAATTTGGCTGCGATATCACCTCCTCGTTTTTTTTAAAAACATCTCCGGATATCATAGAAACAAATCTAAACTTTTTTATACCACATGTTGCACATCTACCAGTAAGTGCTGATCTGTTATTCCTTGTTGTAATCGTCGTCACATCATTTGTGCCAGTACGCGTTTTACACTTCACACAATATAGATCCATAATTTATGTATAGAGATATTGATATAATTGATTTTTCAGCGACTAAAACAAGAGAACCAGTTAAGCATCATGCAGCGCTACCAAACTCTATCCGCGCAATTATAATCGGGCCATCCGGATCCGGCAAGACACAATTGTTGATCAATTTAATAATGAGATGGATGAAGTGGGATAAGTTGTATTTAGTTGCTCCTAGCGTAGATGATCAACGATGCTATGAAGTGCTAAAAGATTTTAATGAAAACGCTTCAGAGATTAAAGGTGAGAACGTCGTTGATTTTATAACTGATATTGACGAGGCACCATCCGTGGATGACCTTGATGGGAACATTAACAATTTAGTCGTATACGACGATGTGATGTTAGACAATCCAAAAAACCCAGCTAGGATCTTTTCCAGAGGCAGGCATAAAAACACCGACGTGATATATGTCACTCAACGCTACACTCACATTCCAAAAGTGATCAGAGATAACTGTAATATTCTTGCTGTGTTTAACGGCGTTGATACACATACGCTACGAAATATTTGGCAGACATGGTGCTCTGATATGGACTTCAATCAATTTAAAAATTTCTTTAGTAACGCTCAGTCGACTCCGCACGGATTTATAACAATAAATTTACATGATCCTCGGACATGATATCGTATCGGACTCGATCAAATATTCGGTTGAAATAAATTACTACCTTTGTTAACTTGCAGCAGCAGAGAGTGTGAATGACCACATCGTTGCGACCAAAATTGATTAAAAAATCGTAAAGTCTCCGTTTGCTAAATGGAGACTTTTTTTTTTTTTGGGTTAAAATATGAGATTTCGTAGGAAGGCTCAATTTTCCGTTTTGAGGATTCAATCAATTTTTTTGTCAGAAAAGGGTGGTCTGTTCACACTCTCTGCTGCTTAAGCTGTGATCATGCTAAGCATAGAAATGGAAGAACCTCTTTCCACCATGAAACAGATTACAGTTATTTCCAACTGTGATCATACGGTAACCATTTTCTCTCAGCAAGAATAGATTTCACTCCCAGTACATATTCTTCCACACAAAGAACATTGCTTTTTACTTTCCACAATCCCGGGCCGTTTTCTACTTGGATGTATGTAGTTGATGGCACTCGAAAGCATGATCACTAAAGGATGTATCCGTATAATATTTTTCAATTTTTTCACACAAGAATGCAACTTCGGGAACATCCAAAAATATATCCTAGCCTGCAAAAAGTCGCCTAGCACAACTTGTTTTCTAGGAGCAAAAAATACGAGCACAAGGAACTCATGATCTCCTTCCTACAGTTGATGCTTATGATATTCGTATCATTAATAATTGTATATGCTCTAGAATAGTTACACATTTTTAAAATAAATGCGCCGACCGGGAATCGAACCCGGGTCGCAAGAATGGGAATCTTGCATGATACCACTACACCAGCGGCGCTTCTTGATGTCGTATTTGCTCTCTATGATGTGAAAGGATATCTGTTATCGTTTTTTATGAGATTATATCAGTCAAATATTGCTTTTATTCTTAAAAACAATGCACGCAACTGGTCAGTTTAGTACATCTCTAACTGATATCGTCTCGTTTTGAACAGTATGTCGTTGTAAGTATCGATATATATGCTCGTATCATTGCGTATAATTATATATAACTTCCGTAGGGGTGATCTGGTGACTCCCATCCACCTCGACCTATGCTGCGGAGACCCATGATAAGAGGTCAATTATACGCAACGATATGAGTCCAGGTCGTCACACCTATCTTAATTAATGTAAATACAATGTTGATCCATCTCCAGTGGGAATCAATGGATCCAGGCGAACCAAGCCCCTTCTGACCGTGTTGCACAAGAGAGCGATCAATCTAGTGGGCATAGCAGCGCCAAAGTTCTGACCCTGGCATGTAGCCAAACTAGGGAACCACAGGAAAAAAGTTCCATTGAAAGTCAGCATTGACAAATTGTTTCAAGTTCAGCGTCTTTCCATGTACAATAAGGAATTGGAACAAATTACCATCGATATTTTTAATATTCTTGAGTTTGTATCTCACAAGCAGGAATTTTCCAAAATCACATTCTAAAAAACTAGTAGGCTACAAGTAAGACCTAGCTATTATCAGGGCTATGCCGATTGAGGTTCCAAATCCCATCGCCGCTACGGTATCCGGATTGGTCTGAATATGAAGTGACGAAAACGTACACTGACATTCTTTTCCATTTTTTCTGCCTTTCCTATCATTACTCATATGACTGTCTTATCGCTTCCGACTTTACTTTATCTTTGACTAGGCAACACCCGTTGCTATATGGTCAAGAGTGACTGCGTCAGCGAAGATAGATAGATAGATAGATAGATAGATAGATAGATAGATAGATAGATAGATAGATAGATAGATAGATAGATAGATAGATAGATAGATAGATAAAGTACCAGGAATATCACCCATTAATGGCTAGTGTTAAATTAGGTTTATTAAGCTGTGATCATGCTAAGCATAGCAATAGCAGAACCTCTTTCCAACGTGAAACAGATTACAGTTATTTCTAACTGTGGTCATACGGTAACCCTTTTCTCTCAGCAAGAATAGATTTCACTCCCAGTACATAATCTTCCACGCAAAGAACATTGCTTTTTACTTTCCACAATCCCGGGCCGTTTTCTATTTGGATGTATGTAGTTGATGGCACACGAAAGTATGATCACTAAAGGATGTATCCGTATAATATTTTTCAATTTTTTCACACAAGAATGCAACTTCGGGAACATCCAAAAATATATCCTAGCCTGCAAAAAGTCGCCTAGCACAACTTGTTTTCTAGGAGCAAAAAATACGAGCACAAAGAACTCATGATCTCCTTCCTACAGTTGATGCTTATGATATTCGTATCATTAATAATTGTATATGCTCTAGAATAGCTACACAGTTTTAAAATATATGCGCCGCCCGGGAATCGAACCCGGGTCGCAAGAATGGAAGGAATTGGAACAAATTACCATCGATATTTATATTATCTCTTGAGTTTGTATCTCACAAGCAGGATCTTTCCAAAATCACATTCTAAAAAACTAGTAAGCTACAAGTAAGACCTAGCTATTATCAGGGCTATGCCGGTTGAGGTTCCAAATCCCATCGCCGCTACGGTATCCGGATTGGTCTGAATATGAAGTGACGAAAACGTACACTGACACTCTTTTCCATTTTTTCTGCCTTTCCTATCATTACTCATATGACTGCGACTTAATATTCATATGACTGCGTCAGCGAAGATAGATAGATAGATAGATAGATAGATAGATAGATAGATAGATAGATAGATAGATAGATAGATAGATAGATAGATAGATAGATAGATAGATAGATTACCAGGATTTTCACCCATTAATGGCTAATGTTAAATAACCTTTATTAAGCTGTGATCATGCTAAGCATAGCAATGGCAGAACCTCTTTCCAACGTGAAACAGATTACATTTATTTCCAATTGTGGTCATACGGTAACCATTTTCTCTCAGCAAGAATAAATTTCACTCCCAGTACATATTCTTCCACGCAAAGTACATTGCGTTTTACTTTCCACAATCCCTGGCCGATTTCAACTTGCATGTATTTAGTTTATGGCACACGAAAGCATGATCACTAAAGGATGTATCCGTATAATATTTTTCAATTTTTTCACACAAGAATGCAACTTCGGGAACATCCAAAAATATATCCCAGCCTTCAAAATGTCGCCTAGCACAACTTGTTTTCTGGGAGAGAAAAAAATACGAGCACAAGGAACTCATGATCTCCTTCATATAGTTTAAGCTTATGATATTCGTATGATTAATAATTGTTTATGCTCTAGAATAGCTAGACATTTTTAAAACATATGCGCCGCCCGGGAATCGAACCCGGGTCGCATGAATGGGAATCTTGCATGATACCACTACACCAGCGGGGCTTCTTGATGTCGTATTTGCTCTCTATGATGTGAAAGGATATCTGTTATCGTTCTTTATGAGATTATATCAGTCAAATATTGCTTTTATTCTTAAAAATAATGCACGCAATTGGTCAGTTTAGTACATCTCTAACTGATATCGTCTCGTTTTGAACAGTATGTCGTTGTAAGTATCGATATATATGCTCGTATCATTGCGTATAATTATATATAACTTCTGTGACGGTATTCTTAGAAATTTTGTCTGAGTTATGGAGTCTCAAACAAATGTATCAGACTTCTTTAGTAAGACCCAAGAGAAAAAGACTTTGCCGTGTCAGAAAGCACAACAATGTTACAACGCCTCAGTAACAAAACTGGTTAATACTACCAAATCATCGACAGAATCCAGGCCAGAAGTAGGTCTTTGTAGTGGCAAAGGCTTACGGCAGTTAAAGCTGATTGTGTCCCGTTCCTGAATTTGTTTTATTAAGAAAACAAACACCCGACGGTCCTTTTCAGGGACACCCACTTATTTTCAAAAAGAGCTAGTATTCATTTTGCCAAAATCAATTACAACTCAAAATCTCTTTCTTAATCCACGAGGAACGTGTATGAGTGCTTGAGTGTTGGCCCTTATTCTAAAAAATAAAAACCAAGAGACACTTGTGTTTTTTCTGCCTGGTCTATTCTGGTACAAATGTTACAGTTTAATTCACAACACAACACTTTAAATAGTTCATAGATTTCTTATTTGTTTTTTTCTCTCACTCTGTTTTAATCTTCACTGTCACAAGTTTTTCCTTATCTTCTCCTCATTTTAGTCTCGTCCTCTTTTCTTGTCTTTCTGAATGTGTTGGGGAGGGTACATCTGCTTTTTACTTTTCAGAATCCCTCTCCCCATCCTCCTGTTTTTGTTATTTGTCAGGGCAGCTTGGAGACAAATTTCCTTTCTCTTTACAATGATAAGAGGTATCTTGACTTTTGTCTCTTTCTGTTTGTTTTTTTTTTTCTTCTTCACGGTCTGGACATCCTTTATTACAATGCCCTTTCTTCTTACACATATAGCAAGTATCTTGACATTGACATTTATTTCGATCGGAGTGGAAACAGTCCGTCGACTTGTCTGAAGAAAACTTTGGTATGACACCTCGCAAAGGGTCTGATCAAAAGTTCGACTTGTGTTGGCTCATCCGATGCGCTGGTGGGTTTGAGAGTGAAATGAACACTAGAAGGGATGACATGACTCTTTATTTATACTCTTGTCTGACATGAATATATAGGAGGTCATGGCGTTTAAATGGAGTCATTTGACCTTTTGCAGTCAAGATGAAACGATCGCATTATTGCAAAATTAGGAGAAAGTAATAGATATAAACGTGATTGATCACCTCGCACAGTAACTGATCTCATGGCTCAAATTTATGCCAGCGTTTTTTAAAGATGACATGAGTGAGTCCGACTCCAGACCCAGAGAGTCAACACTCAAGCTAAGTTCACCAGTAAACCCTCAAAAGTACTACCCAGTTCGAACGAACGTATGACGACAAGAACAAAAAGCGAAAAAATGAAAAAGAGCCTGTGAGAAAATTCGACAATTTGACCGGGCTAAACAAAGAAGTAAAGCAGAACTCATGTTACAGCAATCGGAGATATCCTAAGACGCACCCTGTGGCATTCCTGAATGCAAACGTTGCAAGACGTCTTAGCTCCACGTTTCACCATGAAAGTGCACATTCTGTTGTTTAGAGGCAAAGATTTCAAAGACGGAAAATACATTCACGTCTATCATCACGATGAACATTTCAATGCCATGAACACTATCACTGGATTCCTTGGGTACGGTTGTTATTATTGCGAGAAATGTGAATATGGGTATAACAATCGAGAACAACACAAGCATTGTGGATCGAAATGTGAGTGGTGTTTGGCTTCTGAACCATGCCCGGACGAAGGACAACAACGAGTGCTTTGCCCTGCTTGTAAGCAAACTTTTGTCAGTCCAAAACGTTGCCAACATTTGTAAAGCAAGGTTCACAGCGGAAAAGTGCTAGTCAACTCCTGCGATAGGCCCTACTTATCGACAAAGCATCAATACCAATAGTGGCATGGCTCAAGCATGTCAGAAAAAACAAACAATGTCACATTTGTCACCAAATTGTGAACTTGGAACACAAATACTACATTCACAAATAAATACCGTTCCAAACAAGAAGAAGAAGAAGAAGAAGAAGAAGAAGAAGAAGAAGAAGAAGAAGAAGAAGAAGAAGAAAATAAAGAAAGAAGAAAAAGACGCATTCTTGAACGAAGAACCCGTAATGTAACTGGAAAGATGGCCGCTATCGCTTAACTGGCTTGACGAAGGCTCTTCCGTTTTTGTGCTATTTTTCATGATATATGTGCTTGTTGTCTATCCTCGTCTACATTATTGTGTTTCATCATGCATTGGCTGTTCAGTTCGTATGTGTTTTTTCATCTCCTTGTTTTGGAAACAAGAACAATTATAATTTTCTCAGCTGTCTTGTTCCACTCTTAAGACGTCCTTTGTTTTTTAATAAACCACAATCACGTGATCGCCAGTCAGCCCGCTTATGCTATTATGGACCCGTATTAATTGCTTTAAATGACCACTCCTTTGCTCTTCATACTACATTGTGCTCAAGACTAAATGAACTGGGACTACATTCGCCGTTACTTTAGTATAAATGGAAGCGAAATAAAGAAACGTTGTTTCAAAGCTGGCCGGCGTAGAATAGGAAGAATAATTCCAGTTATCTCCCTTTCGCCGTTTCCAGATAAACAATTTAAAATTTGGCTGTTAATTTTGATAACCTGGTGCAAATTCATCTTACATCGTCAACCGTTGTGTCAGCTGTCCCTATGACACCACTGCGTATCGCATTATTCAACGCCGAATAAGTAGGACCACCGAAAAGTCGCATATAACCAGAATATCGACGTCTTCTTCCCGACCGAAACATGGCTAAAACATCAGGCGACGAACCCACGTGCGCGGATTTAACACCCACCGCTTACTCCATCAAGTCGTTCCTCCGCTACTCTCGCGGAGGAGGAATTGCTGTTATCACACAGATCAGACCCCACCTCACCACTGATCTGTATCTTACACCGTCTATCCATTCGATCAAGAATCAAACTCCAAATTTGTTCTCTGTGCTACGTTTCACTGACAAATTCCAGTCCAACATACATATCATGCCTCACCCATGTGTATATACCAGCAAGATACTTTCGCTCCTCTTTTGACAATCGTATATTCATTGGTCCCACTATGAAAACGAAGTCATATGGACAACCTTCTGTTGCATACCATGGCCCGGCGATGTGGAACGAATTGCCCACTGAAATTAGATACAAAGACACAGTCATCCCATTTAAGAGTGCTATTAAAACTCATCTTTTTCGACTGCATGAACAAGCTTAGTGACCTAATAATGTTTTGTACCTTAAATGTTTTCAGCATGTTTTATGTTTTCCAGTTTCATGTTTTTTTTTTCTTTTTCTGTAGTCATATCATTATCGATGTTGTAAAGCGTTCAGAGCTTCTGAAGATTAGGCGCTATGCAAAGTCCTCATTATTATTATTATTATTATTATTATTATTATTATTATTATTATTATTATTATAGTGGGGAAAACGTCGTGTCAAAGAAGTCAAAGTACTTTGTTAAGGATATCCTGGATCGACGCTTCGCAAGTCATCGACTATTAAAAAAAGTAACCATCATGGCGTCGGCTTTGAATAAGGTTTCGAACTGTCTGGAGTCTTAGATGTAAAGGTGTAAGCAATCGGCGCTGCAATAAATAAACTTTTATGACTGCAAACATAAACCATTTGACTAGCTAAAATGTACGACCATTATTTGGTCCAAACAGCCATTACACCTTAATAAAGCGATTTTTAAAAAAATTGAAAGTTAGACTTCGCTTAAGCATTTTAGGGGTACAGTATTGCTTCACTCTGGTATATCTCACAGATTGAACCACATCCAGTGGACACGAAAAGTTGGTTACCTCACGAGTTCGAGCAAATTATTGTCATTCTAGTATTTTGACAGTTTTCAACTTTCCACTAACTATACAAATTGGTAAAGTAGTTTTTAACAGATTAAAAAGTTTTGATGATATATCTGGGTTTATAAACATGTGTTAATAATCTTTGCCTACTGTGTCACAAAAACCAACACATGCAGACACCCACCCACCTCCAAAAAATCCAATACGCTAGCAGAGGTAGGCAAGACGTTGGACTTATACCAAATGAGCAGAAAATACAGATTGTGAAAGTTATGAACACTCAACTTGAAACAATCAAACTCTGTGGAAACAACTTGGGAAAAAAAGAGGTGGGGGGGGGGGAGGTCACATACCTTGGCCGGTGGTTCATTGAGTGGAGAAATAAAAAGTGTACAAATCATGATTGTAAAAGCCAGTCATGCTTTTAACACCCCTAATAGATGTATAGATATCCCTAATAGATGTATAGATATCCCTAATAGATGTATAGATATCCCTAATAGATGTATAGATATCCCTAATAGATGTATAGATATCCCTAATAGATGTATAGATATATCACTAATACACTTTTCAAGTAATAAACTAAGGGTATCCAAACTCCGTGTAAGTCAGTGCTAGACTCTTATCGTCCACACGTGTCCGCTAAAATGATCAGTGTCTGGAATCCATAGACTTCTCATTTTTCTGTCATTCTATCCATTGTTTTCCAGAGGAATTTTAGTCTTCTAATGAACTGATGTATATTTAATGAATTTTTGTTGTAAGTAGTGCCTTCAAATTTCATTTGTTCCGGTGATTGTTTTCAAATCTGATAACTTTCATTTAAACATTATTGGATGTTGTAATGTATGTACCAATTATTTTCCTATGAAGAGTCTGAAAGCATGCAAGAACAATGCACTACTGAAACTGAATATTTTACAAAGAAAGTGGTCAATGACTATGTGCAAATTTACGATTTGCAAAAAGTACAGTTTAACTTATCTTTACAAAGAATGCTACTTTTTAAAAATTACAATCAAGCCATCAGTTAAACTGACATAGCAAGTCATTACAACAGATACAGTAAAACGATCAAGTCTTTGAGCTATTTTGAATGACATCTGGTCTGGTGACCTAGCGGTTAGAGCATCCGCCACGGGTGCGGGAGGTTGTGGGTTCCATCCCCGGCCGAGTCATACCAAATACTTACAAAAATGGTACTAACAGCTACGTCATTAGACGTTCAGCATTAAGAGGTTTTCGTGTTATGACTGGTCGGATTAGTGTCAGGATAATGTGACTTGTTAAACATGTCAGCGGCATGATGACCCAGTGCTGGACATCAATATAAACTGCTATAAAGTAACGATTTGACTGCAAACATCTTGAAGTTACATTAAATCTCTCTCTCTCTCTTTCTCTCTCTCTCTCTCTCTCTCTCTCTCTCTCTCTCTCTCTCTCTCTCTCTCACACACACACACACACACACACACACACAGACACATACACTCGCGCGCACTATTTTCCTAGACTCTTATCATACATACGTGTCCGCTAAACATGCCAGTGTCGTTATAATTTTAAGTGTATAGTAAATTGTAAATCGGTTGATTTCAGCATCGCTTGTCAGCGATGGTAGAGGGCGGTAAGCAAGCTAATCTTTGTCGCTGTGATCTGTACGGGATATGTTGTGGACCCTGATTATATGTTTGCACGCTATTTAAACAAAACTTTTGATTCTCTCAAGACTTCAAATATTCGAAAAATAATATATAATTTAGAGAGAGTTTATAGATAACTTGAGAACTTTATATTTTGATTTTATCAAATTAGCGATTCTGCATGCCTTGTAGAGGTCGCAAACACATACTCAATTTAAATTATACATTCTAAATTTTCGCAAATTAGCTCAAACAGGATAATAAATAAATAAAAAGGTTAACTAACGTCTGTCTCAATGTTACAGCGTACAACTCGTACGGCAATGTTTAACAGCACGTACATTTTACAATATATAAGTGTTTAAGGTTATTATACTACTACTACTACTACTACTACTACTACTACTACTACTACTGCTGCTGCTGCTGCTGCTGCTGCTGCTGCTACTACTACTACTACTACTTCTACTACTACTACTACTACTGCTCTGCTGCTACATATTGTTTTCATGGGCTAAAACATAAGAATAAATGGCATGTAAAACTTTGCAACTATTATTCGTGGTTTCTTGGCACTTAGAGTGTCTAAATCCTGAACAAAAAAGTAATTTAACAAAAAATGCATTGACAGGCTACTAGCTCGCTTTAAATTCACGTAGATTTTTTATTGAGAAAAATAGAGTGACGAACTTGGAATTAAAACACGCATAAGAAAACTAAACTACTTTTTGTTAAGTTCTGGGTCCAATTCAAGAAAAAATATGTTGCGGATGACACCTACTTTGAAATTTTGTACAACGTTGACCAATGCCAAAATTTTCGTAAGTAACTTCACGATCCTGGAATTGGGAGATGCACTCTTGTGTGATCTTCTTGTCCTGTCTTGGGTTGTTACAGCTCTTTTTAAATGAGATCTTAATTAGAATTACGTTACTTATTCCATCACATGATGCGACACCCAATTACAGATATTCTCCGGTATGTGTCTTGTTCTTATTTCTAAAACTTTTTTTTTTGGCAATGTGGGAGCGTGTACATATTTACAGGATATATAAATTCACAGGTACCGTTCTGGGCACGATGACAAAACAAATTTACGACACTCGGAACTATCTTTTTTCATTAGTGCTAGCTTTATATTGTTCACCTGAGTGATAACGACACTCATCGCTATGATAATTGTGAGGATATCCCCAGCGTACGCTCTGAAAATTATAATTATAATAACTTTGTACGCATTAGTAATTTCAAAGATAACAACATTGTACGCATGAATAATTTTAAGGACATTATACGTTATGATAATTATAATTATAATCGCAGTGTACATGATTATAATTGTAGGGATAACGACAATATTAACCCTATGACTGATAATTGTAAGGGTAACCTCAGTGTACGCTCTGATAATTATAATGTTGTTGTTGTTGTTGTTGTTGTTGCTGTAGGGTTTAACGCCATTTTTCAGCACACGATAGTCTGTCTATACATGGCGGCTAGTATTATTGGTGGAGGAAGAACTCGGGGAAAACCCCCGGAAAGAACCACCATCCCACGAGACGCTACTGGCAAGCTTTCTCACATAACTACATTAGCGAATCTTAGACTCGAACCCACGCAGACAGAGGTGAGACGGCAGTGATCCGTAACGGAGAGCGCTTTAGACCACTCAGGGCCCCTAATTATACTGATAATCACCTTTGTACTCGTTAGCGATGTGCGCGCATCATTAATTTTAATAACCCCAGTATACGCTATCATAATAGCGAAAATAAGTATGTGACGATAAATGTAAGGTCACTAATTTCAGAGTATAAATCTGCGACACAATTTTAAATTGCTGCAACGATTAAAACGATAACATGATCGCCTAACAAATATACACAGATGTATGGGTTGTCCCATAGTTCAGTTCGTTGTATTTATTGATGCATGTACTTCATTTCACTTCGTTCGTACATACGTCATCTAAGTTGTCCATATTTGCATAACAGAATTACCATTTATACGTAAAAGCAATCGACATAAAATAGCAAAAATTCTTTTTTTCAGACTGCATAGTTTATACATCTAAATTGAAATATAGATATAAAGTAAATACATTGTAAACATAAAAGAACATATATATCATATGTACAAGTAGATATATAGTAAATACATTGTAAACATAAAAGAACATATATATCATATGTACAAGTAGATATATAGTAAATACATTGTAAACATAAAAGAACATATATATCATATGTACAAGTAGATATATAGTAAATACATTGTAAACATAAAAGAACATATATATCATATGTACAAGTAGATATATAGTAAATAAATTGTAAACATAAAAGAACATATATATCATATGTACAAGTAGATATATAGTAAATACATTGTAAACATAAAAGAACATATATATCATATGTACAAGTAGATATATAGTAAATACATTGCAAACATAAAAGAACATATATATCATATGTACAAGTAGATATATAGTAAATACATTGCAAACATAAAAGAACATATATATCATATGTACAAGTAGATATATAGTAAATACATTGTAAACATTAAATAACATATATATCATATGTACAAGTAGATATATAGTAAATACATTGTAAACATAAAATAACATATATATCATATGTACAAGTAGATATATAGTAAATACATTGTAAACATTAAAGAACATATATATCATATGTACAAGTAGATATATAGTAAATACATTGTAAACATTAAATAACATATATATCATATGTACAAGTAGATATATAGTAAATACATTGTAAACATTAAATAACATATATATCATATGTACAAGTAGATATATAGTAAATACATTGTAAACATAAAATAACATATATATCATATGTACAAGTAGATATATAGTAAATACATTGTAAACATTAAAGAACATATATATCATATGTACAAGTAGATATATAGTAAATACATTGTAAACATTAAATAACATATATATCATATGTACAAGTAGATATATAGTAAATACATTGTAAACATTAAATAACATATATATCATATGTACAAGTAGATATATAGTAAATACATTGTAAACATAAAAGAACATATATATCATATGTACAAGTAGATATATAGTAAATACATTGTAAACATAAAAGAACATATATATCATATGTACAAGTAGATATATAGTAAATACATTGTAAACATAAAAGAACATATATATCATATGTACAAGTAGATATATAGTAAATACATTGTAAACATAAAATAACATATATATCATATGTACAAGTAGATATATAGTAAATACATTGTAAACATTAAATAACATATATATCATATGTACAAGTAGATATATAGTAAATACATTGTAAACATTAAATAACATATATATCATATGTACAAGTAGATATATAGTAAATACATTGTAAACATTAAATAACATATATATCAAATGTACAAGTAGATATAAAGTAAATACATTGTAAACATAAAAGAACATATATATCATATGTACAAGTAGATATATAGTAAATACATTGTAAACATAAAAGAACATATATATCATATGTACAAGTAGATATATAGTAAATACATTGTAAACATAAAAGAACATATATATCATATGTACAAGTAGATATATAGTAAATAAATTGTAAACATAAAAGAACATATATATCATATGTACAAGTAGATATATAGTAAATACATTGTAAACATAAAAGAACATATATATCATATGTACAAGTAGATATATAGTAAATACATTGCAAACATAAAAGAACATATATATCATATGTACAAGTAGATATATAGTAAATACATTGCAAACATAAAAGAACATATATATCATATGTACAAGTAGATATATAGTAAATACATTGCAAACATAAAAGAACATATATATCATATGTACAAGTAGATATATAGTAAATACATTGTAAACATTAAATAACATATATATCATATGTACAAGTAGATATATAGTAAATACATTGTAAACATAAAATAACATATATATCATATGTACAAGTAGATATATAGTAAATACATTGTAAACATTAAAGAACATATATATCATATGTACAAGTAGATATATAGTAAATACATTGTAAACATTAAATAACATATATATCATATGTACAAGTAGATATATAGTAAATACATTGTAAACATTAAATAACATATATATCATATGTACAAGTAGATATATAGTAAATACATTGTAAACATAAAATAACATATATATCATATGTACAAGTAGATATATAGTAAATACATTGTAAACATTAAAGAACATATATATCATATGTACAAGTAGATATATAGTAAATACATTGTAAACATTAAATAACATATATATCATATGTACAAGTAGATATATAGTAAATACATTGTAAACATTAAATAACATATATATCATATGTACAAGTAGATATATAGTAAATACATTGTAAACATAAAAGAACATATATATCATATGTACAAGTAGATATATAGTAAATACATTGTAAACATAAAAGAACATATATATCATATGTACAAGTAGATATATAGTAAATACATTGTAAACATAAAAGAACATATATATCATATGTACAAGTAGATATATAGTAAATACATTGTAAACATAAAATAACATATATATCATATGTACAAGTAGATATATAGTAAATACATTGTAAACATTAAATAACATATATATCATATGTACAAGTAGATATATAGTAAATACATTGTAAACATTAAATAACATATATATCATATGTACAAGTAGATATATAGTAAATACATTGTAAACATTAAATAACATATATATCAAATGTACAAGTAGATATAAAGTAAATACATTGTAAACATAAAAGAACATATATATCATATGTACAAGTAGATATAAAGTAAATACATTGTAAACATAAAAGAACATATATATCATATGTACAAGTAGATATATAGTAAATACATTGTAAACATAAAAGAACATATATATCATATGTACAAGTAGATATATAGTAAATACATTGTAAACATAAAAGAACATATATATCATATGTACAAGTAGATATATAGTAAATACATTGTAAACATTAAATAACATATATATCATATGTACAAGTAGATATATAGTAAATACATTGTAAACATAAAAGAACATATATATCATATGTACAAGTAGATATATAGTAAATACATTGTAAACATTAAATAACATATATATCATATGTACAAGTAGATATATAGTAAATACATTGTAAACATTAAATAACATATATATCATATGTACAAGTAGATATATAGTAAATACATTGTAAACATTAAATAACATATATATCATATGTACAAGTAGATATATAGTAAATACATTGTAAACATTAAATAACATATATATCATATGTACAAGTAGATATATAGTAAATACATTGTAAACATTAAATAACATATATATCATATGTACAAGTAGATATAAAGTAAATACATTGTAAACATAAAAGAACATATATATCATATGTACAAGTAGATATATAGTAAATACATTGTAAACATAAAAGAACATATATATCATATGTACAAGTAGATATATAGTAAATACATTGTAAACATAAAAGAACATATATATCATATGTACAAGTAGATATATAGTAAATACATTGTAAACATTAAATAACATATATATCATATGTACAAGTAGATATATAGTAAATACATTGTAAACATAAAAGAACATATATATCATATGTACAAGTAGATATATAGTAAATACATTGTAAACATTAAATAACATATATATCATATGTACAAGTAGATATATAGTAAATACATTGTAAACATTAAAGAACATATATATCATATGTACAAGTAGATATATAGTAAATACATTGTAAACATTAAATAACATATATATCATATGTACAAGTAGATATATAGTAAATACATTGTAAACATTAAATAACATATATATCATATGTACAAGTAGATATATAGTAAATACATTGTAAACATTAAATAACATATATATCATATGTACAAGTAGATATATAGTAAATACATTGTAAACATTAAATAACATATATATCATATGTACAAGTAGATATATAGTAAATACATTGTAAACATAAAAGAACATATATATCATATGTACAAGTAGATATATAGTAAATACATTGTAAACATAAAAGAACATATATATCATATGTACAAGTAGATATATAGTAAATACATTGTAAACATTAAATAACATATATATCATATGTACAAGTAGATATATAGTAAATACATTGTAAACATTAAATAACATATATATCATATGTACAAGTAGATATATAGTAAATACATTGTAAACATTAAATAACATATATATCATATGTACAAGTAGATATAAAGTAAATACATTGTAAACATAAAAGAACATATATATCATATGTACAAGTAGATATATAGTAAATACATTGTAAACATAAAAGAACATATATATCATATGTACAAGTAGATATATAGTAAATACATTGTAAACATTAAATAACATATATATCATATGTACAAGTAGATATATAGTAAATACATTGTAAACATAAAAGAACATATATATCATATGTACAAGTAGATATATAGTAAATACATTGTAAACATTAAATAACATATATATCATATGTACAAGTAGATATATAGTAAATACATTGTAAACATTAAATAACATATATATCATATGTACAAGTAGATATATAGTAAATACATTGTAAACATTAAATAACATATATATCATATGTACAAGTAGATATATAGTAAATACATTGTAAACATTAAATAACATATATATCATATGTACAAGTAGATATATAGTAAATACATTGTAAACATTAAATAACATATATATCATATGTACAAGTAGATATATAGTAAATACATTGTAAACATTAAATAACATATATATCATATGTACAAGTAGATATATAGTAAATACATTGTAAACATAAAATAACATATATATCATATGTACAAGTAGATATATAGTAAATACATTGTAAACATTAAATAACATATATATCATATGTACAAGTAGATATATAGTAAATACATTGTAAACATTAAATAACATATATATCATATGTACAAGTAGATATATAGTAAATACATTGTAAACATTAAATAACATATATATCATATGTACAAGTAGATATATAGTAAATACATTGTAAACATTAAAGAACATATATATCATATGTACAAGTAGATATATAGTAAATACATTGTAAACATAAAATAACATATATATCATATGTACAAGTAGATATATAGTAAATACATTGTAAACATAAAAGAACATATATATCATATGTACAAGTAGATATATAGTAAATACATTGTAAACATAAAATAACATATATATCATATGTACAAGTAGATATATAGTAAATACATTGTAAACATTAAAGAACATATATATCATATGTACAAGTAGATATATAGTAAATACATTGTAAACATTAAATAACATATATATCATATGTACAAGTAGATATATAGTAAATACATTGTAAACATTAAATAACATATATAACATATGTACAAGTAGATATATAGTAAATACATTGTAAACATTAAATAACATATATATCATATGTACAAGTAGATATATAGTAAATACATTGTAAACATAAAAGAACATATATATCATATGTACAAGTAGATATATAGTAAATACATTGTAAACATTAAATAACATATATATCATATGTACAAGTAGATATATAGTAAATACATTGTAAACATTAAATAACATATATATCATATGTACAAGTAGATATATAGTAAATACATTGTAAACATAAAAGAACATATATATCATATGTACAAGTAGATATATAGTAAATACATTGTAAACATTAAATAACATATATATCATATGTACAAGTAGATATATAGTAAAAACATTGTAAACATAAAATAACATATATATCATATGTACAAGTAGATATATAGTAAATACATTGTAAACATTAAATAACATATATATCATATGTACAAGTAGATATATAGTAAAAACATTGTAAACATTAAATAACATATATATCATATGTACAAGTAGATATATAGTAAATACATTGTAAACATTAAATAACATATATATCATATGTACAAGTAGATATATAGTAAATACATTGTAAACATAAAAGAACATATATATCATATGTACAAGTAGATATATAGTAAATACATTGTAAACATTAAAGAACATATATATCATATGTACAAGTAGATATATAGTAAATACATTGTAAACATTAAATAACATATATATCATATGTACAAGTAGATATATAGTAAATACATTGTAAACATTAAATAACATATATATCATATGTACAAGTAGATATATAGTAAATACATTGTAAACATTAAATAACATATATATCATATGTACAAGTAGATATATAGTAAATACATTGTAAACATTAAATAACATATATATCATATGTACAAGTAGATATAAAGTAAATACATTGTAAACATAAAAGAACATATATATCATATGTACAAGTAGATATATAGTAAATACATTGTAAACATAAAAGAACATATATATCATATGTACAAGTAGATATATAGTAAATACATTGTAAACATAAAAGAACATATATATCATATGTACAAGTAGATATATAGTAAATACATTGTAAACATTAAATAACATATATATCATATGTACAAGTAGATATATAGTAAATACATTGTAAACATTAAATAACATATATATCATATGTACAAGTAGATATATAGTAAATACATTGTAAACATAAAATAACATATATATCATATGTACAAGTAGATATATAGTAAATACATTGTAAACATTAAATAACATATATATCATATGTACAAGTAGATATAAAGTAAATACATTGTAAACATAAAATAACATATATATCATATGTACAAGTAGATATATAGTAAATACATTGTAAACATTAAATAACATATATATCATATGTACAAGTAGATATATAGTAAATACATTGTAAACATAAAATAACATATATATCATATGTACAAGTAGATATATAGTAAATACATTGTAAACATAAAATAACATATATATCATATGTACAAGTAGATATATAGTAAATACATTGTAAACATAAAATAACATATATATCATATGTACAAGTAGATATATAGTAAATACATTGTAAACATTAAATAACATATATATCATATGTACAAGTAGATATATAGTAAATACATTGTAAACATAAAATAACATATATATCATATGTACAAGTAGATATATAGTAAATACATTGTAAACATAAAATAACATATATATCATATGTACAAGTATACAGATACATCTACAATATTTAACTGCGCCATGCATTGTTAATAATGAAATTAAGTGGCACATTTAAAACGTAATGTTCCATCTAAATATGAGAATTGAAATGAACGTTCTTGTTCCACTGAATGACTTTGAATAAAATTGATGAGATGTCCCTTCAAAATAATTGCAATACGTCATCTTATAGTGTTTAATTGAACGAAAATTAAAAAAAAATTGTACTTACAATTATGCTTTAGTGCCTTTTTTATGAATTCGTAAAGTATTATTAGGGGAAAATAAAAATATGCAGGTTGCCATTTTGCTAGACTTATCTCACGAAATTTACTTTTTATTCAAGATAATACGCAGAATTTTCTACCTAATTTTCCAGATCTATTTCTTTTTTTAAATGATGCAAAAGAAATCTTGTCTTCTAGAAAAACCCAGTTTTGTTTCAAGACTTTAATATTAAAATTTACTGTCTGCGATAAAATTATTTTTATTCATACTGATATCTTATTCATTCTCAATTAAAGTTGCTCATGAGAAAGCTTCTGCAATTTATTAACATATTTTTTAGCAGTTAGATCATGCCAACATTGATAATATATAGTCGATTGATCTCGAATTAAGAGTTGTCTCTCTTGCATGGCTCGCAGCATCCGACTACGCGCATGACGGAAGTGAAATGAAAGAGCTTTCAACAGTTTTGCTAGCGGCCGATTGTCAACAAATGTAGTAAACTATCCTTATATGAGTTTAGCTGAAGGTAGTTTTAACAATTAGACTGTCGCCATGTCAACTCATTCAGCACTTGAGATACTTAGGAAAAATCCGCAAGATGATTTTGAACTCATTCAGAGGGTTGGAAGTGGGACCTACGGTGATGTGTACAAGGTAATCTGACTTACAGAAAGGAAATGGAATTTTGATAAAGATTATTCATCTCATATTTAACACATTTTTCATTGCAAAACATTACAATTTACGGTTATTGACTAAATATGGGTCATCGAGTAAGATTTTCAGCAGAGGGGAGGGGCTGGCTCAGTGAGGCTGTTTGCTGTTTGATGAAGTGTTACTTATCAGGATTGCCATATTCCCAGCTATACTCTGGCGCCAGGCTTAGTGGTCCAGTCCAGGAGGTACAATGTACAGTTAAGACTTATACGCACAGTATAATACAGGTTCACATGATTGGTAATTTTGACCATTAACGGGATGTCCGAAAATCCCGAAGCAATTCGCACGGCGACCATGTGGTCAACTTTAGAAAGACTTCGTATGGCCGCCTTGTGGGAAGTGTGCCTTATAAAATATGCCTTGCCTGAACTACCAATCATTTCATAATTTACTTAGGAAGCTGCTAGTATGTCTGTTACCTGAGCTTCTGTTGTTTTTTTTAATTGTTGGTAAAACTGGTAAAATGCTACATTCGGGTATGCACATATTCAAGGCTAAAGTACCTCATATTGCACTTTATGCACCTATTGGATTAAACCTGCCCTGACCCTACATCATCAAAGACATATAGCATGATGTCCCACACAGTCACATTATTCTGACACCAGACTAACCAGACCTAACACTGACACTAAGTCTTAATGCTGGGGTCTCACTAAACACAGTAATGTAGAGTAAGGAACTGTAACGGGGTCAAAAATATAATATTGTGAAAGAAATTATAGTAATGTACATTTAATGTTATAATTGTTATTGTATGAACTTAAATACATGAATCATAAGTAACAAATGTGGTTGTTATATTGTTTTATTAATGAATATAATATGCTTGAATTAAAATAATGCCAAAACTTGAACAACTCTCTCTCTCTCTATCTCTCTCTCTCTCTCTCTCTCTCTCTCTCTCTCTCTCTCTCTATATATATATATATATATATATATATATATATATATATATATATATATATAATCTTTAGTAAGACTGTCCACCTTTTCTATTTTGTTCTAGTCTGACTCCACTCAACTCTCATCCTTTTTCTCTGGTGAGGTTTTTTTTCTTTCCTGAAGGTGTCTTTGGTATAGTGATTTTAACATTTGTTGACCTTACTGTTAACTTATTTGTACCTTTGTCTTTGAGAAACTTTCTAAATATTGCTTCACGTTCAGTTCGTTTCTTAACACTACATGTCAATAGAAACTGTAATTGTAGTATGACTATCAGATAGGATGTTTATGTTGTTGCTTCCAGTTGGTTCCAATCTTCATGATATTATTTGTAGACTGTCCAGTGGGCGTCAAAATTTTTACCTTTGCAAGATAGTTAATATGATCTTTCACTATTGGTAGCATTTGTTTTTAAAAAAATGGCTGGAAACCCAAAGCTTTTTCTGAAATGACATATGTTGCATGTTTTATTCTTGCTTCTAATATTACAGAATTATTGGTCTGTGCAATTCCTTTGTCACTGAAAAGGGTGTTTACAATTGATTTTCTATCTTGCGTGTTGACGGCAACCATATTTTTAAAAATAATTACTGAAAGAAGAATACATGAAAATCATGGTGTTGCTCCTGAAATTGTATGTGTATTTTTTTTTGTACACGAAAAATAATTTTTCTTCTTCAAAGTAAGAAAAATAAAGTGTTAAATGCTTATTCTAGGGTTGTAAAAGGCTTCAACTATGTCACAAACTGTGATTTAATTTTCCTTAGTGGTGGCAAAATATACAATCTGGTAATTTGTTTAATGGCTATATTGTTGGCTGTTTAAACTTGTATTTGTAACCATTAGTATGGAGTGGAGAAATTCAGAGGCCTCATGAAATGAAGCTATAAACTTTATATAAAATGCACTGAAATTTATCAATTATTACATAAAGAATTTCTTTGTCCATTTTGACAAACCATCTTAACAGTGCATTGTTTAACATGATCTGCTTTTCTTGATATCAAGCACGAGTACTGTATATTGTGAGATTGTTGACATTTCTGGTAGTGGAGATCAACTAGACAAGGCATTATCTCGTAATCATTCATTGAATGTTTGTCCACTCACTAGTAATTAATATTTTTACATAGACTGACATTTGTGTGTAGATAGATGGTAAGTAAAATGCCTATCTTTCCCTTCAGAATTAAATTCATCAGAATACCCACATTTTCAGCACTAATCCTTGTCATCAGACCAGAACACCTGTGACTCTATTGTATGTTGACCCTTTGTTAAATTGTTGCTGGCATGTTAAGAAACAGGCATTTGTTTGGTTCTCCAAAGTTGGCCTTTAGCAATGAATTCAATAACACATGCAACCTTCATCTACGATAGCTGACTACAATCTTCAGTAAAAACAAAGAACTTTTCTTCAGAGAAGTCAGTACCAAATTTAAATAAAAGCAATTGAATCTAATTGATTTTTTCATTTTCCATCATGATTGGAACATGTTTATTGTGCTGTGAAAGTTTCTTTATTGACTTGACGTACAGAAAAGTAAATGTGCTTCATCATTTGTTATGTGATTGTGCAATGTTTATCCACTGAAAATTCAGACCTCTATGACCTGTAACAAAATTACTGATTATTTGTGCATGTGCATTTGTTCAATGAAATTATTTGTATTATGGATTCAGTGCATTTTATTTGCGAGTGAGCACATGGTGTTGATGCTCTATTCATGCTATACATAAGACGTGTATATATAAACTATATACACGTATATGTACAAATCTGTGGTTCCCTAAAAAAGTAAAATATACATGTCTTCTCTGTATTTCCCATTTAATATAAAATGATTTAACATGGTAACTGTGCCAGTGAAGCACATATTTTACCGCCTGCATTTATTACCTACCTCCTCCCTCGCAAATATTTTGGGGTAAATTCATCATTTTCTCTAGCTAATTGACCTGGTCTCTTATAACATGGTTCAGTCTATCACAAGATCGGTTCTATGGCTCCTAACTACCATGTTATAGCATGGTCAGACATGGTCAGACTGCATCTATAAAAACAAGAATAAATAGTCTTCTGCTATATCACAACTGACATTTTTCACCAAAAAAACTTGTGCCTACTAGAATTGTTTTGTTTGAGTTATAATTATAATGTCGGTTTCTAAAATTATAAAATAAAATATAGTAAACATCAGGTAGACCCATGGGGGTTTCCAGTATTCTGGATTCAGATTGAGATTCAGATTGAGATAAACATGTTTACATCACCAAAATCATTGATTCAGGTCAGGTAAAAAATGAACTTTTTTTAGACAATGTCAGGTCCGAGATACAATTATCCATTGCATATTATATATCAAAAACACAAAATTAACGAACAAATGCAAATTAAATATACATTACATTGGCCACTCTATATACATAACATTGACCACTCTATATAAATAACATTGACCACTCTATATACATAACATTGACAACTCTATATAAATAACATTGACCACTCTATATACATAACATTGGCCACTCTATATAAATAACATTGACCACTCTATATAAATAACATTGACCACTCTAAAACATTTTGTTCCTTTGCCATAAAATGTAACCAAAACCAAACCAAACACTATACAGCCTCAACTCAAACCCAGTTATCTTGATTTCATTCGTGATGTAAAATGTTTTCTTGACATAACTGGGTCTTGAGATATTGGAATTCAGTTAACATGTTATCATCTGCAGAACAATGATAATGCATATGACATGTTGCAGTGAAAGATTGGCGGTCTTTTAAACAAGTTACACATTTTACAACACTTATGTTACTGTAACTATGTCAGTGGATCAAAGTTGTTTTTTATTTCCCGGTGAATATCTTCACCCCTTTGGTGGCTTCAGCAGGGCAATAGATTCCTCACCCTGAAATAAAATCTTGGCCAATTTAAGTACATGTAGGATGCTACTTTTTAAGAAACTATTTTCTTAATGTTGACTTTAATTAGTAACAAAATGTAACTGACCAAAAGTGTGTGAGAAAATCGGTCACTTTTGGTGATCATCAATGTGCTGATATTTACCAATAAATTGTCTCTATACCAGAAAAATGATTAGGCTGTCAATATTTATGTACCGAAAAACTGTAAAATGTGTGTAAAGACTTACAGTTGACTGTCTCAACACCAAATTCTGTAAGAAGTTGACTTATTATATTCATACAGTTGTAGTCTCATATCCCTCTCGACTTTCATCAGTGATCGTCAGCAACAATACAACGCCTGGAGAGTCTGTATATCACTTGGATAAAACAATGCAAACTCTTTCTATTTCATTAGACATTAATCCAAGCAGTCACTTTCTGCTTCATTCCCTGTTGAAGAATCTGCAATCATTCTACAGCCATGGACAACAACATCATTTTAAGAAATGAAATAATGGGAGTTTGGGATTTGTAAAGTACCATTTCTGCTTTTATATGCTTTTGTTCAAACAAATGAATAACCACATGTTTGGGGGAAGGTACCAGCTTAATTTGGAATTTGCTTCTTACTAATTACAGATATTTGAAAGTCAAATGATCTAGTCATGCTATAGCTGAAGCCTTAGAATCAGACCAAGCATGGAAACACTTTAACTGTTTTACTTTATATGCAAACTCTAAACCAAAGTTGTGTATGAATTAAGTTGGTGACTAACCTTGAAGATATTGGAAATGGGATTACATATTATTTGTTCCACCTAGCATTGTGGTACTGGTAGTAGTTGAAACGCTGGATCTTGTAAAATGTCAACGAGATATTAAAGGCTGCATTTTGTCAAATTAGTCAGGTCCACATATTACTTTGGACCAAAACATATGCCCAACATAACAGGGTTATGGACTTTACAGGGTCGAGATAAGCAGGGAAAAATTTTCATAACAAAGAAGGATTTTTCAGGACAGGACCAAAAACACATGACATAATTGAGTTCTCTTAGATAACCGAGGTCAAGATAAGTGGGTTTGACTGTATTTTGAAACTGTACTAGTTGACACTTTCATGACATATTAAATTATTAGACCCACTTTGGACTCAAACAACACGTGTTTAATAAACTAGTAGATACTGTTGTAGTAACAAAACCACTGTATTCATGCTAAACTTATGTTTAGAATATTTCTGTTACTTATTGATGATTGGATTAAAATTTACATGTACACTATTTAAATACTTGACCATTTAAATGGTATGTAATGAAATGAAACGGGGAAGACATGAGCGAATATGTCTTACATAATGCATTACATAACATAGATATTTATATGGTTAGTTCATATGCAGTGATATGAGACTCATGCTTCAATAATATTTCATATATTTCTCAACAGGCTCGAGACAGAAACACTGGAGAGTTTGCAGCAGTCAAAATCATCAAGTTGGAACCAGGCAAGTCATTTGTAAATGGTGCAGAAATGAATGAATATAAATAGTGCTACTTAATTGATCTTCTGCAAAAGGTGGAATCTGTTAACCAAATATCACAAAACATTTTCCAGTTTGATTTCCAGTATGGTTTTAAGTCATGGAACAATCAGATGTTCTGACAAAACCAGAATGAGCATATACATCACTCCCTTGATAACTCACAAACCCACTTATAATGTGTGGTCAGGCATAGATCCCATTTTTAAAACCAGAAAATACCCCCAAAAATTGATCCTTTTTTGTTGCACCAGAAGAAAATCGTAATCAAAATTGGCAACTTGAAACTTGGATATATCGCTTGTTTTAGTGTCAAAAACGGTAGATACAACATGGGAGTTTTAATCAACATTATGAAATATCAAATTTAAAAATAGGTCAATCAATGTTTCATTATATTTCCAAACAACATTTTTAGTACACTGCAACTAATGTCATGTAAGGAAATTTTGATCAATGAAAATGTCACTTACAGCTAGTGGAAGCAGTATTTTAATAAATAAATGCAAATTAAATAATTTTGTATCAATTGAAATTTGTATTTAAGTTCTATCTTTTAGTTCCTTTTAAGTGTAATCATCATAAATGCAACATGTCTTGTAATTAAACAAAATGCATCAATCTAATTTAACAGCTGTGTCTTTGAGTGTTTCTCTAAGAACCTAATTTCATTCCGACCATATTTTGAAAATGACTTGCGAAAGTATTTGTTATATTGTTGCACTGAATTAAAAGCTGGCCTACTTTGTATTATCACATTAATTATGTCTTTTGAATCAGATAAAGAAGATGGAATAAAAGACATTAAATGGCATGAAAATCCTACAAACTAAAAATCTATCAGCCTCATTCATTTGCGGGTGAACTCTGATCAATCGAACACTGTTATAATGTTATTGTGTATGTAACATAAACTATCTTAAATTAACCAACTCTTTCATAACTATGAACAAAGATAGCAAGGCAGCCAAGTGAAATGAAATTTCATAAATTAAAGAGCTTGATTTCACAGATATGGACCATTGTGGACAAACAAGTTTCAGAGAATTATTGAACTGGTACTTAGAGATATCCTCAAGGATGATAAAAAGTTTCCTTATTATTTCCATGAAATCATTAATATTGTACCAATTGAACAATACAAAAAAAAAAGTTTCACCAATGAAGATTGTCTCACAAAAATAATGTTGCGTGTTTTTTGAGAAAAAAAGTAATCTTGTTTGGTGGTGTATCAACAGTTAGTTTAGTTCCCTGCTCTATGGACTCCTGATTTGACAGGATACTATTAAACACCACTACGGGAACCAGACTCATTAAGAAAACAAATAGCAGTGATGTAACAGACAAATTTTTTTTGTATACGTGATGGTTGTTGAAACCAGTTGCAATGATCTTTCACATGTTGGACATTTTGAAACTAAATGTTATTTGAACAGAATAATGAAAAATTTCATTAGAAAAAGTATGTTATTAAAAATTATTATCGACATATTTGTAAAATGTGGATTTGGTTATTAAGCAGCCCAGTTCCCTAATACAACCCTCCTCCTCCTGCTACTCCCACCTTTCCCAGCCCTGGTTTTCTCAATTTCAAAGTGATTTTTTTCTTTAAATTTTGGAGGTCTCTTTGTAACGAAGTCTATGTTTGTGGACCCCATTGTGCACGAGTTATAGGAGAGGTGGACAGTGTGTATGGAATTTAGATGCACATCAGTACAATCCAGGTTATATGGTGCTGAGTAAGTTGAGGTATCCCAAGAAAGTACACCAAAACAAACATACAGAACAAAAATCATAGATTCCTTAAAACACTCAAAGTCTGGGGTTTTATATATCTTTTAAATGTCTAAGACCTTCAGAGCATGAACACCATCACTGGATGCATCACATGGTTAAAGGTTGCAAACATTTGTCTACATGTACATGCAGGGAGGTGTGGGAAAATCATCCAGCATGGGCTTCACACTAGGTAAATATGGTATTTATTTTATCATTCAAACATATATGGCAATGTATTAAATAAAATATATTTGAATATGGAAAGATTTGTTAATCATTAAAGTACATTTTGCTTAAAGATTCCAATTTATTTGTAGGAGATGATTTTGCAGTTATTCAACAAGAGATAATGATGATGAAGGATTGTAAACACCAAAACATTGTAGCTTACTTTGGAAGTTACCTGAGGTAAGCTCAGCTATGTGCACAGCATATATCTTTTAGCAAAAGCCTATTTCCAGTAATATATATGTGGGCACCAGGGAAGGTGTTGTTTATGTGGAGTACTCGCCCATTATTGTAAATTTGAATCTTTTAAAATGAAGTCTGATTTATCAGAGTACTCAGGCATATATTTTTAAAACTGCCTGATCTGGGTGTTGAAATAGTACAGCCATCATCAATCTG
Source organism: Unio pictorum (assembly GCA_030141615.1). Lineage (NCBI taxonomy): Eukaryota > Metazoa > Mollusca > Bivalvia > Unionida > Unionidae > Unio > Unio pictorum. The sequence continues at coordinate 783,779 of JARLTB010000031.1, read as the reverse complement.
CTGTTACTTTTTAGAACTGTACATTACTCCTTTATTGCTGGTCATGGGAAGCAATGAGCAGTGTTCCTGCAAGAAAGTAAGGCACACTGCCAATATGAAGCCACTGTGTGCCCCTTTTTAGTGCACCTATCTGATTTCTGCAAAACTTCACACTCCTTTATTAGTTAAATTGGGGTGTGTGTTGTTTTTAAGGGGTGTTTTAATTGTTTCTCAGATGTGATACAGAATCACTTGCTTCATACATATATAGTGTATGGTTGACCTCATCAGTAATTGAGGATAGAGGCCAACCTGACAAGTGTTTTATTATTTTGTAAACATTAAATAGCTAATTCTTGTCTGTGATTTTAGTTTATATTTTAACTTGTTAACCGCTGGCATCACTCTTGTGCACCAGGAGGTAGTATACTACTTTTGAGCTCAGTAGGTCATTTAAAATTCTCATATCAGAATCAGTCTTTGTGTCTGGATTTTTTTACTTTTTAGCCTGAGATCTAAACTGCACAATAACAGGCAGATCTCTGTAAAAAATTAGATAAGTTGGGGATTGGAAGTTCAAAAAAATGGCCAGGAAATGAAAATGATTTCATTATAATTTATAATACTTTTTACGTGTATATTAATATGTCTTTTTAATGATAATATGTCAGAGTATTCAATTCATTATTAAAAATGTAACTTGTAAACATTTTTCTTGTTTTAAATACATTTAAATAGAACTAAATACATTTAAATCATTATGACTTTGTGACTCATGACTTGTATATGTGGTAAAATATGCCTTTACCTTCTGCTGAACCTCTATCAGAAATTTATGACTTTGACACCTTATAGTGAGATCACCTTATAATATAGTACACGATACATTACCCCCTCGTTATGCAGACCTTGCCTCCAGTGGCTGAGTGGTCTAAAGCACTCACTGTTACTGATCACTGCTGTCTCACTTCTATGTGGGTTCGAGTCTCAGGGCTTGTCCAGTGTGGGTATGTGAGAAAGCTTGTCAGTAAGTCTCATGGGTTGGTTGTTCTTTCCTTGATTTTATTCTGGTTCTTTCTCCTCCATTCATATTGGCTGCCGTGTATAGCCTATCATGTGCTGTGTGTGTGATTGGGTTTTTTAAACATAGCTTAACAATTTTCAGTCATAGCGCTTTAATGTCTGCAGTGTAGCAGTTTATAGTGATGTCTAGCACTGGGGCATCATGTCGCAGACATGTGATGCATGATGTCCCACCCAGTCACATTATCCTGACACCAGGTCTACCAGTCCAAACACTAACCTCTTGATGCTGAATGCCTAATGAGGTAGCTGTTAGTAACAATTTTGTATGTCTTTGGTGTGACTCAGTTGAGGCTCGAACCCAGGACCTCCCGCTTCTGCGGCGGACGCTTTAACCACTAGGCCAAGGGATCAGTTCCCTATTGTGCTGAAAAATTGCACTGAACCCTACAACAACAACAACATTATAAAGATATCCGTGCAATCTTTAGAGCATTATTTGCCTCGTAAAGAAATCACCTTATAATGTAGTATAGTATGCATATCATTTTACTACGACTTCATGAAATGGGTTTCATAAGCATTCTTCCCATGATAGAAAAACACTGTATTATTATAAAGGTCTGGATCACCAGTGAGTCTTGACACATAAATTGATTGCATCCGTTGTTGTACAGCATGATTCAATTTTGGATATGATGCATTTAAAAGAAATATAATGTGTAATATTTTTTTGAATGTATACATCTTAAAGCAACTTTTGTTTTACTTGAATTAGTAATATTATGCATTCATTTTTTTCCTCTCTTTACTTTGTGCCTTATGCATGGCTTGGAATTATTTTTATTTCCATTCCACTAATTACAGTATCATCAAAAGGTTTTTACTAGTCCTGTCTAAATTTCACTGATCCGTCCACTTTAGTATTTCTCTGAATACTCACTGCAGGAAGTGCAGCACATTTAAACCATTTCTGGATCATATTTCACCTATTAAAATTCATTTTCCAGGATTTATGGCACTTTTTAAAACTCTTGGTCTTATTTACAATTGAAATCTATTCATTGTAATATTTCTGATGTTTCTATTGCAGCTGGGGAAATTTCAAAAAGTTTCACACCTCTCCAGTTGTCACTGAAACAAACCCTGAAAATGCACCATTATTCTCTTATTTGTTGGTTACCATGATCTTTTCCAATTGTCAAAGTTTTGGCATAAGCTTATGCTCTAAAATCATTTTAAATTGGTACTGTTATTTTTACTACTTTATGTATGGAAGAAAACCTGTTCTTTTCCCCAGTGGGCATTAATTTTACCTGTACAGTGAAGGGTCTTTTCAGATATTCGGTTAGCACAAGAAACAGACCAATTAGCAATGAAAGGGTAAATACTATTCTGTGCTTTGTTATATACTTTTATAACAGCAAATGGAAACGTTTACTTATCCAACAGATTTGTGAAGGCTGTGGTTTCACTGATCTGTCGGAAAATTGACTCATCTCAAATTAGCAATTTTTTTTTAATTTTAAGCCCTGCTTATATAGTAAGGTCTTCCTAATAAAAACACTAGCAGGACTAAAGTGGTCTTACTACCATGGTGGTCTTAGATATGAGGTTTATTGAATACTGTTCAATAGATTCATTTCTTTAATTATGTGATTGGTTTAGCAGATGGGATATAAGACTGGTTGGTTGTTAGGGTGGGTTTTGTTGTACATTTGTACATCTGTTTTTATATGCTACATTATTCAAAAATTTCAGGCGAGACAAACTATGGATTGCCATGGAATACTGTGGGGGAGGTTCCATGCAGGATATCTATCACAGTAAGTCCACGGGCATCATCATTTATTTATATATTAGATCTTAGCACATGTACAATGCATTTTTGAATTATCATTGCTTTAGCTGGATATTTGTCTTGATCAAGTTATTTAAGACTTTTTATAATGATTTTAGGCACAAGATGTTTTCCAAACCAAAATTATTAATTGATGATTTTTTTCCTCCCTCTAGTAAGCATGTTTAAGACATTGTCATTTATTACTTAGAACAAACATTCATGCTTCAGGTTCATGCTAAATATTGGTAAAACTTGTGGTTGTGGGCTTTAAAAATTAACTTCAGTGTTTAGTTTTCCTCCAGAAAGATTAGGTAAATAACCAATAAACTTAACTTTATTCCTAATTAGTGAACTTGGCATCTTTCAGACTTGGCCTGCATTTTATCACTCTATGGTATCAAAGGTCTAATGGCTAATTACACTGATTACTGAGTACAAGGATTTAGCTTAGCAAGCTTGAGATAATGCTTTGGACATATTAACTTGATAGAAAACACCAAGGGAAATTATCTTAAAACTCTTTATGCCAAAACTGTCAGGTTGATGGTACATTTTTAGATGTAGATTTCCATCTGTTGATGTTGAATTTCAGTATTTCTTTTTGTAAGTGAACACTCTCCTTTGTAATCTATCAAATATTTGTAATTTTAAGTGTTTATCAAAAGCAGCACATATAACTTTGTTAAAAAACATAATAGAACTTCAGAAATAGAACTTCAGGTTCAGTCTATAATGAGACTACACTGTGCCAATGGTGCTTCTGAATTTTGGTAAAAGGTCACCCAAGCTAAGAAAAGACCCTAGTAACACAGATATAGATTAATGGGGTCAATTTGCAATATCTATTACCTAACATACATTTTATGCAAATTTATATATGCTGTTGTTTTTGCAAATATGAAGGTGCCAAATTACAGTCTTTTAATTATTATCTTGAACTGGTTGTAGTCCAGGGGTTTAAATTAACTAGAAAGTGGAAATTTAATGAGTAAAGGAACTTGGGGAAAATACAGCTTCACTGCTTATTTTAAATAAGCAAATATTCAGGCTTTTTAAATTTATTTATGTGCTCTTTCTTCAGTAACTGGGCCCCTTGCAGAACCACAGATAGCATTTATATGCAAGGAAACCCTTAAAGGTCTCAAATACCTTCACAGCAAAGGGAAGATGCATCGAGATATCAAGGTGAGAAACCATTAGTAAAGTTTAAAATACTGGTCATGGTGCTTCAGAGTTTATCAAATTTTACTTTGAATGCTTATTAAGTAGATGTGATACCTAAGGTGTGTGTGTGTGAGAGGGTGTGTGTGTCTTTTTTGGGCAAGCTTGTCAGGAATTGGCACTAGTCCAGCATCTTTAGTCTTATTTAAATCCAGTCAGAAAAAAAATCTTGGTCACTAATTAAGTTAGTAACTGATATGATTGTTTTCACGTAACTTTAATTATTAAAAACTTTACTTTGCATTTGCACATTTCAAGTTTCCTTAGTAAAGAAGATAGAATTTCCAAGAAAATGTTTAATATGCCGTCATGATAAAGTACCATATATACTCATATACAAAACAGATCCAGCTGCATAGACCCATATCTATCATCACAATACACAGCAGATCTGAGTCTTTGCAGGGTTTATTGAGTAATCATTAGAACAAGTAACATATGTTCTGATGTTCCAGCACAATATATGGTATCAGATTAGCAAACATGCTAACCATTACGCTTTTTTTCACTAAATTACACGTTTTGCTTAAATGTATATGGATTGCGTTTTTTCTGTACATCCACCTTCCCAAGAAATCAATTATTTATTTTCTCGTTATTATTAACATTCCATTAATCCCACAGTCCGTATTTTAGAAAAGACTGCTTTTACGTAACTACAATAGAAGAGTATTCTTGACCGTGGACTTGTGTGCACTTTCCTAACAGTATCATGTTCTATTTTTAACCTGGTTCTACTGTTGACCTCAAATTCTATTTATAACATCTGTATGCTTAGTGAGGAGATAGTAGACTGGTTTTCTAAATTTAATCTTGATATGCAGATTCTATGTTCTCATTCATATTTGCTGCAGAACCAGTCTAAAGATATTTGGTGCTAAAAAGTATATTTTATTTAAGTCTCTTCTGCATTTATATGAGCAAAAATATCTCCTTTAAAAAATTTCCCAGATAAATTAGGCAACAAAAAATTAGCGAAACAAGAAATAACAGAATCCTTGAAATATTAAGACGAGAGTGCAGCATCACGTGACCTCTATTTCAGGCTGTGTGGAAAGAATTTTAATATTTGGCGCTAAAAGTCTTGTGATGGTTTCTAGTTGATGTGTGTAAAGCTAAAAGTGCTACATATGAAAACTTGAAACAGTAAAGGATGTTAAAATACTAGAGGGGCAAATAAATCATTGTGTATTGAAATTTTAGCATGTTATATATGGATTATGCTTTTTCTGCTTTGAATCCGCTTTTTGACTACTTGGATTACACTTTTTCCTTGTCAGGGGTTGGCATGTGTGGATTAGGGTCATTGTTGTTTGCACGTAGACTCGATAGTATATGCTTAAAAAATTCAGACTAATTGATGTTATACTCTGAATGCAAGTCAGTTGAATTGCCATTCGGCTAAAACACGGTATTGGTGCTGAGAGTAGTCTCACTCACTTAAAAAATTGAAATGTTTGATAGAACATTTCAATGAAGCTCATTATATACCCTAGGGTGTCCCCTAGTCAGATCAAGTTAGATTTAGCTTGAACATGCATGCGATTTTGTTTAACCATTATTTCAATTCTGTGGTATAACAACAGTTACAGACACTACACTTGGTGTATAACATGCAAGAAAAACAGCATGAAAACTTTAAAACTTTATTTTTTTTCACAGTAACATCAGTAACAGGATATCAACATTTAAAGTAAACAACATAACTGGAAGTGGTAAACAACTTAATAACAAAATCAAAACATCTACGACAAAGGTATCACTTAGAAAAAAACCTAACCATGAAACTTTTGCATAACAAACATAAAAGACATAGAATAATCTTATTTAGGCATTTATCTAATACCAAGAAGAATATTTAAACAAACAAAATCATTAATACTGGCCAAAAGTATTGCAAACTTCCATAAGAGTCAGAAGTACATTGTCCATAAAATTGGTTACAGACACTACAAAACTATAGCATTTCAATACAGCTGCAGAACCATACATATCTCCATAAAATTCACTTCAAAAATAATTCAACATAAACACATTGACTAGAATTATTCATTAAATGAATGTTGATTAGTTAATAAAATGATAAAACCACATTGTAACAGGTATGTGTCCAATACTTGTGTTAAAATTATGAACTGGTAAATAGCACTTGAAAGTTTAATACTAAATAGTGTTTGTAAGAGTAAAATATTGAAGTATAATGAATGTTCAATAAATCATAGTCACTAAAGTATTGTTCAACCCAAGGTGCTGACTCAAACACAGACCCATATGTGATTGATCTTAAGGGTCTAACACTACACATTAAACCTTTATTCATTGGTGAATCTCTGGCTGACCCAGTATTTCCTATTTCACAATCAGTCTGAATACACTCTTGCTGTATACTTTCATTCAGTTTGATACGCATTCTCCATGCTTGGGTTCTTTTCACAGCTTCTTTCTTCTTTCTACTTACTTCAGCAGTTTTCGGACTTCTTAAATCAACACTCTTATTAACCGATAATGCCAGGGCTGCTTTTTCTTTCTTTTTCTGGCGATACCTTTTCATTTCTTCACGTTTTTTCCTTCTTAATTCTTGTTGAAGATTTGAATCGGAAAGTGATTGCTGTTTTTTTTAGTAGTCTTGCATCTTTTCTTCTTTCTCTATCAACCCTTTTTAGCTCCTCATGTTTCGCCTTATTTTCCCTCTGTTTTTTTCTCCAGGCTTGTACCTTTAGCCTCGTCTTCTCCCTTCTAGCTTTAATCTTCTGTTCATCTTCTTCTGGCTTATCTTTGCTTCCTAAAAACAAACAACTTCATTCTCATTTTTGTTCCTCTATGTATACGGATGAAATTTAGACTTTACAAAACATACTTGTAATGAGTACGCAATATGCTTTCATACATAAGCAAACTGGAATAACCTGTAGATTCTTAAAGAAAAGTATCTGATTGAAAAAGAATTAGCATAAAACCTGATGATTATTCAATTTTCTAGCATTTACAATGATTGCACACTTTCCTTAATAATGTAAACAACAGTCGGGTCAATTCACATGTCTAGTAGTGTCTGTAACCATTTGACAATATCAGCAATGTATCCAATACTAAGTCTGAGCTCATTGAATTCTCATAATATTTCTGTTTGAATTTACTAGTCTAATGATATGGAATGCAAAAATACTCAGTTTCAATTGCATATTATAAGAAATCACTGAAAATGTTGCCTGTTATCAGAAATCTAGATGAAAGAAACTATAAATATACCAAAATATTACAAATTGCAGACAGACAATATGTCAAAATTTAGCCTTACACATCAATACTGTAATAGGAAACATAATTTGGCTTCATTTAAAAAAAAAAAAAAACAGGGATAAAGTCATAGACAGTATAAAAAGGGGATATTGGTTACAGACACTACAATTTAAGAGTGTGGTTTACCAATTCAATACAAACTTACCAGAGTTGTTCCCAGAGGTTTGCTTTTGTCGTCTTCCCATGTCTTAGGGATGTACCATGGTAAAGAACAGAAAAAGTAATTAGGCAGCTTCTTCTAGGATAAGAAATTCAGGTTACATTGTCTTGTAGTAAATTACTCAAACAGACAGTGCTGCAAGAATGATGCAATATTCAATCAAGAGAGTTATTGCATCACTTTTTTGCTCTTGGCTGCAGAGGTAAATAGATGATGCAACATTACATCACATAAGATGGAACTTTCTATTGAGAAAAACAATGTTTTAATGACAAGTAGAACAATACTTTTATCTTTCATTTTTATACCTGTTTGTGTAGTGTCTGTAACTTTTTTTATTGAGTTGCTGTTTTTTAATGGTACAATACAGCACCACCAATTTTGGCCAACTTGGACATCACATGGATACACATGAGCCTTTGTAGGATTTATACTTTTCCATAATGAAACAACAAAATTATTGCCATATAAACTTGTAAAGGTTACAGACACTGCAAAATTTAGAACTGGAAAGTTTGACAAAGAACAAGCTCTCATTCGAATATCTTGGCTAGCCATGTGATTTAAATGGTTTTACTACTTATTATAATATAAAGTCGAGTTCTAGATGTCAATAAAAGTTATAATGAATGTTATTTTGTACAAAATGTTGGCATATAACAACAGATTAGTGTTTGAATTTCGGTGTTGAAACAAAACTTCTACTGACGGTATTTTGCTTATAAAATCCATAATATTTTACCGATTTCTTTAATTCAAGAAGCAATATTTGCAGGATAGAATTCCGCATAAAACCAGACCAATAAATGCATAATTTCAGTATGATATTTAGAGAATTCTCTATTTTATATTCAAGCTTTTTTCGAGTGAGACTACATAACGCTCAAAAATGGCCATTTTTAGAGCTTGTTTCCATGCATATCTCAACAATGGGTTACACTAACCTCTTGAAATTTTCAGGAAAGTAAGAGAGGTATATGCCAGGCTTACCAATCTTTAAAATTGGTTCATATCTTGTTTAATTTTTCTATTTCATGCATATAACATGAAAATTCCTTTATCAGCACCAATACCGTGTTTTAGCCGTCTACTAATTAGGTTGTAAAGATTCATTCAGACTGCATATCCTTGTAAAAATGTTAAATTGAGATAGTAGCATTATTTTTAAATTTATTTGTTTTGTGCTTTCTTATTGAATACTGAAAATAATTATTTGAAATATCCACTAGAGTCCAGAAAAAAGTTTTTCCTGGATACTTGATTTGTCAGATAGACTGTATTCTGGTGAATAAACAGTAATCATTTCCAATACACTGTTTGACACATCACAGTGTAAGTAAGCCAAGTAAACATATTGGTTAGCATTTGTTGCATAGCTGTAAACATATGACAAGCTTTCTTTTGAAAAATTCCCATTTCCTCTTGCCATGGCAAGTTAATTTTCACAGAAGGAGTCGTATATCCAGATACAGTTATCCTGAAATCGGATAGTATGTGTTATGTGCTTAGGTAGAAAAGGGAAAAATGGGCATGTAGAAGTAATACTATGAAATTCACTTAACTACATGTACATCTCAGGATCTTTCTGTCTCTGAATTCAGTCATTGTAAATTTCAGCACATTTTCCCACCCAAGCTGCTAGTCAAAGTCCTTTGAACTTGCCGCCCAGTTATTGCGTCATGTTCTTTTGATGTACTCTAATAAATACAGCAGGCAGAACTGGCTGTATTTTAACCACTGAATTATGTCACTGTTCAGCTCGGCAGTTCACTTTGATGATAAACAATGTACTTAAATTAATTGATTTATACATTCTGGTGAGAATCTTTTATTAACCGCCGCATTGGCTGTTGCTTAGTTGTGTATGAAATTAAGAGAACATATATCGGAGATTATTAGAGCAACGATTGTATTTGGAATGCATTCAAGACAAACACAAAGTAGACACGATGGCTTCATTACTTAGGAATCAGTAATTATAATATTGACACTTATGAGCTGTAATTTTTCAACAATAAACAAAGATCAAAGTTCTCAGTAGGCCCAGCAATTGGTTCATATTTCCGACGTTTATTTTGGCACAAAACTAGAAGAAATTTGATAATACATTTTCTACACATTCTTCTTCGCACTGTTTAGACAAATATGAGAATGATAATTAAACTCGTAATTTTTTTTTTCATACTTAAATTTTTTTTTTTTTGGTCTTTGAGAAAAATACCTGTAATAAATTACCCGAAATTTCGGGAGCCATGCCACGACCGGGTTATAGCGGAGCGGGTTATAGCGGGGTCCCACTGTAGTAGTTTTGAGTATCTTGTTGTCACGATGTCACTCGGTGTCTGCAGCATGATGATACTCCAGTGCTAAACATCACTATAAACTGACACACTGCTGACATTGTTGCTATATGATTAAAAGATTGTTAAAGCTAAAATTCAAACATATACACAATTGCACACTGCAAGTGAATTATTATGTAGTGTCTCTGATGTAGAGCTGTTGTTCAGGGATGGGCTGACTGGACTGAGAAGACAGCATTTCAAGTGAAGTTTTTTTAGTTTTCAGTAATTTACATAAATATACTACATGTATTTTCTTTATAAAATATCCCTTTTTTTCTCTCAACTATTTCAAAAAGTAGCCTTAATTATCCCTACTGTTTCTGAATGGTTGCTGTAAAGACTGAACAATGATATGAACACCACGCATCTTAACTGTCTGGAACATATAAATGAACATGGGTCTTAACTGTCATGAATAAGTAAATGAACAATGGTCTAATTGTCCACACCATTGGGTCAATGACAGTAACCAGTCCAAAATATTTCTGCCACAATGCCACGGTTTCCCTAAAAACTAAACTGGACATTTAAAATGATAGAAGATGTCAGCTTACGTTAGTTTAGGTAAGGAATGCAGCCTTTTTGTTTTAGCTATGTTTGGTAAGACCAAGTAATGTGCAGTACAATTGCCTCTTTAACTGGTTATTTATATCAAGAATATCGGCACTTATTCATTGCGTGAAATGGTTCAGTTTTTACAGAAAGATGGTTGTAGACTGGGTCTTTAAATTTGTAGTTTGTGGTAACAACGAAATACACCAAAATTGATAAGCCATGAAAATAAAAAAAATGAATTAACAGTATTGTGTACTTTATATGGGTGTTTATAAGAAGAGTTAAGCTGCATACCACACATACCCTGACCTGCTCTATTACAATGGAAAAGGGAGATCTGGGTCAATGCTGTTTGTTAGGAGTAATCAGTTGAACAAAAAGTATAGACCCTGGTCTGCCAGCACATGATGTAATGGCAGGTCAGCATCTATTGTTTGCAGTAGGACTTATATTTCAGTCTATATAGTAAATCTTTTAATTGGAATGTATATATTCAAACAAATTTTATTATAGGGAGCTAACATTCTCCTCACAGATGAAGGAGATGTGAAGTTAGGTAAGTACAAATTTGAATAATTTTGCCTTGAATTGTTAATGTTATATGTAAGTGTTCAGAGAAGAATTTGCATATTGAATGATGAATGTATTTGATAAAATGAAAACCAGATGCAAAATTATGACTGCATGAATGTTTTTGATACAATGAAAACCAGATGCCAAATTATGACTGCATACAAAATATATTGTCAGCATGATAATTATTATAATATGAATGTTGGATTCAATATAAGTCAGATGTAATGAACAAGGTACACACCTTTATCATGATGAAAAATTACTGTTGAGGTCATTTGTAATGTACCAATCCATATTTAAATTTGCTGCAACATACACTAAACACTGTTACCACATTTTCCTTTTCATTCACTTCCCAAATTATCAATTCTCGAATGATCCTGTTGATGTTTTTGTTTCCTTGCAGCTGATTTTGGTGTTTCTGCACAAATAACAGCGACCATGTGTAAAAGAAAGTCTTTCATTGGTACTCCATACTGGTATGTGTATTTGTTGCTGTCTTTATGTTTAGTGTGTTCCATCTAAGATGCAATCGGTAGTTTCTTTTAAAACAGAAACATTATTTTCTGAATGCATTTGTAGTGCCATGCAACTCCTTTTACAAGGAAGAGGCTTCAGATCTTATTCTACTGTCTTCCCCAAATGTGCAAGTTTTATAAAGTTTTATACAGACTGCAGGTTGTGCTAGTGAGATAAAGGGTAGCTGTTCATATATTTTAAATCACTCTCACATTTTGAGATCATATGATAGAATTGGTGTGCATGATCACCTTCCCAAGTGTCAGTGTGTGCCAGTGGGAAGAGGGGTGGGGGAAATGGAATGAGACCCCTGATTCATACCCTGGGAACATCAAGTTGTAGCTCCTAGGTAGTAATTTAGAAACTGTGGAGATCCACACCTTAAAAATATATGTACACTAATTCAGCATCAAAAGACTTACAAGTGGCATTGACCCAGTGATTCATTCAGACTCCCTTGGACTTGATCCATGGGTCATAATTTGAAAACTTTTGAAAATCGCTCCCCCTAAAACTATGCTTACTGAAAATGAAGATACAGATTGAGATGTTCAGCTAACATTTGCCCGACACATCTGTTATTACTCCATTGGACTTTACCCTAGGGGCACAGATTTATGGGGTGGGAAGGACAAAGTTGGGACATCTGTAATTAAATTCCTGAACCAGTTTTGGTTATTTACATATTAGAGCAATCATTAATCAAGAAGTTACAGGGTCAGAAATGCAAGATAAATCTGAAAGACCCTCTCATAAGCCCTGGGTTACCAATTAACTTGATTTGCTATAGATCTGCCCAGGAAGATTCCAGCCATCCCGGATTCTCTCATGCAACCAAGGTCACAATTGTTCCATTCCTGTCCATACTTGTCTCTTCACACTTGAATCTTGTCCAAGCAGCCTTGCGAAACAATTTATACTTTCAAATGCGGCAAGAATCTTGAGTAAGAAGGTGCTCCAGTTTGAAAGCTTATGAGGGATAGAAGCTTCAGTTTTGGAGTTCCATATCAATCCCTCAATTGCCAAGTTTTATCTCGCACTTACCGAAGAGTAATAGTTGGCTCAAATTACTTTCAAAGGTTATTGTTCCATGATACTAGCCAAATTCTGGCATCATGTTAGACATAATATCAGGATTGATAAAGATCTATCAGATCTTTTTGCCAATTGTGATCTCAGTCAACCAAAATCTTTCCCTCAGTTTCCAAAATAGAATATGTCCTGGGTTTTAACATATTACAATTTGAGCATTTAGCCAACACTTTGCTAAAGTTAATGTCCTACAAAAAAATGTTTCCTTTTGTTTCAGCATGCATACTGAATGAGCTTCATGACCTTTCTGTCAACCCTATCTTCATTTCAGTTCAGAGAGTTAAGTTTTTCACGTGACACAGCTAGGCTTTGTAGCCCAAATAATAGGTTCTGCAGGGGTTGACAACCTTTTTTAGATAGCATGCCACTTTTTCCACATTAAATACAAAATGAATGAGTGCATGCCACCAGTAAGAAAGTAACACTTTTAAAATTAAGATTTTTGGCAGCCTTTCGCATGCCACAATATCTTTTGACATGTCACCTTGTGGCATGCATACCATAGGTTGCTGACCCCTGGTTACGGTCTGTTAAGTAGTCAGAGTCATCATTTGCTTGCTACTTTCCTCAGGTAAAGAACAGTGGCCATGCAAGATCCTGTTTGGCACTCAAGCACTAATTGAAATGTACAGAGATAAGACAAACACCCTCAAGCCCTCGCATCATGGCAGAAATGGTTTATACACTTAGTATACTTGGAGGCTTACAATATCCCTGAAGATTACTACTCTTGAGATTAAAGTGGTCTCTGTGAGCCTCGCATTTAAGCATAACAATTTGATTTGAATTATAGTAGAAACTTTTGAGCTGTTGGCTGTCATACAGAGTCAACATTCTCAAGTTTTTATTCGCGAGATTAAGCATTGCTGAGGTAAACCTTGAATCTGCTTGGTCTGGTGGCGGCAGCCCAGTTGACCACCAGATCTAATTCAAATAACCACGGTAATTATGACTATTTTAAAACATTTGGCAATCAAACATTCATTGTTTGTGGTTAAAGCCAAATTGCAGTATGGTAAATTGTGTCCATTTTAAAAGATTTGGCAATCAAACATTCATCATTTCTAATCGACTGATTTGCAGTGTAAAGTCTTTAATGACCACTATTGTAACATATTTTCCAGGCTGAAGGAACATTTTGGGCATCAAAGATTTATTTTGAGGTTGAAATAATGACAAAAGAGATTAAATTGATGCAAATGTACTATATATCATTTAATCACTTTTATTAATTTGAAAGGAAAGTAATTTGGAAAACTAGGGAATTAATACAAAAAATACTGGTATATAGGAGTTAACACGTAAGTTAAATGAGAGCAAGATTCAGAATGTAAAATATTTTTGCAGCTTATTCAAACATGTTTTGTTTCATGAGAGTCCCAGGAAATGGTGATAGTTTTGCTTCTTAATGTTATCTTAAATATACTATCACCAAAGGAGATAAGATTAACTCGTTTGTTTTAATACTACCACAACATTAAGTACTTTCTACTGTTTTTGTTTCTCCCTTTAAAATTTTGAGTTTGCTGATTTGGAGGATGAGTAAAACTGAACACGAGATCCCAAAAACACGAGATCCAAGAAACAACACACTTTACATAATTTTATCATTTAGAACAGGTTAACACTTATTGTCAGTGGCAGTACACATACATAATGAAGAGATGTGGATAGTTTTTACAACAAAAAAAACCCCACCAGAAATGCATCTAGATTTTTTTTATACAATGAAAGCACTGAAACATTATTGTGAAAATATAAATTGAAACCTATTTTACTAAAATCACTTCAAGTTATAAATTGAAATTGTAAATTAGCATATAAGTATATAATCCTGACAAAATAGTATGGAAACAGGATAATTTTCATTAGCTATAAATGGTGGCCAGTATTAATGGTGGAGGAAGAACCACTGACCCACGAGAAGCTACTGGCAAGCTTTCTCACATACACATATTGGCTGAATTTTAGACTTGATACCACACATGGAGAGTGCTTTAGACTACTCGGCCACTTGGGGTCCCTCCTGTATGACACCACTCTAGTTCTTTAGCTCAAAGACCATTTGTTTGTATTGCTCTCTATCCATTTGTCTGCTCTTGCATTCACCACCTATTTGTGAACTCAAAATTCATAATTTCTGATGAAACAATTGATTACACTTTGTAAGTATATCTATATCTTTTGGATCTTTGATGAGTTTGATCATAAAAGAAACCCAAGCATATTAATGAGGTGCTTTAGCATCGGATATGTTGAGGTTGCAAAATGTTTGGGGTCATATTATCAATCATCAAGATCTCAGATGAATTTCATTATTATTGACATCCATACATATTAATGAGCAAATCTTTCATCTGACTGGCAGAGCTTGCAAACATTCTAGAGACAATATTTGTTAAAGTTTTTATATGTAAGCTTATGTCATCAAGATCTCACATGAGTTTTACTGGGAAGAGACGTCCAGTTAGTAGAGACAATACTGTATAGTGCCATGAGTGCCATGCTGCTTTATGACCAGTTAGTGTCTTTGTGCCCAGTTGCTACTAAAGACCCAGGGCACCTGATAGCCATGATAGGGCCCAATTTATTATGGATCTTGCACCATACAAGCCAATTCCATGCAATGCCACCACCAACCAAGAATGATCAGCTTCATCATGTCTTATTTCCGGTACCATCTGCAACTTAGTTCAGGTCCAGACATCCAGAGACCAGAAGAATCTTTATGGAAATGGAGGTCTCATTTTGTCAGATAATTCCACAGTGATAAATTCTCTCAGAAGGCATTGTAAAAAAAAAAAAAAAAAAAAAAGATTCCCAGACCTTTGCATTCTTCTTTGTTAATTTGTAATCTGGGTCATCTACAACAAATCCATCATCATATTCCAGGCTGACTGCAGGTATTAGCAAACTCATTGTATGAAAAACTTTAAAATATGAGATACTTGCAGCTGATTCAGAATTAAGAGGTTAGTGTTAGGACTGGTTGGTCTAGTGTCTGGATAATGTGACTTGGTGGGTCACCATGCTGCCTGTCTGTAAATGTCAGTCTCATTTTGCCCCAGCACTAGATTTCATTTTAAACAGCATCACTGCAGACATTGAAGCAATATAACTGAGAAATTGTTAAAGCTACATTAAAAATCCAAATCACACACACGCGCGCGCACACACACACACACACACACAGACACACACACACACACACACACACATTACCTTGCTCAGAGGAGCAGACTTAGTACAAAAACCCCTTAATATTTTTGCTCAGATTTTAAATTGTATTATAATAAATGTAACTAATATGATTCTGTCCATCATTTTGCTATTTACAAGTATAATTTTCTTCATGCATAATGATAATTTCATTTTTATCAGCTGTGAATGATTCATTATTATATTTATGATTGACAGCACTCGTTGATATAAACTTACAATTTTATATTTATAATTGACAACACTAGCTGACATAAATTTCTATTTTACATGTATGATTGACAACACTAGTTGACATAAACTTACTATTATTTCATTCATAGGATGGCCCCAGAGGTTGCAGCTGTAGAAAGGAAGGGTGGTTACAATCAACAGTGTGACATATGGGCTGTGGGAATCACAGCTATTGAGTTTGCTGAACTACAGCCACCAATGTTTGACCTTCACCCCATGAGGTATCAAACGACTACTTTATGATATTTGCTTTGAAACATTAAGGCTGTATCTACTTTTGTACCATATATACTAGCTTACAAGTCAAACTCTCTTTTTTTTTCTTTACTGAAAATTATATTCTTGTTGAGTAGGGGTCATCTTATAACAGGGTTCGTACGGTCTTTGAAGGTCTTTGAGAGTTTGGGAAAAATGAGATAGCATTTTCAAGGCCTTGAAAGTTTGGGAAAATCGAGCATATTACCCTGAGGTCTTTAAAAGTCTTTGAAAATTGAAATAAACCCCAATTTTTTAAATTTCTTTCCAGAATCACAAATAAAATTATCCGAGGTTGTTCGATTCAGATGTAATTTAGTTATCCTGGTTTCTTTCTTTTGATGACCCGTTCAGTTTAATTGCCGCCGCAAAAACAAAAGAGGCTTTATTTGACCATCCAAAGTTGGCCTCGGCGGCGACTTCAATCGCACATGCACTCTTCATCAAAGCAAGACGGCTACACACTTCATCAAAGGAAGTTAGAAATAAAATTGCCTAAGGTCGTTAGCTTCAGATGTAGCTGGTTTTCCTGGCTTCTTTCTTTTGATGAATCGTTCAATTTGATTGGACGAGTCCATCAGCTTTGGCCAATCAAAATGTTCATTACACTATTTCACTCAACGTAGAAAGTAACACGCTCGAAGATTCAAAATTTGTTTAGTCGATTTACATCTTCAGTGTTTAAAAATGCCAGGTCTTTGCTCTGTCAACGCTATCTGGCTTGAACAAGAGAAATACAAGGAATGGCTGCAAAAGGATAAATTATGTAAACGAAAGGCGTTTTGTACATTGTGTAAAATTAAGACGATCAACTTGGCTTCAATGGGAGAAGGAGCCTTTCCTTTACAAGTCATGCCAAAGATAAGTTGCAAATTAGTAACTACATACTGTTCAATTAGTGCAACAAAGATGCAGAAGTATAAGCTATTGGTAGTTTTGGGCAAAATACTCTTCGGGTATAAAATAAGATATTGTTTTAGTTTGATGATTTGGGAGATACGGCAGAAGAGGGCCCGTTTAAATTTACTTATACTGTCGGTTTATTTAACATGTTTGAGGGACAAAAATCATTTTCAAAAATTTTGTTCTACATAATAATGTTCCTTGGTTTAATATAGAAACATCCATTGTAATAAAATTCAATTCACAGATAAACAGTATTAAAGTTCGCATGCGTACACTATATTATAGTTAAGCAAGAGTTGTTTTTAATTTGTGAGTAAAAATTTTTTTTAAATGGCTTTAACATGTGCTGTGAAGCTTTAACTGTAGGATGTCAAGTCATTTGATTAGGCAAATAAAAAAAAAAGAATTAAAAAATGTGTTACCAGTTGACGGCATGTCCCCGTTTCTCATTGCCGACCCTCGACTTTTTCCCCAATGCTATAAAAAAAAAAAATTTGTTTAAAAAAAATCACATTGCCGAAATTGATTTGTGTATCTCTAGTCTGACTATACATCACCGTTTGTTTGTACCCCTAAGTTATCCAATCGGACAATCATCCCTTGACATGCTTCAATAGAACAGATGACAGCCTTGATGAAGTGTTTTATTCTATCCTTTCCAAAAGAAAGGAATATGTGGAACTTTGGAATGTTCTCCAGAAAATGTTGTTGTCACATGGGCAGGCAACAGTGGAGAGAGGATTTTCTGTCAACAAACAGGCATCTGTTGAGAACCTCAGCAGAGAAAGCCTCAGAGCTCAAAGGCTAATCATTGACACAATGAGAAAAGCAGGTGGACCTTTGGAAATCATCATTAGCAATGAAATGATGACATGCCTCCTCTGCAAGACATAATTACCATGCCTATCTGGATAAGAAGAAAGCAGAGGAGAAGGATGAGAAGAAAAACCAAAAGGGAAAGAAACAGGAGTTAGCCTTGGATGAAATGGAAGAACTTTAAGCCAAAAAGCTGCGTCTTGAAGCTGACATTGCCAGTCTACATGCTTCCTCTGTACAGAAAGCAGAAGAGGCAGAGTTAAAAGGACTCATTGTGCTTGTCACAAAGTCAAATGCTCTTAGGAGAAGAGCAGAGGAAAAGATGACAGTGGTGGCTCTCTTTCCAAAATGATTGAAGAGGAAAAAAATCAAATATAATAATGCATTTAAAGCAGTGCTGATGTCTGTTAAGAGAACAATTTATTTTGTATTAAATCTGACACGTATGTTACATATTTCTGAGAAAAACAACGAATGTTAACCTATCTTCCAGATCATTATAATGCAATTTTAGGAAATTAATTATAGTTTAACTTTAATTAGTAAACAATATTGTAGTATTTCATTTTGGCATTCGTTTTCTCATATAACCTGTATACACAATGTTAGCAAAAATAGGTCTTGGAAATCTCTGTTTGTGGTCTTTGAAAGTTTGGGAAAAGTCTTTGAATTTATCATTCATAGTTAAGTATGAACCCTGTATAAGTGTGACGTACAATTTTGATAATTCTAAGGGTAATGTTGGAAATAAAATATTGTTATATCTTCATGCCACTATTCCTATCTATGGTATGCACTGGTTTCATGAAAATATACCATAAGTTAACTGCCTTCACATTTTTTGGCTACAATCCATTTTCAATTCACTGAAGTGCTTTTTCATTGAAAATAATTGGCTTTCAAATTTTTTTGTGGGATAACATAGTTTGCGTCATTGGTAGCCCATCCGACTATCACACTTATTGTTGATATTTCCACCACTGATTATGGTAGTGTGTTCTATTCTGTATTCATAAGCACACAATGCAGTCCTTCTATTGATTATCCCTTTTCCTTGCAATGGAGAAAAATAAATGGTATACCTGGAAATTAGAAATTTCAGTTATGGTAAATAATATCATAAAATCAAGAGGTATCATCAGGGATACAATATAAACTATATTTTATTGTACTAAGAAACATTAAAGTATACAACTGATATCTTACATCTTCCACAGAAAATTATAAAAGTCTATTCCATATTTTTCAACATCATGCTTTTGGAATACAGTTTTCACTCTTTACCTGCAGGGCTTTGTTTCTAATGTCTAAAAGTGGATTCAAATCACCTCAGCTTAAAGATAAAAACAAATGGTAAGTGTAAATTTGTTAAAACTTTTCATGACCGAAAAATTGTGCAATGTATTGAATAATTTCAGTACAAATATTTTGT
Source organism: Unio pictorum (assembly GCA_030141615.1). Lineage (NCBI taxonomy): Eukaryota > Metazoa > Mollusca > Bivalvia > Unionida > Unionidae > Unio > Unio pictorum. The sequence goes on along the minus strand of JARLTB010000031.1, from coordinate 764,304 downwards.
AGATCAAAATATTGTTTGCCAGTTACATTTATCATTAGTAGCAAGCAATATTGAAATGTGGAGTGTGAGTACTAAATCTACTTAGTAACAATAATAATGGAAATCATTGAATTACCTAAAGTTTATTATATTTCTAAATACCATAATTGCCTGCCTATAAAACAATAGTTTCTGACCAGAAAATCTTAAGCTTCATACTCTGAATCAACTTATGTCATCTAAATTGCTTTATCATATTTCTCTCTCTCTCTCTCTCTCTCTCTCTCTCTCTCTCTCTCTCTCTCTCTCTCTCTCTCTCTCTCTCTCTCTCTGTAAATCATTTTTTGAGTCAGCGTCATTGCATTTGTAGCTAAAAGTACGTAATAAATTTAAAATACTTCTTGTTAAAAATATTAGGTACTTTTATTTATATTTAATGATCCTGACTGGTAAGGTTACTGAATTACAGGTAGGATAAAATTTGCGATGCGCTGTGGAATAAAGTGAGAAACAAAATCTGAGGTGTTGATCTGGCTTCATCTTATACTCATCCTCAACTTATATAAGGATGAAGGATGGAAAATTTGCTGATTCAACTTATTCTCCACATCAACGTATAGGCCGAAAATACAGTATAATTGTACTTTGAATGTTTTTTCTCTTAATCATATGTAAATTTTTAATTTAGCAGCAGTAATAATAATCTGATTTGTATGAAAATATACGACAAAGATGAGTTGAATGTTATAAATTTATCAAAGCATTTTTGCTAATATTGTATTGTTTTCCCGAACAGGTCACATGTAATTCAGCATTTTATCAAGGTTGCATTGACCAAAAATCCAAAAAAGAGACCCACAGCTGACAAACTTTTAGAGGTATATTTGTTGTTAATCTACTTTTCATAGAACTTCTGCATATTCCTCCTCAAAAGATTCCATCTGTCTGAAAACAAAAATGAACATAACAATTGTTTGATATACTTCATTTTCTGATGTCTGTATGCAAGGTAAATATTCGATGTTTGAAAAATGTTCTAACTTTGGAAATTTACAGTCTGATACATTCAACTCTACGATTTAAGAGGTGATTATTGGAGGCAGGAGCCACGTGGGTCAGTGGTTAGAATTCTGGATATTTGACAGAAAGGGTGTGAGTTTAAATCCTACGATTCAAACAGTCCATGTTGATTCATGGTGTGTCCATGGGCAAGGCACTTTACTCCAATTACTTAACACTAAACCAAACCAAGGCCAATTTCAGAATCTTTACCTGACATGAACCAAAATGTGATATGGAACATTAATAGCCTTAATTGAAGAAATTAACTGTAATTATCATCACAAGTATTAATAGAGATAACAGTATATGCACTTCATCACATTAATAAAAGGGCATTAAAATAAACCCACTTACAACGTGTAGAGTTTTGAATATTAGAAAGTGGTGCTGTGTCAGATCTCAAGACATTCTATTTATGTAGTAACATCAGATTTTCAAAATTATTGATAAAGTTAAAGCTAGTTACCCTAATGAAATTACTTGAATTAAAGACATTTATTTTGATATTTGCCGCAGTATTATTAGAAACAGTGGTGTTTATAACTAGCTGTTAGTACTGTTTGCTTTCTATTTATGTCATTTTGCTCATTATTCCCACTATGAAAATGAAGTCATATGGACATCGTTGTTTTGCATATCAGTGCCTAGCAACATGGAATGAATGGCCTGTTGAGATTAGACACAGTGATCCCTTTCAAGAGTGCTCTTGAAACTCACCTTTTTTTGACTGCAAGAACAAAGTTAAAGAACAAATAATGTTTCCTACCTTAAATATTTTCAGTATTTTTTAAAAATGTTTTCTTTTTTCATGGTTTGTTTTGTTTTTTGTAGTCATATCATTATATATGTTGTAAAGCGCTTAGAGCTTCTAAAGATTAAGCTCTATCCAAAATCCTCATTATTATTATTATAACTAGATGTTATTGGTATTTGCCAGTGAAGTTGTGAGGGACGTAATTTAATCACTTTTCAATATGACAGCATCCATTCCTACAAGGAGATCTGTCCAGGCGGTTGACAAAGGAGATCCTAGACAAAGTTCGTAATCCAGCCCACATGTACGAGATGTCAGGAGATGATGAAGATGGGGTCAGTTGTATTTTTCTTGATCATTAAATGGGAAGAACACCCCTCCACAAAAACACACACACACACACACACACACACACACTCACACACACACACACACACACACACACATCTGGACAGCAACTTTTGAAGGATCTTTATTTTCTAATTTAAAATTTAAATCTGCTTATAGTCATTCAGTATAAAATTATTCAGGTGAAAACAAAAATTAATTATGACAGTCATACAGCAGTAGTAGAAAATTATTCAGGTGAAAACAAAAATTAACAAGGACAGTCATACAGCAGTAGTAGAAAATTATTTAGGTGAAAACAAAAATTAACAAGGACAGTCATGCAGAATTTGCTAAAATTGAAGTGAAGGGTTAGAAACTTGTTTAGAATCTCTCCTTATCACAAACCATGTATGGTCATTTATTGGTACAGAGTTTAAATTTTAGATAACAAAATTTATCACCTTAAAAGTTTTGGTAACTTTGATACAATACTTGTTCTGTGCAAGTGTTTGTTTTGTGAATCCTAGAAAGACTACAACTATATTGTCTGGGTATCAACACATGTTATTTTTATTATCTATCCATCTGTGATAAGGTGGAGCTTATTATGTTATGTCAGTCTGTTTCCAATTTCCTTTCCACACAGAAGTTTGAGTTCTCCACCATCTACAGTTGACACACTTTGTAGATGGCTTGTATTTGTGAGAAGGAAGGACCCGAATAATTTGCATTCATGGTCAAAAGGTCATGGTCACTGTGAATAAAAGTAGAAAAATGTTTCCACAGAAAATGAAAGCTGAACATCACAAGACCAAACTTTGTAAATAGCTTACATCTGGGGTAAGAAAGAACCTAATTGATTTCAAGTTGAAAAGATGAAAGGTCAAGATTACTGACTAAAAGAAGAAATATTGTTTCCACAGAGTGACATTAGTTGTACATTGTATACCTACCAGACATTATGGATTGCCTGGATTTGCAGTAAGGAAGAAACCTGCAGAATTTAGAGTCAGAAAGTCAAGATCGACTTGACAGAAAGAACAAAAATGGTTTCTATGCAAGAAGATAAATTCTACATCATAGACTTGTACCAGATATTATTGGATAGTTTGCACTAGTGATAAGAAAGAAACATATTGATCAAAAATTCAAATGACAAAGTCACATTGACTGCAAGAAGAAAAATGATTTGTGTAGCATAAGAGTTGTTTTACATTACAGACCTAAATGCAGATGACATGCACATAGGATAAGGAAGAAAATTATTAATTTGGAGACTTAAAAATGGGGAGTGTGTTTAATGTGCTATTCATGATGCTCATGTTTGAATGATACTTTGTTGTGTAAATTAGTCATGAAGGTTCATTGCAGTTAATTAAGCAAACATTTAGTGTAATAAATTCAATATTATTGATACGGTGACCAATCTGTCAAGTCAGTATTTTTTGTTTTGCAGGTCATGCCAAATGTTCCACAGAGAATATCATCAGCAAAGTCTGCCAAAAACAACCCAGCAAGAAACAGCATAGAGCTCAGAGGTAGGATTGTATCTGTATTTTGTATTGATCTCTGCATCTTTAACTCAGTGTTTTAAATACGTTCATGCTGTTAGATATACATTGTTTAATATGATGAAAGACTTGAGGTTGTTCTGTTTCAGATGTTAGATTTAGCATTGAAATTCACAAAAGTGGTTAAAATGTCTTTTCATTTCTTTTCCAGTGAATATTCCTAGTCACATGCCAGAGGTATGTACATTGTTATCAGACACTTTAACATTTTGGATTCTAGGATGGATTATATCTTTGCCAGGGATTTCAGAAATTTACATTGAATTTGTTCTAGCAGCAGATCTGTCGACCCTGAAACAGATAATTTTGCAAAATCTCCATTTTGTTTGTATTTCATTGGATTATGATCATTAAGTATTTCATCTGTGTTCCATTCACATTTTAATCATTAAGCATTTCATTTATATTCTATTAACATTTCAGCCATCATCTCTATTTTTGTTTATGGTCTCTTACAAAAATTGGTTCATACAGCTGCCTAACTTGGTGCTCAACATTAAGAGGTTAATATTATGACTGGTCGGCCTGTCATATCTGTCTTATCTTTAGCACGCTATAACAAAATGAAAATACATAAAATTCAAAAGATGAAACTGAATTTACAATAAAAAAAAAATTAACACTGCAGTTGCAGTTGATGGAAAGTATAGTTTTGAGTATTTTTCAGTGAGTTTTATTTCTTATTTCATTTTATACAAATAAGAGTTGTATAGATACAGATGCTGTCATCACATCAGTGGTGATAAAATGTCATGGCTTATAATTTGTGAAAAAATTTGCAGTATAAAGAACCCGAGTCCAAATTATCGTGAAGAAAGACTTTTTGCCATATAAATTCATTAGTAGCACAAAATACAGTATTATGTTTTCATATCCAGTCGTGAAATACATTTATGTCATTGTCATTTCTGTTTATCATCCATCATTTAGCATTCTCCATTTTGCATTTGCACTCTACTTCAGATTTCATTCATCATGTCATTTGCATTTATTCTGCATTTCTGTTTATCATCTATCATTTAGCATTCTCCATTTTGCATTTGCACTTCAGATTGCATTCATCATATCATTTGCATTTATTCTGCATTTCATTTGCATTTTGAATTCAGTTTTCATTTCAAGAGTAAAATTACTTGTTTCATGGGTATATACATGTACATGGAACATTTGCATCATCTCGGAATTGTAGCATGTTGATATTTCTATTGGCCTCTCAGACTTCTGTATTTTCTATTGAAACTGGATGAAAATATTAATAATAAAAGTACTTTACAAAAACACCTCAGTGGTTGCATTGTTTCCTAAAATATTGAATGATTTCTCAAAAACCTGACCGAATGGCTGAGTGGTCTAAAGCGCTGTCCGTTACGGACCACTGCCATCTCACCTCTGTCTGTGTGTGTTTGAATCTAAGATTCGGCAAATGTAGTTATGTGAGAAAGCTTGCCAGTAGCTTCTCTTGGGTTGGTGGTTCTTTCTGGGGGTTGTCCGGGTTCTTCCTCCACCATTAATACTGGCCGCCATGTATAGCCTATATTGTGCTGAAAAATGGCGTTAAACCATCAAAAACAAACAAAACAAAACAAACAAAAAGCTGAATGGATATTCAGCATAGATATACAGTAGAACCTGTCTTGAAAGACCACCCCTACTGCCAAATATAGTGGTCTCTCGAGACATGTGGTCTCTCATAACAGGTTGTAACACTATAATCAATAAGCCTGCATGGAAATTTGTATGGTCTCTCAAAACAGATGGTCTCTCAAGACAGGTGTTACTATATATATATATATATATATATATATATATATATATATATATATATCCAACAGAAATTGGATCTGCTTATTTCACAAATGTCCCTTGTTTATCATTTGAAATTTTCTTGCATGTTGCAAAAAAAAAAATATTAAGTAGCTTGGAAAATAAATCTGTATAGCCAGTGAAATACTTTTAGCTGAAAATGAATACAATTTTGGTGTTTACTTTACATGTATTTGTAAATATCTATAATATGTGTATGCTTATGATGCATTTGGTATGTGCAAAGGTTGATTGTAGCTGATTCATACTTCATCACAATTGTTTGTTGTATTCAGTCTCATTTTGTAATTTGTTTCTTAAACAGTTGGCTTATTATTCATGTGGCTTTTTGTGCTATGTTCTTCCTGGAGGCCTGCAGTTCACATGGCATTTATGCTCAACCCTCTTTATAGGCCTGTCATTGACATGGCTTTTGTGTTCAGACCTTGTTGGAAGCCAGTTACTGACAGTGCTCTTGTGCCCAGCCCTTTTTATCGGCCTGTCACTGACATGCGTCTTGTACCTAGCCCTTCATGTGGAGTTGCTCATTGTAACTGCTTGTTCATTATTGAAAATGGCCAGAAAAGCACATTTAAATTATACAGATTTGTCTGGTATGCATTACAAAGTATAACACGTCAATAATTTTTTTAAAATATGGTATGGATGGATTGATTCCTTGTGAATATAAACAGTACATATTTAGCTGCATATCCGAAATTGGTTGGTATACTACAAACATTAATTGTTTGGGTCAAGGAATGGATAAGATCTGACTCGGTTGTGACAACCATAAAAGTGCTGTACAAAAACACTTCAGTGGTTTTAAATTTTAGTCAGTGACAACTAGCTAGTTGTAGCAACTATAAAAGTGCTGTACAAAAACAAATCAGTGGTTATGAATTTTAGTCAGTGACAACTGGTTAGTTGTTTCAAAAATAAAAGTGCTGTAAAAACACCTCGGTGGTTATGAAATTTAGTCAGTGACAACTGGTTAGTTGTTACAACCATAAAAGCGCTGTACAAAAACACCTCAGTGGTTATGAGTTTTAGTCAGTAACAACTGGTTAGTTGTAACAACCATAAAAGTGCTGTACAAAAACAAAAAAGTGGTTATGAATTTTAGTCAGTAATAACTGGTACAAAAACACCTCAGTGGTTATGAATTTTAGTCAGTAACAACTGGTTAGTTGTAACAACCATAAAAGTGCTGTACAAAAACACCTCAGTGGTTACGAATTTTAGTCAGTGACAACTGGTTACAAATTACTTCCATGAATTTGACTAAATTTGAAATGGTGATTTCCATTTATTACAATACTATTTCAGTGCTAGCAAGGCAGAAAGGCCATTCCCAGGTCTGATTGTTTTAAATGTTAAAAATATGTCAGTATCAGACTATTTTTGCAAATTAACATTTTGACAAAGTATTCTTAGGTAAGGAAATCCAAGACACATATTGGTTTAAATTTGTCCAGATTGTCCAATTTTATCATTAAAAATGGTTATCAGTTTGAAAAATGTCCTTTCCATAGGTTTTAAAGATACAATTAAAATTCTTTAAAATTGTATACAAAGTAAATCCAGTCTTTTATGTAAAGTTTATGCTCTGGTATGGCATGAGATTTTGTCTGCCTCTTTTGTGTATACCATTAAGTATTCTAGTTTTTGAAAGTCACATATCTTCAACATTTTTGTTGCATTCAACGGAAACTAGGATATATTATTACCATAGGTCTAAAGTTTGTACATTTCTGTACTTGAAATGCCTATCTTGTCTGTCACCTGCTTAGGTAGAATGCAGGTTTCATCTTTGTACATGGATTTAAGTTTTGTTTAAAAGCATTCTGAAGCTGTTGTATTTATATGCAAAGTTTGGATAATATTAGGTCTAAGTTGATATGCTAATATGCCAAAAGTTTATAAAATGCCTACTTAAGCATTATGGTCAACAGTGTTAAAGTTTTGTGTATTGTGCCTATTTTAAGCATTATGGTCAACAGCATTAAGGTCAACAGTGTTAAAGTTTTGTATATTGTGCCTATTTTAAGCATTATGGTCAACAGTGTTAAAGTTTTGTGTATTGTGCCTATTTTAAGCATTATGGTCAACAGTGTTAAAGTTTTGTGTATTGTGCCTATTTTAAGCATTATGGTCAAAAGTGTTAAAGTTTTGTTATTGTGCCTGTTTTAAGCATTATGGTCAACAGTGTTAAAGTTTTGTGTATTGTGCCTATTTTAAGCATTATGGTCAACAGTGTTAAAGTTTTGTGTATTGTGCCTATTTAAGCATTATGGTCAACATTTGTGTATCATGCCTATTTAAGCATTATGGTCAACAGTGTTAAAGTTTTGTGTATTGTGCCTATTTTAAGCATTATGGTCAACAGTGTTAAAGTTTTGTGTATCATGCCTATTTGAAGCATTATGGTCTACAGTGTTAAAGTTTTGTGTATTGTTCTGTTTAAGCATTATGGTCAACAGTGTTAAAGTTTTGTGTATTGTGCCTATTTTAAGCATTATGGTCAACAGTGTTAAAGGTTTGTGTATTGTGCCTATTTTAAGCATTATGATCAACAGCATTAAGGTCAACAGTGTTAAAGTTTTGTGTATTGTGCCTATTTAAGTATTATGGTCAACAGTGTTAAAGTTTTGTGTATCATGCCTATGTAAGCATTATGGTCAACAGTGTTTAAAGTTTTGTGTATCATGCCTATTTAAGCATTATGGTCAACAGTGTTAAAGTTTTGTGTATCATGCCTATTTAAGCATTATGGTCAACAGTGTTAAAGTTTTGTGTATTGTTCTGTTTAAGCATTATGGTCAACAGTGTTAAAGTTTTGTGTATTGTTCTGTTTAAGCATTATGGTCAACAGTGTTTAAAGTTTTGTGTATTGTGCCTACCTAAACATTATAGTCAACAATGTTAAAGTTCTGTATAAGCATTTATATACAGGGGCTATGCTGACAAGCATACAGTACAGCTGTTATGGAATAAACCATATGATTCTGTGGAGGAGGCAAAGTGCTGAAAATATTACTCTATCTTCTATTGTATGAATAAATTTTCCACTGTAAACATTTTATAACTGCTATCCAGTGAGTTGAAGAAAACCATTCCTCATTATGCAAAACTAAAAAAAACTGGTTCACTTTACTTTCCACTGATTCCTCCTTTTCTAGTTTTAATTAGTCAAACATCTCAAAATGATAGGATATCATCACTGCCTATCTTTCTTCTGTTTGAATATAATTTGTGATTAATTAGATTTAACTATTTTTATCAGCAGGAAGCTGAGGTATACCACACAGCTCCATCTTGGGATGATGATAACATGGTACTACATCTCTTAATCTCTGTCTTTAATGTTTTAACTCTTTCTGAATCTCAGCTACATAATAAGCGTTCATTGTGAACAAGTTTCAAAGACTAGTAATTTTAGCACGTTGGGTGCAGCCTAGTATTGTAATTTCAGTTGCCCTAATTATTAATCGCTTCATTATAATGTAGTCCCATATATGATAGCTGTGATTAGCAGTCCCTCTATATTTGATACATTTTATTCAAATAATGTTTGACTGAAGTATTTATTCTGAATCTACTGTACCTGTGATTTCAAATAAAATATATCCTAGCAAACTACCTTATTGTAGCATTGCTAACAATACACCTCTGTAATAGGTAACTTTGTCTAAATCACTGTACATTTGTAACAGTTTTGTATCATGGCATTGCTAATAATGTACCTCCATATAGGACTGCCATGCCTAAATCATTGTACACATTTATGACTGCATTGAACATTGTTTTATCATGGCATTGCTAATAATCTACCTCCATATAGGGCTGCCATGCCTCGATAACTGTACACATGTATGACAGTGAACAGTATTTTTTTCAAATATTGCTAATGATGTACCTCCATAAAGAGCTGCCATGCCTCAATCACTGTACACATACAAGGCCATTCTGTCTATTCACTGTACATTTGTATTGCTTCTTTGAAAAGAGATCATTGGAACATTACAGAGGCATATGTAGCCTTCCTATGGTCTTAAACAGAAACATCTCTGTACATTTTTAGCATGAAAAGGATATTATTGTCATAAGCAGTTTGCAGAAAATATATTTTGTATGTGTAATGTGAATGTGAATGCTTATTTCATTAGTAGTTGTTTGGCATGTACATTGTAAAGCATATTTCTTTTTTTAAAAAAGGACATGACTTGATAAAGTATATTCAGTGCATACTTAAGTGTAAGAATTATTGAATATGCTTTGGGTTGATTTTCAACAGGGAAGCATGTTAATGACGTGATTTACATTTACCTGCCATTCATATAGACATAGTAACGTGTGGTTATTTGGTATTAAAAAATCATAGGTGTAATGTCACTTATTTATTTTTGAACTTTTTATCTCCATTGTATGGCCAGGATTGGGCTGATGTGCAATTACCCCCCCCCCTCCATACACACACAACACACACACACATGCATGCATACTAGCTAACCCTCCCACCTCCCATGGATCCTGAGATTTTACTGGTTTTTGCTGAACATATTTCATCTCCAAAAAATTGTTGGCAGCCAGATATTATTGAAATTGAGGTACGAAAATTTGTAACAAAATAGAAAATTATTAAATGTGCGAGAAAATTTGTCATTTTCAATTGCAGATTAGTCATTGCTTTAGTTTTACTATAGTTCACACAGGATCATGAATGATATTTGGATCTGTAGCTCTGTGTATTTGCAGCTCAACATTGTTAAATATGGCCAAAAATACTTTAAATGCCATCAAATTAGCAACATAGCAAATTTCAATCAATAATTCCTGTAACAGGATGGTTTGTCTACATCATATTAACATACAACATTGTAAGTTTCTATCAATACTTCCTTTAACAGGGTGGTCTGTCTACATCAAATTAACATGCAACATTGCAAGTTTCAATCGATACTTCCTGTAACAGGGTGGTCTGTCTACATCAAATTAACATACATCATTGCAAGCTTCAATTGATACTTCCTGTAACAGGGTGGTTTGTCTACATCAAATTAACATACAACATAACAAGTTTAAATCAATACTTCCTGTAACTGGGTGGTCTGTCTACATCAAATTATCATACAACATAGCAAGTTTCAATTGATACTTCCTGTAACAGGGTGGTCTGTCTACATCAAATTAACATGCAACATAGCAAGTTTCAATTGATGCTTCCTGTAACAGGGTGGTCTGTCTACATCAAATTAACATACATCATTGCAAGTTTCAATTGATACTTCCTGTAACAGGGTGGTCTGTCTACATCAGATTCATTGGTGCATACATGATCTGAGGAGGAGTCCATTCATTAAGGAGTAATCAGCTTTCTATCTTCGGATCATAATGTACTTGCCTCCCTTTTGATTTCTTTGCAGTTGCGTCTCAATACATGTGTATGTACTCAATACATGTGTATGTACTCAATACATGTGTATGTACTCAATACATGTGTATGTACTCAATGCATGTGTATGTACTCAATACATGTGTATGTACTCAATACATGTGTATGTACTGAAATAATATTCAACAATATGGTTCCCACCACAAACTCATTTTTTTGCTTTTTAGACAATCACATCATAAGTAGACATTAGGTAGAAATTCTAAAATAGTTTTTTTACTGTTTTTAAGGACATTTAAAATCAACATCCACAAGCAGTTACCCAGGTTACTTCCACATAATTTAGTATTAGGACAACATATTTGAGAATTTATTTTGATTGGTAGCATAAAAATGAAAATATGCTTTGAAATAAATCAGTATAATCATTAATCTTTACTATGCTTTGAAATAAATCAGTATAATCATTAATCTTTACTATGCTTTGAAATAAATCAGTATAATCTTTAATCTTTACTATGCTTTGAAATAAATCAGTATAATCTTTAATCTTTACTATGCTTTGAAATAAATCAGTATAATCTTTAATCTTTACTATGCTTTGAAATAAATCAGTATAATCTTTAATCTTTACTATGCTTTGAAATTAATCAGTATAATCATTAATCTTTACTATGCTTTGAAATAAATCAGTATAATCTTTAATCTTTACTATGCTTTGAAATAAATCAGTATAATCTTTAATCTTTACTATGCTTTGAAATAAATCAGTATAATCTTTAATCTTTACTATGCTTTGAAATTAATCAGTATAATCATTAATCTTTACTATGCTTTGAAATAAATCAGTATAATCTTTAATCTTTACTATGCTTTGAAATAAATCAGTATAATCTTTAATCTTTACTATGCTTTGAAATAAATCAGTATAATCTTTAATCTTTACTATGCTTTGAAATTAATCAGTATAATCTTTAATCTTTACTATGCTTTGAAATAAATCAGTATAATCTTTAATCTTTACTATGCTTTGAAATTAATCAGTATAATCATTAATCTTTACTATGCTTTGAAATAAATCAGTATAATCTTTAATCTTTACTATGCTTTGAAATAAATCAGTATAATCATTAATCTTTACTATGCTTCATCTGCATGCCATCAGATTTAATCTTTACTATTTGATTTCTGAAGTTATTTTTGCAGAGAAGTAAACAAAGTCAAGAAATGTATAGGCACTAGGATAGTGACCTTGTATTTCCTTGATAGAGACATGTTTAAAATTATGATGATGATTTGAATTTCTTCATTGGATTTAAATGTTTCTTTTACTCTACCATAGTCATTTAACCTGACAGGTTAATTTCTAAGGTAATTTTTAACTGTCAGATACTTCTTAATAAGATATAGTAAATGTGGAAGTTTTGATATTTGTTAATAATATACTGCACTGCTTGTATTAAAAAAAAAGGTATTTACTGGGGAGGTGCTTTTATACCCCCCTCCCCCCAAAAAAACCTCAGATAAAAAACAACTCCATACTTAAGAAAGTGAAGGTGATTGTTTTTATTTATTATCAATTGTAATCTATTGTTTTGAGGCCTTTTCATGCATGGCCCTTTGTGTTTAGTTTTATCTGAATGTATACAGATCTTGGAATGTTAACAGCCTGGAGAGAATTCAAAGGCAAATATTTCAGTCTGATTTGAATTCACTGAATTTAAAATAAGTTTCAAGTAATTTGTTTCATGAAGCAAAGATTCTTAAAGAACGGTTATCTTAACTCGATATTAGCTCATTGTTTTTAAAGACCATTTGATGTGAAATCAGTCTTCATTACCCAGCCACAGTGTCCTGCCTAATTCTAGTACACAATTACTATGCATCATGTTTCATGCAGTAGGGATGATAGATTACATTATAAGCAAATTGTCATTTTGTTAGAAATTACTTATCAGTGGTGATTTAAAAAGAAAATTGAAATATGAAACTGAATTGAATTCAGGCATATCCCATTTTGAAGATAATGTGTCAAAAGCAGTAATGCCACATTGAAAGCATGTAACTGTAGTGAGAAAATGGAAAGCAATGATAATGTTTATATTCAGATTTTAAATAAAAATCCAGTTATTCATTTATTGTCCAAGATCTGGTTCTTGATAAACTAATAATATCAATGATTTATGTCACTGTTGTTGTTGTAATATGTAGCAAGAAATTTGGACTAGGTTGTTTCATTTTGAAAATATTATGAAGTAATTATGAGTAAAAAAAATTGTCATTGATTGAGCAGGTGCTATCAACTACCTATCTTATCTGAGCTAGTAGAAATTAAATTTGTGTAACATGATTCTGTGTTCTACTTTTTATTAAAAAAAATCAGAAAACTTAATATCCATTTATTCTGGATTGTCCTTGTTAGGTTAGTAAAAATGAAACTATTCAAATCATTGTAGAGTCATTGATCATGACATTATTTGTACCTAATAATCAATAAAACAAAGTACAAAGCTATTCTTCTTAAAAGGCCTCTAGGACTAGTATTTTGGTGAAAAGAATAAAGATTGAACTCTCCATCTCATACAAATTCAGACATCATAGTACATACGCATTGGAAGTCTTGAAAAAAGCCCTCAAAAGTGTGTTGTATACAGTGTGGCTAAAATCTTTGTATGGATACACTCCAATAATTATTTGTAGTCATAGAATCAGTCTAGATGTGGTGAAAAGAATAATCAAAGCACCAATATTTATATATAAGAATTTTTTAGTTCTTTGTTTACAGTTTGAATTTGTTTTTTAATCATCCAAGCATTGCAAAATAAACTACTCCATTCAAAACTAGAAACATTAAATGAAGCACATAATAACAGTTGCTCTTTGACTGCATTATTTGTTTGATACAGTAATTTTCACAGCTGCTTATACTAGGGCATAACCGATTAGCATTTTTCTACCGATTTCCGATTCCGGATTTTGGGCATGAAATCTTTCCAATTCCGGATACGATTCAATTATTCGGAAATGCTAAATCCTTATTTTTTTTTCCTAAAAAATTTCATCTTCCGTTTCCGGGTTTCTGGTATCTGGTTTTGCCGTGTCTAGCATGTTACTTAGTACTTTACCATATCCAGCTTCATTTCCGGTTTTCACCCACGAGTTCAAATAGATTGTCTCACAGCGTGGTTGTGTTGACCATATTGGACTTTTCTGACTTCTTATTTAACTTTATTAACGCACTATAGAATGACACGCAGTGTTAGACACGGTGCTATAGAAATTCAACTTTTTTATTTTTATTATCCGAATCGGTCGTTCCTGCCTTGTCTGACTCCGATTAATCGAAAGTTCATACTATCCGGTGGAATCCGATTTCCGGATCAAAAGTCGGTTATGCCCTAGCTTATACTTGTACTGTAATAATTATTTTTATAATTGACACAGATAATACACCAGTTAATGTTTAACAAATTTGAAATTATCTTCGTGTGGACTTTATCAAGATTAAAGTCAATATATTTATAGCCATACTTATAAAAGTATTTTACCTTGAAAATGAAAACAATTAACAAAATTGTTATCAAGGCTCAGGTATTGGGGTGGGGGATTATTCTCCAGTTAACTAACAAGGTTATTCACAATTAAAATATGAGGCACATTTTTTTAGTTTAATAAATTTGATAAAAATCACTTTCCTTGCTTTAAAAAAAATTTAATTTATATTATTTTATCAAAACTGTACAGGCAGCCATTAATAACATTGAACATTTGTAATAAAATAAGGTTTATGACTGATATGTTGATTTGATTATTTAGATTGGCAAGGTGTGTGTACAGTAAGTACATGTACCTCAAAGGTATGGCCCCATCAGGGTAATTGTTCTTGGTGGTAGGAATCAGTGCTTCATCCTCTAGGCATGTATGTGCTTAAGGAATACGGTTAATTTAGCCTCCAGCCACTGGTCAACTCGGACACTTACAGCCTGAATGGAAGACTGTCATATGGGGGAATAGACCCAACTACATACACTCATGTTCCGAAAATGTTCCGTCAGTCGGTATCACCATGTTCCAGGTGTCAACCAAAGCAGTATGTAATGCAGTCGTGATTGGTCAGTGACTATGTTGTCACATCAGGACACCTAAATTTTGCGGGTGGAATTGCTGTAAGCGACATTTAAAAAAGTTTGGTCACTATTAGGTAAAATAGGTTTTTAATTTGAAAGAAGTAGAAGTAAAAGGATTGAGTCAGTACAGGGTTTTTATCAGGGATACCCAGCCAAAATGATTCCCTTAAATATACAGTTTGGGTTGTAACCCTTAGAAGGACAGTTATTTTTCAGTAGGAGGGAAGGATTTTGACTCCCCTTCTTTGTACACAATTCTGCAGAAGTACGAGTTTCTTTTAGCTTTTGGGCTGGGAATGCCACTCACACATGGAATACACAAAGGAATTTTGCAGCGTCCAATAGGTTTGACAGTGGGTGTTAAGTGTACGCAATATGGTGGAGTTAGAAAAGAAATAGCCAACAGATGGACTCTGCTCTTGAAGTAGAAGAAAAGGCGCAGGAGTCAGAACGAGGGTGAAATGCAGTGACAGAGAGAGCATACTTAGAACCAGTCAAAATGTAAACTGCCAAGTATGATCCATAAAGAGTACAGTCAGGAGCAGCCTAATGGGCCATCTATTACCACTACTAGTGCCTGCCCACTGGTACTGACTGCCCTAGCACAACCAGACTGTGCTCTGGAAGAACAACAACAACACACCCCAAAGGGATCTTTTGCCAGTGTTGTTGCAAAATCACCACCACCACCACTAAAAACTAGGACACCACCTTGGACCAATACTCCTACTACTACTAAGTTTTAGCAGGTAAGCCATGAGCAAGTATTTCAAGACATCCAGCAGCTCTTGAAGATAACTACAGGGACCTAGTTCACCTTTCCTGGAAAAAACAATAACAGCTGCAGTGGAAAAAGACATAGGAGCGACAAAAGGGGCAACAGCACATGATAATAGCGACCCAGACAGGAGGCTAAATTCACTGGGACTACACATGGCAGTAACGGATCTCAGGCTATCAAATTATTTGATTAAATCAACTGTCTACATAGCCTGTAGAGTCATCAAGACAAAGAACCCATGTCACAACAATGGCACACAGGGAGACGCATTTTCAGAAACGTTTCAACTGATATGTTGTCATTTTTGAATGTTTAAATATAAATGCTGAAAATTAATATATGGATTCAAATAAATTAATAAATGTCATACCTTTTAAAAAATCACAAGTATATGCTCAAGTCAAGCTGTTCAAATAATGTTTAAGATAACATTTGTATAAAGTGAAATAGATAAGCAGGAATTTTTCCATTATTATTATTATTATTATTATTATTATTTTATTATTATCATTATTATTACTATTATTATTATCATTATCATGATTATTATTACTATTACTATTATTACTACTACTATTATTATTATTATTATTATTTTATTATCATATTATTATTACTATTATTAGTATCATTATCATGATTATTATTACTATTACTATTATTACTACTACTATTATTATTATTATTATTATTTTATTATCATATTATTATTACTATTATTAGTATCATTATCATGATTATTATTACTATTACTATTATTACTACTACTACTATTATTATTATTATTATTATTATTATTATTTTATTATCATTATTATTACTATTATTAGTATCATTATCATGATTATTATTACTATTACTATTATTACTACTACTATTATTATTATTAGTAGTAGTAGTATCCAAATCTGCTTAATGTGCATTTCTTTATATTGAGATTCTGATTACACTTTTATTTTAAGTAAATTGTTGTGGTTTTTTTCTTTTCTTCTTCTTGACATTGACTTGTTAAAGCAGAATTTTAAATAACGACAATGCAGATGTGTGTTTTCATATAGCTTCCACCAGTTCCCATACGGCTCAGTGCTGTATTGAAAAATGTACTCTTCCAGAACTCCCAGATGAAAATGTCAGGTTACATGTACACAGACCACTCTTTTGCAGCATGTATCAAATTGTGCTGTTTATGTTTAAATCAATCATGCATGAAATGAATTCAGCAAATTTGGCTATATTGAGATGTTCTCATGAAAACTCATCGATGCTAATATAAGTTATAATATATAATATAAGTTAAGATGCACTGAAGAACAATAACTGTCACTTGATGCTTCACTAGTTTTCTCATGTTATTTATCTATAAAAATGACATTTTCTTTTATGCAAACTTTTTTTAAATAGAATTTTATCAACAACAGTATTCAAGGCTACTGCTTTTAAAACTTAGTTTTTTTTATCTAACAACAAGCAGATATATTATCATGAAACTACATAAACACTTAATTGATGTCTAACTTTAAAGTTTAATTTATCAATCCCTCAGACAAGTCTTTGAGGACAATACTAAAAGTTAGATATTATTGCTAATATATTAGTGTTTTCAGTTAGGGTCTTTGCCACTGATTTTTTTTATAAAGATCAGATACGATCTGATAGTTCAGCACACTATAGTTCTAAAGTACTTGTTGTGACGGACTGATGTAATCTCTATCATTTAGTTCTACAGTTTTATCAAGTTTGAAAGATATACTTTTAAGCCTCTTTTGTCTTGTCCTTTGTGGCTGTAGATTGTCTAAACATTTGGGAAAATAATGACCAAACTATTATATGAGATAATTATGGGCACCTTATGTCCGGTGTCCATCATGTGAAGCTAATGTCCAGTTGTTAGTCATGTCCAGCCAATAAGGTCATGATGCATATATAATAACTGTCAAACTGAGTTTTGTCCAAGATAATACTTGAGATTTGGTTAAATAAAAATATTTGGAAAGTAGCAAAGATAAGGCAACAGCTTACATATTCAAGTACAATGCATGATAAAACTATATTTTTAATTTGCATTATTCAGTTTCAGTTTTGAGTGATACCTCTTTTGGTAACATGTCCAGTATCCTTTTACTAGTTTTAACAATGCTTATATGAGAATGTTAATAATTTGACTTTGGTTTCTAAAATTAATAAAATATGGGGTGGGGCTTTTAAGTGAATTGCATATATATGATTTTAATGAAATCATGAAATATTGTTAAATTACTGAAAATAGTTTTATTAACTGGTTTCGACATTTAATTTTGTTTGTTTGTTATTCTTTTCCTAATTGGAAAAATTCTCACAAATATACATCTGTTGATCGTTTTCATTTCTTTTTTTTGTGCTAAAAATATCCAGTTACTTATATTTTTATGCATTATTTTGTGGTGGAAATAACCACTCTCCACAAGAACTTCCCGCAGCAAACATTATAATCAAATTCAAATTATAAAACTCAATTTTCAATGATAAAATTTGTCATTGTGTATTTTCAAATGTATTCAGTTGTTGTACAGAATTTATGCTGTATAATGTTTAATGTCCATCATTGTTTTAAACAGGATGAGCAGTACAACACAGCTCGGGCATGGCCGGAAGAGGACATTTCCAAGAAGTGAGTATAATACTAAAACTGATATTGAAGTACAGTACAATAAGAATTCTCATACAGCACTCACTATTACAACACTGTCTACAGTAGTGTATTACCTTATTGTGAAACTGCCTTATAAAGAATACGATACTGATTATAACACTATTTTCAACCGCTCCGGTGGCCTTGTGATTAGAGTGTCCGCTGCGGGAGTGGAAGGTCGTGGGTTCAATACCCGTTCAAGTCATATCAAAGACTTACAAAAATGGTACTAACAGCTGCCTCGCTTGGCACTCAGCATTAAGAGGTTAGTGTTAGGATTGGTTGGCCTGGTGGCAGGATAATGTGACTGTGTGGGACATCATGCTACATGTCTGTGGCATGATGCCCCAGTGCTAGATGTCACCATAAACTGCCTCACTGCAGACATCGTAGCGATAAGACTGAAAATTGTTAAAGCTACGTTAAAAATCCTAATCAAGCAAACAAACAAACATTATAACACTTTAAACGGCAGAGTACAATGCCTTATGTTGAGACCACCTTATAATGAAGTACATTTTATACATATAATTGTGCTACCATTTAATAAAATAGGATCCATGACCATACCATGATGGACTTTATAGTGAGGGAGTTCTGTATTGATCATATGGCATCATTGATGGCAGGTTTTATACACTATTTTCATTCTGTCAGTGTTACACATATCATACACATCATTGTCTTGAAAATAACATCTATACTATACAACTGCAAAAACAACATAGATCTGGATCTTCCATAACATTATGCACTTGCAGATCAGGGTCTGTGTTGTTTGTTATGATGATTACTCCTGAAAAATTTTAAAAAATCCAGATCTGCCAGAACTTTATGCAACAGCAGGTCTTTACATTTTGCAGTTGGACTCATAAGTGAGTATATACATTATTCAGGGTGTAAGTTCAGATATTAAATTCAAATCTTAGTGATCATCTGAACAAAACCATTGTCATGTATTTAAATTAGAACCTTGCATATGTGGGCACTTTATCTAAAAGTTATGACACGCGTTGTTGTTTACGGCCATGGTAAAGAAAATGGGGACACATTTCATGAATTTGATAAGAAATTAACTCTGTGGTATTTTTCTACAGTTCTTTGTTCTATATGTAGTTTTTGGCAGTTTGAGATTTTAAATTGAACAGAAATGCACTTTGAATTTGTATTCAGTTTTTTGGGTGTATGCTACTAATTATACTGTGTAAGTTTTTTTGGGGGAGGATATTTACATAGAGACATATAGATTTATAATTTAATGTAAAATTTTGCTACGAAATACAGTACAGTCATCATGGGTTCAACATTTTCCATGCTTGTATCTCAGGCATTATGTATTTGGAAAGGATAAGTATAGCCATCAGTTTCCATTAAGGAAAGCCCATGCCAATATTTTTATGGAATGCCCACACACTATAGAAACCCGAGCCAGGTTTTTGTGATCCAAACATCCCAACAGAGTCGACAGAGTATAATACCACACTCGTAACTCCAAACATCCCAACAGAGTCATCAGAGTATAATACCACACTCGTAACTCCAAACATCCCAACAGAGTCGACAGAGTATAATACCACACTCATAACTCCAAACATCCCAACAGAGTCGACAGAGTATAATACCACACTCGTAACTTGACAGATTAGTGTGGCTAAGTACATCATCTCCAGCACCCAGTTAATTACATAATGAACTTGGAACACAAAGTTTAAAACTAATTGAATTGTATTTTTCATATCAGATATGATCAATTTCTTTATCTAATTGTGTTCTTTCAATACGAACCAGATGTCATTAATATGAATTAGAAAATATTTTGGTTTATTGAAAAGGCATTTCCAAATTATTTTATTGGTTTCATTAGTACTGTCAGTGACTTGTAGCTGGCATTGTATATTCATCAACAAGCAGAATTCATATGTAAAAATGGCAGAAACCAATCTTTAAATTTGCATGTTAATGTTTATGTATATTCTTGCTAATGCAGAGTTAAGTAAGTGTAGTCTGTTGAAAAACACCTGATTATTTGTGCTTAAGAGTTCTAAAAATTATTTCAGTGCAATTGAACAAGTTTTGTAAAATAAAAGCCAATTTAGACCTAATGTTTAAATGTATGGCTTTATATTGAGTCAAGCGATGTAAAATAAAGATGCATACTTGATTTCAGTCCAACTTCGCGTTAAGCTGGTTGTAGCATATGTCTAATTTTGTATGTGTAATGGGGAGGGGCAAGAGATTGTGATCCCAAAAAACGCAAATCAGTTCATGTCTTCCATATTTGGACAGGGCTATCAAACAGATTTGGCAAAAGATTCTTACTTTTATCCAAATTTAAGGAATAAAATTGGGATTTTGAGGAAATTGTGGGAGAAAGTGTTTAAAAACATGGTATTTAACAATAAATAATTCATCCAGATTGACATTTCCAAAATACCAGGGTTGTTTTTGTTTGAAAATCAAGCAGTAGAAGCCTGAAGCAGAAAGAAGTTGTCAGTTCAAGAAGTTAAATTTTAGATTCTGAAAAAATCAGCAATAATGGGGGGATATCAGTAAACATGATCAGGATGTTTCATGGATGATACATTCTAATGTTTTCAGGAACAAAATTATGTATGTGTGTTTCCGTTACATGCTCAAGATAAAAGGACAAATATATTTCTTTAATTAGAAATGAAAACTGCAATCATTAATATTTTTAGAAAATATTGTCTTCTTGCTGTAGTTAGAGAATGAATTTGTCTCAGAAAATAGAGAGTGAGTGTGTGTGTTTTGGTGATATATATGGCATTAGAAATGTTTGTTGAAATGGATTTTAATCGTATTATTCAAAGAAATGAAGCTCATAGCATTTACAAGTATATTTGTTTTGGGGTACTCGCACATATGTAAGAGGGTTAATGATGTTGTAGGGTTTAACGCCATTTTTAGCACAAGATATGCTATACATGGTGGCCAGTATAAATGGTGGAGAAGACCCCAGGAAAACCCTGAAAGAACCACCAACCCACAAGAAGCTACTGGCAAGCTTTTTCACATACCCACATTGGCCAAAGTTGATACTTGAACCCATGCAGACAGGTGAGATGGCAATGATCCGTAATGGTGAGCACTTTAGAACACTGGGCCACTCAGTGCCGCACATCTGAGAGGAAGATTGGATAATACAGTTGAAACCTCCCTCAAATGGCAAACCCAGTTATAGATCTGAACAAACAGAATATTATAGTGTCATTTTGAAAAGAATAAAGTAATAAGTAATGAAAAACATGTTGTTTTTTTCATCATGAAACATAACAGTTTTAGAACTTTTGAAATTTATTGTTGCTAATTTTCAGATTTTGAGACAGAAGCAACTGTAAATGCATTGCTGTACATGTAATTTCCATACAAAAATTAAAGCAGCAATCTTGGCCTATTACTGGTCATATAAGTCTGGATGACATTTGAATACATATTTGGAATTTATAAATAGAATTGCTACATATTTTGTGTGATTACCATGCACACTGTATGGATATTGAGGCAGGGAATACCCATTTAGTGAAGCTGTTGTCTATCTATCTATCTATCTATCTATATATATATATATATATATATATATATATATATATATATATATATATATTGTAAGACCATATTTGTTAGGACACAATAATTTAACATTTAAAAAATTATTTATGGAATATGTTCTGTGTTGTTTTCATTTGCACTTAACATGTGATTATATACAGTAGTCATAAGCTTATTCAAAACAACAGGATCCTTTATTTAACTGATGTCTGGTCTAAATCTAAACACCTAATTCATAAAACAAGATATTATTTAAACTGATGGTAGTTTTGCCATAAAGAATATAGAGCCTTGTCATGAAATAAACTAAGTCATGTGATCATATTCATGTTTTGAAAGGAAAGGTATCACAATTCTGTATTCTTTTTTCCATTGCATATGAATACAATCTCACATCACTAATGAAATATTTAATTAGAAATATCTCATTACATCATGCCTCTGTGCATGTATATGAAGGAGTCCACTATTTGTCACCATCATCACTTGAAGGACACTGGGTGGATGGTTAGGTGGAATACAGGCAGACATGTCCATCTGGTCCTTGGTGGACATTATGGGGATTTGTTGGACAGGTAGGTGGATGGGTGGACAGAATTTGAGTTGGTATCAGAAAGGATTAATTTTCCTTCAAGAAAGAGTTGAACCCAATAAGACTGTACTGTATGTATAACATTTTTTTCTTTTATGTAATTAGTAGCAACAGTCTTCTTTAGCAACAGAGCAGTTAACACATCCTAGCTTTCTCATTGTAGATTTGACATTGTATATTCAGTTACACTGTCCAGTTTGCCAGGATTTTGGTTGCTTTGTAGCTGGATTAAACATGCTACTGTATTTTTAAGTATATAGGATTATCCAGCATGACTAAACAGCCCAGATATATGAACTTGTAAATGTAAAATTGCAACACTGTTGCATCTGTGGTATATGAGGATGTAAGTATAAAATGATCAGAGATTTAAAATATTTAAAACTAGAGGATAATTCATTGTTATGCTGACCAATAAACTCAGTTTTGCATGTGCCTTTAGTAATAAAAGTTTCTGGCACGTTTTAACCTGTTTAAAATTTCCCTTAAGTGTTCCAGATTCCTGCCCATAATATTTAGAATGATAGAACTTTCCCAATGTACATTGTTAATCATACCAAAGAAGACGGATTAGGTGTAACGGATGAGGCGTTTATATTTATTGGTACAAAATCTTACACCCATGGTGAAATTTCCCTAGCCTGTCCACACATATAGGGAAGACTGTTTCTTGCCCACCACCTGATTTTTTTGACAAAGACTTCCACTTACGTTCTTTTAAAAATATGTGCACAGGTATTGTCTCATTCTGATGATGGGTGTCAAGCGAGTTGGCACTAAAAATAGTACTCATTCCCTTTGGGGATGTCAATTCATAACTTAAAGGATCATTATAACTGTAATCTGCATGAAGCAATTAGAAGCATCCCAAACAAGCAATTTAGAGTCATCTACCCAAATTTCACTGCTGGGAGTCATGTAGCAGAGGACTTTGACCAGCAACCAAGGCAATTGTAATAAACTCAGACTGAAACACAAATGTTTGTCTTTCTTTCAGTTTTCAAGTTTATGCATCAGCAGATGGCAACTTTTGTAGACCTTTTTCTTAAATGCCTATAAAACAGTATATACAAATATATGCAGTGAATTTTTAGTCAGATATTTGACCTGTCAATTGTTTTCTCTTCTCTCGGATGTTATTCCATATGCATTATTTCCCCACTTCCACTTTACCTCTTCTTTTTTTTTTACACCTGTATCTTTATTATCCTGATATTCATAGCTGTGAATTTTACATGCTTTCCTTGTTTCTGTAGGAGCTTGTTAGAGTCAGTTACTGAGGAATTATTGCACAGGTAGGAATAAAACACCTGACTACATATTACATGACTTGCATCATACACTCATATTCACATCATTATAAACTTGAGAAGGCATATATAAATCACAATAAAACCTAAAAGTGATTTATACTACATTGGGGTACAAAATAATTTGTCATTGTTTAGAAGAATTTTTTTTGCACCTAGGTTATTATCTCTGAACATTGAAGTAAATATTAGTTGAATACTGAGTCTGGAAGGTTATGCTAGAATGCTGACAGGCTTGAAGAATAACCTTACCATATTTAGACTGATATATGATTTTAATCATGAAAAGAGAAGTTTTCATTACTAAAAGGAATTGTGAATCAAGATGCTCAAACTGTACATTTTTAAGTGATAATTCAATAAAACAGACATTCCCTCATTATATTGGTTTCCATGGAAGTCTTAGGGTAGTGTTATAAGGAGGTATATAAACTAATTTCTGCTTCTGAATAACGAAATGTGACCAAAACTTACCTTGTAACAGGGATATTGTTTTAGTGGCAGACCATACAGTGAGGGAGTGCTATATAAATATATGTGACTGAAAAAGGAGTACACAATTTTTTTAGACTAATAAGGTTACACATTTTATTATGTATAGCTTTTTTAGGCTTCCTGTTTGCATGCAAATTGTGTAGCTTAACATTATGCTGTATATGAATATATTATCAATTTACTTCTACTGAGGGCTGCTCCATTAAAACATACCTGGGATCCAGGGAAAGCATGTTTAATGTGGGGTACTAGTGCATAGATGCAATTTAGAATTTTCTTATCATTTTCATATAACCTCTGTGAAATCATTGTACTGTGGCAAATAATTTTTCTTTAAAAGTTACATCCCTGGGTAGCATATATGTTTCAATGGAACAGCCCTGATATACTACTGCCTTTCATGGGTATGTATGTTAAATGGAGCAGCCCTGATATACTTTGATAAATAATATACCATTTATTACTCAAGATTGATAAGAAACTAACATGTGCATTGGCTAACTGTGTGTGTTTCATTTTTTTGTCACATATAATATACAACTTAAAATTGTACACAGTTTGAGTGTCATGTAAGCACTGCTTTTGAAAGTTTACAGCTGTTTGTTAGATTGTCATTAATATCTACCTTCTGATAATTCTTTAGAGAATAATTATAACGACTTGTACCTATTAATCTTAAAGTACACCTAATAAAAAAAACACATATTTGCTTACAATTTCCATATACCGTTTGTGTGGTAGAATCTAATGCTTAAACAAACAAAACAGAAAAAAGACATAAAAACAAGCTGCAAAAGTTTGGTTCTGATCACATAATTTATTTTCTTTTTATCATCCTCAGATGTTGCCATTGGCATTGTTTAATACGAAAAAGTCTATAATTTACAATTTAGCCATTGTATGACATAATGCTGGTTGAGGAAAAATTATACATCTGCTTTTACTTGTACCTTTTTATAACTAGAATTAGTTTAGCCATGCTTGGTGCTGTCTGCATCATTCTTACCCAAACCAGAAATATGATCGTAGCAGAGAGTATTATTAGTTGATATGCAGTGACATAATTGATAGGCATGTTCTCTTATAAAAGATGGCTTTAAAATCAAGTATCACAAACGCAGCCTTACCATATGTTATTTTTTTATCTTATTCTGTCAATTTGGAAAATGATCACTCCACTCAAGATAAATTAAAGTAGCTAGTAAATCCTGACACCCTTATTGGTTTATCATTCAAGCTTACACTAGGTTAGCATGCAGTATATGGGTAGCTTCCAAGTGATGGGAATTTAAAAAAGTTATTTTCGCCTTTGGGAAAGTGGTGCTGGATTCAACAAAAACTGGAATTTATTTTCTTATGTTAATGTAATTATGAAATTATTCTCAGAGAAATGCATTTCTTCATTTATTCAGAGGAATATAGTTCTTTTTTATACTGATGATTTAAGCAGTAAGATAGGAAAGACATTTGTATCATGTAAAATTATGCCTATATTGTAAATCATTAAACTTACTTCATTGTTGTTTAAAGGTAATCCGTATAATTTCAAACAGAACATATTAATCATATACTATGCATGCAAGTAACAAGTTGTGAATAGTACTACATATTAGAAATTTCAAAATTGTCTTATATGAAGTACATCTTGGGAGTCAAAAAGCATTTGTTCTTGACATTTAGGGCTGATCTTTTATTTCTTGACTTTGACATTCATTGTTGGTAATAAGAATCCTGATATTAAGAAAATTTATTAGATTGCATGATCAAGGCAGTCTTAAAGTTTCTGCTAGGATCAAATTGTTATTATAACACCACCAAGAAACTCCAGTAATGTTCTCCAATCAGCTTTTATCAATTCACCACATAATGTGACATGTAAACCATGTTTATTTACCTTGCATAGGATATTCACCAAATAGTGTGGTACTGGGACCTAATGAGTTATCTTGCGTAGGACATTCACCAAATTTAGCATTGAGACCAAATGATTTATCTTGTGTAGGACATTTACAAAAAATTAGCACTGGGACCAAATGATTTACCTTGTGTAGGACATTCACCAAATTTAGCACTGGGACCAAATGATTTATCTTGCATAGGACATTCACCAAAAAATGTAGCATGGGGACCAAATGATTTATTTTGCATAGGACATTCACCAAAAAATGTAGCACTGGGACCAAACGATTTATCTTGCATAGGCATTCACCAAATAATGTATAATTTTGATCATGCCTATTTACCTTGCATAGGATATCCACCAAATAATGCATCAGTTTGGTCATGCCTATTTACCTTGCATAGGATATCCACCAAATAATGTATCATTTTGATCATGCCTATTTACCTTGCATAGGATATCCACCAAATAAGGTGGCACAAGTACCATGTATATTTACCTAGCATTGGTCTTCAGTGTGTGCCATGTAGACAGTGACAGTCATGGCTAGAATGTTGGTCCAGACATGAATGTTTATTATATAATATGATTCATGATATAAATCACATTGTCTAAAAGCATTCTAGGATATCAAGATTGAACTTGATTTTCTAGATTCTAGAAGAGTAGTCAATCCAGATGCTTGATTATTTACTAGACAACAGCAGATTAGATTATTTTCTGATTTGATAGGCCATATTTTAGTATGTTATCCAGGCCTAATTCCTTAGGAAAACTACTTCAGTCTTGCAAATCCAGCCTTCCTAGATAAGACTTTTAGCTAAAATAAGCTAGCAACTATCAGCCTACCCAGGTGGTAAATCTGGCAGAGGGATCTCGTCTTGAGACATGGATTGTCTGTAAAACCCATGGATATCAAAGTTACTGCTTCAGTTCATCCTGAAAAACATTCTCTCTCTCTCTCTCTCTCTCTCTCTCTCTCAGCTCTTCCTTCCTTCCTTCCTTATCAATCACCTGGACCAGAGCTCCAACATCTGTTGATCGTATCACCAAAAAGGAAGAATCCAACTTCAAATTATTTCTGCAGTCTGCCAGGATCACATACAGTTTGAATGATTTACAAAAGCTCCAGTTGTTTCTTTTTCACACAAATGCCATTTATCATCTTTTTGCTATCAGTTCTACTATTGACATACCGGTACACCAGCTTTTCATTCAGAAACCCCATCAGTTGACAGGGACATCACAGCTTTGGAGATGACAACCAAACCAAATTTGTTTGGGTTAAAGTTCTTTCATTGCCACTCTATAATTGGTCTGCATTATGGTAGCTGTGGGTTCTGTGTTGGACTTGGTATTGAATGCTAGCTTCCATTGGGCAGAAGATCTTATCTCTTACTCAACATTCTATGGTACATGCATTGTCTGTAGAATGTTTCTTTGTGAATATATATATACCCAATTGTAAATATTCATACATCCTCTCTGTCTCTTCACAGTTACATCTTTAAAGAGCGCATGCCTTACACTCCTTTAGTACATGAGATATTCATTAATTTTGCAACCAAACTCTATATCTAGGGGAGATCATTCTGCCACATCCATCTGCAAATAACTTTTAGCTCATTTTAGATACAAGTTTTATCAAGGAATGCTGGATTTGCGAGGTAGTTGTTTTCCTAAGGTATTATGATTGGGTAGGTATTAAAAAAAACATTTTACTAGAAAACATTAGTTTCACAGATTCAACTATTTCTCTAGGGTGGCTGTAATTTGAACCTTAGCTTTATCTTCATTTTCCAGAGGTCATGGAATTGGAAATTCATTGCAAAACTTCTAAGACAAAATTATGATTAATAATGTATTATAATTATACCAATTAAAGATGATCATCTTGAGGGTGACAAAAATGAAGTATAGCTAACATATAAAGAACAGCTTTTAAAAAATTCATAAATGAAAATTAGAACTGACACAAGGTCTTATTCACAGGCAAAAGCAAAACAACAAAATGGAACATGTCAAAGAATGAAAATTGAATATATAATTTTTTTTAAAAATTATCACTTAAATGTTACAGCAGAATTAACTAATAAACTAAATTAGAAGAAATAAGGAAAAACATATTGAAGGGAGTATTATTAAGGTATGTGTCTTTGGTATGATTCCAGGGTGGGGTGGGAATCAAACCTGCGACCTCCCACATCCGAGGTGGACGTTCTAACCATTAGGGCTATGGAGCAGTTGATATAATGAAGGAATTATATTTAGATAATTACTTTTTTGTTTTATGGGGGTGGTTGAAGATGGAATGCAGGTACTGAAAAATCAATGAAACAGAAAATGGTAGATGCTGCTGATGACTAAGTATTGAAAGCAGAGACCAATTTGGGAAATTTCCTTTATCACGACACCAATAGTTTGAGGAAACATGTTATGGAAAAAAATCGCTGAATTTAGAGCTCTTGAAAAACAGCTTGATGACAAGCTACAGGAACTGAAAAATTCACTCTAAAATATTTTAGACATAGTTTAGTTTAGGCAGAGTACCGGTAAACTACATATTATTATGGCCAAATGTAGGATGTTTAATGGGAATGATTACCATGATCATAATCTCTACTTTAAAAGATATACATTAGGAAGAAATGTTCCTTGTATGAATTAATAGTAACTATTAACTTGTCTTTACATACAGTTTCATAGATGTATCCTTTAGAATTAAAATGTTGTTGTTGTGGGGTTTCACGCAATTTGTCAGCACACAATAGGCCATACATGGCAGCTAGTAAATGTTTGTGAGATTAAATTGACCTTCTGAGTTTGGTTAAGCATACAAAATAACTTTAAACTAAAATTCCGATGCTAACGTATGCAGTTTTGCATTTTATAGGTTTTCCTGGAAAGAGAAGGTTAATCCTTCTGTTATAAGGGATGATAAAGATTTTATGAAAGAGCAATTTATTGGTGAAAATATAAAGTGATATTTGATTATATAAACTATCTTAATGAAAACAGATTAGTCTTGCCTCTTTATATTAATGTATTTTGAAAAATCATATTACTCTGTCAGACTTTCTGGAAAATACTTTAAAACCTTTTAATTTTGGTGATTCTGTTTGTCATAGTCATGGATTGGTCAACAAGAAGTCCAAAGGAAGTGTCTTCAACAATGGTTACTTGTCTTTGTTTTTTCAAATAAAGAGTTTTTTTTCTCTGGAAGATAATTAACTCTATGCTAATATTTTAATTATCTTTAACTTCTGTCAGCCTCAAGAAAAACATAAATATTATTGTTATTTTTATGATAACATAGTATTTAAAGTGACACCTTTTTATTATTTTGTATAGTTTTGTCCAATCATTTACGTTAACAATGAACTCTTGAGGATTTGGCCAGAAGCTCAAGTTTACTTTGCAATATATTGAAATCAAAAGTCATTTGGATAAGAAATATATAAAAATCAGAAGAAAACATAATCCCAGAATTTGAAATCACTTGTGTTTGTTACTTTCAACTTTTGAATTTAGATGATATGTTAAGTTAAATTATGCAAAGAAGTTGAAATAAGTTTTAAAAAACTGTTGGGTTGTTGGATGAGGAAGAATCTGGTTCAAAATTGATGAACAACTTGGATTAATTTATGATTAATTGAAAGATAACTTTGATGAAATCATTGCCAAAATTTATTTATGTATTCTCAGCATTGCCTGATCTTCCAATGTATAAAAAGTGAACAAAATAGTTTGTAAAAATTATTTTGAGAAGAAAAACAAAAATGGTAAAAAGATAAACTTGAAACCTCATAGAGAAATTTCGGTTAATTCATGGTTTATGTTAATTCTTTTTATTTCATACATATATGCCTTCTTGAAAATGAAGGACATGGACACAATATGGTTACAGAGCAAATTCTCGTCATTATTTCAGAAAATATACAGATTTAATTGCCTTTTTCAGTTTAAATTCATGCACATAAGTTTTGTAATGAATCAGTTTTTGAAAATAAAAATGTATTGATGATAAATTTACTTTTTCAAACAAGAAGTAAAAAATATTAAACTCTTGTTTAATGTTTGTTCATTTATTGAAAATTTGTGGAAATCCCTTATTGGAATGGACTGCTGTGTTGGCATAAGTGGTTTGAGCATCTGCCTCGGATGTGGGAGGTTGCATGTTTGAACCACTACCAAATTGTACTAAAGACTTATAAAAATGCTATGTGCGGATGCCTTGTGTTGTTCTCAGCATTTAAAAGTTAGTATTAGGACTGGTAGACCTGGTGTCGGGATAATGTGACTGGATGGGACAGCATGATGTCTGCAGCATGATGTCCCAGTGCTAGACATCGCTAGAAACTGCTACACAACAGACATTGTAGCAGTATGACTTTAAAATTGTTCAAGTTGCATTAAAAATCCAAATCACACAGCTATTGGATTGGTTAGGAATTATACACCAAGTTTGGTTATAAAACTATTTCCTTCATTCTGATTGATTGCAAAGTATATAATTTATATAGGTCATGCTATGGTTAAAAAAACCCAGCTTTTACAAGTTATTCAAGTAATGCTTTCTGCCACAAACAAATGTAAAATTATTTAGCAAACCTGCATAATAAAAGATCAATGTTTGAGAGCAGCATGCTATTTAAACTTTAACAGCTTGTATAATGCTACAGCTGTACATATAACTGACTACTTTTTTTTTGTTGTTGTTGTAGGGTTTAACGCCATTTTTAAGCACACGATAGCCTATACAT
Organism: Unio pictorum; assembly: GCA_030141615.1. Classification (NCBI taxonomy): domain Eukaryota; kingdom Metazoa; phylum Mollusca; class Bivalvia; order Unionida; family Unionidae; genus Unio; species Unio pictorum. The sequence continues at coordinate 733,204 of JARLTB010000031.1, read as the reverse complement.
GACGGCCAGTATTATTGTTGGAGGAAGAACCCGGGAAAACCCCCGGAAAGAACTCTGACCCACAAGAAGCTACTGGCAAGCTTTCTCACATAACTACATTAGCCAAATCTTAGACTCGAACCCATGTAGACAGAGGTGAGATGGCAGTGATCCATAACGGTGAGCGCTTTAGACTACTTGGACACTTGGGGCCACTCAAATTTTTGTATTTCTATATAACATTTTTGTATTTCTATGTTAGAACACATTCTTCATCCTGAAACTAGATTTCAATAAAAAGAAGATCTGAAAAAATAATGACAAAATGAAATTTAAACCCATGCTGGTTTATTTGGTTTATTTATTTACATCTTGATATCACATATTTGCTAAGAAATTGTTGAAAAACCTAGGTGCAAAGTTTCTTGGTCATTCATGTTATATTAATGATTCAGTCCTTTCAGGTACATCCAGTACTGATGCAATAAGGAAAAAACCTAATGCTTTGTGCTAGCACTGAAAGTCAAAATCAAGAAACGAGATATTGGTGTCAAGTGCCGAGAAATCCTCAGCTAGCACGTTCTATTCAACTTGCCTAACAATCATTTTATTTAATTGCAGCTTAGTTATAGAAATATTTAATCAAGAACAAATATTTTGTTAGGAATAGAAAAACTATGTAACATTCTTTGTTATAAGATTTAGTTTTAGTGACTAAAAATTATATCTAAACAACATTGTGAATTCCATCTCTTATGCTCCTAAATATTTGTATCTCCCTTTCCTTGCTCCTCCCCTGAGTGAATGTTGACATTGCTCTTTCAGGGGACATCGCAATAGCTTAGTAAGCGAGGCCACATCAAAATCCTTGTCCATTTCCTTCTCTAAACAGTAAGCAGGAGTTGTGTTTGCTTGCATGTGTTTTCCAGAGCATTGCCTGCTTGCTATAGTATAGAACCAGAATTATTATCAGTTCTTTTTTCACTGCCTGCACAGTAGATGTGTTTATACGGATGTTGACCAGCAATGTTAGTGAATTTTCTGCTTGTGAGCAGATTTAAGAGCCAATTTGGGATTTTAAGTTCACCACAAGATTTGTAACTCCAGAATGAACTGGGAGACAATTTTGTTCTTTATGTTACGAGTATTCTTTCCTTTGTTAATGCTGATCATATTTGTGAATGAACAGCAGATTAATGTTGGATATGTTAATTATGCAATGTTCATACTAATATTTATAACTGTTACTTTAACTAATTGAAATTAGTTGACACACTGCCATGACTTCTAGGCTAGCTCTTGCATGTGTAGGATTTGCTATGCCTTTCAATTTGTTTCATTCCATCTTTATTCCCATTATTTGATTTGACACAAAGAGATAATTAATGTGATAATAACAAGCAGGTCTACTTGAAATAATACAACAAACACTATCATAACTCAAAAATCAAAACATACTTGGCACTTATAATTAAGTCCTCACAAAATCAGCTTGCAGACATAGCTGTGACTGTTGATTACACTTTCCATGTTTGTATACAATATGGCATGTCTCACATTTATGATGATTACACTGAAACTGAATTAAAACATGGAACTGAAACATGAATTTCACATGGCAAAAACTTTTTTTTTTGTTTTTTTCTTAAAATGATGCTTCCATTAGACTTTTATTACATTTTCTTGGAATTAAATTTTGTTGAATATTGTTATTTTTATTGTACTGATTAAATTTTTTTAAAAAAACCCAACTAAATATGACTTCTTATTAAAAGTTTAAAATGTCTGGGCACAGATTGGTATTTGTAATCATATAATAAGGGTTATTCCAAAGTTTCAAATAGTGGTTTTTATTGTAATTTTATTCACATTCAACAAATAGGGGCTCATTCTTTTGGTATTTTTTTTTAAGGGAAAAATGGGATCCACACTTGACCCAATTTTATCAGTAGGTTCATGAATTATCCAGACTCGTCATTGAGAAAGAGGTGTACTTGTGACTTGAGTCTCTTGGTCCGATACCATTCTACATTTGACAGACTCTTAATGACTGACTGGAATTGAAGAATCTTCCAATTATTAAAAAGAAAACAAAGCAAACGAAAATGTTTGATCCAGCAAGTGATTATCTTATTTAGTTTAATACACTCAATTATATGAGATCTGCATGTACGTTTTTGCCAGGATGTTTGCATCATACAGTCAAACATTGTCTTTTCACTGTAGCTACATTCTCAATATAACACTTTTGAAGCAGGCAAAGCCAAGGATGCTCCACCTGGAAAATATGTTAAGGGTCTGTTTCCCAAAATGCATTTGTTCATAGCAGTAACAAAATGTCATGTATATTATTAGGTCATTCTGTAAGATTGACACATTTGCAATAATAAGTAATTTTGGACAGTGCCAGTCCTTTGTTTGGATCAGTCCGTTTGCAGTCTGTGCTTCATAATACACCAGCATGTCATATATAAAAGATGTCATTAGTTATTTTTAGCACTTAATGCCAATTTCACAGTGGCCCATTTTGAATGTAAAATTAGACATTTCCACTCTTAACTAGTAAAGTGCCAGTCAACATGTCATTTGCTGTTAGTCTTAGTTTCCTCTGATCTTTCTGACTCAGTTTTAAATATTTTGGACAATATGTTTAGTGGTGCAATGGTATATCAGTATATTGCAGTTTGTTTTTCTGGCAATACATGCTGCATTTACAATTTTCTGTACAGCGAATTTTTCACAGTCCTGCTTTGTTGTAAGAAATCTGTTTATTCCTCACAATTTGCCTGGCTTAATTCATGAGCTAAATACATGCTTACCATAAGGTTGCAAGGCAATGTAAAATGTTAACATCTTTCTAAAAAAATAAATAGTTAAGATGTCTTGAGACATTTAAAGTGATGCTCCTGTGAAATAATAAGTTTAAAAAAAAATAGTTTAAATGTGTCAAGACATTTAAAACAATGCTTCTAAATTTAAATTTATATATAGACAAAAAATGACAGTGAGATTTTTATTTGCTGATTATTTTACTGCTTTCTGGTGTTTGTGGACTCTTTTTATTTTTTAGAATAATTATATATCTTCATTTGGCTAACATTTCCAATTATAATTGGTAACGTCACTTATAGGTGTTATATTTTTCAAGTAGTAAATGTTACAGCGAGTATTTTACTGTTTTCATTAAGTGATACTGCACTGCAATAAATATTGCAATATGGGTTTTTATACTGCACTATATATTGCAATATGGGTTTTTATACTGCAATAAATATTTCAATATGGGTTTTTATACTGCAATAAATATTGCAATATGGGTTTTTATACTGCAATATATTGAGATATTGTTTTGGGTGTATTGATGAACTTCTAGTTTTGTTTGGGTGGAACACACCCAACAACAGTCTAACATCTGGAAAAGGTCAGAGGAACTTAAATAACTTGCTGTATAAATAACTTGCTACATATCTGTGAAATATATGTATGTATATAGAGAATATAGCAAAATATAACATATGGATTGTATCATGACTGTATCTTGGTTTAATAGTTAATTGAAAACTACTAACCAGAATCTAATGAGCACAATACGAAAATTATATTATGGTTAGACAGTAAAAGTTTTGCATGTTGCTGTTCATCGGAATATGTTATTACTCTTTAATGATTATAACAGCATCCACCTTTTTTTTTGACATCAGTTTAGTTATAAATTCATTTTGTACTGGTCCAGTTACAGTATAATGGTATTTATTTTGTACTGGTCCAGTTACAGTAGATTGGTATTAAGTTTTAATTGTTCCAGTTACAGTAGATTGGTATTTATTTTTTACTGGTCAAGTTACAGTAGATTAGTATTTATTTTTGCCTGGTCCAGTTACAGTAGATTGGAATTTATTTTATACTAGTCCAGTTACATAGATTGATATTTTTTTTTGACTGGTCCAGTTACAATAGATTGGTATCTATTTTATACTGGTCCAGTTACAGTAGATTGATATTTAGTTTTGACTTGTCCAGTTACAATAGATTGGTATTTATTTTTATCTGGTCTAGTTACAGTAGATTGGTATTTATTTTGTACTGGTCTAGTTACAGTAGATTGGTATTTATTTTGTCTGGTCTAGTTACAGTAGATTGGTACTTTTGTCTGGTCTAGTTACAGTAGATTGGTATTTATTTTTGTCTGGTCTAGTTACAGTAGATTGGTATTTATTTTTGTCTGGTCTAGTTACAGTAGATTGGTATTTATTTTTGACCGGTCCAGTTACAGTAGATTGGTATTTATTTTTGTCTGGTCTAGTTACAGTAGATTGGTACTTATTTTGAATGGTTCAGGTATAGTAGATTTTTATTTACTTTTTATTGCTCCATTGACAGTAGATTGGTATTTTTTTTTTGACTGGTCCAGTTACAATAGATTGATATTTATTTTATACTGGTCCAGTTACAGTCAATTGATATTTATTTTTGCCTGGTCCAGTTACAGTAGATTGATATTTATTTTTTACTGGTCGAGTTACGGTAGATTAGTATTTATTTTTGCCTGGTCCAGTTACAGTAGATTGGTATTTATTTTATACTAGTCCAGTTACATAGATTGGTATCTATTTTATACTGGTCCAGTTACAGTAGATTGATATTTAGTTTTGACTTGTCCAGTTACAGTAGATTGATATTTATTTTTGACTGTCCAGTTACAGTAGATTGATATTCATTTTTGACAGGTCCAGTTACAGTAGATTGGTTCTTAATTTTTACTGGTCCAGTTACTGTAGATTGGTATTTATTTCTGACTGGTCCAGTTACAGCAGATTGGTATCAATTTTATACTGGTCCAGTTACAGTAGGTTGATATTTATTTTTGACAGGTCCAGTTACAGTAGATTGGTATTTATTTTATACTGGTCCAGTTACAGTAGATTGTGTAGTGAATTGTAATGCTCTTGCCATTGGCTTGGGCACTACGCCACATTGAACTTTTGGAAAACAGTTCTTGCAGGATATATTTAATATATTCAGTTGTAAGTCAAATCTCTCTGCAAACTATACAGATCCAGACCTGCTGTTGGGTCATTCCATGTTGCCAAATTACCCAGAGTTGCTTGGATGACCATCTTAGATTTTCATGAAATATTTTCTGGATGGACATCTATGTTGATGATGGCTACTTGCAAACTTCAGAAAATAAGTTCCAATTACATTTGTTGCTTGTGTTTTTGACAAGGAATGGTCTATTGTTCATTGTTCTGTTTATAAACTTTGTAAATCAATCCCATAAAGGAAGTCTCTCGTGTCCACCTGTATCACATAGTGATTATTGTTGGGTGCCATTTTAAGATGCCATCTGTTTCATTGTTTCTTTTTAACTATTGTGTGGTCATAAGAAAACATGCAGGATGAGGCACTAATTAAAGTGAAATTTGTCAGCATTTTTGTAATTAATGTGTAACTGGCAGTGGTTACTTAATTGGAGTATTACATTTGTATTTCTTTCCTACATCAGTAATTTAATTTCATTTGTAATTTTCAAGTGTAAATAAAAATTAACTGCTGAGGTTTGATGTTTATTATTAATCTTTTATTGTGGCAGCAGGCTCAGAATATGTGGTACGAACACAAACTGATTAAAGGGGCTGAAAGCACTGAGACACATAGTAAAAGCGTTGCACATATATAGCTTGGTAATAAAAAAAATTAATTATCCTAGGTAAAACTATCTCAGTGACTAGGGCACAGTTTTTGCATTTTGCGATCTGTCTTGAGTTTGAGCCCCTGGTACAATTTAACAATTAACTTGATTCAGATTAGATTATTCTGGTACAATTCCCTATTGGTATAGTTTTCAAATAATATTATGTTCGCAGGGTTCCTGCAGTCAAGGAAATAATAGAAAAGTTTGAAAATTACAGAAAGCATTTCAAGAACATTGCAAAGCTTTGAAAGTTTTGTAAGTCATTAAAAGTCATGGAATTTAATTATTTTGTATTTCAGGTTGCATTTTCATTTGCCAATGCAAACATTTACCAACCTACCAAACTTTGATAATGCATTAGTTAAGAAGTAGGGTCCCATAAAACTTCATAGAATACATCCAGGGATCTTATTGCCATTCAAAATCATTTATACTCCTGGCACTCAAAAGAGAAAATGACCTATCCGATAGGATGAAGTATGCCCAAAGTCAGCTATAAATATGTTGTTGTCTTAATTTATGTATTAGGTAAGTATCAGAGGTAGTAAATTTATGTAGTAAGTACTCTTGAAATTGGTAAAATGGTCTTGGAAAAGTTTTTAAAAATTCATGGAATTACATATTTTTAAAGATTGCAGGAACCCTGTATTTGGTGTTTGTAATCAATGAGTAGATAGTAGTATACATTTAAATCTGAAGAAAAATATCAATAATGACCAAAAAGAGAACTTGCAGTCTACGTAGTGTTACATGCTTAGGCTTGAATAAACAGTAACATAGAAAGAGTAAAAATAACAAGCTTGTAAAAACTTAATAAACAATTTATTGAGCACAAATATTTTCCAGAAAAGAAAAAATAAACTTAGGTTTTAAGAATCAATTCCAAAATTAATCCAAAAATAATTCAAAATATTATCCACCAGAGAAATTGCAAATGTCCTGGTAATAAAATGTCCAAATAATTCCAAGTTCGAATCCTAGCGAAGTATCTAAGATGGAAGACGATATCACTTGATGAAGTCAGTTCATGGTAATGAAATTCTATGAGCACAATTCTTTTCCAGATAAATAACAAAATAATTCCTCTTGAATCCAAACGAATTGAAATAATTTCCAATACAAGGTAATTTAAAATAACTCAAAAGGACACACAACTTAGTATTCTAACAGCCCAACTTCTACTGAATAGTTCACTCCAAAACATAATTTATATACCTGTTTTTACGTAAACAAGAAAGGGGTCATGTGATCTTCTAGAATCTTTTAGAACAAATTTACGTTCAGAAACTCACGTACCCACTGTATGACCCAACTAAAATAGAAAGATGTTTATACAAAGCTCCATAATGTCCTTGGAACCAACCAATCATTTTAAAAGCTTGCTTACAACTCTGAAGCCAGGTCAGAAATGAGGTCAACACCTGGATTTCATTTTATAAAGTACAGGTCACCCCCAATTCCAATGAATGAATCATAAACTTAAAATGTCAAATTGGAATCTGATAAACAAACAAAAATAAATATAAATGACTTGTATCAATATACATAACAAGAGATATATAATGTAATTAATGGAAAAATGAGATGGGTACCCCACGAAGATTTTTGGATTTTTTTTTTTTTGTGTGTGTACATACAATCATTCACTTGCACATTATGGCCTTTTTTATTTAATAGCCAGAAATGTTAGAAAATTTCAAATCATCTCAAGCAATATACATAGAGGTATTTAATTAAAATATCACAATATGTATTTTTGGCTTTCATGGGACACTTTCTAGGTTTATGATTGGAATCATGTTGTCCAGATGTTTGGTATGGATATTTAACTTTCATGTATTAGTCTGTGTTGAAATAAATGAATAGCAAGTAATTCAGTTTACATCAGATTGTTAATTCGTTTAGCTGCTTAATGTCAGTTTAGGGATATAAGTAATGCAGTTTGGCGCTTGTGTCGCTGTTTATGACACATTCTTTTAGCACATTTTAGAAGGCATTGTGTATCAGTACCAGTTGTGTAAGACTAAGTGGCAGACAGTTGGCTAGTCTGATCAAGACATTGGAAATGATATCCATTACAAAGTCTTCATTCTGCATGACAGGGAGCAACATAGCCCGTCTTAGGAACAGGTGGTGATATATAGAATGTCTCTTTCCCCTGCCCCACAGCACCATGTAGTTTCTTATTGCCTCATTGGTAGGCAGGCTTAGCAGACATTGTCCCACCCCAACCTTTATTTCAGCTTTATTATTGAAGGAAAGGGGATGAGGAACTTTCATTCTACTGCATAAAGAGGGGGTCATAAGTCTCATTGTCTGTGTTCTCCAAGGAAAGAGAAGGAATAGTCCCGTGTCACCATGTCAACAGAGACAGGACAATGAACTCTCCATATTAATGGACAGGAACAAGTGTGAGATAGACCCTATTGCATCAGTTCTTCTCTATTGTCTCCATCCTATCTTATTTGACATATGGTAGAAGTCAAAGAAGTATGGATGTTTGCTAATATTTATCACTTATGTATCTTAAGCTTTACATGACTTTGGTTACCAGTATCTTCTCAAGTTTAGAGAGATGTTAGAATGGGGTCATGATAAATAATGTTCTGCTGCTTCTCCATTCAGGAATGATGAATAGCTAGTAGAGAAGATAATACAAGGTCAGATGGCAGCTAGACAGAAGAAAACCTCATCCATCCTCTTATTCTAAACTGTGTCCCTTTGTTTCAATGTCTTGCTAGATGGTGCTTTTGCTTGCTTGACCACTAATATCCGATTGGATATTGTTTGGGACTTGGAACTAGATCCTGTAAAGTTACTTGAAGTATGGAGCTTATGGCCCAGACACTGGTTATCATAGCCTTGTGTGCTGATCATTTTGTGGCATCCTCCAACATTTTAGAGGCTGTTACCAAGACCATGATACTCAACATTCAGTGCAAAGGTAATTTTGGTGAATGTTCGTCATCTCTATAGCGATGCAGTGTTTGAGGTTCTGCAGAACATAGCTAAGGTCTGTTAAGAGCTTCTTCACTTGATCCAGAGTCCTTATTTAGTGGCTTAATCTCTACTTTGGTCTCCCTTGATCTCAGGGATTAATAACACCAGTCATTGGCTGCTATCTCAAGCCTGGCAGGACTCATTGAGAAGTGCCCTACCCAGCCCAGGAGGCCTATGGGTACCCCACCATAATATTTTAAGCAGTCATGGGAGGATCATGAGATCCACTTTAAAACTTCTTGCTTTTCTTTCATTGATCTGCAGGGCCTGGGTAGGAAGTCGTTAGACTAATCCCCCTCCCTAAGGATGGACTTTGCTAGCCATAGAGTTTTGAAACCTATCCTAAGCCTTTCTCATCATAATGTCCCGTTAGGTGCCAGAACATGATTCATTGGTCCTTTCTACAATAAGATGGAACTACGGGCTTAGCTTGTAGGACCCTCAATTTCAATCCCCATATGGTTTCACTAGACCAAATTGGCATCCCTAAAAGAGGAGATATACACGCTTTCAGGAAGTAGATAGAGTAAGAATCACACAAAGTCCAGAATTCAGTTTGCAAATCTTCCTGGATTCGCCTAATTATCTATCTTTTCCATTACATATACGGTAAACCTCATTTTAACGCAATTCATTATAATTCCGCTTATAACAGTATGGCAGCATGGCTCCCATTTTTGTAGTTCAAGGTGACCTCTCTTTTTAATTTCCTAAGCAGATGTTTATTCCCAGCACTGCGTTTAATGTTGCCTTAACTTCTCCATGCACCATTTCCCAACATATTGGCATGTATGCAATTCAAAACAAAAGTATATTTGATTTATGATGAAACCCAGGGAACAAAACAAAGGATACATGCTCAAGATATTAGTTAAAACTGATGACATTGAAATTTCAATGCATATTTTCTATGGGGAAGTTTTTCAAAAAGATTTTTGACACAATCCCACTTAAAGTGATGGTATTCTTTATAACTTAAGCATTGCATCATAATGGGCTTTACCTGTATTTAGTAAGAGCACTTGGATACACCAACTCAAGTAACCTACGATATCTATCACTCATTGGAAGACAGTGACTCACCTGGGTTCATTCCCCAACCAGAAGTCAACCAGACTGACTCAGAATTTAATTTTGATGAATATCTTTGCAAATCAAAGGACAATTTCATATTTCCCCAAACAAGATCATGCATATTTTGTCCTTCATAAATGAGTTTTTGAGAAGACTTTGTTCTCTGCCTATGATTCTCTTCTCTTGTTGACCATGGATGTGGCATCTGATCTAGTTCCTCTAGGAAGACTTTATATGCTGTTTTTCCATTTTCTTCTGCTTGCAAACTGGAGACATTTCCGAAAATCCAGGATAATTGGTTCATACATATTTTATTTGGATCCAGGTTTCATCTTAGAATTAGTGAAATTATTCAGTAAACCAGACTAACTTTACAGGGGGCCCCGAGTGGTCTAAAGTGGTCTCCGTTGCGGATCACTGCCATCTCACCTCTGTCTGCGTGGGTTCAAGTTTAAGATTCGGCTAATTTAGTTATGTGAGAAAGCATGCCAGTAGCTTCTCGTGGGTCGGTGTTTTTTTCCAGGGATTTTCCCAGGTTCTTCCTCCATCAATAATACTGGCCGCCATGTAAAGCCTATCGTGTGCTGAAAATGGCATTAAACCCTACAACAACAACAACAACAACAATGACAACAGCTAACTTTACAGCAGCACTCCAGACGCTTTAAACTGCACCTATTTGTTCATGCAAAGTGTTTGCATGATCAATCTGTTGATTATAGAATTTGTTTTAAAATGGCATCGAGAAAACAATGCATGTTTAAGACGCAAGGGAAAATAAGTTTCTAGAGAAGTGTATCAACACAGAGAAATAAAAAGAGTATTCAGATTTGTGTGAATGAAATCTTGAAGGGACACGCTTATATTTATTGGACATCACATGCCAATTTGAGTATGTCTCATGGCAGGAGATATAATTGCCTTCATCATGTGAAATGGAAAAGAATTTCCAAGAATTATGTCAAGTTGAGAAATTTGCAACAAGCCATTGAGCTGCATTGGGTTTGGAACTAGAGTCTGTACAACTGTACTAACGGTAAATAGTCTACTCATACTTTACAAACTTTTCATTTGACATGTTTATTGTTGATGCATAAAAGTTTTAATTATTGTTTGTGTTTTCCTTTTGATACTAACAATCATTCTGATGTGCTTATTGATGCGTCCTGTATTTTGAACCCAAAATTTATTCGTTTTTTTAATCCATGTAGTGTATATTACAGTATGACATCTCATTTATATAGTTCCACAAGGATATTCTTTTTGTTTCTGTTGTGAAAATGTAAACAAAGAGATCGATATTACTGATTGAGTCAGGATTACCACAATATACTCAGTGATATGTTGGGTCCAGTTGAAAACAACATAGACCCTCATGATGTTGCATTATGTTCCAGTAGATCATGGTCTCTGTTGTTCTGTTGTTTCCTGGCATCTTGATAATCATCTTGCTTATGTTTGTTATCATACTCTTCCTGAACTTACACAAAAGTCATTAACCTTTGAACAGTTTTATAGTGAAGTTTAATTGGTCTTGAAGTTCTTCATCTATCCAGTATAGCCTCTGTGGGGAACAAGCCTGAATGTCTAATTATCTCAATTCCTTTTGAACAGATTGCCCTATTAAAATGGGATTTTCACAAAAAGACTTGTTATGCTTAGTTGGTCTTCAATAAAAATGATGTTGCTCTGACATCACATCAGCCATCTTGAAAAGTTTAGTTTTGATTTTACCTCTTATCAGCACAGGGTTTTCACAAAGAGATTACATACTATATTTAGTTGGTCTGAATTCTTATTGGTATGAACTTCTGAACAGATTGTTTTGGTAACATTGGATTTCCATTGAAAATGTTGTATGGTGTCTATGTTGGTGTTGTGACATCCAGCTTAGCCACCATGGCAACCTTGTTGAAATCTTGTCATTGCAACCTTTTCAGGGCATATAGTTGCACTGATGTTGATTTTCACTAAGAGACTTCATATGTTATGTAGTTGATCCAAAATGAAAAATTATGCTGATCTGACTTCAGAATTAATATGGGAGGCATCTGTATAATCATCATATACTTTTCCTAATCTTTTAATTATAATTACCTTGGTGTTTGACATAAAAATAATGTTATACTTTCCTAATCTTTTAATTATAACTACTTTCATCATAAAAATAATGTTATACTTTTCCTAATATTTTAATTATAATTTGGTCATAAAAATCTTGTTATTGCTACTTCTTGTGGATGGTCATATTGAGATGTATAATCAGTCCTAAATTGAGATGATGCAATATTCGACATCATGGTGGACATATTGATGACAGGTGAAATGCTTAAGGTTGTGGGTTGCATGAGCAAGAACAGTTCTTTGTCACTAATTATGCATATTATAATGCCTACATGGACTTGGATTGGACAATGCCTTGACAGTTTTTGGTAGACTTCTTATGATACTTAACTGGATTTAAATGAAAGTGATACCATTCTGACCTCTTTGCTTTAGTAAATGTTTTCATTTTACAAATATTTAGTTACATTCCAGTGAACACTTTGGCATTGATTCATGGTCATTGACTTAACTAGTAAGTCTTTTTTTTATATAGCTGTGCAGACATTTGAGCATGATAACATTAACAAGTGTGAATATATTTTTTAAAAAAATCAAGCCCAGTTTCTGGATGTATATGAAGAATACCTTGAATGTTGCCAGTTCAATAGCTTGGAGTTTTCCCCAAATATATGAATTTAACCAGATTTCATACAAATATATGAATTTAACCAGATTTCATACAAATATATGAATTTAACCAGATTTCATACAAATATATGAATTTAACCAGATTTCATACATGGATATATCTAGACAGGGTCTGTGAAAAGTTCAGTGATAATGTAACATTTGAATGTCTCAAACCATGACAAAAAAACTTTTTACTGCACTTCCAGGTATCTTGTGAACATGGTAATTCAAACATTGAAATTATTTTGTTACCAAATTTGGTATGTTGGAGTTTCTCTAGAATATATATTATTGGTTTATTACTCAGCATTTTAATTAAAAAAAATTTAAAAAACCAAATGGACCTGTCAAAGATTTCTGGAAATTTTTAGATGAGTCCCTTCAAATTAACTCTTATCAGGTAAATAAAGTTGACTTTTTGTAGGAGAAATGTTACTCACATGTTGTAGGAATGAAGCATGAATGACACATGCTTTTATAGTTGTCTAAAGAATAGTATCCTGCATATTGGTTTATTTCCTTTTGAAGTGAAACCTGTTTTTTTTCTTCCCTGTTTTGTATTGTTAGCATGTTAAAATATTTAATGACATACCTTTTATATCAGATGTTATTAAAGATTTGAGTTAGTAGCTGTGACAAGGTTTCAACATTAAAATATTTAATGACATACCTTTTATATCAGATGTCATTAAAAATTTGAGTTAGTAGCAGTGACAAGGTTTCAACGTTAAAATATTTAATGGCATACCTTTTATAGCAGATGTCATTAAAAATTTGAGTTAGTAGCTGTGACAAGGTTTCAACATTAGTTAAACTAGTTCAGTAGTATTTGGTTTAGTTTGATGTTTTATTGCATTTCAATATACGGAGATTGTTTAATGATGTGGTAATTGGAGTAATGTACCTTGCCTAGGAACATGCCATGGTAGCCGACCCGGGCTGATCTAATGATAGGATATGAACCTGTATCCTTGTGAATCCAGTATGCAAAACCAATGAGCCACCATAGCTTCTTGTTTAGTAGAAAAATAGTAATATTTTAAAATCTTTTGCTTTTCAGGAGCACATTGCAAGTTGGTCCCCCACCACTGCCACCAAAGGTATATTTTACTAATATTTCCATATATATTTTATTTTTTTTACTAGTATTTCCATTTTTATATTTTACTAGTATATCCATATATATTTTATACTTTTCTAATATTTTCATATATTTTTTTTATTCATAAATAAGAAAATGTATATTTTTTCAAAGTCAGTTGAAAGATGCATGTTAGTTCATTTGAAACATTCCAGAATTAATGCCAAAAAAAGGTTTTCAAACCTTAAACATGAAAGATTAATTAGAGAAAAAAAATAGCTTGACTTAACTGCATATATTTTAACTATTTTTCTGCTCAAAATCTGTTTTTTTTTAAATAAAAAAAAAGAAATTTAGTTAATTTCTTTTATGCACTTTTGATTTTGAATTTTGTCAGGTAAAAACCTGTTATATTAAATTAAATGTTGAATTTTGTTGGTTAGATGTAAGTAAGATATGCATGTTTTTGGAAAAGTTGATATCAACAATAAAGTTTGTATTGCACAGTTCACAATGAAATTGATGATATAGATTTTATTTGTCTCTAAAATAAATTACATGAATAATTGGCAGTTACCATCAATGAATACTTTGAATGATTGACAGTTTACATCATTGAATACTGGGAATGATTGACAGTTAACATCAATGAGTACTGGGAATGATTGACAAAATGATTGACAATTAACATCAGTGAGTACTGAGAATGATTGACAGTTAACATCAATGAGTACTGGGAATGACTGACATGATATTTCAGTAGAGTAAACAAAAGTAGCTGATACACCAAGTTCTTGAGTTGTGCTACATTTATTCAAATACATCTAGGTATTCTTTAAAGCATGAAAATGGACAGCATAAATAAAAATCACAAATATGACCATTGATAATTCACTATTAGGAACAATTCATTTACTTATTGAGACCTCCCATATTTCTGTGCATGGATTTTCAGCCTTTAAGTGATCATGGTGCAGTCACTTGCAGTAAATTACAAACTTTGAATACCAAAATACTTAAAACAGACAATTTTTTAAAACTGAAATCAGTAAAACAAAGTTTGTTTTTACAGTGCTGGATTTTATGCATTTTGTTTCATTATTTTTAAATTTTGTATGGTTTATTAGTTGGAAAATTTATTGGAAAAAATAATTCAGATTAGCCAGCAAATATGCCAAAGGCTGATGTAGAAGAAAGTGGATTGATGAACATTAGCTAATGGAATATGCAGGAAAATGTGGGGCATTGCATTGGGAAGCAATCTGATTTGCTTTTTTATTGTAAGGGTAAGGATTTTTTATGATGCAAACACAATCTCAACATGTGTAACATACAATGCATTTCACTTGTGTTCCAGCCAATGGCCTATTCAGAATTAGATAGCAACAGATATGATTCTGTTGATGCAGAAAAGGAAGAGAAAAATACATGGGAGACAAAGGATGGTGAAGAGACTGTGATAGATGAAGGTCCTGATATTAGTTCATTAGATTTGGACAGAACATTGACTCCTAATACACAACCACCGGGTGAAGAGCCTCCAGAAATTCCTCCCAAACTTAGCAAAAGGCAGCATAACGGTGTTGTCCAACATGACCATGACGTTGATTCAGCATTATTGAAACAGGGAGAAAGTGATGCCCCCATTGTACCCCCAAGAGAAAAGAAACCTGGCAAACATGACTCAGTTGTAAGTAGGAACTTGGGGAATATTGATACTACCATATTTACCATATATATTGGGACATATAAATATAATTAATTATTTTCCCTGTCCCAGAACATGTGTCCCAAGACTTAAATTTGTATTCAATTTGTGCCCCCCCCCCCACTGCCTGTTGCACTAAAATAGATAAACAAAAACACTCAGTTGATATTTAAAACAAAGAAACTAACCTTATATTGTTATTATTTTTGTTTTCATCATGAGCATTAAAGAATAAAAATATTTCCATGAATGCTGTATATATAGCGTAGGCTGCCATACTGTAGTGTCTATCACATATGTCCGATAGCACAAGACACGTTATTTTAATTATATTCAGGTCAGCAATGTTGCAGTATCTTGGAAATAAAAATCATTAATTTACAACACATTTACTCGAGTGCAAGTGACAATCTTTTCACTTACACTGATTTCAAAAGTATCACTAAAGCAAGTTATTGTTGTGTATTTACCTGCAGGGAGCAGTAAACTCATTCTTTGAACTTACCGACAGAACATCAAGGACAGGTTATTTTTATGAGAAAGCAAGCTGACCTCAGAAGCTGACTTTGAATACTTTGAATCTGGTCTTTCTTTCTTTTTTGGATATAATAAAAATTTTATTTTATTGCAAAGCATGTTGACATCAGAAGCGGACTAGATTCTTTCCAGTGTGCCAAATTTTTTAATAATTTTTTTTCAATATACAATGACTGCTGAAAAATGAAAGCTAACTAGGCTTCTTTTTCATTGGTATCCACAGGAATTTTGAAAATAAATTTCAACAATTGGGAAAAAAATTAAATGACACAATACAATGCTTTGTGCACCAAGAAGATTTGGAGAAAATAAAATCATAACATGAATTCTTGAAGGCCAGAAGAGATGATTTCACAGTCAGTATGATCATCAAACATTCATGAAACAAACTGACCATACGATTGGAGTGAAAAAGTGTGAGAATTAAAACAACTGGTACAGATTTGAAAATTCTGACTTTAGCCCTTGCAGTTAATGCTTCAGAAGATGTGTTGCCTTTAATGATAATTTTTCACAGTACGAGAAAGCTTAAAAAAAATATACATGCACAGAAAGAATGGATCATGTGTGCAGGAAAATGGTTGTGTTGATGAGATAATGCTGCAGTGGATTAAACAGTTTTATCATTTTTTTAAATAAAATTTCAGTTTGAGTGCATTCACTAACATGTAATTTTTGAATGATTTTGTTTTTAAAAATGAGGTGTCCCAGAACATAGTGCACAAAAAAATTTCTTTCAGAATTAATGTTTGGTGTTCCAACAGATATGATGTCTCAACATATACAGTAAAAACATTCTGTTTGTACCTCTTCTCTCTTGTTTGATTTGCTCTATAATTACGAGTATCAGTGTTAATTGTATGACCAGTGACCATTCAGTTTTAAATATCATCCATGCAGTAGATTTAAATAATATCAGAATTAATCATATCTGACAAGAGTTTTGGAAATGCAATAGATTTAAAACAATATCAAAATTAAACACATCTCAAAATAGTTTTTTGGAAAATATTTGTTAAGAATCTGCTCATTGCTTTATTCCTGGATATGAAAGGAAAATTTCCTAATACAATGGAAAAATGAAATCTGATACAAAGAAAAAATAGCTATGATGCTGCTTTCAGTTCCTATTTTCATTATTGATCGACATAGCAAATTCAATCTGGCAACAAAATGTCACCAACCACCAAACCTTTTCAATATCCTGATGTAATTTACACCCAACTTAAATTGGATAACTGGGATATAAGGCTTTACTATTGATCACTTGGGAGGTTCTTTCAAACTATGAATGTGTCAGAAGCACATTTATGTCTCTTTTTCCAACCTCACACACTCCTCCATTTGTCTGTCCAGTGAAGTTTTGTGTTGAGTCATTTTTCAGGCACTATGCTGGGCATGCAAGTAAGTTTTCACACACTCCTCCATTTATCTGTCCAGTGAAGTTTTGTGTTGAGTCATTTTTCAGGCACTATGTTGGGCATGCAAGTAAGTTTTCAGCCACTGGTGAATATTCAGATTCCATGAATACATTTCTAGATCTTCATGTAGAATGCAAGTGATGCATAAATCAAATTTTGCTGAAGTTAAACAGATGCCAACTCTTTCTTATTATCACATCATTTCCATCAGCCTATCAGCATTAGCTATTATCACATCATCTTACATTGTCATCAGCCTATCAGCATTATCTATTATCACATCATCTTACATTTCCATCTGCCTATCAGCATTAGCTACTATCACATCATCTTACATTGCCATCAGCATTAGCTAGTATCACATAATCTTACATTGCCATCAGCATTAGCTAGTATCACATAATCTTACATTGCCATCAGCCTATCAGCATTAGCTATTATCACATCATCTTACATTGCCATCAGCCTATCAGCATTATCTATTATCACATCATCTTACATTTCCATCCACCTATCAGCATTAGCTACTATCACATCATCTTACATTGCCATCAGCATTAGCTATTATCACATAATCTTACATTGCCATCAGCCTATCAGCATTAGCTAGTATCACATAATCTTACATTGCCATCAGCCTATCAGCATTATCTATTATCACATCATCTTACATTGCCATCAGCATTAGCTATTATCACATAATCTTACATTTCCATCCGCCTATCAGCATTAGCTATTATCACATCATCTTACATTGCCATCAGCATTAGCTATTATCACATAATCTTACATTTCCATCCACCTATCAGCATTTCCTATTATCACATCATCTTACATTGCCATCAGCATTATCTATTATCACATCATCTTACATTGCCATCAGCCTATCAGCATTATCTATTACCACATCACCTTACATTTCCATCCGCCTATCAGCATTAGCTAGTATCAATCATCTTACATTGCCATCAGCATTAGCTAGTATCACATCATCTTACATTGCCATCAGCATTAGCTAGTATCACATAATCCTACATTGCCATCAGCATTAGCTATTATCACATAATCTTACATTGCCATCAGCCTATCAGCATTAGCTATTATCACATCATCTTACATTGCCATCAGCCTATCAGCATTATCTATTATCACATCATCTTACATTTCCATCCGCCTATCAGCATTAGCTACTATCACATCATCTTACATTGCCATCAGCATTAGCTATTATCACATAATCTTACATTGCCATCAGCCTATCAGCATTAGCTAGTATCACATAATCTTACATTGCCATCAGCCTATCAGCATTATCTATTATCACATCATCTTACATTGCCATCAGCATTAGCTATTATCACATAATCTTACATTTCCATCCGCCTATTAGCATTAGCTATTATCACATAATCTTACATTGCCATCAGCATTAGCTATTATCACATAATCTTACATTTCCATCCACCTATCAGCATTAGCTATTATCACATAATCTTACATTTCCATCCGCCTATTAGCATTAGCTATTATCACATAATCTTACATTGCCATCAGCATTAGCTATTATCACATAATCTTACATTTCCATCCACCTATCAGCATTAGCTATTATCACATAATCTTACATTTCCATCCGCCTATTAGCATTAGCTATTATCACATAATCTTACATTGCCATCAGCATTAGCTATTATCACATAATCTTACATTTCCATCCACCTATCAGCATTAGCTATTATCACATCATCTTACATTGCCATCAGCATTAGCTATTATCACATAATCTTACATTTCCATCCGCCTATCAGCATTAGCTACTATCACATCATCTTACATTGCCATCAGCATTATCTATTATCACATCATCTTACATTTCCATCTGCCTATCAGCATTAGCTACTATCACATCATCTTACATTGCCATCAGCATTAGCTAGTATCACATCATCTTACATTGCCATCAGCCTATCAGCATTAGCTAGTATCACATAATCTTACATTGCCATCAGCATTAGCTATTATCACAAAATCTTACATTACCATCAGCCTATCAGCATTAGCTAGTATCACATAATCTTACATTGCCATCATTGTATCAGCATTAGCTAGTATTGAGGCTGAAACATTTTTATTCAGTACTCTGTATCTTTGTCAAAACTTAAATGAGCATTAATTTTCAGTTGCTTCAGTGTTTATACATACTTAGATTTGTTGTTGTTTAAATGCACTGTTCAAAATGGGTAATCTGTTAGACCATTTTATGATTCATACTTTCTTTGTAAACTATTGGATGTGTAATATATGTTTGTATTGCTTTCAAAAAAGCAGTAGATGAGAGTTAGTTATATCTTTTCACGAGGCAAATTTATCAACATTAAGTATTAGGGATAGTTTTGTGTTGACATGGTTTTTGTGTCAGTTTATTAATCATCAACAAATTATGAAAATGCAGGGTTCCTGCAGTCATGGAAATCCTGGAAAGGTTTGTAGATTACAGAAAAGCATTTCAGGTGCCTTGAAAAGTTTTGAAATTTTCATAAGTCATTCAAAGTTTGGAAAGTCATGAAATTTGGTTATTTTGCATTATTCAATCACAGTTTAGTTTGCCAATGCAAAAGATTTATAAACCAATCTAACTTGATAAAGGATATGTTAAAGTAGGTTTCCCCATAAACTTCATATCCAGGACTGCCATTTAAAATCATTGTACTCCTGGAACTCAAAAGAGAATGACCTATCCGATAGGATGAAGTATGCCCAAAGCCAGCTGTAAAAGGTTTTTGTGTTCAATTTATGTATTAGGTAAGTATTAGAGGTCATACATTTACATAGTAGGTGGGCTGTCAACGGGTACCCGACCGTAGTGAAATACCCGGGTATTGAAAATTAATCGCGGGTACCCGTTCACAAAAATAAATTGTCGCCAGACTCGCCAACACTATCAAAATATCATATATCGTCAGCAGTACGCTTGTCTCAGTTACAGCTCCAGTCTATATTTAGGAGTAGGACCACCCGTTATGCATCAGCGGCCCACTACTAAATCATTACACACGAAACCACTTCAAACAGGTGTGACAGTTATGGCTTTAATTAGAAACCAGATCCCTGCTTTATATAAATAAACAATACATCAGAGAGTCTGTTTGGATTAGTAAAATTCATTGGCATTGTGCAACAGGACAAACCTCTTATCCCTGAGGCATTATATGCCAAGGTTAAAATGTAGTCATTGTTCTACAGGTAATAAACCTCTTTGTAGATGATAACTATTGATTGTGGGTGCTAAATGATCGGTACATTGTGTGCTCTTTTAATGAAATCCAGATGGCTACCTTTTATTTCCGAACACACTTGTCAAAGAAATCTCACACGTTATATTATTAACAATTATCACCTAGACACCTTGAAATCTTTGCCATGCCTCAAAGCAATCTTTGAGCAACTCATTGTTTCGAGTTGACTAGCTCTGCTAATTTTGAAAATTAGCCATCATACATGTACCGACATTTCTACTCTCGATACTACTATGTTTTTGTCATAACTATCTTAAGAATTATGATTCCAAAATCATATCACTTCTGTGACTGCGCTCTCTCTCTCTCTCTCTCTCTCTCTCTCTCTTCTCTCTCTCTCTCTCTCTCTCTCACAGACACAAGACTGTTTTAACGCGTTACTCTGACCATGTGGTAAAGCTGCTTTACACGCATGCGTGGGTAATTCAAATCTGAGGTCAACAGCCGATGAATACACGTGTTCTGTTCTGACAGGGATTTATACTAAAAAAAGATGAGTGTTCTAAAGGATTTAACGCAGCTGATCATTAGAGGTTGGATTATACTTACCATCTGGTTACAAAGGTTATTGTAAAGAAATTTATTAATTAATAGCGTGCAGTCCGGTCATTCGCAGGTACCACGGTGCGGACGCTTCAGACCGAGTAGTGCATTACACGGTTAGTCGCTATCGCCTTTCAAAATAGTAAAAAAAGGCGGATAACAATTAGTTGGTCTAGGGTTGTACATGTCTTTTATGTTCTAACGTGTACCCGTTAAATGGCGCAACGGGTACCTGGGTAAGTTTTTCGTGATTTTTGACATCCCTAATAGTAGGTAATCTTGAAATTGGTGAAAAGGTGATGGAAAAGTTTTGGAAAAGTCATGAAATTATATTTTTTTAAAGATTGCAGTTACTCTAGATATGGACTGGACAAGTTTAAATGAATCTTTACTATGAATGTTTTAATATATTTATGCATTCACCTCTTTAAAAATGATATCTCTTTTTTTTGGTTTCAGAGTTTACACAGACCAAGTTTCAATGGACTTCCCCCAACACCCAAAGTCCATGTAAGTTAAATATTCCTAAAACTGAAATGAGTATTAAATGTTAGTTTTTATCAGTGGAAAAGAAAGACAAAACTATCTTTTGACTACTGTCAGTGGGGTCAGTAGTTTTGTCTCTTTACCCATAGTATTGTGGACAGCACATTTTTCATAGACTATTATTAAGCAAAAGCTCAGCAAAATTAGTTGAACCCTTTAGTATTCAGTTAATTTGTTGAGATGTCCATCTGTTTGCCAGGTCCCAGAGTGGCCGAGTGGTCAAAAGCGCTCTCTGTTATGGATCACTGCCTTCTCACCTCTGTGTGGGTTTGAGTCTCAGATTTGGCTAAGGTGGTTATGTGGGATAGCTTGCCAGTAGCTTCTTGTGGGTCAATGGTTTCAGGGGGGTTTTCCCAGGTTCTTCCTCTCCCATTAATACTGGCCACTATGTATAGCCTATTGTGTGCTGAAAAATGGCATTAAACCCTACAACAGCTACAACCATCTGTCTGCCCATCACAGTCACAAGCCATGTGTGACAATCCACTATGCTTATCACAAGTGGCAGTTTGTGCCAAGATTTCATCATTTCTGATGAATATACATGAACCTGCGTCACTGTTGGCATAAGTAGTATTTTCTTGCCATTGTGACCAAATGCAGCATTTCTCATTGTTTAAATGTGCCAATCAGATTTTTATTTCAAACACAGTCTCATTGATTTATAAAATTCACACTTCATTTACATGTAGGAGATTGATACATTGTTTTGTTGTATACGAATCCTCATGAGACAGAGAAAATCTTAGCATTTGGCAGGCACCAAAATTGCAGTGGGTTGTTGACTGTAAATTGTGAATATATCTGCATATTGGTTCCTACATAGTAACTTTACTGGGAATTTTGATCCTATTATTTAATTCCACATTATAGTGAAGAGACCCCTTCCTTCTAGGCCATCATTTACAAGAATTATGACCCCTGATTACTTATGCCAATAACGTTTGTTTCCAATTTACCAAGGATTGTTGGATTTTAACACCAGAGATGAAGTGATATTGTGCTGATCATGTATAAGATGCACATACATGACTTGTGCATCTGAATCGCAACCAGAATGCATACCCTACCTGTGTCCACTGATAGTGCAATACATTCTTGTCAAGTGTGTTGCTTCCACCCCAAAGGATATACATTCTTTACATGTGAATTCAATTATGGGACTTCTATAATGAATGTACAACTCAAGAAAATCTTAGATTTTTTAACAAAAACTTTATATATATATATATATATATATATATATATATATATATATTTTTATATATATATATATATATATATATATATATATATATATATATATATATATATATATATATACCAGATATTTTAAGGATTTTAAAGGTTTTAATTTTATCTTTAATTTTATCTATATTTTACAGACATTTTACATCTTGCCATTTTTACTGTATCATCTAGTACTTAATAATTTATATGATTTTGTGGAAAGGGTCTATTTTCCATAAGTTTTTTTAAACTTTATTTTTGGATGTTCTTCATAGCTGCATTTTTTTTAAAAGGGCTATTTTCCCTAAAGTTTTTGTGCAATTATTTATATTGAGATTTTTCAGCCTTTACATTTAATTAGCACCATATAGCCATTATTGTGCTGATGTGCTACATTCATTTTCATCTGATATGGTGAATGCATGCACATGGACTGTGCATAATCCCATTTAGTTCTAGTATGTATACACCCATCAATATGGTAACTTGGTAATATGAAAAGTGATTATGCTAATCATGGGAACAACTGGGTAGTACATTAAGGTTTTGACAAGTCAAAGCATGGCCTATTAAGGTGCATTGGCAGCCTACGAGTTGTGAAGCCGTATAGCTTATTGACCTTAGGACAACACTGCATTCAGTTTCTTGCATTCCGAGAAATTCTTTATAGTAATTACCATACATACTCATATATTCTCATATATGAGTCAAACTGCACATTGCAGAGACCTTGATACACCATAGCATAATGTGATGGCAGATCTGGGTCTATGCAGTTTGTTAGGATTAATTAGCAGAACAAACAATGCAGACCCAGATCTGCGGGCACATTATGCTGAAGCATATCATATTTGTTATTTGCAGTTTGAGTCCAATTGTTATTACATATGGTATGCTGACGGATAGTCTGCCCTCCTGGCATAGGGCTTATCAGCATTACTGCACATAGGATTCATTTGATTTCAACTAAATTTGGCATGCAGCTTTATACTGATGAGGCCTGAACGAGTTGGATTTCCCTGAACGAGTTGGATTTCTAGCATTCCAAGATGTCATTTATAGGAGTTCAGGTTCCAGTCTGTGTGCCTTTGTAACTTTGCTTTCTACCAGTTAGTGATCTTAAGCCTCAACCTGATGTCGAGTCTGATGTACTTGCTAGGTTGACAAAAATAGATGGCATGCCGGTTGACACCCTCTTCCACCTGCCAAACCACAACAAAATGTCTTGGATGCACCCCCACTCTAAGGAGTATCATCTAATGACTGCATCGTCATCAGGAGTAGAGACAGGAAGGATGTTCAAATGATGAAGACTATGAGAATCACAGAATGCTGGACTGGTCACAGTATCAGATTAAGCCTAGTAGACGTCACAAGGCAAACACATGCCCAAAAAGCTGAATGTCTCCAGATTGATACAGGAGAATGTGAGAACTGTGCAGCCAGCTTTATACAATCGATAAAAACTTGAGGAATGTCGAGGAAAACTGGTCAGATGCTCTGAGTACTCAACTACAACCAAAATCCTATGACATGTAAGCATCAAGATTGATTTGATAAGAATGATGCTTCCATGCAGAGGTTTTTGAATGAGAAACTTTAGTTACAGAAAGGCCCATAACTTTTAAATGTATTTTTTGTTGACTCTTTAAACATTACCCAATTCTTTAATTTGTGGTAATTCATGGACAGAGGCTGAAAAGTATTTTTAGATAGATTTTCTTTATCTTTTGACAAAAATTATAGAACACAGTTCAGCTGTAGTAAAATTTCTCCCTCTATTAGACAGGTATGTTAGGTTTTATTTTCATTTTCAGATGGGTGCATGTTTTTCCAAAGTGTTCAATGGCTGCCCACTGCATATAAATTGTACAGCAAGCTGGGTAAATCCAGAAACTAGAGGTACAGTATTTGCATTCCTGTCAATCAAAACTAATTCTGAAAAATTCAAGTACTGAATAATTTTAGTATTTCTTTTAATTGGCATACAGGATTGGCTTGTATTATTTGCCTTTTTGGAAAATTCCAGCACAAAAATTAGTGTTCATACTAATTGTTTTCATATCAAAGACCCATTCCTGTTAAGTTTGTCATGATTGAAGTACTTGATTATGAAATGTACTCCTAAATGTATTATTGTCATTTCCGAATTTGCTTCTGATTTAGTATTATTCCATCATTAACAGGTTTCCTCTCAAACTAATTATCTAAATAAAAATTTCTTTCAGAAATATGTACAAGACATTTTCTCGCAACAGTAGTATTTTATTCCACGATACTGTTTCAAAAAATTATTTATTAATTGTGACAAGCTGACTTACTGCCTCAGAAATTTCAAATACCAGAAATTTTCACGACACACATTATACCAGGAATTTTCACACGTCACACCTCATACCAGGAATTTTCACACGTCACACCTCAAACCATAACTTTTTACACGTCACACCTAATACCAGGAATTTTCACACATCACACCTCATAGATCTTGTGTTTGTGACTAGAGTGTTTGAAAAATTGGGGAAAACATTATAAAATACCCCCCCCCAACAAAACAAAAAAAAAAACAGTTTGTGACACCCTTTTGATTGACTGATAAGAAACTGTAAACTATACTTTGTCACCTTTGAAATATTCTTTGTTGGCAGCATCTTTATAAAGTGTCTATAAACAAAGCCTTGTGACCCCTTGTATTTGTCTTTGTTAAGGTTTCTATTTGACAGTTTTAAGGATAAACAAATCAAAAGCAACTTGACAAATGATATTTAAGAACTCTTATGGTTAATATTCAGTTACTGCAATTATGACTTTGATCTGACTGGCAACTAAAGGGATTTAGCGAACTGGTAACTAAGGGATTTAGCTAACTGGCAACTAAAGGGAATTAGCTAACTGGCAACTAAGGGATTTAGCTAACTGGCATCTAAAAGGATTTAGCTAACTGGCATCTAAAGGGATTTAGCTAATTGGCAAGTAAAGGGATTTAGCTAACTGGCAACTAAGGGGTTTAGCTAACTGGCAAGGATTTAGTTAACTGGCACCTATGGGGCTTAGCTAACTGGCAAGTAAAGGAATTTAGTTAACTGGCAACTAAAGGGATTTAGCTAAGTGGCAAAAATGGGATTTTGCTAACTGGGAACTAAAGGGATTTTGCTAACTGGCAACTGAAGCGATTTAGCTAACTGGCAGGTAAAGGGATTGAGCTAACTGGCAACTAAAGGGATTTAGCTAACTGGCAAGGAAAGGGATTTAGCTAGCTTCAACTAAAGGGATTTAGCTAACTGGCAACTTAGGGATTTAGCTAACTGGCAACTAAAAGGATTTAGCTAACTGGCAACTTAGGGGTTTAGCTAACTGGCAATTAAAGTAATTTAGCTGACTGGCAAGTAAAGGGATTTTGCTAACTGGCAAGTAAGCTAACTGGCAACTAAGGGATTTAGCTAACTGGCAAGGAAAGGGATTTAGGTAACTGGCAAGTAAAGGGATTTAGCTGACTGGCAAGTAAAGGAATTTGGCTAACTGGAAATTAAGGGATTTAGCTAACTTTCAACTAAAGAGATTTAGCTAACTGATAACTAAGGGATTTAGCTAACTGGCAACTAACCCTTAAAGTGCTGCATTGTTTTGCAGTAAAAGGCCCCTCAGTGCTGAATTGTTTTAGGGGAGAAAAGAAGAAAACTGCACAGTCTTTAAATTGCATGTATTTCATTAAATATACACTATTGATAGACAAACCCTATATAAAAAATGATGGTGCATGTCTATACTTTAAGATTAGCATCAAGACACATGTGTAGGTTTAACATATTTGCAGGTACAGGTGTAAATACAGGTAAAATGACAAGTTACAATTGTATTTCATCAGTATTTTTGTTTGTTTTTGATGGAAAAGTTTAAATATATCTACGAAATGTTATATTCTTTAGTAGTCCAACCATGCACATGTTATGTCTGTCACAATGTTATATATAAATTGTGAAAATCACAGGTAAAGGCAGGGTGACAGTTTTGCAAAAATCTACTCCATGAATGTCAGAGGTATGTTTAAACCCTCCAGTCAGCAATTAATGTTCATGAAAAACTATCACCTGTTATTTATTATAATATCATCAAACTGAGGTCCATATCTGGTGATTAAACCTCAGCAACGGCTTTATTTTTGTTCAATCATTGGGCTGATTTTGTGTGAAGAGTCACCTTAAATGTTCTCATTGTCTGACAGGTGTAAATTACTTGGAATAGCTTGAAATCTATCCCATATTTATTGTTTTTGCTGAAGTATGCGGTTGATATCACATCATCAGTATCCCATTAGGAATCGAGAAGAGACATATGTACAAACCCATTGTTTTAATTGATGCAAAAACGTTATAAATGCTCAGGTGTGACAGGCCGCCGTTTCTTCATGCGACTTTTTTCCTTCAAGTCTGCCCCATGAACTCTCTGATCTGCATTACGATTTGTTTGATCTACTATCAGATGCAATAACTCATCATCTAAGAAAAAGTCTTCAATAGTCCGTAGGTTCATTATTCACCATCTCGACATTTAATTTTGAATTACCAGTGAATGGGGGTTGACAGGCGCGCCATCTTTTCACGTCAAGCGAGCATGTACATCCGACTCCAGTTCCACGTAAATTACTGGCTCAAAGTCATTCATGTGTATTTCCATCAATACCTCGCTTGCTCTAATAATGTAATTTTTCTGAATGTAATTTTTCTCAAATTATTCAAAATCACTATTAGCATCTCTATCAGAAGCAAATATTTCTTGCAAGAAATCACCTTCGTATTCAGTGTCGGCCATTTTAGCTTTGGACAAGTACCATTTGTTTAGAAGCGAGCATTTGTAAAATTACTTCGTTAATAATATAGTAAAGTACTGCAGAATGCTCGTTCTGGGCCTTTTTAAACCAATCAAATATAGTTTTACAGGCATTTATGGCAAGATGAAGTTATAGAATGCGATCAGTGTTGCTCACCTCGAGCGCGATTATAGTCGCGACATGCACTATGGGACCACAAACAACAGCGCGACTATAGTCACGACATGCACTTTAAGGGCTAAAAGGATTTAGCTAACTGGCAATTAAAGCGATTTAGCTGACTGGCAAGTAAAGGGATTTTGCTAACTGGCAAGTAAGCTAACTGGCAACTAAGGGATTTAGCTAACTGGCAAGGAAAAGAATTTAGCTATCTGGCAAGGAAAGGGATTTAGCTAACTGGCAAGTAAAGGGATTTAGCAGACTGACAACTAAAGCAATTTAACTAACTGGGCACTAAAGCAATTTAACTAACTGGCAACTAAAGAAATTTAACTAACTGGCAAGGAAAGGGATTTAACTAACTGCAAGTAAAGCAATTTAACTAACTGGCAAGGAAAGGGATTTAACTAACTGGCAACTAAAGCAATTTAACTAACTGGCAAGTAAAGGGATTTAACTAACTGGCAAGGAAAGGGATTTAACTGGCAAGTAAAGCAATTTAACTAACTGGCAAGGAAAGGGATATAATTAACTGGCAACTAAAGCGATTTAACTAACTGGCAACTAAAGCAATTTAACTAACTGGCACCTAAAGCGATTTAACTAACTGTGAACTAAAGCTATTTATCCAAATGGCAACTAAAGCAATTTAACTAACTGGCAACTAAAGCAATTTAACTAATTGGCAACTAAAGCGATTTAACTAACTGGCAAATAAAGGGATTTAACTAACTGGCAACTAAAGCGATTTAACTAACTGACAAGTAAAGGGATTTAACTAACTGACAACTAAAGCGATTTAACTAACTGGCAAGGAAAGGGATTTAACTAACTGGCAACTAAAGCAATTTAACTAACTGGCAAGTAAAGGGATTTAACTAACTGGCAAGTAAAGGGATTTAACTAACTGGCAACTAAAGCGATTTAACTAACTGGCAAGTAAAGGGATTTAACTAACTGGCAAGTAAAGGGATTTAACTAACTGGCAAGTAAAGGGATTTAACTAACTGGCAACTAAAGCAATTTAACTAACTGGCAAGTAAAGGGATTTAACTAACTGGCAACTAAAGCAATTTAACTAACTGGCAATTAAAGCAATTTAACTAACTGGCAAGTAAAGGGATTTAACTAACTGGCAACTAAAGTGATTTAACTAACTGGCAACTAAAGCGATTTAACTAACTGGCAACTAAAGCAATTTAACTAACTGGCAAGTAAAGAGATTTAGCTAACTGGCAAGTAAAGGGATTTAACTAACTGGCAACTAAAGCAATTTAACTAACTGGCAACTAAAGCAATTTAACTAACTGGCAACTAAAGTGATTTAACTAACTGACAAGTAAAGGGATTTAACTAATTGGCAAGTAAAGGGATTTAACTAACTGGCAAGTAAAGGGATTTAACTAACTGGCAAGTAAAGGGATTTAACTAATTGGCAAGTAAAGGGATTTAACTAATTGGCAACTAAAGCAATTTGACTAACTGGCAACTAAAGCGATTTAGGTACCTTAGGTATTTAGATCGGTTATTTGTCCCAAATTCTTGAAGTTGCCTGTTTTCCTGGGAGAATGAATTTTAGCAAATCTTTCTCACACTTCCTTTGAAATGGAGAGAATAATTTGCCAGTGAATCTGAAATATTTGAATATTTACAAGGAATTGAAAGCCAAAAGAAAAGAATATTTCCTCTTTGCCAGGAACTAAACTTTATCAAGCAAATTAATTATTATTAAACCAATTAACAATATACAGTTCATTTAAATATCCAAAATTTTTATTACAAAGATAGTAATTCACCAAATCATTATCAGATGTTTTCAATTGTATTTATTATTTGATATTTTAAATGCTTCTTTGTTTATCTATTGTCAATACATTGTATCAAAATTAGTCGAGTAATAAGTGCATAATATAAATGTATGGTTATATGCTTCTTTTTTTCAGATCAATTTATTCTTATTGGTGCCAATGAAGGAGTTTATACATTGAATTTAAATGAAATCCATGAATCCTCTTTAGAACTGGTAAGTCCAGTGTCTCAATAATAGTGTTTAATATTATGTCTGTTCCTCTGACTGTCTGTTTGTTCCCTATTTCTGCACAAAACTTTTGATATCCACAGTCAACTTTTATCAAATTTTTTGAGTAATTTGCATTTGCTGCAATAAAGAAACCTATTGATTTTTAGCACAAAAAGTCAAAGGTCATGGTCACAGCCTGAAAGAAAGGAATGATTTTCACACAGTAACTTGACTTGAATATGAGATGCCTTGAGAAAACTTTATAAAACAGCTTACATTTTAAACAGCTTTGAGACCTATTGATTTTGGGAACTAAAGGTCAAAGGTAATTGTTTCATTATCTTTCAGAACATTAATGGTTTCTGCTAATTAATTTGAGTTCTTTCTCACTTACATTGGCCATTATTTACAGATTACTTACATTGGTGATGACACCCATTGATTTTTGCCTCAGAATGACTACATTTCAATTGTATTGCTGGCTGCATTTGCAACATGGCTTAAACCTTTTGAATTGTTAGCTAAAAGGTGTGGACAAGATTAGGGTCTCAACCATTGTGGATGGCTTGTATTTGATACTTTAGATTTTTAGGTAATTTGGTCAAGGGCCAGGTTCACCAAGAATGACAGAAGAAAAATGGTTTCTTTAAAGTAACTTGAGTTCATTCTTTTACCTTGATCAGATTTTGTGGCTGGCTCACAGTTTTGACAGGAAAGACACTGGTTGATTTT
The DNA here is from genome assembly GCA_030141615.1 of Unio pictorum. Classification (NCBI taxonomy): domain Eukaryota; kingdom Metazoa; phylum Mollusca; class Bivalvia; order Unionida; family Unionidae; genus Unio; species Unio pictorum. Next base: position 702,619 of record JARLTB010000031.1, on the reverse strand, counting down.
GAATTCAAAAGATAAAGTATTTTACCATTGAAAAAGCTTTACAATTTTAAAGTATATTATTATTTATGTTGTATCACTTAATCTAAATTTTCCTCAGTTGTAACATAAAAAAGTAACCACTTTATGAACTTCATTAGGCATCATTGTTGCCATTGTAAATATATATATATCTTCCGTTTACCTCCAGATGCCAAACTGATTAAATGAAAAAGATACTAAACCATTGAGTTATTTAATACTGGGTAATTTCATTAGCATTTCTCAATGTAGTATTTAATAGTTTTAAATCTATAGTTTTCCAAAAGATTTTATTTGTTCCCAGAAATTTAGCGTGTTTCAGTTGGTACTGCATATACCAATGATGCGTTTACTTTAGCTTCAATGAACATATGAGATTTACTTTGAAATGTTGATTTACAATAAAAGGCCTGTGTAAAATTGATTTTGTACTTGAGTTCATTTTAAGCAGTATGGAAGCTTTATGCTACTTCAGCATTGTGTTTCATTGGAATAATAACTTCATTGTTGTATTTCATTAATTTGAATGATAACTTCAGTGTTGTGTTTCATTCATTTGAATGATAACTTCATTGTTGTGTTTCATTCATTTGAATGATAACTTCAGTGTTGTGTTTCATTCATTTGAATGATAACTTAAGTGTTGTGTTTCATTCATTTGAATGATAACTTCAGCATTGTGTTTTATTGGAAGGATAACTTCATTGTTGTATTTCATTAATTTAAATCGTACTTATTCATTTCAGCTTCATGCACGAAAGTGTGTGTGGTTATATGTGATAAAGGATGTACTGATGTCAATATCAGGTGAGTTTTACATTTATCCCTCACTATAAGGCACATTAGTCTATAAAATGTATTCGGTGTGTTATCCACCTGTCACTCACTATAATCATCTCAGTGTATAAAATGTATTAGGTGTGTTATCCACCTGTCACTCACTATAATCATCTCAGTGTATAAAATGTATTAGGTGTGTTATCCACCTGTCACTCACTATAATCATCACAGTGTATAAAATGTATTAAGTGTGTTGTCCACCTGTCACGCACTATAATCATCTCAGTGTATAAAATGTATTAGGTGTGTTATCCACCTGTCACTCACTATAATCATCTCAGTGTATAAAATGTATTAAGTGTGTTGTCCACCTGTCACTCACTATAATCATCTCAGTGTATAAAATGTATTAGGTGTGTTATCCACCTGTCACTCACTATAATCATCTCAGTGTATAAAATCTATTAAGTGTTTTCCACATGTCACTCACTATAATCATCTCAGTGTATAAAATGTATTAGGTGTGTTATCCACCTGTCACTCACTATAATCATCTCAGTGTATAAAATGTATTAGGTGTGTTATCCACCTGTCACTCACTATAATCATCTCAGTGTATAAAAGGTATTAGGTGTGTTATCCACCTGTCACTCACTATAATCATCTCAGTGTATAAAATGTATTAGGTGTGTTATCCACCTGTCACTCACTATAATCATCTCAGTGTATAAAATGTATTAGGTGTGTTATCCACCTGTCACTCACTATAATCATCTCAGGGTATAAAATGTATTAGGTGTGTTATCCACCTGTCACTCACTATAATCATCTCAGTGTATAAAATGTATTAGGTGTGTTATCCACCTGTCACTCACTATAATCATCTCAGTGTATAAAATGTATTAGGTGTGTTATCCACCTGTCACTCACTATAATCATCTCAGTGTATAAAATGTATTAGGTGTGTTATCCACCTGTCACTCACTATAATCATCTCAGTGTATAAAATGTATTAGGTGTGTTATCCACCTGTCACTCACTATAATCATCTCAGTGTATAAAATGTATTAGGTGTGTTATCCACCTGTCACTCACTATAATCATCTCAGTGTATAAAATGTATTAGGTGTGTTATCCACCTGTCACTCACTATAATCATCTCAGTGTATAAAATGTATTAGGTGTGTTATCCACCTGTCACTCACTATAATCATCTCAGTGTATAAAATGTATTAAGTGTGTTGTCCACCTGTCACTCACTATAATCATCTCAGTGTATAAAATGTATTAAGTGTGTTTTCCACGTCACTCACAATAGTCGTATCAGTTTATGAAACATATATGTTGTGTTTACCACCTATTCCTTACTATTAGGTATCTCATTGTATAAAATGTATTAGGTGTGTTTTCCACTTGTCACTTGCTATAAGGCATCTCACAGTATAAAATGTATATTTCATCTTATCCACCTGTCCCTACTATTAGGCATCTTACTGTATAAAATATCTATATTAGGAGAGTTTTAAAGTTGTTCCACACTTGAAGGCACATCAGTGTAGAAAATATATTAGGTTTCTTATCCACTTGTCTGTCACTATTAAGTATTTACTTGTATATAACGTACCAGGTGAGTTTACTGCTGTTTCTGGGGCCTCAGGTGCCAAAGTGATCAAAGTAGCTTGCATTTAAAGATTACTGATATCTCGCCTCTGTTTGCATGAGTTCTAGTGTTTATCCCTACATTTTTTTAAGCTATTAGTTTCCCATGTGTTGATGGTTCTTCTTGGTTTTTTTTTCCCCTTTCTTCCTCCACTAGATATACTGGCATCTATATATATAGCTTATATACGGAAAAATGGCACCAAACCTGCTGCAATAATTACAACAACAGCAACAGTGTCTTGATAAGGTGTATCATTATTTACATAGTCGACACCTTTAAGTTACACTATCAGTGTACTGGAATACAGTGAGTAAAGTGAGTTAAAACATATTTTGCACATAGATTCATGTGATATACCTTTATCCAAACAATACCTTCCTCATAAAGCAAATGACTTGATGGTCACTGCTGTGGTTACATGCTTGGGACTATCTAAGGCAGCGAGAAGCCATTGGTTGGTTAGGAAATGCCTAACCCTGGAAGGCATGTGAACATTACATAGAGGACATTTATATTGGTAAATTGATGAACATTGTAAACTGGTTACCGCCGAGTAAAGGTTTACATAAGGACAGGTTTTACTGTTCTTAAATTCTTGGATAAGGGGAGAGCTGCTCTTTCCAATGAAGGATTGTTATTCTGTTATTGTTTAAATTCATGACTAGTAGCAAACACAGAATCCACAAAAATTGATATCCCATGTATAAACTAGTGGTTTCTTTGTAACAATAATAATAGTAATTATTATTATTATTATTATTATTATTATTATTATTATTATTATTATTAATGATGATGTCACTCATTTTTCAAAATAGAATTAATTTCACTATGAACCCTTTGAAGATCTGTGTACAGATATATAGAGTACAATCGGTCACTACCCATGTCATGCATGAATAGATGCTTAGATATGTGTATATACTATATTCATATTCATAGAGACACCTTCATGTAGATCAATATAAATTTTCAGCCCCCTCTCCCCCCCCCCAGACTAATTAATTAACTACATGTAAATTGTATACACACTGACAGATGTACTATCAGTATTCACTACAAGTCCAAGTTAAACTTGTACATGACACATAACAGAAGATAATAATGATATTGAATATCGGTGTAATGTGTTATTAATCCAGCAATACAATAATCTTGCAATATAAATTTCTTTCAGCAGTAAAGTACAATATTATTTTTCATAAAAGTTGCTGTGGAACTATATTAGCAATATTTTGCCACTTAAAATAGTTTCCAATTGATAATGGACTATTGACAATTGACTATTAAATTCCATACCTATATTTTTAGTAATCTGCTTCAGTAACATTTATATTTTGTTTTGCTGGGATTTTGCAGCAGGGGTAATTGGAAGTTTGTGAATCTTCATCCCATTGTAGTTTTAACTTCCCTTTGAGAGGCCCTGAGTAGCCAAGTGGTCTAAAGCGCTCTCCATTATGGATCACTGCCATCTCACCTCTGTCTGTGTGAGTTCGACTCTCAGATTCAGCCAATGTGAGTATGTGAGAAAGCTTGCCAGTAACTTCTCGTGGGTCGGTTCATTCTGGGGATTTTCCCGGGTTTGTTCTCCACCATTAATACTAACCATCATGTATAGCCTATCGCATGCTGAAAATGGCGTACAACCCTACAACAACAACTTCTCTTTGTTGGCAAATAAGCAACTTGCAGACATTGATGACTATTTGACAATAATCTCAAGCAGCTTGTGTTTCAAGCATGGTTAAGTACAACCTCGTGAACAAATTATAAAAGCACGATCAGCCATATAGACTCATTTTGCATTTAAGAAAGAATAAAATGAACAAAAGATTTGATGAGGCAATTGCTGTGTACTACGTGAGACTTATGTTTTCTGGTTTAACTATAAATCTAACCAACCATATGAATATGCACCATCCTGGGAAAATTGGTTTATACAAGAAGACACACAATAGATCTTTGATGTCTACTGATGAGAGCTCTAATGTGAAGAAATTACAGTCTTACTAAAGTGTCACTGCTAATTATTGTTCCGATTATAGATTATAATTGATCATCAGTTTGTTGAGCAAACCAATGAGATAATTGATTGTGAACTGCATAATCTATTGTGTGTAAAGGGAGACTACTTTTTAGGTGTATGCAAAGCACAAAGGTTGGTAAAACTCCCAGCCACTAAAGTTGACCTGAAATTTATTAATTCCTTCACAACTACAAATAAAAAACTTTATGATTCATAATTAGGACCATATAGTCATTATTACATGGTCAAGTTGTTAAATTGTTGAGTTTATAAATTTAAACACATTTTGTTGATTTGTTTCAGTTAAATTGCAACATCTTTTGTAGTATTTATAAACAATGACAAACAAGAAAAACATGTCCTTCTATACTTTAAATTATAGACACATAACATATGAATGAAAGAATGTTGAGGGTTTGTAGCAGTATTTCAGTTACATATGACCGATCAGCCATAAAAAGTTGCATTCCTTTAACAAAGTTGTAGAACAAAATTAACACACAATGTAATATTATTGTCAGGTTAAAGTATACATGTCATTAAAAGATATTACTCCTGTACATTTATAAACATATTGAACTCTTGATCAAAGATATAACTGTGTAACAAAAATAAAAATTTGCTCTTAGTAACCGATTATAATCAATAATCAGTTGGTTAAGGGGAACCGATTATTGATTATGAATTTCTGACCGATTCCCATCACTACTGCTATTACAGAGAACCTTACGTGGGCAGTTTGCTGTAAAATATTCCCCTTCATATGCTTTACTGACAAGTAAACCACAAACGTCCAGACAAAAGACAAGAAAGAGTTTAATTTGTAACTCATTTTGCTTCTGTGTTAGATTGCAACTTTTGTCTGAAGTGGGTAATAATGAAGAATACTGCATTTGTTTTTATTTCAAATGACTAAAATTGTAAGGACTGTCCAAAACATTGAAATCAAGTAACAACAAATACATTCACATTTTACAATCTTTTGTGTTGTATCAGCTTTTAATTATTTTTGTTGGCAGTTTGTTTGCATTCATTTTATTTTTGTGAAATAATCTGTAATTCTTAAGATCTTATTAGGTAAGACATAGATGTCATGCATAATACACATTTGGTGAATAGCTGATAAGCTTGAAGATACTATCTATTTTTTTCTTCATTTGTTTCCTCTTCACTAACTTCTTTTTTTCTTCAGTTATTTCCTCTTTACTGCTTTTTTCTTCAGTTATTTCTTCACTGTCTGCTTTTTTTCTTCAGTTGTTTCCACTTCACTACCTGCTTTTTTAATTCAGTTATTTTCTCTTCACTATATGCTTTTTTTCTTCAGTTATTTCCTCTTTACTGCCTTTTTCTTCAATTATTTCCTCTTCACTGTCTACTTTATTTCTTCAGATTGTTTATTCTTTGCTACTTGAAGCTTTCAGTTTGTCTTTTCTTTTGCACTTTAACCACTGGATTTTTTATTTGTTTTTGCATGAAATGTGAGTAGGAGAAACATTTTATGGACTATTTCTGAAAACATCTTAATACATTGACTTCAAGCAGTTTTCCTTTAGCCTAATGCCTAGTTGTCTTAGAAACATTGAACATTGTTTTCCATTGGTTATTTTGCTCGCGCATGAGCAAAAAGGGAACAGTTGTTTTTCTTTTCCTTTGTTTTGTGTGTGTGTGTGTGCTTAACATACCCAACTTTTTTTTATGGAGACCACAATCTAATTCCAAATGCCCACCTTATCCTACTTTTTGCACAGGTACACCTACCTGTATGCAGTTCAGACCGGTCTGCCTTTGATCCGAGGCCAAAAATTCTATAATTTGGACACAAAATCAGATTTTAACCATCAGTGAGTTTTGGGTGAAGAAAAAAAAAACAGGTCTAAAAAATTAGGTTTTTCTCTGTATTTTATAGTGCAACTAAAACGTATTTTGGTATCATTGTATAGCTAAATCTGTCGACCTTTCTATAATACCTCCCACTTTAGTGTATCTTTCATGACCTTGGCGTTACAGAGCTTGGAAGTTGGATACTACCTTCTGCTCCGTAAATGCAGTGCCAGTGGTTAAAATGTTAATAGCATTCAGTATTGATGGAGTTATCTGGCTTTGTTGATTAAGAAAATTATCCACATAACATAATACTGTCTACATCATTATTAATGTTTGCAGTGGATGCTAGAGGCTACTAAAAGCTTCTGTTATGTATATCTATATTTTTGTAACTCTTGGTATGTATATTTTTTTCATGGTTGTTTCTATATCATGTAGATTTTTTTATGATTGTGTCTATATCTTATGTAGATTTCTTCACGATTGTGTCTATATCTTATGTAGATTTCTTCACGATTGTGTCTATATCGTATGTAGATTTCTTCACGATTGTGTCTATATCGTATGTAGATTTCTTTATGATTGTGTCTATATCATATGTAGATTTCTTCATGATTGTGTCTATATCTTATGTAGATTTTTTCATAACTTTAAATTGTACTGAATATCTGTTATTAATAAAAGAGTAAGTTAATTTTTATGCATGGCTATAAAATTCTATTTTAAGAGTAGATTGCAAAGGATCTTTAAGTAGTTGTTGACATTGTTTATGACCCTTAAATAATAATCTTAATAATAAGACATGTTTACTAGTTGTTTTTATTTCCCATTTGAAGGTTCAAAGCATGTTTTTTCTTACCAGAATTAAGTTGTTTCCCATTGGATGGGTTAGATTACATGAATTGGTATTTCAAAATATTAGATTGAGTACATGTAGTAAGATTTGTCACATGGGATATATTGCGATACATAAACATAATACACCTTTCGATGTGTATATAAAGAAAAATGAGCAGTCACTTTCATTTATTTTGGATTTTATCCTATTTTAGATTCATTTTTTATTTGTTAAAATCAGGCTGCAGATGTTGTAATTGGATAATTTGAGAGGAGACATATGTGAGGATCATTCATTGGATCAACAAAGTGCTCATTGGATTAGAACATTATTATGGGACTATTGTGAATTACAAAGTGCTCATTGGATTAGAACATTATTCTGGGACTATTGTGAATTACAAAGTGCTCATTGGATTAGAACATTATTCTGGGACTATTGTGAATTACAAAGTGCTCATTGGATTAGAACATTATTTTGGGACTATTGTGAATTATTCAAGGGAGTTCTGGACAAGTCTATTGTGATACATAAATTTGAGGATGTGAAATTCCTTTGCACTTGAATAGAAATTTTTAAGATTCCTTTGGACTTGAATAGAACTTTTTAAGATTCTTTTGGACTTGAATAGAACTTTTTAAGATTACTTTGAATTCATTTCATAATACTGCAAGTTTCTCATACATTTTTTTTATATAACTTTGATGAATAAATTATTTGTCAAGTTTTGGCAGCACTCTCCAGTATTATATTTTGCATAAGGTTATGTTTTTAAAGAAAATGAATCTCCCAGGGTTTCCTCATTGGGTATACTGGATGTTTAAAAACACAATGTTTTTCAAAAATGTATTCCTTTTAGTTTGGGGTATGATTGAAGTGTGTATCTATCTGAGTAATAGCATATACAGCTTGGCCTTACTTCATAACTAAACCTTTAACAAAAACTGCTTGCTCCTCTTGGTCATTTGCATTTCCTGGACTTTAAAAGGTAATTGTTAAAAATAAAAAGCTGATAACTTTGTTTGTTTTCATTAGAGAATTTGGTAATTCATTTATTGGAATTTTATAAGCTGTTATTGTATTGTCTGGCAAAATTCCTTTTCCTATTTTACTAATTGCTAAAGATAGTCAGCCTTAGATTAATTCAGGCTCATTTATTGGGCAGAAGGGAGCAGTCATTTTAGATAGGTGTGTGCTTAGATCATGTTTCCCCAAGTACAATATCCAAAGAAATTCTAGCCACAGTACATGAAAATTACATTGGAGTAAACCAACAGTTTCTCCATAGTGCATGCTGCAAATGAGCACAGCTTCACCTTACACCCACCCAACTCTCTGAAGTTCATAATATCAAGTCATAATACCTGTAGAGTGCCCCCTTTACAAAACCTGTTAGTTTTTGCTTCTTTCTGTTACTTAATTTATGACCATATGAATCATAACACTTCACGTAGGCAAACTTTAACCACATTGTTTGTTTTTGTTTTTTTTTCAGGGAAAACTCCTCAACTGTATAGGCATGATCTGGCAATGCTGCACAGTAGACAATCAAATCGTTTCTCATTGCCAATGAACAAAATTCCAGAGAAGCTAGTTCCAAGGTAAGATGATGGCAATGCTGCACAGTAGACAATCAAATCGTTTCTCATTGTCAATGAACAAAATTCCAGAGAAGCTAGTTCCAAGGTAAGATGATGGCAATGCTGCACAGTAGACAATCAGATCGTTTCTCATTGCCAATGAACAAAATTCCAGAGAAGCTAGTTCCAAGGTAAGATGATGGCAATCCATATATTGTCAGCTTTTATAAATCAGCTGATCATATATTTTGCCATTTTCAAGAAATGTTCCCTATAAATGCATACATTACACTTTTTAAAGCTTTGACAGGACCTTAAGAGCAGATTAAGATAGTGTGATAAATGGATATTATTCATTGTTTTAGCATCTGAGTGGCTAGGCATGTCAGCACTTGACTCTTTTTCAAATAATAATTTTATCAAACTTGGTAAATAGGCTATCAACAAACTATATAGTGTTTTATTATGAGCCATATCTATGCATACAAATTAGATGTCTGAACTTCGTTGCACTTGAGAGACTGAATATCTTTTTATTTTATTTAATCAGACTTGGTACATTTGCGAATAACACTATAATGATGGATGATATGATATGATGACATCATTGTTGTAAACATTAATTCCATGCTATTGGATTGTCATCATCTCAAGTTCATGCTTCAAGTCATTAGCATCCCAGCTGATCATCACAATCATCTAATGCTTGCTTTTTCTTTGTAGATCCACTTTTAAAAATGTGGACTTGTCTCTTTTCATTACCTTTTGAATCAATGTGTGTGTCACATGCAAATGTATTTATTAAAATAATAATGGAATTTTTTGAGTGTATCACATCACTACTTTTTGTGCTAAAAAACATGGAAATATGAGCAACTTGAGTGACCGAATTAAGGGGTGGCACTTCTCAATTCTAAACTGAATATTTGAACTTTGTTTAAACCTAACATTTTGAATATTTCAAAGAATAGTTTTTTAAACAAATCCTTCCATCCTTCCAGACATGACTTAGATAGGAAGTCTGTTGAAATTAATAAAGAAAATGAACTGCTGTTACTTGCCACATCTGTACATCCATTCCTAGCAAAATCATAGTTTAAAAACACAAAAACAGATAATGTGAGATTGTCTGAGACAATTTTATTAATTTCTTCCATTCCTCTTCCCCCGCCCCCCACATGGTTAGATCAAATAAATATTTTGTACTCAAATCTGCTATGGCTCCCTTATATCAAGGTCCATTTGGGAGTGGAGAGAATACTCATAACTCCTGAAATGAAACTACTTGATACCTAAGAAAGGATCAATATATGTTGAAGGAAGTTTAAATGATTGAGTTTATCTTTCTTTATGTTATTAAAATATTAATTTTTAAATTAATTGATTAGCTTAAAATATATTGCATTGGTGTATCATCAGTGCCAAGTGATAAAGTTTAAATGCAGTGCATTGGCGTAAGCTCATTGTAAAGTGATAAGTGTAAAATACAGTGCATTGGAGTAACCTCAGTGTCAGGTGATAAGTGTAAAATACAGTGCATTGGAGTAACCTCAGTGTCAAGTGATAAGTGTAAAATACAGTGCATTGGAGCAACCTCAGTGTCAAGTGATAAGTGTAAAATACAGTGCATTGGAATAACCTCAGTGTCAGGTGATAAGTGTAAAATACAGTGCATTGGAGTTACCTCAGTGTCAGGTGATAAGTGTAAAATACAGTGCATTGGAGCAACCTCAGTGTCAAGTGATAAGTGTAAAATACAGTGCATTGGAGTAGCCTTAGTGTCAAGTGATAAGTGTAAATTACAGTGCATTGGAGTAACCTCAGTGTCAGGTGATAAGTGTAAAATACAGTGCATTGGAGTAACCTCAGTGTCAGGTGATAAGTGTAAAATACAGTGCATTGGAGTTACCTCAGTGTCAAGTGATAAGTGTAAAATACAGTGCATTGGAGTAACCTCAGTGTCAAGTGATAAGTGTAAAATACAGTGCATTGGAGTAACCTCAGTGTCAAGTGATAAGTGTAAAATACAGTGCATTGGAGTTACCTCAGTGTCAAGTGATAAATGTAAAATACAGTGCATTGTAGTAACCTCAGTGTCAAGTGATAAGTGTAAAATACAGTGCATTGTAGTAACCTCAGTATCAAGTGATAAGTGTAAAATACAGTGCATTGGAGTTACCTCAGTGTCAAGTGATAAGTGTAAAATACAGTGCATTGGAGTAACCTCAGTGTCAGGTGATAAGTGTAAAATACAGTGCATTGGAGTTACCTCAGTGTCAGGTGATAAGTGTAAAATACAGTGCATTGGAGTTACCTCAGTGTCAAGTGATAAGTGTAAAATACAGTGCATTGGAGTAACCTCAGTGTCAGGTGATAAGTGTAAAATACAGTGCATTGGAGTTACCTCAGTGTCAAGTGATAAATGTAAAATACAGTGCATTGTAGTAACCTCAGTGTCAAGTGATAAGTGTAAAATATAGTGCATTGTAGTAACCTCAGTGTCAGGTGATAAGTATAAAATACAGTGCATTGGAGTTACCTCAGTGTCAAGTGATAAGTGTAAAATACAGTGCATTGGAGTAACCTCAGTGTCAGGTGATAAGTGTAAAATACAGTGCATTGGAGTTACCTCAGTGTCAGGTGATAAGTGTAAAATACAGTGCATTGGAGTTACCTCAGTGTCAAGTGATAAGTGTAAAATACAGTGCATTGGAGTAACCTCAGTGTCAAGTGATAAGTGTAAAATACAGTGCATTGGAGTTACCTCAGTGTCAAGTGATAAATGTAAAATACAGTGCATTGTAGTAACCTCAGTGTCAAGTGATAAGTGTAAAATACAGTGCATTGTAGTAACCTCAGTGTCAGGTGATAAGTGTAAATTAAAGTTCATTGGAGTAACCTTAGTGTCAAGCTACATAAACTTGCTTACTAGTCTAGTTCAGCTGTAGACAAAATAGATTGTCCATCAAATAATGTTCCAGCAGATGACAATATGTTGTTTATTCATCTAATTTAAATCCAGACTTAATGACTAATTTAATTTTTCTGTATAACCATTTTTAACTTTGGGGTGGGGGGATATTTTATGTTTGACACATAGAAACATGTTTGTGTCTTTTTTTAAAACTCTTAACATGCAACTTCATGGCATGAAAATCAGACAATGTTTTTTTATATCATTTCAAATTTAGATTACAGATAGACTCGCAAGAAAGACATGGAAAGATTTACCATTTTAACACATTGTTTCCATGGCAATTGCATACATGCCAACCATGACACTTTTGGCATTATCATTTACGTTTTTTGTCACTAAATTAGGTCTTACACGTAAATGTATTTGGATTAGATATTTTCAGTATATACCCCTCCCAAAAAAATTAATAATTTGTTTTCTTCTGCTTATTAACATCCCCTTAATCCCACAGACCGTATTCTGTGTAACTATGACATTATGCCTTGTCCGTCAACTTGCATGCACATTCCTAACAGTATTATGTTCTATTTATAGCAGCTGCCCTATTTCCTAGAAATGTGCTGGTTTCTACTTTCAACTTTTTACCTCAGTTTCTATTTATAGCAGCTGTATGATTTAGTGAGACTGGTTTTGAGACTCCTAATCTTTGCTCACAGATTCTTTGTTCTAATTTATATCTGGTACAAAACCAGTCTTTAGGTATTTGGTGCTAAAAGTCGTCAGATTTATTCTAGTCAATGTGTGTATTAGAGCAAACATATTTTTAAATAATTGTATTGATGGATTAGGAAAAGATGAAAAACCGATTCAAAGTTGAAGACATGAATTACACAATAGTGCATTCTATTCTAGGACAGTTTCACTCCCCTTGCAGTATGTGTGGAAAGGATTTTTAATATTGGTCATGGTGGTAAATCAAAGAACCATTGAATTAGCTCATTATACTAACTCCAATACTAAAGTAAGTTCTTAACAGTATATTCCACTGGAGAAAAGATTTTTTTATTTGCTTGATAATGCTTTTAATGCTTTTAATAAATGTTAAGTTGGCAGAACTGTATGGGGTTTTCAGCTGATACTGCATCTGTGATGACTTTAATTCATAAAGGAGTTGCATTCTATATTTTGAAAAATGTCTCCATCATTGTACATATCCAGTTGTCTCTCTCATATAAAGTGCCATGCTGCAGGAAAGTCTTCTGATAAATTAGAAGGAGAATTGAAGTATCAAGTTGGCACTCTACCTGACAATATACTTCCTGCAAACAGAGTTGGCTTTTTTCATCTTATTTCCCAGCTAAAAGACCCAATAACTGGAAGATATAAATTTCCTCTTCTTTGTCAGGTTATGAAAGGAATATTGGTTCTTTACCATTCTGATGCTGACTTTGAGAGATTGTTCAGTATTATTAACAAAAAAAAACTGAATTCAGATCCAGGCCTTGTAACCCAGCACTTAGTGCTCTACTGGTGTGCAAAACATTTATAGTCTCAGCTGTACAAAGTATTTTGAAATGCAATATGAGAGTCTGTTGTTTTTTAAAGCTTAAAGTGTTCTATAAGAAAACTTGTAGCAGTAATTGATATTAAAAGTCCGGAGGGATAAATAAATCATTTTGTACATATGCTCATTGAATTTTTATTATGTCATATGTGGATTACTCTTTTTCTGCTCAGAGTACTCTTTTTTGTTCACTTGGATTACACTTTTTCCTCACCAGGGGTTGGCATGTATGCAACTGACACACCAATTCAAAACATGTCATAAAATAATTCACACCATCTCGTATGCATAATATAATTCACACTGTCTCATATGCATAATATAATTCACACTATCTCATATGCATAATAAAATTCACACCATCTCATATGCATAATATAATTCACACCATCTCATATGCATAATATAATTCACACCATCTCGTATGCATAATATAATTCATGTAAAGATCATAAAGGAGGCAGAGGAGAAGGGGCAGAAGGCACCTATAATTCAATATAGTTCATATACAGAAGCATCTTGGCATAATGGCCTTTAAACTTTTTACAGATGATGTCAATCTGCATTGATATGGAGATATTTGCTTAAATTGAAAAACCTTTACATGACTGCATTGATATGGATCTGACCTGGTCAGATGTTCAGCAGCACAGTGCCTCAATGACCACACTAGGTTAAGAGACTGATGATGATGATGATGATGATATGGAGACATTTGCTCAAATTGAAAAACCTTTACATGACTGCATTGATATGGAAACATTTGCTTAGATTGAAAAACCTTTACATGACTGCATTGTATAATTTGACTGAATTTACAGAAACATCCTGGCATGTTTACTGTTACAGTAGATACAATTTTTGCTGATCCAGTGTTACTAACAGTAGAACTTTGGAACAGATATTTACTAAAATCTTTGAATGTCACAAAGCGTCATTGCATCTATACTCGTGGGTTCTAGTCTCAGATTCAGCCAATGTGGGTATGTGAGAAAACTTGCCAGTAGCTTCTTGTGGGTCGGTGGTTTTTTCGGGGGAGGGGGGGGGGGCGGGCGGGTTCTTCCTCCACCATTAGTACTGGCTGCCATGTATAGCCTATCATGTGCTGAAAAATGGCGTTAAACATTACAACAACCATTTATACTCACAAGTAGAGTCCAACTGCAAAGATCATTGATCCTGATGTACTGTCATATAATGCAATGACAGATTAGAGTCTTGTGTTATGTGACCTGCTGCAAGGATCCTCAACCTATGGAATGCATGCCATGAGGTTGCACGTTAAGTGGTTTTGTGTGGCAAGTTGAAGGGCACCAAAAGTCTTGATTTTAACAGTGTTACTCACTCACTGGTTGCATGCACTCATTTATTTTGTAATTAATCCAGAAAAAGTAGCATGCCATGTAAAATAGGTTGATGACCTCTGTTCTACTGATCACTTAAAACAAAATGCATAGACTGTTACAACTAAACTATAACCAAGTATATAACCCAAACTATGTGTGTGATCTTAGGTCCACATGACCATTTCTTCTCTTCTGAATTACATAATACGTTTCATCTTGTCATTATTTTTCCAGAAAATTTACTTCCACTGCAAAAGTGCCCGATACCAAGGGCTGTACAAGGTGCTGTGTTGGGCGCAACCCCTACAATGGTTATAGGTATCTGTGTGGGGCTCTACCAATGGGTATCATATTGATGCAGTGGTATGAACCTCTCAACAAATTTATGCAGCTCAAGGTAAGAGTTAGGATCTCTTTGTATATAAGCATTGTAACAAATGCATGCAAGATCTCTGCAATCTGCATAACTTAAGATTGGCTCAGATTTAAAGCAGAGTTTTAAAGTTTCATATTAATGTCCAAAACCATTTGATATTTTATTCACAGTTTCATATAATGTAGAGTTTCTAAACTCCTTCTAAATGACTTTGTTAGACCCTTATGGCATGTGACTGATTTTAAAATAGAAATTGGCTCAAACAGCAGTTCTGCTACATTGGGGACTGTTGGCTTTGTTGCATCTATTGTGTAATTTGTTTACCTTCTTTTCTAACAAATAAAATTATGTTTGGTTTTCTTAGCTGGAATGAAAAAGTGTATATATTGCTTGCTATATGATCACTCAAGTTCTATGAGACAATAGATACAAAAAAATCAGTCTTGAAAAATGTTTAAAATGATAAAGCATGATTGATTATACATGCATTAAATGTAAAAGTTACAGCAATATTCACAAGATTTTGCAAATGGGCATTTTCTCATTAATTCATCTCGGGTCATGCTCAGTTATTGTTGTGCTGAGTGTTTTTTTGCCAGATATTCAAGAAAAGGAACCCCTGGAAGAAATGTATGGAATTATTCTCACTTTCAGGCAGTCCTTCCTGTTATTATATTGTTTTCTGTGAACTTGTTATTTGCATCTTGCATCACCACAATATCTTTATTAGATTCTTTTACAATACTGCATTAAATTAATACTAGTATTTATTTCTGATCTTAAATGCTTGTGTAATTTTTAAGTTCTGATTCAGGATATAATTAGATTAGAATAGAACAGCAGTTTATCTACACAAAACTCCATCATTGGTTGTTTCTTTCACATCATTGTAAATATTTTTCATAGTGGTCATTTTAAACCAACATTTTTATTGTTTCATTATTAGCCATATTTTCATATGCATTCTTTGTGTTTGATTGGTCAACCTATCATTCGTTGCCCAATTATCATCATATTTAACTTAAGTTTTGGTCATTTCCCATGTCTACTCAATACATATTGATTGCATATATGTAATGTGAGTCATTGACCGGCCCAAATATTTTGCATGAAAAAGTGCAATATTCTCTAATTATGTTTGATTCAGTTCATAGAAGTCTGTCAAAACACAAGTAATTTTGACCTCAACATTGCCTCATTGCATGAGTGTAATAATTAAGCAGCGGGATGACCAAGAGATCTTGTCTAATTGGACACAGCAAAAGCTTGCAGATGAGGCTGTTTTGCCAATCATAATACATTGCCATTGTCTGAGGGTGCTTTTTTTACCATTTTACATTGCTTAAAGGTTCAAGGGCACATTTTGGTGAAGTATTAATGATTTCCAGGTAATATCTCCAGATAGACATTACACTCTTTTCAAATGCATTGTGTTGACCATTGTTTACAAGGAAATTACTTTTAAATCTTGTATTCATTCCACAATTTAGATGGAGTGGCCGAGTGGTCTAAAGCGCTATCTGTTATGGATCACTGCCATCTCATCTCTGTCTGCATGGGTTCAAGTCTAAGATTCGGCTAATGTAGTTATGTGAGAAAGCATGCCAGAAGCTTTTTGTGGGTCGGTGGTTCTTTCTGGGGGTTTTCCCTGGTTCTTCATCCACCAATAATACTGGCCGCTATGTATAGCCTATCATGTGCTGAAAAATGGTGTTAAACCCTACAACAACAACAATGTAGATGGAATAATTTAGCAAAGAAGCACTTAAATATTTTATTATGAATTCTGTTTATTGAAGTAAAGAAATATACAAAACTTTTATGAAGTAAAGTGGTTGACTATTTCTTATTTTCTCAGTTTTATAAAATGCTCGTTTTTGGTATAAACTCGTTTATTATTTTCTAAATTTTATAAAATGCTCGGTTGTGGTATAAACACATTTCTTTTCCTGCAGACGTTTGAGTGTGATTCATTACCCCTAGACCAAAAAGTGTTCGAGATGTTCATTTCTCCAGAATTAGAGTATCCTTTGATTTGCCTGGGAGTCCGAAAGGGGTAAGTGTACTATGAGTAAGATAGGTTACTGTTAATAGAGTCAACACTTACCTTAAGGAAAGGGATTGAGTACTTATCATTAATCATAGCAAAAGAATCTTTGAAGCTGTCCTTTAAAGAAGTCAAATGGACAACATTCTTTTGCATACCAGGGCCCAACATCATGGAATGAATTGCTCATTGAAATTAGACACAAAGACACAGTGATCCCTTTCAAGAGTGCTCTTAAAAGTCAACTGTTTCAACTGCAAGAACAAACTTTAAGACCTATTAATGTTTCCTACCTTAACTATTTTTAGCATGTTTAATGTTTTCTAATGTATTCATGTAATTATAAATGTTGTAAAGCGCTTAGAGCTTCTAAAGATTAGGCGCTATACAATGTTCTCATTATTATTATTATCCTCAGGTAGGAAAAAAGGATAAGCAACTCATGGAGGATTTTATGTCCTCATTATTATCATTATTCTCAGGTAGGAAAAAAGGATAAGCAACTCATGGAGGATTTTATGTCCTCATTATTATTATTATCC
Source organism: Unio pictorum (assembly GCA_030141615.1). Lineage (NCBI taxonomy): Eukaryota > Metazoa > Mollusca > Bivalvia > Unionida > Unionidae > Unio > Unio pictorum. The sequence goes on along the minus strand of JARLTB010000031.1, from coordinate 685,098 downwards.
TCAGGTAGGAAAAAAGGATAAGCAACTCATGGAGGATTTTATGACCTCATTATTATTATTATCCTCAGGTAGGAAAAGAGGATAAGCAACTCGTGGAGGATTTTATCCATGTTCCCTTTTGATTAAGCTTAAGATTTTCAGATCTTCAAAAATCTGTCAGCTATTTAAGGAATGATGACCGTTTAAAACCTTCAGATAATTATTTTGACACTGGGTTTTCACTGAAAGACTTCCTGTGATGTCTAGTTGGATGATAAATAAAAATGATGCAGATCAGTTGTAGCCATCTTGAATCTTTTTTAATCCTCCTGAATGGATGGTGACAATGTCATGAGTTTTTCATTAAAGCACTTTTCAATAAATGTAGTTGGTCCTTAATTAAAGTTGTACCAATGTTACCTCCCAAAATCAGAAAAATCTCATAAGAGTTCCTTCTACCAAACAGATGTCCATACCAACAGTTTAAAAGAAAAATCACTTCTTTTTGGAGTAAATAATTGTTCTGTATTAAAATAATGCAGATCTAATCTGACAAATGGTCCCTGATGACATTCTGTAACTCTTTTTATGGCTTATTCACCTAAACAGATTGTCTTATCAGCATGCAGATTTGGACTGGTAACAGTAATAAAGCAGTATGTTCTGAATGAAAATTTATTTGGCTTCCATGGTACCATAGAGGTCCATTTTGTTAGTTAACTAGCCTATTTCAACCTGTTATGGATGCTGGAAACACTTATTAAGAGTCAAAAGTGCTAGTAAGTTACTATTTTTGCAGTGTTCATTGTCAGTTTATTGCAGTTGAATCAATCCCTGACATGCACAATTCCTTGCTGGATTCAGTGCAACAGAAACAACTGTTATTCTCTTTATAATATATATATTGATCAGCTTGGTATTGCAATGGCTTATTTAGTTTAAATCAAATTCACATTTTCATGCCAGCTAAACAAGAACCCTGATGAATTTGATGATGAGTCCTTGATCAGCTTGGTATTGCAATGGCTTATTTAGTTTAAATCAAATTCACAATTTCATGCCAGCTAAACAAGAACCCTGATGAATTTGATGATGAGTCCTTGATCATCTTAGCATAGGCATTACTCAAACACTCCAACATTTCACTTTTTATTTTTAACATCAACCAAAAATTGCCTGTGAGGCTTTATCTTGGCATGATATCAAACGAGGTCCATGCTGAGTAAAAAAAAAATTACAATTTCTTACAGATCAGCTTTGAATGAATGTTCCTTTGGCTAGTGAACACTTTAGCTTTCACATTTTTTATTTGATAGTAGGCATAGTTGCAGTGAAGCTTCAGATTGTACACAAGTTAAATGATGACCAGGTATCCTTACTAGCTATCACACTTTTCCAATGATTTGAACTACATTTGCTAAGGAAATTTTCTTACTAGCTTTCACATGTTTCCAATGATTTGAACTACATTTGCTTTGGAAATTCTCTTCCTAGCTGTCACTCTTTTCCAATGATTTGAACTACATTTGCTAAGGAAATTCTCTTACTGGCAGTCACTTTTTCAATGATTTGAACTCCATTTGCTTAGGAAATTCTCTTCCTAGCTGTCACACTTTTTCAATAATTTGAACTACATATCCTTAGGAAATTCTCTTCCTATCTGTCACACTTTTCCAATGATTTGAACTACATTTGCTAAGGAAATTTTCTTACTAGCTGTCACTCTTTTTCAATGATTTGAACTACATTTGCTTAGGAAATTCTCTTCCTAGCTGTCACACATTTTCAATGATTTGAACTACATTTGCTAAGGAAATTCTCTTCCTTTTTTCCAATGATTTGAACTACATTTGCTAAGGAAATTCTTCCTATCTGTCACACTTTTCCAATGATTTGAACTACATTTGTTAAGGAAATTTTCATTTTAGCTGTCACACTTTTTCAATGATTTGAACTACATTTGCTTAGGAAATTCTCTTCCTAGCTGTCACACATTTTCAATGATTTGAACTACATTTGCTTAGGAAATCCTTTCCTATCTGTCACACTTTTTCAATGATTTTGAACTGCATTTTCTTATGAAATTCTCTTCCTATCTGTCACACTTTTTCAATCATTTGAACTACATATGCTTAGGAAATTATCTTCCTAGCTGTCAATCTTTTTCAATGATTTGAACTACATTTGCTTAGGAAATTCTCTTCGTAGCTGTCACACATTTTCAATAATTTGAACTACATTTGCTAAGGAAATTCTCTTCTTAGCTGTCACACTTTTTCAATGATTTGAATTACATTTGCTTAGGAAATTCTCTTCCTAGCTGTCACGCTTTTTCAAATGATTTGAACTACATTTGCTTAAGAAATTCTCTTCCTGGCTGTCACACTTTTTCAATGATTTTGTAATGCATTTTCTTATGAAATTCTCTTCCTATCTGTCACACTTTTTCAATGATTTGAACTACATTTGCTTAGGAAATTATCTTCCTAGCTGTCACTCTTTTTCAATGATTTGAACTACATTTGCTTAGGAAATTCTCTTTGTAGCTGTCACTCTTTTTCAATGATTTGAACTACATTTGCTTAAGAAATTCTCTTCCTAGCTGTCACTCTTTTTCAATGATTTGAACTACATTTGCTTAAGAAATTCTCTTCTTAGCTGTCACTCTTTTTCAATGATTTGAACTACATTTGCTAAGGAAATTCTCTTTCTAGCTGATGACCTTGATGAAGACCAGATTTTGAATACATTTGAAATAGCCATGGTTTAACTTGGAATAACCACACATCCTAATGAATTTTGACCATTCTTGCATCCACCTCTTATGTTTGATATCAGCCAAATTTATTGTAAAGCTTTATTTTGAGAAATTTTCAGATTAGGATGATGAGAAATGTATTTGGACCAAAGTTCTTACCCATGACTAACTTGGAATTTTTTTCAACAGGAAACTTCAAATTCGGCAGGATCTTTGATGTGATCAATTTGAAGAAATATTTTGATCTAGTTTTACTAAATTAATGAATGATTCTGTACTACACCCAATTCTGAATCCCCCATCCTCTTTGTGGGAGAATGCAGGGGACATTTGCCATGTGAGTGGTAACTTCTTGTTTTGCTGTTTAACTTACCTTGTCAAAAGTCCAACTGAGTCTATGGTAAGGCCATGTCTCTTTTGTATTGTGCATCTTCCATCACGAATTGTATGTTGTCTGTCATCAACAATTACCTCTTAATACTTGCAAGGCCATATTTTTCAAAATTGAAATGTGGTTTTTATCAAAATCTAGGAACTGATATTGTGTAAAATCCATGGCTAATAATAGGGTGAGGTTTCTCCTGATTAGCTAACCTTTTTACCACTCAAGACTCTATCTTTCAAACCCACTTTTGATCAAGCTATGAATTTTTTTCTTTTACAGATCTGGGATAAGTTTGATTAAGAACAAGATCCATCAATATGAATAAGGTGATCTTGTATCTGATTGGCTGATACATATTTCTGATCTCATATTGATTGGCTTGGAATTTATGCTTGAATCATCTATATCTGAGACTGTTTCATCAATTAAGAAATTCCATACATATTCATGAAGTGATCTTGCATGTGACTGACTGAGCTGATAACCACTTGGGAAGCCATGTTTTTAAAAAAAATCAAAATTGGAATATGGGCTTGTGTTTTTAAGATATTTTGGCTATTTTGAATGTAAGTATCAAATTGACTGCACTTGTTGCAATTACAATTTATTAACATCAAAATCATGGATGGTCAGCTTGATGTAAATTGTGAACATTATCCGGGCCACTTGGGCCTCATGTTCTTCCTTTTTGTTTTGAAATTGGATATCTGGCCCAACTTATTTACTTGGATATTATTTTTTGCAGAGCTGATAGCAGCCACTTGAAGTTTGATGTGATAAACCTTAATTCAGGATCAAATTGGTTTCTGGACGTAGAAAACCAAGATGGTAAATGCCCTTCTTTTATATATTCTACAATAGAATGCAATTAATTGATTGAGTTTTATGTAAAAATGATGCAAATTTTTAGAGCTCCTAAAACATGTGCAGGCTTTTTTACAAAAGTTTTTTTTTACAGCTCAATTTTCTTTCATGATGTTTTAACAATGATGCATTAAAATTTACAGGAAGAAGAAGAGGAAGAAAAAAAACATTTTTCTTCAATACTTGCTTTTGGTCTTAGTGTATTCTTTGTTAGAGTCAATGTTGTATGCAGTAAAAAATATTTATTGACATAAATCTAAGCACCTGCATTAAAAGAAACAAATATTTTAAATATTCATGTTTAGTTCTACTTACTTGTTATAGACCAGAAAAGCTTTGTAAATTACCTGTTGTCATTCATCATCTGTCCATCTATTAGCAAAAGTTTTCCGTGAAATTTGACACATGCATTCATATCACTGTCTGGTTGGTCCAGAATGATAATGGTACCTCAAGGACATCCAATATGGCTACCTCTGTGACCATCTTGAAAATTTTGTTATCACTACTTCTCTTGAATCAATGGTCATATCAGTAAGGAGTTTCCACTAAAAAAACTTCTTATGATGTTTAGTTGGTTCTAATTCAAAATGGTGCCAATCTGATATTTGGTCACCATGGCATCCATCTTGAAAATATTGTCATTGATAAGTCTCATTAATAAAAAGTCATATCAACATTCCATTTTCACCAGACTGGCTATAATGGTGAGTTGGTCCTAAATAAAAATACTGCAAATCTAACTGTTGTGTTATATTATACTGTCAGTTGTTTGAACATCCCTTGTTGTAAGGCTTCTCACATATAATGCAGGTTACTTATAACGCTTTCATGAATAGTATTGTAAAGAAGGATAATATTGTATAATAGATACAGCTTGCTTATGTCTGACAAATATCTCTGTAATTTCAGGTGAGCCCCTTTCTGTTGTTAATGTAACACAGTTAGAGAAAGACACAATATTGGTGTGCTATGACAGTAAGTATTATATCATCTGAGTTCTTTCTAATAGGTACCTATAGATATGCTATACATTTTGAGAACAGTTTGATTATGTCTGGTGGTGGTGATAGGGTTTTAGTAGGTCTTTTTGGTTAGGACTTGAGAACTGTATGGTAATAATAATAATAATAATAATAATAATGACTTTATTTAAAGAGGGTAAAACAATTAGCTAAGAACTAATCTACCTTGAGACCCTCATACAAGGAATTTAATTAATTCAACAGCATCTCTGAAGCCACTGGATATATTGAGTTTGGAAGATGGAAATATAGTGGGCATTTCTAATCTCAACTGGAATACTATTCCAGAGCAAAGTTCCATGGTATTGGAAACTTTTCTTGAATAATTCCTTATTTGGTTTGGGAATTTTATACTGTTTTGTAGATATTGATCGCAGGTTGGGTGTATTACCAGGTAGCCTATACTGGAATAGGGATTGTAAATATTCAGGAGCACTATTATTGGATATCCTGTACATTAATTTGGCTTTTCTTAAACATATTCGGTCTTTAATAGGTAATATTTTTAACTTACCAGCTAAATTTTCCTTGCTTTCTTTCTGGTTTGATATTAGCCTTAATGCTCTTTTCTGAATTTTTTCTAACTTTGATATGATTTTATCATTTGAATTACCCCATACTGTATTACAGTAGTCAAAATACGGTTGTATGTAACTGTTATAAAATAATTTTCTGTGCCTTTCAGGGAGAAAATGTCTTATCCTACTGAGAAGCCATAAACTTGAATTGACCTTTTTACTGATATGTTAGATATGATCAGTCCATGATAGATTATTATCTACCAAAACACCAAGTAGTCTGTCATGACAGACCATTTGCAAATTTGGTCTGTCACGACAGACTACTTGGTGTTTTGGTGAAATTCATCTTGAGAATAAGTTCTCGGTTGTAACAAATGTATGATCTTCTCTAATTAAAATGCCTGAAATAAGTCCTGGCTTTCCATGTATATATCCTCCTTTGGTGTCCATAGAGCAGCCCAATTGAAAATTTGTTTTGCCATCTCAAAATGTAGGTCACTGAACCCAGATATTTGTATTACCTTAGACATTGAGAGTTTAAATCCATTGAATGGGGAGGAATTAGTGGTAAAGATGGCAAAAGGGAAAGTGTAATTATAAAAAACATTAGATAATTTTACCTAGTATACCCAGATCTGTATGACAGACCTTGTAATAGTCATCGTCTGCTTTAGCTTCAGTCCAGCCTTTAAAATTCACTCTTCATAGTTCTCAAAACCATCACTCTACATCCAGCCATTAAAATTCAGATGATAACTCTGATCCAGCTTCAGTCTGCACAGACCCAGATCTGCCATTATGCCAGCAGATCTGGGTCAGTACAATTTGTTTGGAGTAATCATTAGAATAAACAACATGGACCCAGATCTTTGGACACATCAAGGTCTTTGCTATTTGCAGTTGTACCGAAGTAATGAGTGTATAGATATGGTAAACTATCACCTTAACTGCCAACAAATGCAACCAGGTCATTGATAATGTTAATTTCATTTCCTAAATTATAAAGCATGAATCATTGATTTTGTATTTATTTTATATTATCTTGACTGTAAATATGAATATTATAGTTATTTGATGGTTCCCTTTTTCTGTATTGGATGGTATAAACCTTAGTTTAGTTCACTGTATTAATCATTATTTAATCTGACTGGAAAGCGAGGTACCAGGGCTTGAACTTAACACAAATTTCTTGGTAGCCAGAAGGACTAGTGTACTGAGAAATGTACTAGTCCTGCCAAACATTTCCTAGTCCTGTCCCCAAAACAATGTCACACACTCATATTGAGATTAACAACAATTTTATTTCATAAATAGCATTATCATATAAAATGTAGAAGTACAGAAGTATAAATTCTCCTTTAAATCATCAATAAATTCACATTTCTTGTTTCTCAAGATAATCAGGATCCAATTCCAGAAAGGGATCCAGGTGTCATTTTTCGTCCTCCACCTGCACTCTGGGTCCATATGGGTTTTTTTCTGGTCTTCTTACCCGTCTCACTGAAACATTCCACAAACGTATTGCTGGTGACGTATCATATGTTGGAATGTCATTTGTATGGAAGATTATAAAGAATAGGTTGGACAGAACCCAAGGTCTTAAACAAGATCACCAGTCACTCTTCACCATTTTCATTACCGATTCAATTTTAAAGTTCGAATAATCCACAACAAAACTAGATGTTTTTTCTGTGTTTGTTTTTGGGAATTCCATACATCAGTTACACTGCAGGATCAAAGCAGTGGCTATTGTAAACACTGTTATAAAATATTAACATCAAAAGATAATGTTTGTTTCACCTTGGAAAATGTGTGTTCCCATCAAACGAAGCCATCTGACTCGGCGCATTGCATTCAACAGCTCCAATTACGGTCTCATCATTAATAGCGTAAGTTTAGTAAGTATTCCTGATTAATTGGACCTCATGGTATTGTTGAAATTAATAATAAGCGGAAATTTTTCAAATCTTAGATGCCCATGCTGAGAGATTTTAATTCCCAACAAATGTATGGCATTCTGCTTGGATATCTCCACGTGTATTCAATTATTTGTTCAGTCTTGTATGGGAAAATATTTTAAAAAAACAATTTTTATTGTCATAGAAAAAGTAGTTGTATGGGAATGATATGTCAGTAATGTGATCATAATAAATTGATCTAATTCTTATAATTATTTCGATACAAACGTAAATTATGCAGTTCCCCGTGTGTGACTGTTAGCACATTTGGATAGCAAGCAAAAAAAAAAGAAACAAGTGAGCGTACAAACCAACTTCTTTGAATAATTGAAACCATGTGTTGCAGTTTTGTAGTTTGTTAATGTGGTCGCGTGAATAAAGTGTGATACCAGGTTATTTTTCATTTAAATCACTGTCAGATTAATTAGGATATCAATTATCAAACTTCTGTTGTTTGTTAATGACGGGACCGTGGTTGGTACTGTTAAGCGAAATGCACAAAATCAGATGGCTTCTTGTAATAGAAATACACATTTCTGAGGCAGAAATTGACTTCATCTTCTCATGCTAATATTTTATGATTGAATTTACAACGGTCACTGCGCTGATTCTACAGAATATATGCTGAAGTCACATCATTATTAGGGTATTGAGTAAACAAAAGCTGACTGTTGATAAACAAAACTTACTAGCCCATCAGACTAATAACATTATGATAATTACTAGTCTGACAGGAAATCTACTAGCCTCAGGCTAGCGGACTACCACTAATTTCGAGCCCTGTGGTACCTATGTAGTGTCTGTCCATATAGTTTTATTACAGAAAAGTAAACACCCTCAAGCAGTGTAATGATAGACTTGATGCTTAAATAAAGAGCACAAGAGTTCATCAGAATGTGGCTTCATATTTTTCAGAGTTATGAGCTTGTTAAACATATAACTGATTTTATGCTAGTGCCACTGATGGATGAAATCATACTCATTTTGTCTTTCAACAATTTCTTCCTAAACAATATTTCCAATGAGAATTAAAAAGAACATGGATTTATTTAGAGTAAGCTTGTGTAATTTATTCCTTGAGTTATGTTACATTTATAGAAATAAGTATGCTTGATAATGTGACATGTAGGTAAGTCACTGCGAATAGCTCATTTATGTTATTATTAATAATATTTATTATTTTTAAAGAATTGCCAGGAGCATATAAAACATATATATCCATTTTTTTCTTTGCTTGGATTTTTGAGAATTTGGTCAATCTCTTTATGACTGTTATCAGTAAATTAAATTATTTGAAATCAGAATTATTCAAAAAGAGCAGTATATAAAAATATTAATAGTGAGAAAATCATAATCATTATTTTAAAGTTTTACCATAGTTGTTTCACAGCATGGTGGCATTTTTTATTTTGAAAAAAACCGTGTCATCATTAGTTTCTGGCAGTATACTGTCATAATTAGCAACAATCGTTAAACATTTAAAGGAAATGAAATAAGCTAATGCATTGCCTTTAAAAATTTATTTTCATTTGGCGCTCAGCATTAAGAGGCTAGTGTCAGGACTGGTTAACCTGGTGTCAGGATTATGTGATTGGGTGGGACATCATGCTACATGTTTGCGGCATGATGCCCCAGTGCTAGACATCCATATAAACTGCCACACTGCAAACATCATTGTGATATGACTGAACAATTGTTAAAGCTATGTTAATTGTTAAAGCTATGTTAATTGTTAAAGCTATGTTAATTGTTAAAGCTATGTTAAGAATCCTAACAACACACACCACACATTTTCATTTTAAGTTATGGTGGGGCTGGGAGACAACTTGTTTGGTTACTTCTGATTGAATTCAAACATGTCTGATTCAGAGAGACATTCTTTTTTTTTGCCAGATGCAAAGATATGTAATAGATACTAGTTGTTTGACAGTTTCATCCATGTGTGAGTCATTGAGTGAAAATTGGACTTGGTCGTCTTTTTCTACAAATCTAAAACTTACCCTATGTTAAGCAGAATTTCTCTGTCCATGTGATTTCGATCTAGCAAGAGGATATCTCAAGACACAAATTCCAGTTCTGGAACTGGGGTATTTTGTAGAAAAGACCCTGGGTCTCAAGTTTCTTCTTATTTGGGATGTATTTTTTAACATGAGTAGAACTTCATATTACTTAACAACATTGTAACACAAAATCTGTCCTCTTTTCTCTTTTACCATCAACTTTGGGTTAGGGTATTTTTTAACATGAGTAGAATTTTATTTTACTTAACATCATTGTAACACAAAATTTTCTCTTTTACCATCTACTTTGGTATTTCTTGAGTGTTGCCGACATACATGTACACACCCAGAAAGGGAGCCCACTTGACCAAGTGGTCTAAAGCATTTATCATTAGGGATCACTGCCATCTCACCTCTGTCTAAATATTTGAGTCTCGGGTTCTGCCAATGTGGGTATGTGAGAAAGCTTGCCAGTAACTTCTTAGGGTCGGTGGTTCTTTCTGGGAGTTTTCCTAGGTTCTTCCTCCACCATTAAAACTGGCTGCCATGTATAGCCTATCTTGTGCTGAAAAATGGCGTTAAACCCAACAAAAAAAAACAACAGACCCAGAAACAATGGTACTACTTTAGGATGCAAAAAATACATAATTGGGCTTAAAAATTTAGTTATAATTTCAGGAATAAATTGATTTAGCTCTCAAATAAATCATTTTAGAAACATCCTTTTTGACAATGTGAAAATTATTCAGTCCATCATCATCTTTTTTTCAGGGAATTATTTTTTTAAATTAATTATCTGTGTTATTTCAGAGTATATCAGAGTCGTGAATATGGTAGGAAAGCTGAAGTCCAGTAAACGACAAGCTGCAGACCTGCACTTTGATTTTGATGTAGAGTCTGTGGGTATGTATGTCTATTTTGTCATATAATATGTAATTTATCTATACACTTGATTTTTTTTTTAACCATCTTCGCATGATGAAGTTGGACAAGTTCTTATTCTTATAGATTCCTTTTCTACATGCAGCTTTTCAGTGAATGTCTTTGAATTCACACTGAAAATGATTTTAGTTGACTTCTCAGTCAGAGCTTAAATGAAAGTATTTTTATGCTAGTTTGGGGATGGTGTGTCAAATTGAAACAGGGAAATAAAGAACACTGTGCATTAATGTTAGATGCTCAAGAAGGTTCTTTAATGCTCCTCAAGAAGGAGTTGTTTAATACTCAAGAATGTTAGTTAATGCTCAAGAAAATTGTTTCATGCTCAAGCAGGTTATTTAATGCCCAAGAAGGTTATTTAATTCTCAAGAAGATCGTTTAATGTTCAAGAAGGCTATTTATTGCTCAAGAAGATCTTTTAATGCTCAAGAAGGAGTTTATTGGTCAAGAAGATTGTTTAATGCTCAAGGTTATTTAATGCTCAGGAAGGTTATTTAATGCTCAAGATTGTTTAAAGCTCAAGGTTATTTAATGCTGAATAAGATTATTTGCTCAAGAAGGCTATTTAATGCTCAAGAAGGAGTTAATGCTCAAGAAGATTGGTTAATGCTCGAGAAGTAGGTTAATACTCATGAAGAATGTTATTCACTTTACTCTGACAAATAGCAGTTGCACTTTATAGTGAACATTAATAATGAACAATCATAGATATGCCCTTCAACATATATATTTAGATAAATAATTTATTTATTTTCACCTAACTCACTGTATCTCTAAATCATTTTCAGACATGTACCAAACTATTTAAATAAGACTGGAATTGAGCAAGCCAGAGGCAATTTGTAATGTTGATTGCATGTCAGTATTGTTAGAAATTCTCCTTGCATTTTCCCAGTTAAATATTCTGTCATTTTGACCAACCTTATGACCACATGTAACAAGTAAACACATTATGCAACAGTGCTTCAGTGATGGTCTCAGCTTGCACGCCCTAGCCTTTGTGTCATGGTTTTTATGGTTGGCACCGACGATAAAATAATGGACCCATTTTAGTTAATAATCTATGACATGTGATCTGTATCCGAATGTGGGAGAGATAGTTGTGGGGGAATCAGTAACACAAAGCATGTTAATATGGGATAATAAGTCATCAAAGTTGTTCATAGAATGATAATAATAATGTACTGGTCATCTGATGGGTCAGTGTTGGTCTGACATCGGGCACTACAAGTTAGATCTTATTGCTGCTTCTCCTAAACTATTAAAGGACAGGTCATGAAACTTGGTTTCGTCATAAAGCCTAGTTGGTTCTAAATGAAAATGGTTCAATCAATATCACCAGCATGGATGCCATCTTCAAAATCCTGGTGTCACTACTCCTTTTGAATGGACCCCAATATCATTCTGTGATTTCCACTTAAAGATCAACTTGGTCACCTTTTTATATGAACTCCTTCAGCAGCAGGAAAGTGGCCTTATAAGAGAGGTGGCCTTTCTTGATTGGGATCACACAGATTGTGAGTACTGATAGCAAATAAAGGAAAAAAGGTGTAACTAATTTGTAAATATTAGTATTTCCTTAAAAAAAATCAAATGCATGTTATGGGATCAGTAAAATAAATGTGGTTTAAATTAATTATGACTTGTCATAAATCTTGGTACAGAATCATTTGTAATCCTTGTCAGAAAAATCAGTTTACAAACATCTGACTGTAACAATCATTCTCAATCCATTCCATTTTTCCAGTAGAATGTATAACTGATGAGGTGTTTTAACCTTTTGTTAGATTTGCTTTCACCTTTCCTTCTAAACTGAGATGGATGACATTTTGCAGCATCTTGTTCCTTCAGTGCAACTATACCACTCTCAGACTAATTTCCAAGTCTTAACATGAAATACAGTATTTACAATGGAAGTATATTTGCCATATGATTAACTTGTTTTAGTTTGGTACCCATTCAGATGCCTTAAGTAATTTATGAGAGAGAAGCTACAAGAGTTAACATACCATTTTTGCTTTATGGTGACTGAATGTAACTCTGATTTTAGCTGAACCTTACAGTGCTTCTTGGCTATTAGCTTCTGCAATCTTGATAATTATTGGTGGTAGTAATAGCCAGTAATTATGAAAATGGACAAAATGTGATAACTAAGTACCAAAGTACTAAGTACCAAAGGATAATCAGAGTACTTATCTTGAATGTTGAATTTAGAAACCAATAAATATTTATTTCCATTTCTAAACAACATTGTGTCTTTAACAGAATTGTTACCGAGAGGATGGTGGATTAAATGAACAACACAAACACAATATGTGAAAGAAAATATAAATTAATGAAATAAATTATTAATGAAAAATAATGATGTATCAACACAATAACTCATGCGTTCAACCCACAATTACACTCACAACCATTCACCATACATGAATAAATGAAATATTAATACAAAATAAAACACAGATACAAAGGAATCTCTTGGACTCTACACAGATCCAAAGAACCTTTACAAAAGTTATATTAACGCAAGTACAAATTACGATAATAAACACAAGCATCAAACTATACTATCGCACGTATGGATTGCGACACCTAGCACGAACATATACCTGTATTTAATCAAGTTGCTAGCTTTTATTGAAAATCATGCAATGCCTTGAAATACTATTGCGATTTGAAGTAACCATGTAAATACAACAATGTATTCAATTGTACTACAATTGCAACACACATATGTGTCTCGACCCTGTATAACCGTACGATTCACTAACAGTTGAATCGCCGCCCAGTTTCCCCGAAAACCTAGGGTTGACTCAATATTTTTATCGGTCACTTGCCCTTCACGGATCCACCACAGTTATACGTACAGACAGCATACAACATCTACTAGAACTAACGTTCCTCAATACCCTAGATGTCGCCCCGGATGTTTACAACTCTAGACAGCTCCGACACTCGGACTTCTAGATTTCCGGATATTTACACGTCACGACAGATGTAGACGGACAGACAATCTGACAGACCGTCAGATACTTCAATTCGATTGCACAATAAATCAGCAACAATTTCAGCTACGATATCAGAGATGTTATCAGCCGACGTTATCAGATATGTTTTCAGATGCGTTATCAGAGATGCTATCAGAGATGTTTTCAGATGCGTTATCAGCTACAATAAAGAAACCAGACTAATAATAGTTGTCTCAAAAAATAATCTAAACCTTAGATCAGGCTATTGCATTTAAAGTCTAATAGTGACTAGTAATTCCAAATATTCACGTTTAAAATCTGCATTGCAATAAAGGCATCATTATATGAAAATGATAAACTGAATAAAATTCACAATAAAACGAAATATAAATTTAACACTCACCCCTTTGGCTGGAGATTGAAATACGAGCTATCTATCCTGTGATTAGATACTTTAGGTCCCGTAATATTGATCATAAATATTCTGCCTTATATACCCTCAAATAGGTGAGCAGAAATCACGGCAAGATTACCGTGCACTACGTGAAACTAGTGTTCCGGATTTCATGTAATTCAAAATCAGGCACATGCAAATCGTTACACGCCACTTACCTTGGGAAAAACCACTTATTCACCCAAGGCAACGCATGTACGACGAAACAAAAAAAAAATGGTGAGATTAGATTGTAAATCAAGAAAAAAAATAAATTCAATTTTCGCCTAATTCTGTGACAGTGTCTATAAAATAAATTTGACTATTTTTAGCTCTGTTGGCCATACATAGACCACTGGAGCTATGTAAACATGAGTTTTTGCTCAAAGACTTCTTATGATGTCAAGTTGGTTCTCAGTAAAAATGGTACCACTCAGATGTCCAATATGGCTGTCACCTTAGTCATCATTTGTTCTCCTGAACAAACGGTAATATCAGTATAGGGTTTTCACTGATATACTTCTTGTGATGTTTAGCTGGTCATAAATGAAAATGGTGACCATCTGACTTCTTACATGGCTGCAATAGTGGCCATCTGGAAAATCTTATTATTCTTCTAGATGACTGGCCATATTGACATTGTGCTTTCACCAGAAGACTTATTATGATGTCTAGTTGGTACGAAATGAAAACTATGTGAATCGGATATCAAATATGGTCACCTTGACAGCCATCTTAAAAATCCTTTTATTGTTACTCCACCAAAGCAGAAAGTCTTGACAATGGATGACTTTCACCATAAGACTTTTAATAATGTCTTGACAATGGATGACTTTCACCATAAGACTTTTAATAATGTCTTGTGGGTCCTAATTAAAATGGTACGTACATACCATCCAATATGGACACCCTGGTGGCCATCTTGAAATTCATGTTGTTGCTAATCTGGAACGTCATTTTTACATGGCGGTTTTCATCGAAAGAGCCTGGATGTTGTCTAGTTGGTCCTCGCTAAAATTGATGCAAACTCTTGAAAATATTATTCATACTCCAACATATGGTTTTCATCAGATACCAAGTCCAGTGATGGTTGTAACTTTTCCTCTCTGAATGGATAAACATATTGACATCATGTATTCACCAAAAGACATCTGGTGGTGTCAGCTATTCACCAAAAGACATCTGGTGGTGTCAGCTATTCACCAAAAGACATCTGGTGGTGTCAGCTATTAACCAAAAGACTGGTGGTGTCAGCTATTCACCAAAAGACATCTGGTGGTGCCAGGTTAGTCAGAAATGAAAGTGATGCCAATCAGAATTCCAATGTGTCCACCATAGCTTGAAGTTCTGGAAATTCTTTTTGCCTGTAGAGCATTATTCGTTTCTATGAGCTTTCATTTGCATTATGTGACCTCTAAAATGACCATTGAAGAGACCATACTGAAAATGATAATATTTCTTCTTTTGAATGGATGGGGGGCCCGAGTGGTCTAAATCGTTCTCCATTACAGATCACTGCCATCTCACCTCTGTGTGGGTTCAAGTCTCAGATTCAGCCAATGTGAGTATGTGAGAAAGCTTGCCAGTAGCTTCTCGTAGGTCGGTGGTTCTTTCTGGGGTTTCCCCGGGTTCTTCCTCCACAATTAATACTGGCAACCATGTATAGCCTATTGTGTGTTGAAAAATACTGTTAAACCCCACAACAACTTGAATGGACATTCATACTGATATGTGGTTTTCATCACAAGACTTATTATGATATGTAAATAGTTTTTAAAAAAACAGTGACAATCTGACATCCAAGATGACAGTGGTGGCCTTTTTGAAAATCTTGTCATTCCTAGTCCGAACCAATGGTTGTATTGAAATGCTGTTTTTACCAAAATACTTTCTATAATATGTAAATGATTCTAAATGACATTGGTGCTAATCTGATGCCCAACATGTCATTCATCTTTTATTGTTGCCCCTTTGAACTGTTGATCATATTTTTACTAAGTGATTTATGTTATAAAGTTCAGAGGTTCTAAAAATGTGATAAATGGATCATTATAGTGGTCCATAGAAAGGTTGTGGAATAATCAAGAACCTGAACTTTGCTAAATAAAATACAGGCTTGTCCATTGCATTAGAAATGAAAGGCTACTGATATTAAAAAATGAATTCCGTTTTTTAATATGTGGAACAAATAATTATTATTAAACATTATTATGACTAAAGCATTGCAGTAGTTTCCTAACAGTACAGAGATCATTAGGAAAGATCTGTTGTAACCTTCACCAATCATTAAGTGATCTGCTGAGACTCTCAGCATTGTTCATGTGATCTCTAAAAAACAAAGTTGAGGAGCGATCTTGATGGTTCTAAATGAAAAAGTTGCCATTATGACTTCGATTATGACCAACATTGATTTTAAATTCTCGTTATTCCTATTCCCAGTCATGTCGACATGACATTTTCACTATAAAGCTTTTTTAATCTGTTGATTGGTTCAAAATGAAAATGGTGGCCATCTTGAAAATCTTGTTATTGCTTCTTCTTGAAGGGACCATGACAGTGTTTTCATTAAATTACTTCTTAACCTATATGTATTTGGTCTTGAAAATCTTGTTATGGCTTCTTCTTGAAGGGACAATGACAGTGTTTTCACTAAATCATTTTTTAGTCTACATGTATTTGGTCTTGAAAATCTTGTTATGGCTTCTTCTTGAAGGGACAGTGACAGTGTTTTCACTAAATCACTTCTTAGTCTACATGTATTTGGTCTTGAAATTCTTGTTATGGCTTCTTCTTGAAGGGACAATGACAGTGTTTTCATTAAATCACTTCTTAGACTATATGTATTTGGTCTTGAAATTCTTGTTATGGCTTCTTCTTGAAGGAACAATGACAGTGTTTTCACTAAATCACTTCTTAGCCTATATGTATTTGGTCTTGAAATTCTTGTTATGGCTTCTTCTTGAAGGGACAGTGACAGTGTTTTCACTAAATCACTTCTTAGTCTACATGTATTTGGTCTTGAAATTCTTGTTATGGCTTCTTCTTGAAGGGACAATGACAGTGTTTTCATTAAATCACTTCTTAGACTATATGTATTTGTTCTTGAAATTCTTGTTATGGCTTCTTCTTGAAGGAACAATGAGAGTGTTTTCACATCACTTCTTACTCTACATGTATTTGGTCTTAAAAATCTTGTTATGGCAGGCTTCTTCTTGAAAGAACAATGACAGTGTTTTCACTAATCTCTTCTTAGACTATATGTATTTGGTCTTGAAATTCTTGTTATGGTTTCTTCTTGAAGGAACAATGACAGTGTTTTCACTAAATCACTTCTTAGACTATATGTATTTGGTCTTGAAAATCTTGTTATGATTTCTTCTTGAAGGAACAGTGACAGTGTTTTCACTAAATCACTTCTTAGACTATATGTATTTGGTCTTGAAATTCTTGTTATGGCTTCTTCTTGAAGGGACAATGACAGTGTTTTCACTAAATCACTTCTTAGACTATATGTATTTGGTCTTGAAAATCTTGTTATGATTTCTTCATGAAGGGACTGTGACATTGTTTTCACTAATTCACTTCTTAGTCTATATATATTTGGTCTTGAAAATCTTGTTATGGCTTCTTCTTGAAGGAACAGTGACAGTGTTTTCACTAATTCACTTCTTAGTCTATATATATTTGGTCTTGAAAATCTTGTTATGGCTTCTTCTTGAAGGGACAATGACAGTGTTTTCACTAAATCACTTCTTAGTCTACATGTATTTGGTCTTGAAATTCTTGTTATGGCTTCTTCTTGAAGGGACAATGACAGTGTTTTCACTAAATCACTTCTTAGTCTATATGTATTTGGTCTTTTTGAATGTTGCCAATTTGACTTTCTTATTTGTTTTTATTCCTCTTGGATAGATGTTTTTATCAACATATACTTTCCCCTGAAACATTTGTTATGATATTGATTTTGGTCAATTGAAAGTGATGTTAATGTGATCTAACAAAATGTTTGCCATGAAAACTTTGTTGTATCATTACTTCCTAAACATATTATCATTGTCTTTCAAAGAAAATCTTCAAGCGGCAAGTAGTTAGGCCTAATAAAAGTGATGGCCATCTGGGAATTCTTTTCATTTCTACTTCTCAGGGGGAGAGGAAAGTTTATCTGCACAAATTTAACGCTGCATTCACCGGCCTAGTATAAAAAAATCATAACAAAATAAATAACACAAGTGAGGTCAAAAAGGTCCCTATTTTTGGAGAGCTTTATTGAAACAAACAAAAGAATATAATCCACTTGACCAGAGAAGTCAATGGCAGTTCATAGGAGAAGAAGCTGATGCACCCCAACCCCAAATTTATACCTGCATTATTTATGTTTGAAGGTTATTTTTGCAAAACAATATGTATGAAACAGGCTGCCCCGAACACACATGTTTATGGCTATGGGAGGCTAGCTTCTTCCTGCAAATTATTGGTACAGTCGACTCCACTTGACTGCACATCGGTTAACTGCACACTCCAGATAACTGCACGTAATCACGCTGGGCCCTTTTTTTCCCAATGCTTTTCAATGTACTGTACCGTACTTAGGTTAACTGCACACTCCGGTTAACTGCAGTCTCATGACGAGCCCGAGGGTGTGCAGTTAACCGGAGTTGACTGTATTTCACTATCAAGATACCGCAGAGTAACTATAAAGGTGTTCATGCCTAATATCAGTTCATGAACAACACAAACCCGACACACCTAGTTCACAAATATATCCATATGGTATAACGGTACCAATTGCGCAAGTCCATGTGGGCGGTGCTTAAAGTGTAGGGTCCATTGCAGGCAGTAATAAAGGACAAGACAAGCTTTGATTGGTGGATTATGTAAGAGTTGTACTTTCTGTTAGGCTTAAAAAATAGTTTAGCCTCTTGGCAACATGTGAATTTATGTTAATTCCTATACAGATCATATTTTGTATTTTTTATGATTTTTTGAAAATGTCATAGACATGACTGAAAATAGGTATGTTGTGACTAGATAACTCATACCCCTGTCTAGTTCCAGCAGAGTTATCTCTCTTAAATGCAATGGAGTACCTGGTTTTGTCATCATCAAATTGACAATCTAACATTGTTCTCTATAACAGTGTGTGAGATGCATGCTAAATTAGGATAGAAAATATATTTATCTCTCCAAATATTAGCATTGAGGTCTATGGAAAAACAATTGGTACCGTGATACCTAAAAGGTAATACCAGCTTCACAGTGTAACCATAGCACCGAGTATACATAGCCACCATTTATATACTCTCATAGTGTCATTTGGTTAAAAAATGGATATTGAGAAGTTTTTGTCTAATATTGACAGACTTTTACATAGAAAATGTATAAAATCTTCAGAAAATAAGACACATTAGCTTTGGAATGAGGCTTTTGTAACTATACTTATAACATATATAGACTGATGGCTTTGTGTCTGTGTAGTCAGCTTCAAGATTAGCATACAAGCAAAAAACATAAGTTATGTAAAGTTAATTTAGTTAATTTTAGCCAAATATTGACTATTTTATGCGCAAAAAATGAAAAATCATGGATAAAAAGCAACTCTCTTGTTCTTCTAAAGCATGTCATAGACCAGGAATAGAGGACACTTTTGGTCCTCTTGTAGATAGTTCACTTGTATCATAAAGAATATTCTGGTATGAGTATTTTAGGTAATTTATTAAAGATATGGTATTCCTTTTTATTTTGATTTGAATTGTCCTGCTCTAATTGTCTTGTTTTTTCTTGTAAACTTTTTTGCCTTGAGAAATGAACATGCAATTCCTTAGTTAGATAATCATTCTTGAGGTCTCTACTACATATAGTTGCCTGGATTTTAGGTTCTCGCTTTATCAGTAATGCATTTTTGAATAATTTAATTGCATTGAAGTTAATACATGTGTTCTTGAACTCATCTATAGTACATGTATAATATATTGCATAAAATAAAAAGACCACACCTTATGTATATCATTCAGTTATCTCCCTTACACCAGACATACATTTCAATAGATAAAAATCCACAATTTAAGTGAGTTTTTATGAAAATCAAGAGAAGATTTGTGAATTATCATATTAGTCCTTGGTCTTGATGCAAATTGAACTAAAATTACTTTAATAATTTCTCCCAGTAAAGTTTACAAGTTTGAAAACTGATCAAACATGCTTTGTTTGATTTAGGTATTTTTTTCTGTCTAACAGAAGCCCATTATTGGTATTTTCTTATTTAGAAGAAATATATGCATCTATATTATCTACATTATTCACCCTTATATATTAGCTAGGAATGAACACCATGTCACCTGATATTTGGTGCCTGTAAGGGATGTAATAGCACACGTGCCTTTGAATTGTATTTGCACCTATGGTCCACTGCTGCCCTATATTTTCTAAGATAATATTATCAAGCTCTCACTTCTCATTTTTCTCATTGCTGCTTTTGTCTCCTTTAATTACATTGTCATTAGCTACATCTCCCATTTAGATACACACTTTCCTCCTATTTTTAAATCCATTGGACTCACTATACTCATTGTTAAACTTGAGCCTTTTTCAGTATTTCAATCCACATTTTCACCTGCAAATCCAACATAACCACTAAGACAGCTTTTATTTAATTTATTTGGTGTCAGATTGGCTTATTACATCAACTGTATTCACTACACAAAGGAGGGAAGCTTTCAATTTGTATGACAAAGAGGCTGGGTAGCTTGACCTTTGTGTGAGGACTTGGGGTTACTGACCTCATTCATATGCTGACACTGTAAAGTGTTCAAAGCTAAGACTTTATAATTAGATTGGGCCATGTCCACCTGTCCCTGTTGTTACTTTCTGTGTTCATGAAACAAATATAAGTCCTTTATTTTAGATCAAAAGGTCTCTTTAAGAGTAGAACTGGTACATGCTAACTAGTGCATTGACCTTTGACCTTACTATTAAACAATATGACATAATGTGATTTATCCCCTATCACCAAAGTGAAGTTCGATAAGTGCTAATATGAATAAAACACAACTCATAGTTAAAAGAATTCATTTTATTTCAAAAGATGAGTTTGATAGTGAAGCAAAAGTGTGAAAACAAAGAGTTCAGACAACTCCATAACATTTCTATACACAATCATATAAAACATAGCTTTGTACTTCATAAAATTGTTTTTGACAAGCGAGACTAAGTACATTTGTTAGTTATATAGTCCTGAGCTATTTCACAGATTATTGGAAAAATCAAGGTTTGCTATAGGTATAACGGTACCAATTGCGCAAGTCCATGTGGGCGGTGCTTAAAGTGTAGGGTCCATTGCAGGCAGTAATAAAGGACAAGACAAGCTTTGATTGGTGGATTATGTAAGAGTTGTACTTTCTGTTAGGCTTAAAAAATAGATTAGCCTCTTGGCAACATGTGAATTTATGTTAATTCCTATACAGATCATATTTTGTATTTTTTATGATTTTTTGAAAATGTCATAGACATGACTGAAAATAGGTATGTTGTGACTAGATAACTCATACCCCTGTCTAGTTCCAGCAGAGTTATCTCTCTTAAATGCAATGGAGTACCTGGTTTTGTCATCATCAAATTGACAATCTAACATTGTTCTCTATAACAGTGTGTGAGATGCATGCTAAATTAGGATAGAAAATATATTTATCTCTCCAAATATTAGCATTGAGGTTTATGGAAAAATAATTGGTACCGTGATACCATATCGTTAATTAGTAAACAATAATAGCTGAAAAAGTCGCACCATAGCCTTCAGTTAAGAAATTTGCCAGTGGCAAATTATGAAACTATCCTCTGCCAGCACAGCAAATTTTGGCATCAACGTGAGTCTTATACCTAAACACTGTAATAATATGTATGAATGACTAAACACTGTAATAATATGTATGAATGACTAAACACTAACAATATGTATGAATGATTAAACACTAACCAATTGTATGAATGACTAAACACTAACATTATGTATGAATGACTAAACATTGTAACAATATGTATGAATGACTAAACATTAACATTATGTTTGAATGACTAAACACTGTAACACTATGTATGAATGACTAAACATTGTAACAATATGTATGAATGACTAAACATTAACATTATGTTTCAATGACTAAACACTGTAACAGTAGGTTTTGAATGACTAAACACTGTAGCAATATGTATGAATGATTAAACACTAGCATTATGTATGAATGACCAAACACTATAGCAATATGTATGAATGACTAAACACTTTTTTTAAAAAATTGTTTTTTTGGTTTAACACCATTTTTAAGCACAATATAGGCTATACATGGTGGCCAGTATTATTGGTGGAGGAAGAACCCAGAAAACCCCCAGAAAGAACCACCGACCCACGAGAAGCTACTGGCAAGCTTTCTCACTTAACTACATTAGCCAAATCTTAGACTCGAACCCACGCAGACAGAGGTGAAATGGCAGTGATCCGTAACGGACAGCGCTTTAGACCACTCGACCACTTGGGGCCCCACTAAACACTAACAATAGGTATGAATGACTAAACATTGTAACAATATGTATGAATGACTAAACACTAACATTATGTTTTAATGACAATATGTATGAATGACTAAACACTGTAGCAATGTGTATGAATGTCTAAACACTAACATTATGTTTTAATGACTAAATACTGTGAAAATGTGTATGAAAGGTGTAACAGAATATCATATCAGATTGAAAAGCACAGATTTAAAAAAGTGGGATCTGATACAGCAAAGGCAACATAAATATGGCTGCCAATTTATTTTCAGAAATTGTCATTTTAGACCCTATGTAGGCCAATGGCTTCTTACTGGATCTCTCAACTTTGCTATTGTGTAGTTTTTCCAGTTCTTGTCTTGAATGATACATTTTCAGTATATGTTACCTTTGATCCATCTTTCATAATTCTTTTATTGTTTCAAATCATTTCTTTTTTCAAGATGAAAAAAATACTTTGTTTTTTCAAAAGAAAACTTCCATCACCTTGCCTTTGATCATCACACCTGTAATTTTCTCATTTCTTCTGAGTCTGCATTTTTTTGTGTTAATTCTTACATAATTGATTTTGATTTACTAAAGTGTGTACAAATTGTATATTGCTTTCATTTTCCAGAAATTTTGTTTCTTCTTTATTACCTTAGTTTGTCAATACTTAAGTGATTTCTGTGTTATAGTCATTTTAAGAATTTTAAAAATAAATTAACTCTTTAACCTCTGGCACCATCTTTATGCATCAGGAGGTAATAAATATCCTACTTTAACATCACATTCTTTTAAATTTGTTTTATGAGACCAAATCTTTTTACACCAAATTTATGTCCAGATTTTAGACTCTTTGGCCTGAGAGCTAAGGCAGACCCTTCTGAACTCTACTCAGACAGGTGAACCTTTGAAAAAAGTAGGATAAGATGGGGAGATGAAAATGATGGGTTCAATAAGCAAAAAGAAATATACATATACAGTTAAAACTGTCTTGAGAGACCACTGCTATGAGACCACCTGTTTTGAGAGACCAGAATCTCCATACATAGATTTATTGATTAATATAATGTTGCACCTGTTTGAGAGACCACCTGTCTTGAGAGCCTTTTTTTTGTTGGTAGAAGGGGTATTCTTTCAAGACATGTTCTACTGTGTACATATAAATATATTGTTGTATTTAAGCCCATGCCTTACAAATCCAGAGCATGTAGTGCTGTCACATGCAACTTGAGCTACAGGAAATGTTTAATAAACAGAAAAAGCAAATTGACATGAACTTTTGATTACATGATGTTTCCCATTATTAGAGACACATGAGCTTGGACTATACTGGAGTGTTAGTATTGTATGAAATTTAATATCCATGCATTGTGGCTAAAAGCATTAGAAGTATTTGCTCATCCATTTTCCTGTTTTACCAAACGAGTCCAAGCCATTATGTACTAGATTTCTATAAATTTATTCCTTGTATAAACATGTATGGAATAGTGAAAAATAAGTGAAGTACCTTTATTAAGCAAATAAACCTAAGAACTAATCTGGTGTTAACAACCTGAAAATACATTAGGCATATACCATTTTTAAGTGATCATTGAAATATTAATACTTTAGCATTCAGATTGTGTTCTTTGAAGTCAAAGAGTTTAAAACTTTGTCTAGTGCAGCATGAGAAAGAAATAAAACCTCTGTTTTTATCTTTTGACCCAACCTTTGTCTTGAAAGACAACCTTTTTGCAAAAGAGTATGGTCTCTCAAGGCAGGTGGTCTCTCATAACAGGTCACAATGCTATATTATCAATAAATGTGTGCATTGAGAATATGGTCTCTCAAGACAGGTGGTCTCACATAGCAGTGGTCTTTCAAGACAGGTTTTACTGTAATGTACAAAATCATCCAAAAACTATTAATAATTTTGAGGAATTCACCCATATAGGTATAAAGTTACTTAGAAATAGAGTAAAGTGATGATTTACAAAGTTACATATAAATAAGGAGATATATGCATATTTGAACATGCCACAGAATAATTATGTAAAGTTCTGAATGACCAAGTACTTCTGTACTTAAATTTTGGAAACATGACCAGTATGAAAATAATAAGATTACTCTTTGCATAAGTAAGAACAGTTTGATATCAGTAATGTAAAGAAAAAATAGCTGAAAGATTCTACCAATAGAATTTAGCCGTAAAACTCTATTCTTCTATTAAATTCACTTTTTTCTAAATTTATAATAGATTATTGAAATTGGAAAATTTACACATCACTTTTTATACCAAGTTTTATATATTCAACTTTATTATTTTTGTGATATAATCATGTTCAGATCAGTATATTTTTAAAAAATATAGTTTGTAATCTTCATTGATATGTCTTTAATATTTTGTATGTTGTTTTTTTTTTTTTTTTTTTTAGCTTTTCACTTTTTTTTAGTCTTAATTTTTCTCTTAATTAGTTCGCTTGAAACTTTAGAGACTCAGTTTTATCTTCCAGCTATTTTGTTTATATTCCAATTTTTCAGCCCATTTCTTCCATCAGTTTAACTTTATCAACAGCTTTAATACAATTTCTGATGCTAAAACAACAAATTCCTCTCATCAATACATTAATAAGGCAAAATAAGTTTGCCAGCTTTTTATTGCCAACCCTAGCATTCTCCCATCTTAATTGTTTGCTAAATTGATTTGTGCATCTGTACAAGCTGGTTTTGTCCAGTACTGAGAGTACTTAGTACATTAAATATACTAATTATTCAGGAGTTTGGAAAGATGATGACTGATTGGATGTGGAGGTGTTCCCTCCCATTTTATAAACACTCCTGTGCCCAATGTTTATGTTCTAAGTGAAGGTTACCTTCTGTGGGAATTAATTCTAACAGATTCCAAAACCACTGAGAGCCAATGAGTCTATACAAGAGTGCATCAGTACTCTTGTCCAGCTCTTCTACACATACAGTTGTCAGTAGAAATGAGATTTGGAAGAAAAAGAGAAAACTAGAAGCAAGACATCTGGTATTCCATCCCAGTCAATTCCTCGTCATAAACAAGTGAGAAAACTTCTTTCCACGTTTGTGAAATTTAAAAAAGTGGCTGACTACCTCCAAGAGTATAGAAAAGTATTCACAAAGTATTAGATTGAAGACCAATAATTGCAATTTCTGGATAAATCTAAAATGTTTACATGCACAATTATGAACCTCTAATATAAATCAAAACTAAGTGGACATTGTTCCACACATAATGTCATCTATTTACTCACCTGCACTAAATGTGGTAAACAATATGTAGACAAGACTAAAAGAGAATTCAAAGAGAGAATTAAAAAAAATACTTTGAGAGATATTAATAGTCATAAAGATTCCTTGGTGTCCAAGCATTATATTTTATCTGACCACAACATAGATAAAGATTCCTTGGTGTCCAAGCATTATATTTTATCTGACCACATCATAGATTGAGTTAAATCTCAAATATAAATCATTAAGATTAATCCAGAGCTGTCCAGTAGTACATTCTTTTAGGAAGGTAAAGAACATTTTGGGAAATTTGAAATGCGTACTCAGCATGCATCATCTGTCCATCAATCTCAACGAGGTCCATATTTTTTCTGATCAACTTTAAATTATATCATCTTGCATTAGTATGACGACGTGTTAGATCTAATAGGTGATATTGCATTTGATCGCTGAGCTTGGAATATGGGTTTATACTGTATCATGGAGGCCATATTTATGACCCAGTTTTGATTTATTCTTTCATCATTAACATCTTGTAGCATAATGAATATACTAATGAAGTGATCTTGAATTAGATTGACTTGGCTTGATGCCTCTCTCGTAGCCATTTTACTGATCTGATTTCGATCAGGCTTGTTTTGTATGATCCAGATGTTGGACGAGTTTGATAATTAGTGAGATCCATGCATACTAATTGGTTGATCAGACTATACATTGGTGGAGATTTTTACCATTCATCATCATCATCATCATCATCATCATCATGCTCTTGAACTAGTGTGGACTTTGTGGCACTGTGCTGCTGAACATCTGACCAGTTCCCTACACTTGTTTTGATCATGTGCCAATGCCTGTGTCTCTGCAAAACTTTTTCTGATTCATTCTGTGATGCTGTCAGTCCACTTTTTCTCTGTCTCCCTCTCCTGCCAACCTGGACTCTGCCTAGCAGTACTGTTGTGGATAGACTGTTGGTTCTAGTGACATGGCCGTACCATTTCAGCTTTCTTCTTTTGACAATGGTGGTGAGGTCTTGATAATGGCCTACTTTGTGCTTGATGGTGTTATGCACTTCTTCATTTGTGCTGTGGTCAATGTAAGAGATGCCAGTGATGAATCTGTAGCATCTCATTTCAAGTGCCTGGATTCTTCATTGTAATTCTGCTGTCAGGGTCCAGGCCTCACATGAATACAGAAAGATTGAGATGACTGATTCTCCATCCCCTATTCTAGATAAGTTCAGCTGGGATGTTGTCTACTCCAACTGCCTTCCCATTCTTCAGGGCTCATATTGGTGACACCACCTCTTCTTTGAGAATGGGGAAATCATCATCATTTGTGGAGTTTGAAACTTGAAGCACCTCTGGGTCTCCTGTGGACAGGTGGTTGTAGCCTTCTTTGCAATACTCAGTCCATCTTTCTGCAATGTCACTTGCTTCATTGGGGCATTTTTCATTTTTGTCTTGAATGGTACTGACTCTTTGGTTGCTTCTGACTGCAGAGATCTTTCACAATTTGGAATGCCTTTTTGCTGTTATTCTTTATCAGACTGCTCTCTATTTCTGTGCACTTTTGTCCAATCCAATTTTCTTTTGCTTTCGTCAAGTTATTCTACGATTCTTGTTTATTTCTCTATACTCTATTGCCCTTGTTGTGTGGCTGGTGTTTTTGAAGTCTCTTCAGGCATCACACAGATTCAGAATCTCTTCTGTAAGCCAGAGTTTTTTCTTGGGTGATAGAGACCAATGCTGTCCTTGGCAGCTATTTTCATGACAGTGTTGAAAGTGTCTGTCATCACTTTAACATCACAAGGAGTGGAGCAAATGTCCCACCAGTTGTGGCTTTAAATGACTTGCAGATATAGTGTTTCATCTCATGTGTGAACTCTTGGAGTCTACCAGTTTGCGCCAGATTTTTAATGTTCCAGGTGGCAATGGCAATGCTGTCACTTGGTATGATTTTATGCAAAGTACGAGTAGCACACTTGTCACCTCCGTCCTGGTGCACAACAGCAGGAGCAGTCCTTGTTGACCCTGGTGATGACTGATCCAGTATGGTAACTTAAGATTTGTCCAGCATTATCAGTGTGTCTTGGGCAAAAGTTGTTTAGCAGCTGTTAGTATCATTTTTGCAAGTCTTTGGTATGACTCGGCCAGGGATCGCTCTAACCACTAGGCCATTGGAGTAGTTTCCCATATTATATAAAATGAAGACTTGGTTTATTCATATTCTGATTAGGGCAGATCAATGGAATGTTAAAGGTTGACTGCGTGCACCTGTTAAAGAGATGCTTGGAAGTATATTTGGTTTATTGCTCCTTCTATTGAAAAGGTTATACACTTATTCAAAAGATTGATTGTTCTGGTAATTTACACCTACCAACTATTTTTCACTTCCAGGTTTCATTATATTTAAATTTACATGTGTAATATGAAATGTAAATTTGGCAAATGCAAATGAATACCATATGCACTCATAATGCTCCTATTTGTATCCTTTTTTTAAAAATACATTCTTATATTCTTATATTTTTATATGTTATTCCTATCATTCATTAATTCTTATATTTTGTGTATTCATATACTTCATAATGCTTTTATTTGTCTCTTTTTTTTTTTACAATCTTATATTCTTGTATTTTTTTATATGTTATTTCTATAATTCATTAATTCTTATTCCAACTCTCTATAATTGCCCTCTCACTTTGCTCCTTCAGATGTATTTCTTCATTGGATGGTGCATTTCTTCTTCATTAAAGGATGAGATTTTTTGACAGCTTTGAAACTTGGTGAAAAATTGCTTACTCAAAAAACATAACTGATCTTTTATTTGTATGTGGTCAGGATCATTTGATTACAAAGTTCCATGTTAAACATACATTTTTGTCAACTGTATATACCTTTATATTGTGTATGTCAGAAATATTCAATGCTACCCTGGTTCAACATGCAGCCCTCCATGATAGCATTAACTTATTGCAAAAAATTGCTGCCATTTAGCTCCAATATTGTCTCACACATTCAGCATGCTGGAACTCCCAGTTAAGTAAAGTGCTTTATTTATATATAATAAAAAAAACTGCTGAGTATTGTTTGATGAATCAAACCTATCATAAATAAAATAATATTCACAGGACAAGGAACTATAATGCATATTCATAAATGTTTGTCTTGACTAGCATAATGTCTCTTATAATAGAGATTTAACATACACAGAGCAATCCCATGTGTTTAACAAGGTTATTTATGACTCTCCTTTCAATTTACTTAACAAAACCTGTCCTTAATAGATATTAAGTCACTTTGGGTAAATAGGTGTTGCCTGAAAAATGTGTATTAGGAAAATTGCTTATGCATTCATAGTTAGATAATATTACTTCGTAAAACCTTGTTACTTGTTGAACTTTTTACAGGTGTTATACATCTTTGTACATTTATGATCTTGGATGTAATATATTAGTTATAATGCGCTATTTATTTATTTTCATTAAATGTATTGAATCAGCATGCACATAAATTAAAATTTCCCTGAGAATTTATTAGGAGGAAAATACTTGTGAAGAAATGTATTGGTAATATAAGTAGGCCCACTCCTCTCTAAAAGAAAATGATGTGGGATGATAAGGCCAAAGCTGAAGACAGTTTATTGATAGAAATAGGAAGTGTTGAAGCCCACAGTGTACTATCCAATCTATTAACCCTTTACCCCTGAAATAGGAAGTGTTGACACTGAAGCCCACAATGTACTATCCTATCTATTAACCCATTACCCCTGAAATAGGAAGTGTTGACACTGAAGCCCACAATGTACTATCCTATCTATTAACCCATTACCCCTGAAATAGGAAGTGTTGATACTGAAGCCCACAATGTACTATCCAATCTATTAACCCATTACCCCTGAAATAGGAAGTGTTGACACTGAAGCCCACAATGTACTATCCATTCTATTTAATATCATGGGCAGGTAAACTTTGAGTAGGGTTCCAACAAACGGGCAATACTATTTTTAGAGAGGGACAGTAAATGTACAATGCACTTGTTCAACAAACAACAAAATTGAAAACTTAAATCTTTTGATGATTTACAGTTTTACAAATTAATATGTGTAATTGAATTTTTAAAAATGTTATGAGAAAAATTTATATGATGTTTTGTTTGTTTTAAGCTGCAGTTTTTCCAGCAGTTGGATTTGGCTCAAAATAACTTTAAAAACATTCCATTTGACCACCATTTTAGCACATGAAATGTGTCAAATGTGTGATTAAAGGATCATAAGTATACTGATATTCATCATATTTAAAGTTAATTTGTGACAGACAATTGTTGTTTAAAAACGTATAAACATTTCCTTAAATTGCTTTGTCAGGAAAAAAATGAAAACATGCTGTCATTAAATTCAGAACAAGATTACTCACTTTTCAATACATTCTTGTGGAAACTAATTTTTACCAATCACTGTCATCTCATCTCTGTCCAAGTTGGTTAGAGTCTTGAGCTCAGCTGATATGGGTATGTACTAAATTAAATGTAGACTCATCAAAAAAAAGGCAGGCCTCATGTGAGCTTTATAATACAGTCTCTTATCAGCTTTATAAGGGAGTATCTTGTTAGCTTTATAAGGGAGTATCTTGTTAGCTTTATAAGGCTGTCTCTTGTTAGTTTTATAAGGCAGTCTCTTGTTAGCTTGATAAGGCAGTCTCTTGTTAGCTTGATAATGCCTTCTCTTGTTAGCTTTACAAGGCAGTCTTTTGTTAGCTTTATGAGCAGTCTCTTGTTAGCTTTATAAGGCAGTCTCTTGTTGGCTTTATTGTTAGCTTTATAAGGCAGTCTCTTGTTAGCTTGATAATGTCGTCTCATGTTAGCTTTATAAAGCAGTCTTTTGTTAGCTTTATCAGCAATTTCTTGATAGCTTTATAAAGCACTCTCTTCTTAGCTTTATAAGGCAGTCTCTTGTTAGCTTTATAAAGCGATGTCTTGTTAGCTTTATAATGCTGTCTCTTGTTAGCTTTATAAGGCTGTCTTTTGTTAGCTTTATAAGGCAGTCTCTTGTTAGCTTTGTAAGGCAGTCTCTTGTTAGCTTTATCAGCAATCTCTTGATAGCTTTATAAAGCACTCTTGTTAGCTTTATAGAGCAATCTCTTGTTAGCTTTATAAAGCGATGTCTTGTTAGCTTTGCAAGGCAATTTCTTGTCAGCTGTATCAGGCAGTCTCTTGTTAGCTTTTTAAGGCATATTTGTTTTAGTTTTATAACGCACATTCATGTTAGCTTTTTTAAGGCACTTTTGTTCAAGTTTTATAAGACACTCTCTTGTTAGCTTTTTAAGTCAATCTCATGTTAGTGTTAGTAGTATAAGGCAGTCTCCAGTTAGCTTTATAAGGCAGTCTCTTGTTAGCTTTATAAAGTGATGTCTTGTTAGCTTTATAAGACAGTCTCCTGTTAGCTTTATAAGGCAGTCTCTTGTTAGCTTTATAAGGCAATTTCTTGTTAGCTTTATAAAGCAATGTCTTTTTTGCTTTGCAAGGCAATCTCTTAATTTTATTGGGGAATCTCATGTTGACTTTAAAAGGCAGTCTCTTTTTAGCTGTATAAGGTAGTTTGTGTTTAGTTTTAAAAGGCAGCCTGTTGTTAGGTTTATAGAGGATTCACATTTTAGCTTTTAAAAAAAAATTGTTGAGCAGTTTGAGACTTGTTTTAACAAGATTCCATAATGTTTTCCCATTGTAACCAAAACAGAAAGTTTTTGTATACAGACATGCACATACAATAGTGTAATATAATCTTGATGCAGTTAAAATGTTTTACACATCAGAATAATCTTTATATAATTACACTGCATTATGTTGTTGTAAAAAGAAAGGGGATCAAAAACATCTGGGAACTGAGCTTCATATATTTTATCAAAATGTGATTTGATTTTCATTCTATTTTCAGGTATCATTGTTAAACTAATTACCATATATACTCACATATTGGCTTATAAGTCATCTCCAGATACAAGCAATAAAGATACAATTACCATATATACTCACTTATTGGCTTATAAGTCATCTCCAGATACAAGCAATAAAGATACAATTACCATATATACTCACTTATTGGCTTATAAGTCATCTCCAGATACAAGCAATAAAGATACAATTACCATATATACTCACTTATTGGCTTATAAGTCATCTCCAGATACAAGCAATAAAGATCCAGATCTGCAGTTGCAGAATGTGTTGGTAGATTAGAGTGTTTTTGTTTGTTCTCCTGATTATTTCATACATAAAGCATATCCACAAATCTGTGGTGCATTATGTAATGGCAGATCTGGGTCATTGCCATGTGCTGTTGAATGTGGCATGTATATATGGTACATGCTATAACAAGAAACTGCATTGAATGCATTTTGCATTATAATTTCAAGCAAGGAAGTATTTGTTGTCAATAAATGAAATTGAAGCCTTGCAAGTCTTGATTGTTTTGTATTTTTTGTAGCTGACACCAACTGTGTCTGAAAATTTCGGAAAATTTTATTTGTCATTATCACTTAACTTTTTCTTGTACATTAGCAGGGGCCAATTGTTTATTTCATTTTGTGCAAGGAGTTGACAGTTTTCTACATCAGTTAAATAAGATATTAATGGTTGTGGCATTGAACAATTTAAAATGCTACCAAACATAAACATGCAATATCAAAATGTGTTTGCTTTTATTGCCATATCACACCATGTCATGCCCATAGTGCAGTTTGTTTCAAACCAAGTTTTATTCAAGTGTTTGCAAAATTTTAAAGAGTAATGGGATTTGTTTTAGACTTGACACTGTTCTCTTCGGTTGTGTCAGATTGACATGGACAATTGAGTCCTATTGACACATTTTGAGTCATACAACTGCCAGTGTAAACGTATGGAGATATAGGAATTCTCATGTCCAGTCCATCCATCATTCACACATTGTAATGTGAATACTACTTGTTTGATGGTGTTTTTAATGGATTGTAAATATGATCATCACCAGAATATATGCATATCAACTAATTGCTTCTGACAGTTTTGTATAAGATTTATTGCACCATTTGACCTGCATTTTGTGAAAGGGAGTGGAATAAGTATGCTTAAATGAACACATTGTCACTAATCCATTAGTTTTAAACAGTAAATTAAGTCTTTATCAGTCAGTACAAGTATTCTTTACCTATGATTTCATATACATGTATTAGCATCATAAAAAAAGCTACTGTCTTTCCAGGTGTAGCAGATAAAATTAATGTAAATGTAATTATTATCTTTACTTGTACACAGCTTTACCAGTCAGTACATTGATTCCTTATCTGTCAGTACATTGATTCCTTATGTCAGTACATTGATTCCTTATCTGTCAGTACATTCATTCCTTATGTCAGCACATTGATTCCCTACCTGTCAGTGCATTGATTTCTTATCTGTCAGTGCATTGATTCCTTATCTGTCAATACATTGGTTTCTTATGTCAGTATGTTGATTCCTCATCTGTCAGTACATTCATTCCTGATCTGTCAGTACATTGATTCTTTACCTGTCAGTACATTGATTCTTTACCTGTCAATACATTGATTCTTTACCTGTCAGTCCAGTGATTTTTTTTTACCAGTCAATATATTGATTCTTTACCTGTCAGTGCATTGATTCTTTACCTGGTAATGCATCGGTTCTTTACCTGTCAGTACATTTATTCTTTACCTGTCAATACATTGATTCTTTACCTAGCAAACATTGATTCTTTACTTGTCAGTCCAGTGATTGTTTACCTGTCAGTACTGTCATTCTTTACTAGTCAATAGATTGATTCTCTACCTGTCAGTACATTGATTCTTTACCTGTCAATACATTGATTCCAGTCAGTACACTGATTTGTTATCAGGAAGTGCATCAGTTATTTTCCTACATTGGAAATATACCTCTCTGCATTTGCCTGAAGGGATTTTCAAATCATGGGATGCTACAGTACTATCCATGACAAAACTGTAATGGCCTAACATTATAAATTCTTAAATTTTATCATTTGTGTAGCAGAGTCATGTAACATGGTATGTACTTGCTTACAAGACAAGTCCAGTTGCAAACTGCACAGACCAAGAATCTGCTGTTGCATATTGCAAAAGCAGATCAGGGTCTGTGCAGTTTGGTAAAGAGTAATCAGATAAACAGCATAGACTTTGATCTGCAGGCAGATAATGCTACAACAAGTTAGGATCTTTACGGTTTTCTCGACATATAAATGAGCTAAAATCACTGTGACCAGTACTTCTGTGATCTGCATTGCCTTTTAAGCTAAAATCACTATGACCAGTATCTTCTGTGATCTGCATTGACTTTTAAGCTAAAATCACTGTGACCAGTACTTCTGCGATCTGCATTGACTTTTAAGCTAAAATCACTATGACCAGTACTTCTGTAATCTGTATTGACTTTTAAGCTAAAATCACTGTAACCAGTATTCCTGTGATCTGCATTGACTTTTTAAGCTAAAATCACTGTAACCAGTACTCCTGTGATCTGCATTGACTTTTAAGCTAAAATCATTTTGACCAGTACTTCTATGATCTGCATTGACTTTTAAGCTAAAATCACTGTGATCACTTCTGTTATCTGCATTGACTTTTTATATTTGCCTAATTGACACGATTACTGCAGTGATGAAACTTGATAAACATGGCTCATTATAAAAATGTACTACACCAGTAAAAGATGCACTGAACTTGTCACAGACCACTTGACTGCCCTAATAGTTGGAAGGGAAATGGTTATGCTATGATTCACTCTTTTTAGTATGACTAGATTTGATAGCTGGTGGTATGAATTTTTGTGATGTATTAAATTGATTAACCAAGGCCAAGAGATCATTTTAAGTCCAAAATCAGAGGTCCCAAAAGTGCTAAATATCCCAATAATTTCACAAAGTTCAATCCACCCTATTGAAGTCTTTAAATAAGGGGTGTTAAGGAAGCCTATCTGTATGAGGTATAAAGAATTGTCAGCTTTGATTGGATTGATACATGGATCACAATAAGCAAAGTCATATTTACATACCCGTTTGATTTCCTGTTGTGATCTATTGCCAGTTTAAATCCAGTACCGCTGGACCCATTGTACCACTTCGTTGTGGACAATCAGTTCAAATTAATTGGGAATTTGTATAAAGGGATATGTTGGGAATATGTTTAAGCAAGTAATCTGGATTGGTGTATACACAATCTTTTATTTTAATGGCATTTCCCATGATAATTCTTCACATAGTTTTATGTATCTTTTATTTGAGCCCTGTTACATTAGCAGCAGACAAATTTAAACTACAACAACTGCAAAAGGTTGCCACCACCAATCCCTATACTTTAAATGAAGATTCCAACCCCACTACACATACCATTATCTCTACCCAACCTAGCAATTATCCCAACCCCAAACAGTGATACAAGGGTTATTATTAATAATCAATCAAATACACGAGTTATCTTCCTGCTATGACTGCATGTAACTACCCCAGTGATAATATAGCTTTAAAAATGATCCTTTTGGGAAGAGATTTGCTATGACAGACATGTTGAGGATACATGTATCTCAATATCCTAAAAAAAATTTTAAAAAGTGATAAAGATAAATGCATTGCAAGTCATTGTTTATATTATTTTGACTTCTAATAAACGGTATATTTGTAAAACATTTTGTTTATTTTCCTGCAAGGGTTATTATTGGGAGAATCATTTTCAGACGTTTTTGTTAATATACACCGCTCCCTCGATAACTCACGCACAACGGGGTCCAAAAACATCGACCGCACTATAAGCGAGGGCGCGAGTTACCAAGGGACCTATTAAAAAAAACTAATAAAGAGATGGGAGATCGACAGAGATGCAAAAGGGGGGGAGGTGCATTGTTAAATACTCGTTTTTTAATCGTGCTGAAAAAAACTGTGAATAAATATTTCTTTATAAAGGTGTTGTTCGTTTTTCTTTATAAATTACCTTTAATTTCTGGATAAAATATCTTGAAAAGATCTTAAAAACAAACATTATTCCACGAGGTATCAGTACTCTTAACATGTGTATTGCTAAACACATT
Source organism: Unio pictorum (assembly GCA_030141615.1). NCBI lineage: Eukaryota > Metazoa > Mollusca > Bivalvia > Unionida > Unionidae > Unio > Unio pictorum. The sequence goes on along the minus strand of JARLTB010000031.1, from coordinate 649,422 downwards.
GTGTATTACGTCACTGCTTTTTGTGTTGATTTGGATACATTCTAGTTTTATTGTTTGTTCAAAATGAATCAAGATTTATTTTATCATAAAAGATAACATTCATATCGAAAAATGACAACGTCGAAACTTGTGTTGATCTAAAACATAAAATTCTGCTATCACTAAATAGATACATAGATAGATTGATTAGATAGATAGAGTAAAATGTAAAAAAAAATTACAAAGATAAACCATTACCAACCATGAATTTAATGGATCTAAACGTCAGACATGTAAACAAAAAATATATATATAAATATTTAAATCATCCGATAGCATAGACCAGCCTCATCACAATTATAAAGTTGGTAGTCTGTATATCCATCACGGGTCAGTATCTCTCGGAGTTGGTTGGGATAACTAGATGCGGCCTCCTGATTTGCTGAGCGTATCTCTCCCGACAAAGAATTTTGTTTTATTCCATGTTGGCGCTGGAATCTCCAAAACCACCCATGGCTTGCCATGAAATCTGATTTAGAATCCATAGTTTTTGCCATTTTCTCTGCCTGGACCTTGAGAATTATTCCCGAAATCTGAACACTTTGTTCACGTTGTTGTGTGAACCAAGTGTACACAGCATCATCTAATTCTGTGTCGTTTGCAGTGCGTGCCCGTTTCCGTTTAAATCCATCATCAGAATCAACTTCATGCAAATAATCCCGAAATTTCTGCTCATCCTTGAGCCAACCTCTGAGTGTCGACTCGGCAAGTTTAAGTTCACTACAAAATTTTGATCTTGATTCACTATTACGAACCCTCTCTATGACAGTAAGCATTTCATTCACCGAGTACGCCTTACGCTTGATTCCCTTGCTCTCCATGATCACATTTACAAATGATTAAGATAAATTACTGATTATTATATACTTTAATGACAATAAGTACATACTATTTGAAACCATGTTCGATTGGTTCAACTAATTTGATTGATGTTGAGACACGATATTGACCACAACAGTTTATGCATGTAGGATTTGCATTCCTTTGAACTTTTGTATTGTACGTCTTTTACCTGATTTGATACAAAAGACCGCCTTATGAAACAAAGCAGGTCTATTTTAATTCAGTTTTACAATGCAACAAACACTTCCCCAAGTTGTCGATCAAAACGCAGCCGGCAGTTAATTAGGTTCTCACAGATGTGCTCGCGGGCATCGATGTGACGGTCAATTGACTCTTTTCATGTTTGAATAGAAGAGGACATGCAAAGATTATGCTGCTTACACTGCAACACAATGAAAAGATTAAAACACTAATTTCCCCTATACATATACAGTATTATTATTTACAGTGAACTGAGAAGATATTTTTTCCGATAAAATCTAACAAGATATGTGATTCCTTATTAAAACCTGAAAATTTCACGATGTTGATCCTAACTTATCGGGCACTAACCGTCATTTTCGACGATAAAACGGGCGATATATCAAGGTTTCATTCACCATTTCTGATTACGATTTTCTTTATTTTTAAAAAATATTTTCTTTAAAAAAAAACCGGGATCCACGCCGGACACCGCGTTATAAGCGGGTTCGCGAATTATCAGGGCGCGAGTTATCGAGGGAGCGGTGTAGTAGCAGTCAGTATTATAAACAATAGTTTGCCTTGCTCTCCTACAGACCCGGGTTTGATCACTGGTTCTGAAATTTTCAATATTGAGTGATCACCTATAGACACCATATGCTACTATCCCCACCCAACCCCAGTTTTTTTCACAGGGTTGCTTCTATCACATGTGATCATGCCAAACCCCCATAAATTCAAGATTTTCCACAAAATTTATAATTATATGTGGGCAAAAATGCAAAAAAATAAGAATTGTGCTCAATTTTGAGTTAAAAATGCGTTTATTTTTTTGTTGCTGTAAAATTCCCGGTTGTCACTCACGCTGATTATGTTGTACTTGTATCGTTGTAAATATTTCATGTGTTTGTGTGTCATGTGCTCAATTCTGATTGGTTGATAAGAAAGGTCAGAAGATCGAGTTTTATACAAAGGCTGGCTTGGTGGGACATGATAAATGGCAGAATTATTTAAAAGTTGGACACTTTTCTTTTTTTTAGCATTAACACTTCTAATAACTGTCAGGGTGCAGAAGTTTCTGTCAATAGGCACAATGACAACAAACAAACACTTCCTGAGGCTAATCCCATATCTGACAAAGTTAGTGATATGCTTAAAGATGGCAGCAATGAAACCAAGGGTGCATCTAATGCCAAAAAAAGTACTCTTTCAATTCAGACTGGAAACAAAATCGACCTTGGCTGGAAATGAATTGAAAAAAATGAGATGCTGTGAAAAAACCTGGCCTGAAAAATATTTCACAGTTGCAAATGCTAATTTCAGGACATTAACCCCCGCCCCCTTAACAGACATTTTGAATTACCAGCTCATAAAAGGTGATTCAGGATTTGAAACTAAGTGAAAATCTTAAAACTCCATGCATGGCAGCTATCAGCAAGAAATCTGAATCAATTATATATGCTATGTCAGTTGCCCATTTTTTTTTTCGAAGAAGAATATTGCTTGCTTCTCTAAAATATGGTTCACTGTTGGATTTTGTTGACTTTCTTGGTGTTGGTGTTAGCAACAGGAGAGTAGGAGGAAACACAACACATAAAGGGCATCTGTGACCAAGGTTATGCCAAACCAAACTGCTGACTGTGAGAGAGGATTGAGCAATCAAAATCAAACCAAAACTGCAGGAAGAAGCCATCTAGAAGAAAGGGTTCTCAACAAACTCATGATGATTTCAAATGAAGGACCTCCTCTGAGAGACATCAGCTTTAACAAGGCACTGGTAGATTGGAGGATGAAGATTGACAGGAAATAGTGATCTTATTTGCAGAATAATGCAGTCATAATTAGTCAGTCTGTATGCAGATCTGAGATGTATGTTCCAGAAAAGAGTTAAGTTTTATAGAAACTGTATACAGTGGAGCCTCGTTAATCCAGACTCTGTTTATTCGGAAACCTCGCTATCCGGACATAATTCTATGGGAACGGAATTCCTAAACTTTAATTTGCTCCGTTAATCCAGAAATTCGCATTCCAGACCCGGAAATAAAAATCGGGGACCAAAGTGTAACATTACATTAAAACTTGTCTCAATAATCCGGAAATAATCTGTCCAAAAATAAGAAAATTCGAAAAATCATATATGAAAATACATTCAGTAGAATAATATATAAAACAAAATAGTGAAGCCCTTGAGAATATATGGCCACTATCAATAACTAAGTAGCATAACCATATTGTAACCAGCGATTGTATAAACAATGTCTGTTTTAGCTACTTGGCGACATTGGTGTTAATAATTATATAAACACACTGGGATCAAATCGTCCATGCTTTTTGACATAACATATGGTAAATAGATTAAAAGTGTCTTTAAGCCTCTTTGTTGTTTACCAATTGTATGTAACAAAATTTTATTGATGGCTGTACAAACAGAGTTGAATGATTTAAGGTGTGGACAGTATAGGGCTTCATTTCCGAATAAAAAAACATTTTTGGCCATGAATCGTGACTTTAAATATTGAGCTCCACTTTGAATACACGTGTCCATTAAGCTAAAATATCAAACTCACAGTAGCAGTGTTCAAATTCTATACATAGGCTTCCATTAAATCAAGGACTTATTATGATGACCTTGTTATGATCAAGCAGGACAACGGCAAGTGCTATAAAAAGTAACGTAAAAAAAAAACAACCAAAACGTATTACTACTCTCAATTAAGATTTATTTTTTTTAATGATGGAAACATAAAAACATTGCAAACAATTGAAATTTTGGGTGTTATTTCCGGCGCAAATCGGCAACTGACAGTTTATGTCATGATAAACGCAGAAAAAAGGTTAAACTCTTCATTGTAAGAGCTGTAAAATACGACTTATAAAACTGACTACATTTTATTAGTTTACCATAACGCACTAAACTGCAAGATAACAATTTGTATTCATTGTACTTTTTACAGCACATTACATTTCAAGCTAGCATATACATGTACATATATACGGTGTGATGATATCGTAAAATAAAAAATATGTGCATGATTCAATTATCCGGAAAACTCTTTAATCTGGACATATCCACTGTGAGCGAATGTGTCCGGATTAACGAAGCTCCACTGTATATACTATCCCACATTCGTTTTGAGCTTCGTAGTTTTCCTTTAAAATTATTTTTTGGTCTTCCATGAAAGGAAAATGTGTGCTCTTCTGATCTTTCTTAGTATGGATCTGTAACCAATCAGAATTGAGCATTTGACACGCAGGAAGTACATGACACTGATTTTTTAAGATTGGCCAGAGGAGTGATACTATTTGCAGTATATGGATTGATTCTTTAATAGAATATTGTTATTAGAAAGCATATTTCTTTGATTTCGGTTATAAGTGTTATAGTATAATATATAGAAGACATGATATGCATTTAATGCACTTAGTATAATTGCTATTGCTCTTTTGAGTATATTGAGGTGTTTTTTTACACCATACTGTGTGGTCTTCCCTTATGGCTATGTTAGCCACCCACCCCTTTTTTCAGATTCACTGGTGAATAGTACCCACATTTATCAAATCCTAAATCCTAAATGCAACCCTACATGAATCATACCTCACCCCCAAACAGTGATACAGGGACCATGATTAAATTTTTAAACATATGCATGAGTCATACCTCACCCCCAAATAGTGATACAGGGACCGTGATTACATTTTTAAACATATGCATAAGTCATACCTCACCCCAAAACAGTAATACAGGGACCGTGTACATTTTTAAACATGCGTGAAAAATGTGTAGGAAATATTGGGAACCCAAAGGCAAATCTTCTCATATAAACTAATGCCTTCATTTTTAAAACCAGATATGATACATTTATATTTGGTCTCACCTTATAGATGAGATGTCAAAAAATGCACTGGCGGATCTGGGTCTGTGGAGTTAATTGGAGTAATGAGTAGAACAAACAACATGGACCTTGATATGCAGGCACATTATGCTATGGCAAATTACAGTATTTGTTGTTTGCATCATAAGCATTTATATACAGTAAAAGAAGACATAACTGGTAACTTCCATTTTCGGGCAGAAGTGTAATGATCTACTTTTTAAGGTTTAAGATCTGCCATAATACAAGAATAGAGCCAGTCTTGTCAAGAAAAATTGGATGAGTGTGAATTTAGCTATTTTATAATTCTGATATTTGTATACATTTTTCTATTTGCAGTATGTTTACAAGATAGTGTGTTAGCATTTCACAAGCACGGAATGCAGGGAAGGAGTTTCAAAGCCAATGAGGTATGCAGAATCTAGATCTCTTGAATAAAGGACAAAAATACAAGGCTAAAAAAGTAACCAAGTTTAGTGAAACTGGTGGTATGGGGAAGCAAGACATACTGCTAGCAGACATTTTTTTATATTCTGATGGCACTTGTAGTAGCAGCATTATTGTCATCAACAAGAATTTGGTTCAGTTTTTCATTTGCATTGATTCCCTAAACTCCATGATAGATTTTCATTATATAGGCTTGAATTGTTATAATTTTTGCATTTGCTCCTTTAGCTGAAAAGATTACCAAATTATTTTAATATTCATTGAATGTTTTTGTTTAGGATTAAGGTATTATTGACAGTTTTAAAAAAAACAAAGCTTTTAAATTTATATTAAAAAAAATTGTTTGTGGTATTTGCACAAGCAAGCTGCATTAAAAAACACACTGAACCAAATAATTATTGTTGGTGTGATCAGTCCATTCGTTTTAGTATTTAAAATTATAATTAAATGAATGTTGTTGATGTCCCTATTTATCTTTAAACTCAGGATGGCCAAAAATGTTCCTTTAGTACTGAAGGTGGATCATAGGTAAGACAGGCATAGTTTTCCTGTTCAGTATTAGCATGATGTTTTCATCCAAAGTCTTCTTATCATACCTAGTTGGTCCTAATTGAACATGGTGCCAGTGGTACATTCATTATTGCTACCACAATGACAATCTTTAAAATCTTGTTGTTATTACTCCCCCTGAATGAATCTTCATTATGACATGCTTTCATCAAGTCCCAATTGAAAACGGTGATAGTCCATTATTGCTGCCAAGTTCTCCAGACATGTACTTTTCACCAAAAGACTTCTAATGATATATACTGTGTCCTAAATGAAAATGGTGCAGAGCATGTTGGTTTTGATTATGTGCACAGGAGCAGCTAATTTGACAATCTTGTAATAACTGAAGAATCAAAAATGGTTTCAACACACAGCTAAAACAAAAAAAATGGTCTTGAATTCTTAGAAATTAATTTTGTCCGTTAGAGTCAGTTCTTTTAAGGGACTTGTTTTCTTTCAAGTCTTGGGCATATGAACATGATGTAAATTGCCATAGTGAATACTGTGACGATCACATAATGATAAAGTTGGGTATATGAACATGATGTAAATTGCCATAGTGAATACTGTGACGGTCACATAATGATAAAGTTGGGCATATGAACATGATGTAAATTGCCATAGTGAATACTGTGACGATCACATAATGATAAAGTTGGGTATATGAACATGATGTAAATTGCCATAGTGAATACTGTGACGGTCACATAATGATAAAGTTGGGTATATGAACATGATGTAAATTGCCATAGTGAATACTGTGACGGTCACATAATGATAAAGTTGGGTATGAGCAGGCATTTTGTATCACAATAAGCGTCATGATTTCTTAAGAAATTTATCACCGTAATATTGCATATGTAAATGAGCTGTAGCATTGCAAGACTGTCTGTTTCCAGAACAAACATTGCTTTGATCAATGCTTGTAGCATGTAGGATTGGCTAATTACCAGATAAAACCATAATGGAAATTTATTGTTTTTCTTTCTTTTAAATGTTTACTCAACATTGATCAAATGCACTGTAGTGATTTATAAAACTATTACTGTACTTTTATAGAGAGTTAGATTCATTATTAATCTATGGAGTAACTTTAGAAGCATAAACACTGTACTTAAATAAAATGAACCGCTCCGATGGCCTAGTGGTTAGAGCGTCCGCCGCGGAAGCGGGAGGTCGTGGGTTCGATCCCCGGCCGAGTCATACCAAAGACTTACAAAAATGGTACTAACAGCTGCCTCGCTTGACATTCAGCATTAAGAGGTTAGTGTTAGGACTGGTCGGCCTGGTGTCAGGATAATGTGACTGGGCGGGACATCATGCTACATGTCTGCGGCATGATGCCCCAGTGGTAGACATCACTATAAACTGCCTCACTGCAGACATCGTAGCGATATGACTGAAAAATTGTTAAAGCTACTTTAAAAATCCTAAACAAACAAACAAACAAACTTAAATAAAATGTAAAATTTACTTAAGGAATTTTTTTTTAAAATAAAGGTATCAGATCTAAAGGATGTACAGCTGTTATATTATGACAGACTAAAAACTGTATGTGTGGCATTTATTTAGGTAGATACGGTATGATTGAGGTAACAAGTTTTATACGTATTGTAAGCAGCCATATTTCCTTCATTGAAAGAAGTATTGTTTATTTTTTGACAGTTTATATAATTTAGTTTATGTTTCATTCTACCATTGGTGTCCTGGATCTAAAGTTTGAATCTGTATCATGCTAAATATTATCACCAATGTTAATATTAACATATTGATTAAATCAAACCAACACTGTACAATAAATTCAACCACTCCTTGTATGATTTTCCCTGCTATATCCTTTTTCAAGCACTAGAGGTTACTGTTAAAAAAGCAATGCTTCATTAGGCTCACATGATTTGGAACTAAGTAAATTGATCATCCTTGGATAGCAAAGATTAATAAAATTAAATGTATTTATTTATTTTTTTTTAAATGTAAAACATATTCCATGTATATCTAATTTGTTGTAAGTTTTTTTCCACAAAGCACAAACCAAGGTCATCATTTTTATTCCTGGTCATATTTGATACAGTATATTTGTACATCATTATTTTATTTTTTATTTCAGGTGACACAAGAAATATGTGACAAAAGTAGAATATTTAGACTGCTAGGTTCAGACAGGTATACATCAGTCTCTCTCTCTGTCAATCTCTCTCTCTTTCTCTCTCTCTCTTTCTCTCTCTCTCTCTCTCCCTCTCTCTCTCTCACACACACACACACACACACACACCTACCTATACCTTCTTCTATCTTGGACAAAATTATTGTTCATATGTGGATAAAGAGATTTTATGAAGAGAAATTTGAAAAAAAATATTGCAGTCTACTTCCAGATTGTGTGAAGTTTAAAAAGCCCTACATTATAGTGATACTATTCTACAAAGGCTTTCTTTTTCTTAATATAAATATATTTGGTAATGTTAGGATATTAATGCATTTTGTGGCAATGACCTTTTTGGTTCACAAATTGAACCATTGTCCCCATCTTTTCTGGCATCTGTATTTGTTGACTATGAAAGCTTACACACATTAGGTTGTATAGCATGATAAAAATCTGTTATCTGTTAATCATTAAGCTTACACGCATTAAGTTGTATAGCAAGATAAAAATCTGTTATCTGTTAATCGTTAAGCATACACACATTAAGTTGTATAGCATGATAAAAATCTGTTATCTGTTAATCATTAAGCATACACACATTAAGTTGTATAGCATGATAAAAATCTGTTATCTGTTAATCATTAAGCTTACACACATTAAATTGTTTAGCAAGATAAAAATCTGTTATCTGTTAATCGTTAAGTTTACAAACATTAAGTTGTATAGCACACAAAAAATATTTTATCTGTTAATCATTAAGCTTACACATATTAAATTGTTTAGCATGATAAAAATCTGTTATCTGTTAATCGTTAAGTTTACACATTAAATTGTTTCGCATGATAAAAATCTGTTACCTGTTAATCATTAAGCTTCCTCTAATGTCAAAGCAGAAATTAAATTTATCAGTGATTATTGCATTTGTGCTTGAAAAGCAAGTCTTTTAAACAAGAATGTTGCCAAGACCGAGGTTGAAACAGAAAAGGTAACATACACTGGTACAACATAAAATTTAGGAGTTCTGTCTTTATTTCTAGGTGTTTAGTGCACTTAAGACCAAGTGAACTTTTGTTTTGGCAACGCGTTTGTTTTGGTAATGTATTTGACGTACATTATCCACTGCAGATCATTCATCATCAGTTTAAAACGACTTCTCTGAAGCTGCAAGGTCATATTCTATTAAACTTGGTAGGAGTCTTCCTTAAAGACATGCTGTACCAAATTTATGTTCAGTGTGGTTCTTCTAGGCAACAGTGTGGCTTCTATAGTAAAATGTCTGTTCTTCAACACAACTCAACCAAGTTTTATCAAACTTTGCATGAATGTTTCTTGGCTTCCCTAACAGAAGTACGGCTTCCTTGGAAACCCTGTTTTCAGCTTCTCTAAAATGGCTAAACAGTTTTTGCCCAAAACTTGATAAAAGCATTTCTTAAAACAAGCTCCATCACAATTTTTTGGTACAAAAGTTACACAAGACATATTCTACAGGAATTGTTTTATTTTTGGTGTTTCAATCCCCTTTTAGTGGTGTGCATTCTATAGCAGCTGTATGGAAATGGTTGCTTTTTTTTACAGCTTCTCCTGAACAGCTGTGCCGATTTTGATAACACTTGGTAGGAATGTTTCTTAGGACATATTCCATTCTTTCACAGGGGGTTCCCATGCTTGCAGGAAAAATGTTGGGAGAAATGATGAAAAAATTCCAACCATTAAAATTTTGCAATATTGATGAAAGTTGGGAAAAACCCGGGAATTTTCCTCCACAGCTTGACACCCGAAACAGTTATGTAATTGAGTCATAACTGAACTGATCATGAGTTTTATTTATCAAGTTGTAACCAAAATATTAGGAGGTTGCAGTAAATGTTTCTCAACAACTTGAATCCCAAAACAATTGCATAATTCAGTTGTAACTAATCTGATCTTGAGTTAAATTTATTGAGTTCTAACCAAAATATTAGGAGGTTGCAGTATAGATCATTTGGCTGCTTTCCAGAAATATATTTGTTGAGACAATCCAAAACACACGGTTGATTAGATTCATCTGGTAGACATTTTGTTTCAGACGGCTCAATATCTATCATTTTTTATATGGAAGGTATAAAAACAGTCCAGCATCACAAGAGGCCAACTTGGTGGCATTAAACCATAGCCACTCCACTATGCAGATGGGCTAGCAAACTTTAAATGTTAAATCAAGTTATACCTGCATGAAATCAATAATGAATATTATGTCTTTAATCCACTGGAAGACAATAAAACTAATGTGTTGATTAAATTTGGGCTGGTACTAGCAATTTTTATTGGCAAACATAAAAAGTATATAAGCTGAATCTAAAGATACAGGAAACAATGTCCTCATCATCAGGCAGGATCAGTTGTTATTTTCCTTAGAACATTTTGACTTACTGGTACCACTGTATATATATAACGAGAGTATGCCTACCCTAGATGGGTAGAACACGATGTAGCCTAAAACACTCTGTAAAGAACTAAAGGGAGAAAAGGTTACCACGTTTTTTTTCTTCCTAATAAAACAGAATGGATACTTGTAATCCTGAGACTAATTAAAACTGCAGGAGGTCACGTTTATTTTTAGTTAGTTGCTAAAGACATGATGTCTTTGCTGATGGTTTTGGCAAACATCTGTACAGTATGGCATCCGTGAAAAAGAATAATAGATAATATCTACCTTTTGCATATACAGTATAGAGTGATGTATAAAAGGTCATACTGATTTTTGTCCACACTGCAATATGTATTTACATCAAATGGACAGTTAGTTTTCAGCTTGAAAATGGTTGCTAGACAATAGCAGCAGGTATATATTGCATAATTGAAACTAGTTTTACCCCACCCACCCACCCTTCAACTACTAGTTTTACCCCACCACCCCCTCCAACTACAACTGCCCACATTTTCAGCTTAATTAGAATGGTTAAGACAATATTTACTAAATTTGGGTAGAGGACAATTTGCTTGAATGACACCCATCTACACCTTTCTCCTCATATCATGTGACCATTAAGTCATGTTGAGCAACAATAGTTGCTGAGGATGGCTTTGTGATATTGCTGAAAATTTCTATCTCTAAGATATCTAAGATATTTGCATTCTCTTGGGAATGGAAACATTTTAATAATCATGAATTATCCAAGCAAACTTTTCAGTTTTTGGGTCTATATTGTTAGGCTGTTAAGTGAGTATACATGGTACTATTCTTTACATAAGGAAGTAGGAAAGCAGAGTAGAGTATTTTACAGTTTGCATAAGTATTGCACAGGAACATTTCACTGGATCACACCTTATGCTAATATTTTATTGAATTTTAGTTGCCATACATATTTAACATAAGCAAATGTAGATAATGTACTAAACTTACATTTTTATTTGTAAAGAAGAATGGAAAAGTTGTGCAATTGATTTGTATTATATCCATAGACATAAATATGACAGATTCTGATTTGGGTTTTATTGGTAGTTTTAACAATACTATTAATACATTATTGGATTATAATAATAATAATAATGATAATAATAATAATAATAATAATAATAATAATAATAATAATGCTTTATTTATAGAGGGTGACTCATTAACCAAGGACTATTCTCCCTTGAGACCCTCTTAAGGAGAGTATAACAATGCACATTATATGAAGATAGCAATTAGTGCTTATTTTAACATGTTTAGTATTAAAATACTAAATTTCAGTATCAGTTAGAAACACATACATGTTCATGATATCTCTTCTTAAATACTCAAATATTTTCAGCAGATTTTATTTGTAGTGGAAGCTTATTCCACAGAACTGGACCAGAGTATTGGAAGCTTTTTTTTAATTGCTCTGTTCTTGGTTTTTTTGCTAGAAGGTTTCCATGTGATATAGATCTCAACTGGTATTGTTTTGAAAAAGGCTTGAATAAATCCAGAAGATACTCTGGTGCAGTTCCATGTAGACATTTTATATATAAGAACTGCCTTGTGAAATCTGTCCTGTCAAATATTTATGAACTATTTGAGTGTAAATAACGCTTTTGAGAGATGATCAATAGATAAATCTAAAATTATGTGTGCTTCTCATTTCTGAAGTTTATAAATCCTGTGAAGCTCAGATTTAGCACAGTTTCCCCGTACGTTTGAAAAATAATCCATTATTGGAAGAACTTATGACTTGTAACATAGATTTTAATGGGTAAATATTTCTTGATTCTGCTGAGTAGCGCAATTTTGGATAACTGTTTTTTACAAAGTTTATCAATCTACGGATACAACTATAAACCTTTCATGTTAGACATTTTCTAATGGATGATTATTTGTTGCAAGAGACAGCTTTGGGTTCCCTGACATGTGTAGCTTTTGTGATGTCCCCAAAATCGTACATTTTGTTTTACCTGTATTAATTATCATCCTATTTTGTTGTGCCCAGTTTTGGACTCTAATTAGGTCTGAGTTTAATCTTGTTTGGAAAATTTCATTATCAGAACTAGATGTGTACAAGGTTGCATCAGCTGCAAACAAATCTGTATTTGTGGATTCATTATTTAATGGTAGATCATTGATATAGATAAGGAAGAGCAGAGGGCGTAAAACTGAATGAAACCTTTAACAGTTCAACTTTTGCAGAATTTCATGTTCAATAAGATCAAACGCTTTCTTGAAGTATCATGCTGAGGAAATAGGAGCTAGCTAGTACATTTTCCAAAGACACACAGAAGCAGCTGATACAGGCTGGCTTGGCATATATTGCACCTTTAACCCTTGGATTGCAAGACCAACGCTCTACCAACTGAGCTATTGAGCTTTGTGACAGATTATGTTATTTCATGATTTCATTAAAATTATGTGCAGTATAGAGCTACATGTAAATATACATTTATAATACTTTTAACAATTTCAATTACTTATGGTAAAAGAAATTATGGGAAGGACTTGTCACAGAATTCATCTAAAAATGTAAGGTGCATTGATCTACCAGGTTATCTGTTATGATTCAGATGTTTTTCAATCAACATAATTGAGTTCAGAATGAAAATTATCAGTAAAGTCATTTGAAACGTGATTACCCGGTATCTGCTTTTTTTCCTGCCTTTGTCATGTAATACTTAAGTTGTTTTTCATCCACAGGTAACATGCATAAGTGCTTTATTGGAGCCCTCTAAACTCTTATCAGACCATTTTATTACTAGACAACTATTAGACAAGGGTATCGTGATATTTCCTGTTTTGATTTAATTTCTTTATTTTTTATTTCCATTACAATTATTTTTAATAATGGCAAGGTATAAAGTGACTCAAGATGTGGTACTCTTGTTACAATACAGCACTTAAAATGAATATAAAACTACATTTTTTACTTGCTGGCATGTGGTTGACATTTAAATTAACTCCACCCAGATTGTTGACACTATCATATAATCTTTGATAATTACTGTTATTCTGTTAAAAATACAAACCCATAACATGAACCGTTTCTTAAAAAATGGCTTGAGGTACGGAAGGAATTTTTTTAATCATTATCAGGCCTTTAAATCAAAACAATTTGTTAACTAAAGACTTGTATGCAAAATTATTAGTGTTGCAAAACCGAAATCTGTAAAAAGAATATTGTTGGAACTTTTTGTATGAACAGATTAGCATTAGTTGAAATGTCATGCACATATAATTGATAGTTGTTGACTTAATGATTTAAAACTTTTAAGTAAATTTCGCAAACACAGTCTATTTACATGTTTTAAGGATTAGATTCCCTACTGAAGTAGACATATTTTGTATGGCCCCAAGGGGTCATTTGATGCTGCCTATGTTTGGCCATCAAATTATGTCACACATATCTGTGAATTTTGACCCTTCTATAACTTCATAATGACTACATGGATTTAGATCAGATTGTATGCATGGCTGTACAATAAGAAGGTCTAGGTCAAATTTAGAGATAAATATTTAAAAAAATGATGGACTGTGTTTGACTCAGAGCTTTGTTGCATGAAGTTGAATTTTTTATTGGGGGGGGGGGGGTCCTCATTGTTGTAGTGACACATATCTTGTCCAATGAGTGGATGATAGTGATTGTGAAGTTTATAGTAACTTTAATTTCCCATAGGAAAAAAGTGATTCAGTTTATGAGAATACACAACTTGTCATGCAATTAATGATTTGTTGGTTTGTAAAGAAATGTAAAGAGGAAGCTGGTTGTCAGGTCATCAGTGGTGCCCCAACGGTCGGCAAGACTAAAGGATAGATAGATATGTAACTAAGAAAACTAAGAAAATTAGATCACTGCCATCTCACCTCTGTATGCGTGGGTTCGAGTCTAAGATTCGGCTAATGTATTTATGTGAGAAAGCTTGCAAGTAGCTTCTCATGGGTCGGGGGTTCTTTCCGAGGTTTTCCCCGGGTTCTTCCTCCACCAATAATACTGGCCGCAAAGTATAGCCTATCTCGTGCTGAAAAATGGCATTAATCTTACAACAACAACTAAGTAAACATAGTTTGGAAAGAAAAGAGATTTTTTAAAAAATGCTGAAATATAATGAGTGTCCTCATTTGTAAATGAGAGACCAAGATCCAGAAATGAAAATTTCAGGGTGCATCTCATTTCAAGTTAACCATATATTTTAATGAGTTAATGGAGGGGCACATAATAAACCTTTGATTTCTGTAACGTAAAATTTTTGCTGCATTTCACATTGGTCTTATTCCTATTCAATAGTACTATGCTTGGTCAGAAGGATACTTCCATTGTCTATTCTAGAACTGAGCATTTTGGAAGGCCTGGGATTCTCCCATATTTTTGAGAAAAAAAAGGAGAAACAAATAGAGGATGGATTTGAACAGAAATAATGATAGTTCTTGAAGATGATCTCAGCTGATGTTCAACAAAAGTTTGAGAAATTGGTTGGAATCTGTCAATCATGAATCCTAGAATAAACCCCATGTATCAGTCCATTGCAAACAACATACTACATTGTATAATGAATCCTAGAATAAACCCAATGTATCAGTCCATTGCAAACAACATACTACATTGTATAATGAATCCTAGAATAAACCCAATGTATCAGTCCATTGCAAACAACATACTACATTGTATAATGAATCCTAGAATAAACCCAATGTATCAGTCCATTGCAAACAACATACTACATTGTATAATGAATCCTAGAATAAACCCAATGTATCAGTCCATTGCAAACAACATACTACATTGTATAATGAATCCTAGAATAAACCCAATGTATCAGTCCATTGCAGACAACATATTATTATGAGGCCTAAAATAAACCCAGTAAATCAGTCCATTGCAAGACAGCATACAATATACTGGAAGTTACTCAAATTATGATTTAAATAAAAATAGACCCTGGGGATCCTTGTAATTGTCTGTAATGAAAAGTGGCACAGTTAATTGGTTGATAGCACAGTTAAATGTTCAAGATAGGAAACCTATAGAGTTATTGTCAGCTGATGTAATTAAATTGACTCTGTAGAACTAGCCCTGCTAGAACATTGTGTCATTTCAAACCCAGATCTTTTCTTCATTCTGTATATTATTTTATCAAATTGTGTTACATGTACTTGATTTGGGTCATTTATTTTAATTGTTTGTTTGTCAGATTCAGATTTGACATTTTGGGTTTGGGATTCATTCATTGGGAGATGTTATTTTTGGAAGGTGGGATGACATGTACTCTTAAGAATAAACACCAGGTGTTGACCTCATTTCTGACCTGGCTTCAGAGTTGTAAACAAACTTTTATAATGATTGGTTGGTTCCAAGGACATTATGGAGCTTTGTTATAAACATCTTTCTATTTTTGTTTGGATTATATGGTGTGTATGTGATTTTTTGAATGTAAATTTGTTCTAAAAGATTCTAGAAGATCATGTGACCCCTTTCTTGTTTACATAAAAACAGGTATATTAATTATGTTTTGGAGCGAACTATTTAGTAGAACTTAGGCTGTTAGAATACTAGATTGTGTGTTGTTTTGAGTTATTTTAAATTACCTTGTATTGGAAATTATTTCAATTCATTTGGATCAAGAGGAATTATTTTGTTATTTATCTGGAAAAGAATTGTGCTCATAGAATTTTATTACCAAGAACTGACATCATCACGTGACATCGTCTTCCATCTTGGATACTTCGCTGGGATTCGAACATGGAATTATTTGGACATTTTATTACCAGGAGTTTTGCAATTTCTCAAGTGGATAATATTTTGAATTATTTTTGGATTAATTTTGGAATTGATTCTTAAAAACCGTAAGTTTATTTTTCTTTTCTGGAAAATATTTGTGCTCAATAAATTGTTTATTAAGTTTTTACAAGCTTGTTATTTTCACTCTTTCTATGTTTCTGTTTATTTGACCCTAAGCACGTAACAATTGTATCATTGGTTTTCCTGTACACCAAAGAAGGTATGCAGCCAGCAGATCCTTTAAAACATTCCTTTTAACAAATAATGTGTGTTTGTGTTTTGGATCTCAGAACAGCTGTATTTGCTAGATATGACCTACACATGAACTCCAGTAACTGTTTGCCAACTAGACAGGAGGACATTGGTCATAAAGTGGCCATAATTATATCCTGCATTTGTATGGTCATTTAAACACTATAGCCACAAAGCACAAGACAGACTTTTGTCTGAACATTTATCTCCTGGACTTGTCAAACCTTATATTTGAATCATTAGTCATAAGGTGTTTTTTTCTTCCGGACATTCCATCAGTCCCTACAACCACAAGTTATTTTACTAAATTTGAATTGTGTGGTAGTGTATCAGTACATATAAAACCTTTGTGACACTGCAACCTAATTAAAAATAAACCACTCACTACAGCAACTAGCTTTTATTCATTCGTCAACATTTACCTATGGAAAAGCCCATTAATTGAATGTTGTATAGTTTCAAATTAAACCTGCATGTTATCAGTTGATCATTAATTTATGACTTAAAAAATTTAGTTCTTTAAAACATTGTTTGTTGGATGTAATGTTGGTTGTTAATAAAACTAGTGAAGCATAAATGGATAAACTAAAATTGAAACAAGAGAAAATCCATAACTGTCAATTTACACATTTTTAAGTATATTCATGATGAATCGCAAAATGCATAGACCAAGAGTTCCCAGTCCATTATGTGATGGCAGGGTTGGGTCACTGCACTTTGCTGTTGGATTTTTCCTGACTAGGAAATCAGAATGTTTCAAATTTCTTGATTAGCAATATTACCTTATTTGTTATTTATCTGTCACAAATCTAAAGCATGTAGTGCTAAAAGCAATTTTTTTTAAAAGGTTGAATATGTTTTGTTCGGTTTCCATGGATATGTATAAATAATGAGATAGATACACATGAAGCTGAGTGATGACTCATCATGCCCACTCTTTTTCTTCCTTCCAAACCCAATATATCCAGTGGCTTCAAAAATAAATAAATTCCTTTGTATTAGGGCCTCAAGGTTGAATAGTTCTAGGTAGTTCATTGTGTTACCCTCTTTAAATAAAGATATTATTATTATTATTATTATTATTATTATTATTATTATTATTATTATTATTATTATTATTATTAGTTCATGGGTGGTAATAATATCTGACTGTTCTATTGATCTTATCAGTGCATAATGCAACTGCTCATGTCAGTTCCCAATAGGTTGTGATGTGTATCTTCCCCATATCATACAATCCACTATGGTATTGAATAACTATGCATGTCATTTGTCGAGATGAAAGAATTTGATTATCCACTCCATCAAGTCCATAGAGTTTAGACCCAGTCTAGAACACATGCCATTCCAGTGTTACTCTCAGACTTTAACCAGCTTTGCTTAAGTGTTTAAAGGAATTAGTCCAAAACAACAGTTATTCAGAATATTTATAAACTTTCATAACATTATACCAACAGTGTAGTTAAAACGTTAAAATGAAATTAATTCATCAACATAATTATTTAGACTTGACTAACAAATTTAATTTGTCAGTTATTTTTGGCATAATGATTTCTTACAAGGCTTTTGTCAACAAAAATTTTATGAAAATTTTTAAAAATCTATAAAGAAAATAATGAAAAAATGGCTAAAATAGCATTTAATCAGGTCTTCATACTGCAGCATATTTATAATTTATTTGCCTTTAATGAATTTGTTAATCATGCTTTCAAGGTGGTTGTAGAATTTTCCCAAAAAAAAATCCTAGATCTGTTTAAAAGATTGAAAATATCTTTTATGGTGGTCTGCATATTAATACAAATGCCAAACTGTGTTTGTCTACCTCTAGTAATTTATGCTTCAACATGTTTTAAAGGTTTGTTAACACATTAACCCCTGAAGGTTTTTGCTGTTTTTGCATGAAATGCGAGTAAGAAACACACCTTGGGGACTTTTTCAGAATACATAACTAATACATCGACTTCCAAGCAATTCTCAATTAGCCTAATGCCTAGTTGTGTTAAAATTATTGTTTTCCATTGGTTTTTTTGCTTGCATATGATCTGAAGGGGGAATGTTTGAGTTCTTTTTCTTTTGTTTTTTATTTGTTTGCTTTTTTGCTTAACTGACCCATCATTTTTGTATGGAGACCACTCTTTATTAAAAATGCCCACCTTATCCTACTTTTTACACCTGTCTGTATGCAGTTCAGAATTGTCTGCCTTAGATCTGAGGCCAAAAAATCTAAAATCTGGACACAAATTGGATTCTGACCACAGGCGAATTTTGGGTTTAAAAAATTAGATTTTTCCATCTATTTTGTTGTGCATCTAAACCATCCAGATTATTTGGTATCATTGTAGAGCTAAATCTGTCTACCTTTCTATAATACCACCCACTTTAGTGTATCATACATGACCTTGATGCTACAGAGCTGGTAGACTACTACCTCCTGCCCCATAAACGTGGCACCTGGGGTTAATTTTTAAAAGAATTTAATTTTGCAGAATTTAGAATTAAGTTTGGGCATGAGAATTGTTTCATAAAGTAAGGACCAGTAATGACTATGTTTGAGAATGGATAGTTTCGATTTGGAATGATAAGCAGATGTTGTTCAGGCTATCGTGAGAATGTCAGATCCATCAGCAACAAATTCATTGGAAAATATTTGCGACATTCTAAAATGATTACATGATTCTTTCAGATCATGCATTAAAGAAAAGCTTGAATTACTACATACAAATTTATATTGATAAAATTAGTATTTTCAATGGCAAAAATCTGGTCAAAGTTGCAGAATGATACTACTTATTCTGACAAATCTCTAGTATACAATTTGCTAGAAGAAGACAAAATAACACAATCTTTCTGTTCTTGCAAATTTATTATGGTTTTCTAGTATGGCTTCAGTACTTTTTTTAAAAAAAAAAATTTCATTAAGCTTTCATTATTATTTGTTACATTTATATCAGGGGCCCCTAGTATTTTGTTTTGTTTTTTATGGTTTAACGCCATTTTTTCAGCACAATATAGGCTATACATGGTGGCCAGTGTTAATGGTGGAGGAAGAACTGGAAAACTCCCGGACAGAACCATCGACCCACGAGAAGCTACTGGCAAGCTTTCTCACATAACTACATTAGCCGAATCTTAGACTCGAACCCACGCAGACAGAGGTGAGATGGCAGTGATCCATAACGGACAGCGCTTTAGACCACTCGGCCACTCGAGGGCCTTAGTAGCCGAGTAGTCTAAAGCACTCACTATTATGAATCACTGCCATCTGACCTCTATCTGCATGGGTTCAAGTCTCGGGCTCAGCCAATGTGGGCATGTGAGAAAGCTTCCCAGTAGTTTTTCGCGGGTCAGTGGCTCTTTCCAAGGTTTTCCTGGGGTTTTCATCCACCATTAATACTGGCCGCCATGTATAGCTTATATTGTGCTGAAAAATGGCTTTATCATCATGTATTATTATTATAAAAGGGTAATGAAGGTATTTTGTTATATCTACAATTAATAATTCCAAAATGTTTAGGAAAACATATTTAAGTTAAATAAAAACACTTTATGCCAAGTTACCTTTGGGATTGAAGCAAATGTTATGTTCTTTACATCACAGTAACATGTCTCCTCATTTGGAAACACTTCATAATGTCATCATTGATAAACTAGCAGATTTAAATTATATCAGATCCATGTAAAATGATAAATTCTCATAATAACTTAAATAAGAAGGAAATAATAATGGCAGACCTAAATAAGCAAGAACATGCATGTTGATGGGATATATTTTCACCTACTTTGACCATTGTTCGCTAATTAGCGTGACTCATTTTATTTTATTATATTGATGTTCTAACATTTTGCAGGTGTTTTAAAATCAGCAATTTGTTACAAATTAGTTTTATGTGAGATTAAAAGAACAAATATGTATATCAATGACATAATATAGCTGATTTTTAGTCCCGAGTCAAATAAAGACAAAATTGATATTTTATTACTGTTTCACCATTTTATAAATTTAAAACAGTTTTTAAAAGACTTCCGTAATTAAATCTGTTCAACTACACATTGAAATTGATATCTACGTTTGATTGGTCAATGTGCCCAGTATGATTGACAGGTGGGAACTATCCGTACCAGTAGCATCCAGATACCGTATATATTTTTACACCATTGTTACCAAGCCAATTGGAGACTGCTCCAGTGTTGAGCGGTTTGTGTTAGGACTGGTCGACCTGGTGTCAGGAAAATTTGACTGTGTGGGACATCATGCTACATGATGCCCCAGTATTAGACATCACTATACACTAACACAATGCAGACATCGTAGTGATATGACTGAAAATTTTTTAAACTACATTAAAAATCCAAATCACACACAAACTTAAGTGGAGCAGCTTCAATATTTAATTCATAATTTGAGAATTAAAAAATGATATATTATGAAATAAATTCATAGGAAGCATTCAAACATATGCAGAATCCACCATTTTTAATATTAGTCTTTAATTATTTTATGCAAATGTTTGACCTCATGAAATTTCATCCTGAATTTTGCATATCTCTTTCATATGGTTATTTAGAAATGTTTTATGAACATTCAGCTCTAATTTTTTTTTAAAGTGACCTTTTATGCCTGCTTAGGGTTTTTTCCCTCAACATTATTGCATGAAATGCCATATTTTGTAGGCATACACAATTTGAAAATTATATTTATTTATAAAAGATATTAAAAAATTACGCTTACCAATAGTTTGTATTCAATACATTGTTCTTGAACATTTACTGAATGGTCTTGAATCAAGACTTAGTAAATTGCCATTTTAAAATTTAGATTGGATAGGCTACTTTTGGTAAACTTTGATACCATCCCTCCACAATAACTCTACCATTATTCTGAGCAATTGTGTCACTGTTCATTAAGCATAGGCAAGTGTTTTAATGTGTAAATTAAGAGAAGGAACTAGCACAGAGTTAGTTCTTATTGAATGTTTGTTATGTTTATAAATAGAGAATTCAATCTTCTGATATTCATCCTCAATATCATACAGATATTTGCAAAGATCGACATATTTGTTTTTATTTCTTCTATTTTCTGCAATATCGAGTAACTTTATTTGCCCATATTATCAAAATTGTAATTTGAATATCAGTCTCTAGATAAGAATACTACCTAGAGTAGATGGCATGACAGTGATGTCTTAGTAATTCTGTCACATATGTACTAAAATATTTTTTTAATAAATTTAATATTGCGATTGTATAATCTGATTTCTTGGTATACATGTCTGCTTTTGAAAACTTTTGGGTTTTTTTACCCTATTTATGTCATACTGTGGTCATTGTTGTTGTTGTATGGCTTAACACCAATGGCTATACAGTGGGACCCCGCTATAACACGATAGTTGGGAGCCATAGAATCCAACCGTGTTATGAACCGAACCGTGTTATAAGCAACCATGTACAATACCAAGACATTTTTGGATTTAATGGGGGGGGGGGTACATAAAGACGGGTGCAAAAATGCATGGCACAATTACCATTTTTGATCAATATATATTTGCTGTGGTAACAGAAATTGCAAATATAATATATTACTTTATTCAGAGAACCATGCATTGGTACATACACGTATCTAATTTATATATACATGTATAATCTATTGCATGAAAAGAGTATCAACACTGCGTACTCACCAGCGAATCTTGTAACAGACATTGAATCCATAATACAAATATTTCCATCGAAAATATCCACACACGGATGTAAAATATTCAATAATTTTGTCACAGATCATTATGTGACTGAATTCAATGAAAAGAAAAAAACAAAAATTATGTAACGGGTGTACGTAATGAATGTTGAAATAGTACATGTCCGTAGATTAAATAATGGAAACTAAAGTGTATTCTTATAATAACTACATGTACATCTCAGGATCTTTCTGTCTCTGAATTCAGTCATTGTAAATTTCAGCACATTTTCCCATCCAAGCTGCTAGTCAAAGTCCTTTGAACTTGCCACCCAGCTATTGTGTCATGTTCTTTTGATGTACTCAAATAAATACAGCAGGCAGAGCTGGCTGTATTTTAACCACTGAATTATGTCACTGTAAATATCAGCACAGCTAAAATGATAAAGTTATCAACACTAACTTTGTCTCCCAGCTATTTGCATGCGTAAGGAGTGATTTCTGTGTCCCAGATCAAATATTTGCATTCAAATACGTGTAATTAAGCGTTTCCGAGACCTCTGTGTCGTATACATTTTATACCATTACATTTCTCATCTGTCAATAGTTATTTTTTTTAAAAACTCTGATTTTTAGCTGCTTTCTGCTAATGTCACGTTTGCTCTTAGCAAAGTCAATTATAGTTCTCAGTTGCACAATTCGACTTTACTAGTCAACAGATTGCATAAAACAACACCGCCAAACCAAGCACACATATTGGCGGCTTTTGTTTCTTTGATGCTGTATAAATTGTTTCCCCCTGATTTGAACAAGTTTAGCTCGGCAGTTCACTTTGATGATAAACAATGTACTTAAATTAATTGATTTATACATTCTGGTGAGAATCTTTTATCAACTCCCGCATTGGGTGTTGCTTAGTTATGTATGAAATTAAGAGAACATACATGTATATCGGAGATTATTAGAGCAATGATTGTATTCGGAATGCATTCAAGACAAACACAAAGTAGACAGGATGGCTTCATTGCTCAGGGATCAGTAGTAATAATATTGACACTTATGAGTTGTCATTTTTCAACAATAAACAAAGATCAAAGTTCTCAGTAGGCCCAGCAATTGGTTCGTATTTCCGATAATTATTCTGGCACAAAACTAGAAGAAATTTGTTAATTTTTTTAAATTTTAGATTATTTTATATTCGATTTTGTGTGTGATTTCCTCCACAAAATGATAATACACTTTCTACACGTTTTTTTTTTTTTGCACTTTTTAGACGAGTATGAGAATGATAATTAAACAATTGACGTATTTTAATTTTCATACTTAAAAGATTTTTTTTTTTTGGGTCTTTGAGAAAAATACCTGTAATAAATTACCTGAAATTTCGGGAGCCATGCCACGACCATGTTATATCCAAATTCGTGTTATAACGGGGCGTGTTATAGCGGGGTCCCACTGTACATGGCAGCCAGTATTAGATGGTGGAGGAAGAACTCAGGGAAACACCAGAAAGAACCACCGACCCACAAGAAACTACTGGCAAGCTTTTTCACATACCCACATTGGCCGAATCCAAGACTTAAACCCACACAAACAAAGGTGAGATGCCAGTAATCTGTAAAGAAGAGCACTTTAGATCACTTGGCCACTCAGGGCCCCCTGTGATCATTGTTTAGATTTGTTACATAGCCTGGAGGAGTTATGGTTCTTAGTGTCATTACTGACCTTTTAAAGAGACATTATTACTCTGGTATTTTTCTGAAATATTGGCATGCATTTTACCATTATTCTCGTAAATGGAACTCCATAATATTTAAAAAGCAGGCATTGGTGAGCTTATCTGTTCATTCATTGATACTTTCTACATTGTGAAAAACTATGTTATTTATTTGTGAACAATCCCAGATGACATATATACTAAATATGGATCTTTGACCTTTTGACCTTTCCAATATGAATACAGTCAGGTGTATCAGTATCAAATTTTTACATACAAAGAATATGCCAGGTGTAATGAGGTTGCCATTTTGAGGAAATGTCAGCACCATCTAGTGGCAGCACCTGTTTCTATACAAAACCAAATTAGCAGATGCAGTCACACATGAATGTCTTGGTTGATTCTACAAAATTGCATGATGGTACATAATGTTGAAATGTAAAATTTAAAAATATTCTTCAAAAGAACATTTAAAATTACTCTAGTACTTGTCATAACAATGCTGCATGCTAAAGGTTATTCAGGTTGCTCATTTATGCTTTTACTTAACTTTAAAATTAGCAGAACAGTGTCATCAAACACAAACCTTCAGCAAAAATCTTTTATACATGTTAAAAGTGAAAGTTACTTCTCAATGACACCTGCAACATGTTTTTTTTACCTGTAATTCAAGATCAGTAATAACAGCATTTTTCACCTATACTTGTGTGACATACCACCCCACAGAGTTTGAAGTCAATTGATTCACCGCCTTGTTCACACATAATGGAACAATATACAAATAAACTGCACAGAGCTGTCTCAAAGAGATCCTAGTATTACAGTAGTTCTCTCACTTATGTCAATAGCTACTAAAGCGAATTTTTCTTCAGATCTAGACTTCAAATGGGAAACTTGCTTTGATTTGCACGAGTACTAAAGACCTGTTGCGGAAGGGCATTATTAAAAAGGCAGTTTGTATATTTACTCAAACTGATTCAAAGGCCACATGCAAGTTTACCCACTGCACAAAATACATTTTTTTAAGACTACATTTAAAAAGAAAACAAAGCTTACATGAAGATCAGCTGTTTTGCCGATTTTTAAATCATTGAAATATGTACTTTTCA
Source organism: Unio pictorum (assembly GCA_030141615.1). NCBI lineage: Eukaryota > Metazoa > Mollusca > Bivalvia > Unionida > Unionidae > Unio > Unio pictorum. The sequence goes on along the minus strand of JARLTB010000031.1, from coordinate 624,393 downwards.
TGTATCAAAGGTTAAATCTCCAATGAAAATAATCCTTACAATCATAATTTGTCCTCCGCAAAATTCAAATTATTAGCATTACTCCATTACATATGTGTCACAGTTCATTTCTTTGTTGTCATCACATTACAATAAAGCTTCACAAATCCAGCATTAGTCATGCAAATACTCTGCATCCCTCAACTTAGTCACTAAGCCATGGAGTAATTTGCCTGCATCCTGAAAAATGATAGAAAAAGTGCAATTTAAAATTAGACCTGGAGTTTTTTAGTTTTATTATACATCAAATATTTAATCGACTTAATTAGTTTATAAAGAAGGGTTGTGCCAGACTTTGGCACTAAAGATAAATCGCAAAGATTTAGATTGATTTAGAACAGAGAAGCTTTTCTGGAAGATCAAAAGTCATGATATCTAGTGGTTTGACTTAAAGAGGGAAAAGATGTGATACAAATTTTAACATTGATCGGGTTCCCAGAGGACAGTTTTCTTCGTCATTTCCATATGAACTTCATTATAATAAAATAACAGATCATGTAGCAGTCAATAAATTTTGAGCAGAAACCTTCGTTATTTTCAGCATGGACAGATGTTCCTCACCACATTTTGATAAAGAACCATTTCAAAGGTATTTGAATTATTCAACTTAATTTTTATCCTTTGCTAAACCAGTCAACCTCCCTGGCATTCCAGTCCTTTTGAAAAGGTTCATGCAAACGTAAAGATGCAGTTTGAACATTACTAATATAATGCATTTTAATGCAAGTTACAGATGTATTGATGTATCAGAATGTCACCAAATGAAATATCATGAGAAGAGTATGCATTATCAGAATAAGTATGTCACCAAATGATTGTTTTTTTTGTTTTTTTTTATGGTTTAACGCCATTTTTCAGCACAATATAGGCTATACATGGCAGCCAGTATTATTGGTGGAGGAAGAACCCGGACAAACCCTGGAAAGAACCACCGACCCACGAGAAGCTACTGGCAAGCTTTCTCACATAACTACATTTGCCGAATCTTAGACTCGAGCACACACAGACAGAGGTGAGATGGCAGTGGTCCATAACGGACAGCGCTTTAGACCACTCGGCCACTCGGGGCCCCATCACCAAATGAAACATCATGAGAAGAATATGCATTATCAGAATAAGTATACACTGTATCACCAAATGAAACATGAGAAGAATATGTATCAGAATAAGTATGTCACCAAATGAACATCATGAGAAGAATATATGCACTATCAGAATAAGTATGTCACCAAATGAAACATCATGAGAAGAATATATGCATTATCAGAATAAGTATGTCACCAAATGAAACATCATGAGAAGAATATGCATGTATTAGATTAAGTATGTCACCAAATGAAACATCATGAGAAGAATATGCATTATCAGATTAAGTATGTCACCAAATGAAACATCATGAGAAGAATATGCATGTATTAGATTAAGTATGTCACCAAATGAAACATCATGAGAAGAATATGCATGTATTAGATTAAGTATGTCACCAAATGAAACATCATGAGAAGAATATGCATGTATTAGATTAAGTATGTCACCAAATGAAACATCATGAGAAGAATATGCATGTATTAGATTAGGTATGTCACCAAATGAAACATCATGAGAAGAATATGCATGTATTAGATTAAGTATGTCACCAAATGAAACATGAGAAGAATATGCATTATCAGAATAAGTATGTCACCAAATGAAACATCATGAGAAGAATATGCATTATCAGATTAAGTATGTCACCAAATGAAACATCATGAGAAGAATATGCTTGTATTAGATTAAGTATGTCACCAAATGAAACATCATGAGAAGAATATGCATTATCAGATTAAGTATGTCACCAAATGAAACATCATGAGAAGAATATGCATGTATTAGGTTAAGTATGTCACCAAATGAAACATCATGAGAAGAATATGCATGTATTAGATTAAGTATGTCACCAAATGAAACATCATGAAGAGAATATGCATTATCAGAATAAGTATGTCACCAAATGAAACATCATGAGAAGAATATGCATGTATTAGATTAAGTATGTCACCAAATGAAACATCATGAGAAGAATATGCATGTATTAGATTAAGTATGTCACCAAATGAAACATCATGAGAAGAATATGCATGTATTAGATTAAGTATGTCACCAAATGAAACATCATGAGAAGAATGTAGTATCAGATGGAGCACATTATGCAGATATGTTGTCCTGTACCCAACAACAGTTTGTTGTAACTCTCTGTCATAATTCGTAAATCCTTAAGTGATTTTCACCAAATTTAACATGTATAAGTGGATGAATGACCATTTAGTTTCACCTTTCATTAAGGTATATTTTCCTTCACTGTATCCCATAGTTATCTGATGTGTCCAGTGCTTGATTACCCATTATGCACACTAAGCATGTGTTTATGGCACCAAGCCAACAGGGGCACTTGAAGAAAAAAAAAATAATAATTGTTGATGAAACTTCAAAGTTTTATTGCTATGGGCCTTCGAAGGCTTTTTTCCAGTAATGGATATATCTATGCTTAAAATGACAACCACCTACAACCTCACCCTTTTTTGGTTTGCTTTTTATTTTGGGGGGGGGGAGAAAATGTGATAAACAAGGGAGAGTGTTGATATAAGATTTTATGCAAGTCCGCAAGTCTCTGTCATACTTGTAAAACTCATGAAAATCAGTTTGTGAGACTCACTCTGTTATAACTTGTAAAACTAATGAAAATTGGAACATGTGAGTCGCTGTCATACTTGTAAAATTGATAAAAATCGGAATATGAGAGTCAATACTTGTAAAACTAATGAAAATCGGAACAGGAGAGTAGCTGTCATACTTGTAAAATTCATGAAAATCGGAATACAAAAACTAGGTTACTATGACCAAATTATATTTTGGACACTATAATAAACTTGTAGTTACAGTGCACCTGCAAAGTTATGTTTCTAATAAGTAAAATTAAACCTTTAGTTTATTTGTAATTTCTCTGCTTTAATTCTTTCAGGGTAATAGTGCTTGAGAGTCGTCCAACCAATGACCCAGGTGTACCTTCCAACCTATATGTTTTGGCTGGCCATGAAAACATGTTTTAGAACCTGGCCCAGTCTGAGCAGCATTGATATGAATAGCTTTACAACCAGTCCATACAGACAGTCCTGCAAGACTACCACCAGATTCATTCATATTTTTTAACCAGTATTACTGCAACATTGATTGCAAATTCAAAATGGTTCATCAGCAAGTTCAAAGTAGTAACTGTATAGATCTTTCTGTGTCCATGTATCAACCTTTCAAAATTGCATGCTAAGTCATATATATTTTGAAATATTAACCAGTATAAACATAGCATATTTGCCTACCAGTAACAGTGCAAGAGAAGACTTTCACAGATAATGAGGAGTGGAGTCAACCCAGTGTGATATTTAGCAAAAACTTGTTTAATAGAGAGTATTTCAAATGATATAATTCTGTGATCTTTGCTAGTGTTATCTTGTGAAAGCCCATGTATTCAATCGTGTATCCGACAAATGAGCCAGCTGAAGAGATTGGCTGTCTTCAACTGAAGGCATTTTAAAAAGGATTACTTGACATTAAAAAAGTCGCAGTGCATCTTCATTTTTTGTCTTATGATGGTAGAATGGATTTTACCCATCCTTCTTGTTGGTCATAAGATGTACTATTGGATTTCTTGACTTGTGGAGACTTTGTTTCATTGGCAGAATTACATGATTGGAAACCATTGTCCATAGTACATTAACAATACCTGGATGAGTACTAAGTGGAAGTCCCATTTTCGCTGACTGGCTAACTTCAGGAAGGAGTTTCATGACAAAAAGTGATGAAAAAGGATGTAAATAACTGTTTACTAAATGAAGAAATTTTCAGGCTCCACCAATATGTTGATATGTATGTAAATTGATTCTTGCATTTTTTTCGTGGACCGCCATCCATATCTATCACCAGATACTTGGATATCACTACATAATTCCACTTCACCTCAGAATCTATTAGAGATGCAGTCAGAGTATTTCTGATATCTAGTTTTTTTTAAATGTGCAATCATTTGAATATTTTTGTCTGCAGGTATAAAATTATAGTATGATCCACACTAGCTTATAAGTAAATCTAACTGCCAACAGCATAGACCTTCATTTGGTGTCGCATAATGCACCAGCAAATCAAGGTCCTGAACAAATTTTGATGATAGAGATCTTTCTGGTGCATTGTGCAGCAGCAGTACTGGGTATGTGCAATGTGCATTTGCGATAACTTATAAGTGGGTAAATATAGTACTTAAAAGTACTGTTTCTTTTTCTTTTAAAAAAAAACTAATTTTGTAGACAATTTGATGCAAGTAGTTTTTTCAAATGGGACAGCAGATCACTTAAATGGCTAATGAACATACAATTTAATTTAAATATAGATAAAATTGCAGTTATTTTTTAAACATTACTAGCAAATTTAGCAATATAAAAATTTCTTTCCTCAGTTGGTCTGTTTGAAACAGTTATACTGGTAATTGTCATGAAGAGCCTATAGAATGGTCTGTTTTCCATCGCCAGTTTGCGCAAGTTTATTATAACAACATTTAAAGTACTTGGAGGATTGATTGCCTTGAAACTTGACATGCATTCATCCCATGATCTGGTTTGTCCTGAATGCAAATGCTGCCTATCTATCATCCATTATGGCTACTACAGTGGCCATGTTGAAAATCGTGTCACTACTACTCCTTAATGGATGGCCACTGCAACATGGGGTTTCCAACAAAATTAAATTTCTTTTGATATCCAGATGGTCCTCATCTGACATCCAGAAGGCTCTTGCCACAATGGCTATCTTAAGGATTTACAAAGTTTATAAATGTCAGCTTTCTCAGGGCAGGCTGACAGAAAAAATTAACTTCATCTCAGAACATTTGAGTTTGCCCAGAATATAATTTCCTGAAATGAACAAAACAATAAAGTCGTGATAAGGTGTGGTTACTTTTAGGAAATTATATTTTTTTAAGATTTTGTTCCTTTTATCTTGTTGACACCTTAAAACCATATGCCTATAATTTAAGTTATCAAGAAAAAATATATGTAAATAATACATGTACCCGGTAGATGTGTAGAGTAAAAACAGAATGCAAATACAGTTAAAACAGTAGGCATGTGTGTACATAGGTAAATGGATTGGTAAAAAGGGTTTTGAAATAACTAATTTTTTATGGGAGGTTTGAAATTGAATGCTATTCTGTAATGATTTATTTATGCTCACAGCTAAAGTATTTACTTAGCAGTTATCACCTAGTCATGAAATTGTGCAACAAAATATTTTGCAGTTGGATCTTTTAAAACTATTTGAGAATACTTAGGATGTTTCGGTCTCCTGCAAATATCACATAAAACCAGATAATAAAAACTGCTTGTAAATGCTACATTTTCATAACATCAGTTAATCTTTGAAGGAAATCCTGGTGGTTAATCATTAGGAAATAGTGCCTTTTATTTACAAACACACCTGTCAAAGTAACTAAACTTGAAATCAACAGCATTGACGATTTTTTTTTTAAAGCTGATTGTTTAGAACTGGTGATCTAACAAACTACCAAGACTGAATGTCACTGAATCCTAGACATTTACAAATATTACAATTAAAGTTAAAATCTCAATATTTATTCCGTATTTGTCAATTTATTCTTTAAAAAGTAAATATCAATATTTATTCCTTATTTGTCAATTCCTTTAAATATTCACATTATCATGAGAAATTGCAACACTGACCTTGACATTGACCTCAAGATGGATTTGACATGTACTGTTGGCAAAATAGCTTGCATAGAGCTATTTTTTAATTTTACCCAGACCATACATTTTTTTAAAATTGTGTTATATTCTATTTCTGCTGATGATCATCCATCCAATATGGCTGCCATTCTATTGTCACTACTCCAGCTGAATGGGTGGTCATTGTGACATCATTTTACAAAGTCCTAAGTAAAAATTATGCCAGCCATACATTCATTATGACTGCCATGAAAACTGTAACACAAATCTTTGTCAGTATTCCAGCTGAATGGATGGTCATTGTGACATCATTTTACAAAGTCCTAAGTAAAGATGGTGCCAGCCATACATTCATTCTGCCATGAAAACTGTCACACAAATCTTTGTCACTATTGCCCCTGAATGGGTGGTCATTATGACATGGGCTTTTTAGCAAAAGACTTTTAATGATGTCTACTTTGTCTTAAATGAAAATGGTGCCATGCTTTGATCTAATATTGTTATCACAACAGCTTTTTTTGAAATTCTTGTTACTGCTGAAGAATATCATACACGAGTTCAACAGTTAAAAGGAAGAAATGGTCTTGAATTCCTATAAAGTCATTTTGCCCAGTAAAGCATCAGTCCCTTCAAGTTTTTATCAGATTTTATAGGTACTACTTCTTGTGATGCCATAATTGTCAGCGTGGACCTTTAAGGAATCGTCTATCAAAGCACCTTGTTATTAGTATCCAACTCAAGTAACCAGACTTTTTAACACATACCTGATTATGTTTCAGTCTGTTTTTGTTTGGATTTATTTGGGCATAATATTATTCCTCTGGCATACTTTCATATTTTGTCTCTCATAGGTCTATCCATACTCTGGCATACTTTCATATTTTGTCTCTCATAGGTCTATCCATACTCTGGCATACTTTCATATTTTGTCTCTCATAGGTCTATCCATACTCTGGCATAATTTCATATTTTGTCTCTCATAGGTTTATAGGTCTTTTCATAGACTTAATTAATTAAACAGGAATGTTAGCTTACCTGACTTCAAGTCCATGTGAACTTGGTATGGTCCTGTGACTTCATTAATTGAACAGACATGTTAGCAAACCTGACTTCAGGTCCAGGTGAACTTGGTATGGTGCTGTGATGTAATTAATTGAACAGGAATGTTAGCAAACCTGACTTCAAGTCCAGGTTAACTTGGTATGGTCCTGCATTCAGCAGCCCTCAATCACCAATTGATTTCCAAAAACATTAGACAAACTTCAACTAAATTTGGCAGTGAGCAACCTAGCAGAAATCCCTACATATTAGGCTAATCTGCCATTTAAATTTCTTTAAAGTAGTAAAAGAATTCAAGATAATTGGAAGAAAACATTCAGTTTAATATGAAGACTTTTCAAGTTTGTACAAATGATGACAATCTGCTATTAAATATGATTGTTATCATAAACAAAACAAAAAAATATCATTAAATGACTTCTCGTTAGCTGTTGAACAGAATTTGATCAAATTAGAATGTATTTTGCCATGATACACATATCCATTGTTAGTAATAGGCAGCATTAAAAAAAATCCAAGAAAAATTATCCCCCCCCCAAAAAAAAAAAAAAAAAAGTTGAACAAATTTGACATGAAGATCTTCGTATAAAGGCTTTTTAAATTTGTAGAAATAATCATTATACAAAAGAGTACATGGCTGCCGTTACTAAAAATATATACCACTTAGCATCATCACAAAAACTGCTGAACAAAATTCAATATAATGCATTCTGATGTAAATGAGGCTGATCAAATGTTGGCACCATTACTGAAAATAAAAGTACCTTATTTACTTCATCACAACAAAAACTAAACACTGTTCAGAGTTTAACCAGGCATGAAGATCTTATTTATACAAATGGTACCAATCCACTATTAAATATGGCTGCCATTGACTAAAGATAGATATATTTTTAAAAGTCTGGACTAAAACCACTAAACAGAACTTGATACAAAGCATCTTTTCCTTAAAAAAATTCAGTTTCATAGTCTGCAAATAAACTACAAACATATTAATACCTTTAAATACTGCTGACATGAAAGGTTTTTAAATGGGTAAAAAGAATATCTGATCTGCCAGTTATATCTGCTGTTATTCTCAGTCATTCATAATGAGACAGACTGGTATCATATTAGATTTTTATATCGTGCTTTTCATAGAGCTTTAGTGTTCATTTTTGTCCTTATTTTGCTTCTTTTTCGATTGGTTAATATGTTCCTCAATAAAGTGAAGTTTTATCCTATTCCAAGGTGGTACCACAATGTATTTCTTCATAAGATTTCTGTTCTTAACTGTATTGGAACCTATGTCATTTGACAGCGCTTAATGTTGGAGATATTTGTCAGTAGTATGTTATATAAGGATATAATACAAACTCCCTATTTTTGTTGTTGTTGAATATATTTAGTAATGTATATGTGTAAAAAGACGATATATCCGTGTTTATAATGAAAGATTTTTTTTCCTGAGAAGAAGTTTATTTGTATCCATTTTCTTTTTTGAATGAAAATATTGCTCACACCTTTGTTGGTCTCATTTTAGTTAGCAGTTCTTGTATTTTTGTTTTGTACAGAAGACATGTAGCATTATAATAAATAAGGTATTCTACTCTCAGAAAATTTAGTAGACATAAAGTCTAGTGTATGATCTTGCAAATGAATTATTTTCTTTGATGCATGAAATCTCTCAAAATATACAGCAAAAGCTTCATATTTTTGTGCACAACTTTTTGGTTCAAACTGTGGTCCCATCAGCAAAATTTGTATTCTTTCCACAATGTTCATCCTGTTGGTGAGGGGATGTAACCCAAAAGTCCCCTCCTAAAGCCTCCACAATTTGGATTGGGGTATTAGAATAACCTTAAAACTCCCTCCTAAAGCCTTCATCCTGTGGATGGGGGGATGTAGATGAGCCCTAAAGCCTCCTACTGCAGTCTTCTTCCTCTGGAATGGGGGGGGGGGTATAATAAGCCTAATTCACCCTCCTTCCCACATGTCATAAGAGGTGATTAATGCAGGTTTCCATCCATATTCCTTGGGATTATCATATGAGATGTTCCATCTCAGAAGGTCTTAAATTTACAGAAGAGTGCAGTTTAAATTGAAAATTGGACATTGTATTTTTAAGAATTTTGCATAGTTTGGGCTTTGTTTTGTTTTCCCTTTTTGGGGATACCTGAACTTGCTTGGCACAGTAGAGCCAGGAAGGTGATTATGTGCTGTTAAACCCTATAGATAAGTATATAGTAAGTTAAACTGGCTTGTCTTTGATCAAATAAAGCAGTCACCAATTTTTAGAGACTACAAGTATACTCCATTATGAAATCCCTCAGAATGCTGTTACCTCTCATGCTGCAGTATTTCAGGTGGTGTTACAGATTCCGTTAATTCTGTTTCTCATTGTCAGTACAATTTGTTTTCTTAATTTTATGTATTTTCTCATGAGAAGCTATCATAATTATGGTATACAGTATTAACTGTCCTTTTCAGTGTTTTTATTGAGTAGTATGGAAGAGTTAGCAGTTTTGTATGAACACCCCTCAATATAAGGCATAACACATTTAATAATAATTTTTGTTCTCAAGGACAAGCACTACAGGAAGGTAATTAGCCTCTGATATGTGGCAACATTTGCAGTGCTGATGAAATCTTAATGCTGTTCTATCACCCATTGCTTGACCAGATATGCTATTGGAATATGCTATAGAAAAGTATTATTTTGCCTACTAATAATATGCTATTGGAATATGCTATAGAAAAGTATTATTTTGCCTACTAATAAGATGCTGGTAATAATACTCATTGTAGAACAGCTTGTGTACGAGAAACAAATTACAGTTTATTAAATTTCTTGGAAATATTTGATCTGGAGCAAAAATAAATGACCAGAATAGAAGACTTCTCTAAATCACTTCAGATTCAGACAAATATTTTCGTTTCATGCTATAGGGAGAGAAACAGGAATGACTTTTTTCTGATGGCATTGTTGTTGGTGGTGCAGGTTAAGTTTTGCATTGGATCAGCTTTTCTGACACTGTTGCATGTTCAGTCATGAAACTTGATGGGTAAACTTATCTAGGAGGGTCCTGCTTACCACAGGCAGAAGTAGGTTGCAGTTAACTTTTATACTCTTCATTGCATTAAGTAGCCTGCTTTCTCTGAAACTGTTGTATGTACATTTTATGAAACTTGATGGATGTATTCATCTTTGATGGTACAACTGTATCATTCAATTCAGGTTACAGTGACCTACCTTTCATGCTGCAGCAATTATTTTTATTCTTTAACTCAGTTTCTCTGAGATTTTGTATTTACAGTCATGAAACTTGCTAGATATATTGATATTAGCCTCTTCAAGGGACTTCACTTTGTTAGGTCATAGTAATATACTTTTTATACCCATTGAATACTTTAGATTGCTGGATTTACCCATTGAATACTTTAGATTACTGGATTTACCCATTGAATACTTTAGATTACTGGATTTACCCATTGAATACTTTAGATTACTGGATTTACCCATTGAATACTTTAGATTACTGGATTTACCCATTGAATACTTTAGATTACTGGATTTAGCCCTGATTTTGTTGACACTTATATGTTGAATCATTGGCTTTGATGTATTCTTGGAGGGTACTAGTCATTATAAGAAAAAGTAGAATTCAGTAACCTACTTTTCCATTTTAGGGTTTTGACTGTTTGGAAAAGTCAAGACCTAGCATTCCACAAAATTTTTGTTACATATTTTGAAGGGTTTGTTTTTATGTCTTTAAATATCAGCTACTTTAAGATATGCAATTCATTGTTTTATGTGATGCATTTTTGCTACAAATTGGAGATGATTTTTTTCCCCCTAAACTTTTGACCACATTTAAGTATGTACATCTATATCTTAGATTTTTAATTTGACTCCCCCCTACATATATGTAACACTCAATAACCTATTCTCTTAAAATAGACAACCAGTAACATTATGAGAAAATGAAGATAATTTAATGATAAAAGGAAATTAATGTTTTCAATTAAAATGAAGTTTACTAATTGTTCAGTCTGAATTATTATTATGTTCACAATATGGAATCTTACCCACTACAATACAGATAAAAGACACATTTATCAACTGTTTGTGACATAAATTTGTTTCTCATTTGAATATATTCATGCAGAAATCTTGTTAAATGTATCTATTTATTAATAGGACAGCACTCCCTTACTTTTAGGCTGCTCATGATAGCATGGTTCCTTTTAAACGACAGGTGGTTAAGGAACCCCTGCATTAAGTAAAAGTACAAATTATACTTGTGTATAAGTCAAATTCATACTGCACAGACCATTTTACTAGGAGTACTCAGTACCAAAAAATAGATGCTAATCTTATAAAATTAAAAAATCCTTGCATGTAGACTTTACTAATTTGTAAGCATTTACAGTACCAGTTTATGTACAATGATTCCCTTCCTCTAATGCCTCACCAAAAATTGACCTTATACTAGATATGGATTCTCTTCAAGGATATAGAATGCACCACTTCCTTGATAACTCGCTGCCTTGATAACTCGCGAACCAATTTATAACACCTGGTCAGGCCTGGATCCCATTTTTTTTAAACCCAAAAATACAACCAAACAAAAAACATAACTAATTCTTAAAACTTGAAGAAAATCCTGATTAAAATTGGTAACTGAAATATTGATCAATCGCTTGTTTTATAGTCAAAAGTTAATCACCATTTTGAAATTATCATCTTTTAATAAGAAGTCCTGTAAATAGTTACATTTTCTTTCCAAACGACATTCTTAGTACACCATAATTAAAGATATTCACGGAACTTGTGACCAATGAAAAAGTTATATAAACCTATTGTAGGCAGTACATTACAACTTGTGACCAATGAAAAAGTTATATACACCTATTGTAGGCAGTACATTACAACTTTTGACTAATGAAAAAGTTATATACACCTATTGTAGGCAGTACATTACAACTTTTGACCAATGAAAAAGTTATATACACCTATTGTAGGCAGTACATTACAACTTTTGACTAATGAAAAAGTTATATATACCTATTGTAGGCAGTACATTACAACTTTTGACTAATGAAAAAGTTATATACACCTATTGTAGGCAGTACATTACAACTTTTGACCAATGAAAAAGTTATATACACCTATTGTAGGCAGTACATTACAACTTTTGACTAATGAAAAAGTTATATATACCTATTGTAGGCAGTACATTACAACTTAAGTACCAATTAAATTAGTTTTGTTGTAGTTTTCTCAGATACCGATCATTGTTGGCAAGATAGTTTTAGAGAATTCATGAACTGGCACTAAGAGATATCCTCAAGGATGATAATAAGTTTCACTATTACTTCCAATGAAATAACAACATCAATAATGTATGAATTGAACAAATCAAAATATGCGTTTCAGTGTAGATGATTGTCTCATGAAATAAATGTCGCTTCTTGTTGGAATAAAGGAATCTTGTTTGGTGGTGTATCAATAGTTAGTTTAGTTCCCTGCTAACAGACTCCTGATTTGGCAAGATACTATTAAATACCACTCTGGGAACCAGACTAGTCAACAACAAAAAAGCATTGATGTAATGCACATGTTTTCAGGTACACATGATGGTTGTTGAAATCAGTTCGAATGATCTTTCACATGTTGGACATTTTGAAAATAAATGTCATTTATACAGAATAACAATCAACTTTATGTGAAAACACGTTATTAACAATTATTATAAACATGATTGTAAAACTAGGATTCATTCATTAAACAGCCCAGTTGATTTTTTTCAGTCAATTTTTACAGGTCCCGCTGTAACTGTATCATCATAAGTCACTTGACTTACTGTGATCGGTGAGGCACTTTGCTGCTGAACATCTGACCAGTTCTCTCGACTTGCCAAAATCATGTGCCAACGCCTGTGTCTCCACCAAACTTTTTGTGGTCCAGTCTGTGATTTTGTCAGTCCACTTTTTCTGTCTACCTCTCCTTCTGTCACCCTGGACGCTGCCATGCAGTACTGTTGTAGATGTACTGTTGGCTCTAGTGACATGGCCATGCCATTTCAGCTTTCTCTTTTTGACAGTTTTGAGGTCTTCATAATGGCCTACATTGTGCCTGATGGTGTTGCACATTATTTCCTTTGTGATGTGGTCCATGTAAGAGCTGCCAATGATGGTTCAGTTGCATTTCATTTCAAGTGCTTGGATACAAAAAGATTGAAATGACTAGTGCTCTCAATAGTCTCAGTTTAGTTTTCAGACAGATATTCTTGTCTCTCCAGATGAGTCTAAGCTTTGACATAGCTGCCGTTGTTTGTGCTGCTTGTTCCTTTTTTTGTGCTGCTCGGTAACTTGCATCCTCGCTTATAGTGCAGTTAATGTTTGTGTACTCTGCTGTGTGCAAGTTATCAAGGGAGACATGTAGTAAGTGGTCTCTAAGTAAGGGGTGTCCTCTTTTAAGAGGGATTTCAATGGAGGTTTACCTCCATATTATATACCTCATTAATAATATAGTTTCAATAAAAGGTGGCATACTCTGTGCATCCAGGGATGGTGTTATAATGAGTGGGTACTGTATTAAATAACAAGAATTCATATATTAAGGGTATAGACTGACATTTGTTATTTATTCATTTAATTAGATTGATGAATGATACTTTGTTTAATAGTTTGTTTTAATTTCATGTTTGATATCAGCAGTTTCATGTTTTTGTGATATATATACTTGCTTTCTGCTGTTAAGAATATTTTGACTGAAATCAGAATGTTTTAGATCATATTTTTTTAATGGAGTCAAATAAGTATTTTATTTCTCTCTAGTATAAAAATTATGCTTGTTTAATAATGTGTACTGCACTATAATCTGTCAAGAGTTAATTGGTACAATTAATAGAACAAGTATGTACAGGTACCATGGTCTACATGCTGTAAAGATTTATGGATTAGGGTGTAACATTGTATAATAACAAGTTAGTTGCCAAAACAAACTGACACTTCATATGGCTAATTTTAATTTTTTATGACTGACTTATTATGTGTATGGTTGTTGTACATAAATGTGATACAGGATTAATGTATTTTTTGTATCTGGTGAATATAGAAAATAATGATGTAGTAATCAGAACAAAGGAAAATAATTAAATTTCACTTATAATTTGCATACACCTGTTATATGACATTCTCCATCTTTCCAGCCATCCATTACCACATGCATGACCAGTCCATAACACTCGGGTTCATTGTTCAGAGGTTAAGGTGACAGTGAAATAAAATGTAATTCCTTTTTCCATTGTCAAGTTTTAGTTTTGAACCATTACAGATATTTTTTTATAAAACTTCACCCAGGTAGGTATACATCATGACTAGACAGTGTGTGGTATACATGAGTCATGCCTTTTTTCTAAAGGTTCATGAGAATTGCTAGCAAGTTCTGGATATATTCTGCTAAATTATGGGATATATTCAGCTAATTATGGGATATATTCAGCTTAAACTGTATCCAGATACACATGAATATTATATAGTGCATCTCTTTCCTCAAGGTTCATCAGAGTTGCTAGCAAATTATGGGATATATAGCTGAAACTGTATCCAGATACATATGAATATTATATAGTGCATCTCTTTCCTCAAGGTTCATCAGAGTTGCTAGCAAATTATGGGATATATAGCTGAAACTGTATCCAGATACACATGAATATTATATAGTGCATCTCTTTCCTCAAGGTTCATCAGAGTTGCTAGCAAATTATGGGATATATAGCTGAAACTGTATCCAGATACATATGAATATTATATAGTGCATCTCTTTCCTCAAGGTTCATCAGAGTTGCTAGCAAATTATGGGATATATAGCTGAAACTGTATCCAGATACACATGAATATTATATAGTGCATCTCTTGCATAGTCAGGTCTTGATCCCAGCATGCAATGGTCACAAAAGAAATGTCAAAATGCAGGCATTTTGTATGCCATTCTATGTACTCTTGTTAATAGTTGCACTTTTTTGTTGTTTTCACTTTATTTGCACTTTAATTCTGTGCATTTGCATACTGTATAGAGTCACACTTTGTAAATGGTTAGAACTATACTTACTGCTAACTTAAATTTTAATAACATGTAAAACTTTTATTTTGGGATGAATTATAAGTATAGGTGAAGACATGGGTTAACTTGACATGCTGCAATGCAGATGAAATACTTTAAATCTAGTCCTGTTATTTTAACTACGCCCTTAAAAATCTGTTTGAATGTCATTGACAATTTCCATAATTATTTTTACACAGCATATGACTGACTGAAATCAATGTAGACTTGGATCCTGCCATTATAAAAACATTACAAGTGGCATCTGTTACTTCCTACTGGTAAATCTTACTATAAAAAAAAAAATGCCATCTTTTGATTGGTCAGAAAATTTGGGCTAGGTCTTTCTTGACCCTAATTATCATAGTTATTAAAGCCTAGACCAACTGTGAAATACAGAAAAATTTATTTTTCAGATGGACTGGGCCCTTATAAATAATCTTCTAAGATGCTAAAAGGACCTGTCATTCTTGTTGGTATAGCATTAATAAACCAAAACTAATATTTATTGGATTTTTCTTCATGCTATTAGGAGACCAACATTTTTTTACAAAGAAAATCCTCGCACTCTCCCCACCACAGCAAGTTATATGGCCAGTACCTTATAGAATGTTGTGTCTAAAGAATTCTTTGCTTAAGTTGAAATTGCTGGGGAACATAATTGTTTTCAGTGATGTAACAGTATATTTTCTCAAGGAGCTTCCAGATGCAAGTTAAATTCAAAAAAGATACCTTCAGTGAAAGGATGGGAATATATTTAACTGGGATTCATAAAGCAATAGGATCTCTAGCTGGATGGGAATATATTTAACTGGGATTCATAAAGCATGAGGATCTGTAGATGGATGGGAATATATTTGACAGGGATTCTTAAAGCATGAGGATCTATAGATGGATGGGAATATATTTGACAGGGATTCATAAAGGATGACGATCTATATGAAGATGGATGGGAATATATTTAACTAGGATTCATAAAGCATGAGGACCTATAGCTGGTTATTATTTCTCCTCATAGTCTTATGTGAAATGGTAGTATTTTAGATTACAATGCTGTGTCTAGTTAAACAAATTGCAGTTTTGAACCATTAAAGTTACATTTGTTTTAATATTTTTAAGATTACCGTTTGAATTCCAGTTTGTCACTAGTAGCCAATGCCTACAAGTTGACAAGTTCTTGTATCCTAAAATACTAATTTGTATGACTTCTGTTTATGATGTTGAAATTGAACTTGTTGCCAAAGTAATCTGTAAAATGGATGTTACCAGTGTTGTTGCCATTTACACCTTTCTGCTCACCCTCTCAACATATTGATGTTACTAAATGTGTGCATATGTCATACTGGTGCAAGTAGCTGTGTCACATTTTACCAATTACATGTATTTTAATGTACAAATGGAAAATAAAAATACATTCCTATTATATGGTTGTTTTGATGGGGTCCGTAAAAAGTGTTGAAAGTAATTATCATTGATGCTGTTTATACTCGCTAATAAATCGATTCCAACTGCATATTGCACCAACCCATATCTGCTATCGCATAATACACTATCAGATCTGAGTATGTGCAGTTTGTTAGGAGTAATCAGAAGAACAAAAAAACATGGACCCTGATCTGCCAGCTGTCTTAGTTCCACCTCTTTGTTTGTAGGTCGAGTATCAAATTGTTCATGTGCCTGTCAGTCTGCATTTCCAATCCTGCCCAAGAAGCTTATTTGCATGACCATGCACTCAGTGTAGCCATATTAAATTGAGAGAGTACATTTGTTGTGTAATAAATTTGGAGTATTTGTATTTGACAGCATCCCGTTTTTAATTTGTGCGAGTATTTGGTCTTCGGTGCCATGGAAACATTACTAGCCCGAAACAGTTAGCCAGTTAGTAGGAGCAAACATCACAGAGCCGAGTGTTAGTGAATTTGAACCATTCTGGGGTCGTTAGTAGTGAATTTGGGTACAAGCCGAATGACTGTCCCTTTTTGTAACATAGTCCATATTAAAATTCCGCGGTGTATAAAAGTGATGTGATTGAAAAGGCAGTATTTATGGTTGGAAATCAATAAATTATAGAATGGAATCAATAGGTTGGAACTTGGTAGGTGCCGTTTATGTGTCCATAGTGGAAAATGGGCGTATGTATATGAGCGTGATACGCCGGAAATTCTGTGGATTGACTGGCCTAGGGTCGCGCAGTTAAATATTTCCCAGTTAGTAAGGGAATACTAGTGTAATTTCTATGGCATGACAACACAGGCACTTGATTCTGAGTAAATTCATTCATGTATACATGAATGAATTTACTCAGAATCAAGTGCCTGTGCATGACAAGCTGTTGGTACGGAAATCGGATGATAATGAAGATAAACCATGCAAAGGTGCAGTTAATGGACTTTTGGGCAAGTTGTCTCATCTGAGTCGCCAATTGATTAGAGCAAAGGTTATTAAATATAGCAGACAGGTCTCTCTTTCCATTTTACAACTCAAGTTGTATGGAAGTCTTTGGAAATTTGGGGAAAACATATGACTTCCAGCGTGACTCGCGCCAGGGTTTTGACACCGCTCGGTCAAGTGAATACCCCTGTGCGTGTAACAATTGCATTCGTAGATGACAAGATCACATTTTCAGACAAGTGCAGAAATTAAAAACACCTAAACTTTCACATTGTATTTGACACGTCGTAGTAGCAGGACTGATTATGTGGTCTAGTTGTTAGAGCATCTGCCTCCAATGAGGGTGGTAGCGGGTTTGAACCCCGGCCGAGTCATGTCACATGTACAAAGACTTACAAAAATGGTACTAATATCTGCCTTGCTAGGCACTCTACATTAAGAGGTTAGATCTAGGACTGGTCTGTCTAGTGTCAGGATAATGTGACTGGGTGAGATATGATACCCCAGTGCTAGATATCGCTATATACTGCCGCATTGTAGAAGTAGTTGCGCTATGACAGAAAAACTTTTTCAGTTATGTTAAAAATCCAAATCAATCACAAATCACACACCTTGTTATCATGAGGTAGCAAAAATCACATGAGGTTGACAAATTCTGTATGTACATCAATAGAGGCATACATGTTGTGCAGAGATCCATTTCAACTCGGTTGCGGTATATTTGTTTATTTGGTTACAAACAGTTATCCATTTCAACTCGTATTATGTATATTTCATTGACATCTGTTTCAAAAGTTAACACTCAGTACTGAATAAAGCGGATTTATTATAGTCAATGATATCATATATTACAATTTTCATAAAACTACCTAGTTGGGCCACTCTTAAATCTGCTTAGCAATGGTAAAAAAAAAAAAAATTAATAGAATTTCAGTATGTATTGTAACATTTCTCAGACTTATAACTTTAGTGTTCTAGTTCATGACTTATCCATTTTCAGCTTCTGTAATAGTAAATACATATCTTGGAAGGTCATGCCAGTGAAACATTCCATCAGTGACAAACAATTACAAATACAAAACACTTCGTCTTCAGTGTGTACATGATTACTCCCAGAAGAATAATAATATAAAAGGGTAGTAAATACGTTTCCTGAGTACACAGAGGTATTGAGTCTCATACAAATTGACTCTATTTTACTTCCTCTCTTTTTTTTTTTTTTTGGGGGGGGGGGGAGTCTCATACAAATTTACTCTATTTTACTTCCTCTTTTTTTTTGGGGGGGGGGGAAGTTTTATCCCATGAGTGATTCAATATTTTGCTGATATCTTGGGTCCTATTTAACCTACGCTCATAAAATATTTGCAGATCGAGACAAGTAACTTTATATGAAATGAAAGTCGGTGGTACCTGTTGTTTGTTTGTGTTTTTAGATAGTGAAGGGAATTGGTATGGGTGGGGTGAGTGCCTTTCGTATTTATAGATGTTATGTACTATAACACCATCGATATCTCGGACCATGTTGCTTATACAATCATCGAATTTCAACGTGGATAGAGCTCAATAAAAATAACTGTATCCAAAGTGATTTTCACGTACTGCTGGTATTCAATTCAATCCACTTTCTTTTTATTCATAAGCATATATATCAGAAGCATGAAAAGACATGTAGTTACTCTTGATGCGATTTTAAATAAGTACAATAAAAGAAGAGGTTGTCATGCACGCATTAACACAAGATACACATGCGGATATATATCATTTTAAAGTAGTTATAAATTAACGGTTCAACAGATAAAGGCATTTGATATGCAAGTGAGGCATACGATTTATTGTAGCCATGCTTGTTTAGCAAGGAGAGGCTTGAACATATAAATCATTTATTGTTAATAGTAACGTGTTTGCTAGAATAGCTTACATTTACGAAAGTACTGATTGGCATTTGGAGAAAAACTTTCTCGATTATTTAATTCGGTTTGATTTCAACTGGTTGTGTATTGTATTGGCTGCTTAGTTTCTTGTTTTGTTTTTTTTGTGTGTCGTTTTAATCTGTCGTGATCTACTAGCTACTGGTGTTGTTTTGTCATTTTCGTTTTTTTCGGGGGTGGGGGGTGGGGTAGGGTCCATCATAGAACTTATAAATCTGTATTGATTTTGGTTCTTCTCTCGTATGTTTTAAGACTGTAGTGTTGCCTGTATCTTTTATTTTATTTATATACAATTTACAAAATGTTAATATCTTTCTATTTTATATTCGTGTACATCGTGTTGACGTATATCATTTTGATTCTCTTTAGAATGTTAAGTCAAATTATGATGCTTTTTCAACAACAAAAAAAAAACATTTTGTCACGAAAGATGGCGTCAGCCGAGTTATTAACTTGTCGTGAAATAAGTCTGGATTTGTACAATACACAATCCTCATCTAATACAATCTGAAATAAGTTTGGATCTGTACAATACACAATCCTCATCTAATACAATCTGAAATAAGTTTGGATCTGTACAATACACAATCCTCATCTAATACAATCTGAAATAAGTTTGGATCTGTACAATACACAATCCTCGTCTAATACAATCTGAAATAAGTTTGGATTTGTACAATACACAATCCTCATCTAATACAATCTGAAATAAGTTTGGATCTGTACAATACACAATCCTCGTCTAATACAATCTGAAATAAGTTTGGATTTGTACAATACACAATCCTCATCTAATACAATCTGAAATAAGTTTGGATTTGTACAATACACAATCCTCATCTAATACAATCTGAAACTGTTGTGGAACCAAAGTAGAACAAGGCATCATATTATGAAATCTAGTACTAAATTGACAAATTCCAGTAAAAAAGAGACATTCTCTGACCATAATTCGAAATTTTTTGAGAACTTTTGGGGCTAGCGATCACTATGAGAAAGAGAATGCGATAGACTTTAAATGCCGCTTGCAAATCTTTGATCCGCGAGAAACTGTCAAGAGGCCACATCGTAGTTTACGTCATACGGAGTCCCAAGAGCATCACCACATTGATAATGACATGGCAACCTTGATTATTAATGATTTTTACATTCCGTTTTCATATAGAATTACCGGCTTTCCTCATCATTTAAATGTAGTTAACCTATCTACATCACACTAGCTATCAGTTATCTTCCTGCCTAGGAAATTTCCAAACAATCTCTGGTCGTCATGACGATCGGGAGGACAATAGTAAAATAAAATCGATCCGGCTTAGTACTTCTTAACTCTTAGATGCCTTACGCAATCGTGATATTGCAATATTGGCAGGCAACCGACTGTCGTTTCCACGGGTTAGAATCGTTACAGTCCGTTGACAAACTTGCCTTCAATTGACTATGATGACATTCAGCCCTTTCACTTTAAAAGGGAGAAAAATAATAGTAATCAAAATGTCTGCTTCTGAATTTAATTATCTGACATCAAACACAGAAATTAAATAGAATCATTTTAAAAGACTGGATTTGGTAATAACTATTGATAAAAATGGCTATTTCGGGCCTACATTCAAGGAATGGATCACAACAGTAAACACCTCAAGACTAGATTGCTTAGCCGTAAATCGCATACACTGTTTGGGAGACTAACAAATACGTTTACTAAATGCTCAGAACCAAAACCTTAATCTGATTGAATGATAATTAAGATACACATAGACTAAACCTATGTTATTTAAATAAAACAATTCAAGACAGGTCTATTTTGTACTTTTTTCCCCCATACTTGAAAGCAAACTGTATTGTATATTGTATTCGATTGTACCATTTTCACAAATCTGAATCAAATCTGGATTTCCGAAATTGCGGGTATCTGACAATTATCGATACGATGTTAAGTTCTATTGAAATTTTAATTTACGAATTTAAACTAAGTTCAGCACACAGAAGTACTGAGAAACCTACTGACATGCCAAATCCCCACGAACTGGCGTTCTCGTTGTCTTAAGATTTTTTAAAAATTCTGCTTACTGGACATGTTTCTGAATATGGTCATTGTTACGTTTGGATATAAAGCCGCCTGGTAGACGAGTTCAAAATTAAAATTTAATTCAGTTACAATACCAAGAACATTGGACTTGTATGTATAATAGGCATTTTCAGTCCTTTGCATAACACATTCTAATAAAAGTCCGGCTGCTTAGTGGCAAGTAAGACAAAATTAAACGATTTTTCTATGCACGACCACTATTTTTTGCACATAACTAGATCTATACCCGTTAACTCGAACTAGATATATACCCTTTAACTCGAACTCGGTGAATGCTGAGGTGGGAGCTAGTTGAATAATACTGCTAATAAAGTACTTATCATACCCCATCCCCTAACCCCCAAGGGACTTTGCTCTGACGCAACAAACGCATACGAGTTACACTAAATAGTTGTCTTACACAATATGCGTTGCTGTACTGACTACACAAACATTTAGTGTACTTTGTACAACGCACTGCTGCTAATTCCTACAGGAGAATGAAATAGATTACAAGATGGGTTTGTTCCAAATACCAACACGAATATGAGTGTCATGATTTACAGTATAACTTGCTGCAAATGCCAGAACAATAAAGACTATCTCGTCATACTATATGTGTTGCTTCAAATGCCATAACGAGAATGACTATCTCGTCGTACCATATGCGTTGCTTCAAATTCCGGAACTATAATGACTATCTCGTCATACTATACGCGTTGCTGCGAATGCCATAACGATAATGAACGAAAATGACTATCTCGTCACACTATATGCGTTGCTGAAAATGCCAGAACGATAATGACTATCTCGTCATACTATATGCGTTGCTGAAAATGCCAGAACGATAATGACTATCTCGTCACACTATATGCGTTGCTGAAAATGCCAGAACGATAATGACTATCTCGTCACACTATATGCGTTGCTGAAAATGCCAGAACGATAATGACTATCTCGTTGTACTATATGCGTTGCTGCAGATGCCCACAAGAGAATGATTAACGTGGCTTGCAATGTGCATGGCTGTAGTACTTACATAAAGAAACTAATATTTATTTCCATCTATAATGTTCCTACTCACACCTATTCTCCAATTTCAAACAAATCTACCATCCAATTCACACGGTAGGAATCAAAAGAATGGGTATAAATAGACGTAATTAAACTCCATCCCAGTCCCTATCCTCTACAAACGCACTTTAAATTTAAAAAAAAAAAAAAAAAAAAAAAAAAAAAAAAAAAAAAAAAAAAAAACAGCCTCTGAGATAATGTTCCTTAGTTTACTCCCTTCATACTATTCCTAACTGATCATACTCTGGTATTTAAAAAAGACCATCCATGCAATATTGACTAATCAGTACCAAGGTATTTAATATTTACATCCTGGTTGTTTACTGTCCAGCATCCAGTGATCTACTTACGACCAACCAGTTATATACTATCTAAAACAATATATGTATATCCTTTAACTGGTTTTCTTTGAACTTTGTTATCTATTATTCACCAAACAGTTATCTACTATCCAGCACACACACACACACACACACACACACACACACACACACACACACACACACATACATATATATATATATATATATATATATATATATATATATATATATATATATATATATATATATATATATCTGCTATCCACAGAAACAGGTTTCTAATATCCAGTACCCATTGAAAAAATATCGACAACAAATTATGTACAACATCCAATTATCTACTATTATCACCAAAACAAAACTATTATCCCCTTAATCTTTACCCATCAGTACCCAGTTGTCTAATCTCCACAACCAATATGTATAATATCCAGCATCTAACACCTTGCTATATTATATCCAGTTATTTACAATCAGTACCCAGTGATTTATCATACACGAACTAATTATCTACTATAAACACCCGAATATCTACCATTCAACAACCAATTACAAACTACCAATACACATTCGCTAGTAAAGTAACTTTTTGCCTACTATCCAATTACCAACTTCTACTAGCCACCAATCAATGTCTACTATCCACCAACCATTGGTCTTCAATCAAGCAATTATCTACTATTCGCCAAC
Source organism: Unio pictorum (assembly GCA_030141615.1). Classification (NCBI taxonomy): domain Eukaryota; kingdom Metazoa; phylum Mollusca; class Bivalvia; order Unionida; family Unionidae; genus Unio; species Unio pictorum. Next base: position 600,970 of record JARLTB010000031.1, on the reverse strand, counting down.
TAAGTATGCACTATCCAACAACCATTTACCTATCCCTTCTGTTACGTGCTTAGGCTCGAATAAACAGTAACATAGAAAGAGTGAAAATAGCAAGCTTGTAAAAAACTTAATAAACAATTTATTGAGCACAAATATTTTCCAGAAAGGAAAAATAAACTTACGGTTTTAAGAATCAATTCCAAAATTAATCCAAAAATAATTCAAAATATTATCCACTAGATAAATTGCAAAAGTCCTGGTAATAAAATGTTCAAATAATTCCAAGTTCGAATACCAGTGAAGCATCCAAGATGGAAGACGATGTCACTTGATGAAGTCAGTTTTTGGTAATAAAATTCTATGAGCACAATTCTTTTCCAGATAAATAACAAAATAATTCCTCTTGATCCAAACGAATTGAAATAATTTCAAGTACAAGGTAATTTAAAATAACTCAGTACGACATAAAACTTAGTATTCTAATAGCCCAACTTCTACTCCTTATTTCGCTCCAAAACATAATTTTATACCTAGGGTCACGTGATCTTCTAGAATCTTTTAGAACAAATTTACGTTCAAAAGCTCACGTCCCCACCGTATGACCCAACTAAAATAGAAAGATGTTTATACAAAGCTCCATAATGTCCTTGGAACCAACCAATCATTTTAAAAGCTTGTTTACAACTCTGAAGCCAGGTCAGAAATGAGGTCAACACCTGGTGTTTATTTTGTAAAGTACAGGTCCCCCACCCCCACCAATGAATGAATCTTAAACTTAAAATGTCAAATCTGAATCTAACAAACAAACAATAAAAAATAAATATAAATGTCATATCAAATATACGTAACACTTCTTAATCAAACTAACGCCCCATACCACCATAACACTTTATGACCCCTCTTACAAATTAGAGATAAACATCTAGCCCATTCTATAGGGTCCTTTAGGTATCTCACTTTATAATAAGACTGCCGTACCCTCCTGTAGAAAGAACCTTACTCAACAGGCGACAACCAACTAAATATTCTATATATAAAACTAACAACACTAACTCTTATCATCTTTAATAAATAAGTTTATATGTGTACACCTCCCTATTTAAAACAAAATGCCATCTCAATTACGTCTGTTTGTTCATCATTTTTAAACTCTATCTAGGAATGACTATATGAATGTCGGAAGTGAGATAGTGTGAGATCCCAACTCCTTATGGTGTTTGGTTATCGTTATCAAGGGGACGATCAACCATAGTGTTATTTCAACGGGTCGAGTAAAACGTAAAATAAATTATGAAATTAATGGATGGAATAGCACATATCTGAACAGTGATATGGAATAGAACAGACCCCGTATGTAAAATATAACAATTCAATCAATATCAAACACAATATGAAATCGATCACGATATTTGAAATATTCGCATTCTCTTAGAAATATAGTTATTAAATGTATGTGAAATTCAATTAGATATTCTATTAAACCGACAAAACAAAAATTTCTTCATATAATTTAGTGACTGATCGAACTCAAATTGTCGGCAAATCAACATCACCTGGTTGCCACCGGTCTTTTCCAACTCACTGTTGGTGATAGGTCGGCGTTTCCGTATGTATTCTCTCTCTCTCTCTCTCTCTCTCTCTCTCTCTCTCTCTCTCTCTCTCTCTCTCTCTCTCTCTCTCTCTCTCTCTCAGATATGAAGCTATTTTTCCTTAAAATAAAATGTAATAACTAACCAATATTTTCCTGGGATCAAACAATATTCTCACTCTCTTTATATCAGATACCGTCTTATCATAGTTCGCAACCTGGTACTGCATACACATTCCTTCTATCATAAAGTACTGTCTATTTTAGTGGCTATTCGAACCTTGATATAATTAAACCTCTTAAATATATATTACTAAGCCCATTTAAATCACCAGCTAAACTACTTCAGTTGACACACGTTCCAAATGTTGTTAATACTATCGATTCTTGGTTGAAAAGAATCACAAAATAATTACACAAAGGAATTAATGAAATTCACTCTAAGCCTAACTACGTTTCTTTACTAATTAGTGATTCATTGACATGCAGTTCCGGATATAAAATAATAATTATCCGCATACATTATACATACGATATAAGACAGAATATGGTTACCTCCCAATTCTTATCATTAGAATTAATGAAATCATTAGGATACACGATTCCCATAACATTCAAGATATTTAATATAAAAAAAGTAATTCCCACGATGCATATAAGTAATGCACAAAATTCATATATTACGTGATTTATATTGCATTCAAGACATGAATGTACGATAATTTTCTCATCTCAAGGAAAATTGAAGTCTGAATTGAAAAGAAATTTTATTACTTATAATTACAAACTTGAATTAAAGAGCATAATGTATGCAATTAATAATAATAATAATAATAATAATAATAATAATAATAATAATAATAATAATAATAATAATAACAACAACAATAATAATAATAATAACAACAACAACAATAATAATAATAATAATAATAATAATAATAATAATAATAATAATAATAATAATAATAATAATAATGACGTTGTATATCACCTTATCTTTAGAAGCTGTAAGCGCTTTACAACATCTATAATGATATGACTATATAAAATAACAAATTTAAAACAAAACAACACAAAAACCCATGAAATTGGAAAACATAAAAAGTGCTGAACATATTTAAGGTAGAAAACATTATTAAGTCTTCAAGTTTGTTCTTGCAGTCGAAAAAGGTGACTTTTAAGAGCACTGTTTTAAAGGATCACTGTATCTTTGTGTCTAATTTGAATGGTCAATTCACTCCACGTTGCTGGGCTCTGGTATGCAAAAGAACATTATCTGTATGACTTCGTTTTCATAGTGGGAATAATGAGTATACTGTTACACGCACAGGGGTATTACTTGACTGAGCGGTGTCAATCCCTGGCGCGAATCCCGCTGAAAGTCATATATTTCCCCAAATGTCCAAAGACTTCCATACAATTTCAGTTGTAAATTAGAAAGCCAGACGTGTCTGTTTTTATACACTAAATTTTACTCTAATAAATTCAAGATCACAGATAAAACAACCTGCCAAAAGTCCATCAACCGCACATTTGCATGGTTATTCTTCATCATCATTAGAGTTCCGAACCGCCAGCCGGTTACGCCATAGAAAATACAATGGTATCTCCTTTTTCACTGGGAACTATTTTAACTCCGCCACCCTTAGGCCAGTCAATGTACGCTTTTACAGGCACATTACGCCAATATAATTTCACCCATTTTCCACTATGGACACATAAACGGTATCTACTTAGGCCCTACTTTTTGACTGCATAGTGTAATTTACCGGTTTCCTACCATAAATACTGCAACATCAGCCACATCATTAGTGTACATCACTAGATTTTAATATGGACTATGTTACTGCCAGAGCCAGTCATTCGGTTTGGACCTGAATTCTCTACTAGCGAACCATGGCATCATTCAAACTCACTAACTCTTGACTCCGTGACGTTTGCTCGAAGTAATTGGCTAATGTTTTCGAGCTAAGAATATTACCATGGCGCCGAATCCCAATAATCACAGAAATCTAAGAATTGCTTTAAATGGGGCTCTATCAAATGCGCATACTCCAAATTTATTACAATACAATTGTCAGAAGAGGGACATACGAAGCTTGCTGGTTTGTACACATGGGTGAGGCCGGATAGTTATGCTGGACTGGAGTCCATCCATGAAACGAAGCACTGAGAACATATATTGTGTTTGATTCTGTATCAAATGGATAGCCAGTGTAAGGTACTGAGATGCAGAAACGTGTGCTCTGATCGTAGTATTCTAAAGATTATCTAAGCAGATGTGTTTTGATTTTTTTTAAAAAGAAGTTTGTGGAGAATATATCGAGACGAACCAGACATAGCTGAGTTACAATAGTCCAGTCTTGAAATTAATAATGAACATACAAGCGTTTTAATGGCATCAGCTGAAAGATATTTGCGAATGGATCTGATGCGTCTCAGCTCAAGATATGCAGCCTTGCATATGTTCATGACATGTTGATGCTATACGCCAGTAATGTCTAGAGTAACACCTAGGTTTCGTATTGACTGTGAATTTAGTGTTGGTCTTGCTGATATGTATTGTTTGAGCTAAAGGATGTGAATGAGAAAGTCTTTGGTTCGTGATCAGAATGGCCTTAGTTTTATCATCATTCATCTGTAGCTTGTTACATGTCATCCATGATTTCACATAAGAAATGTACCTCTCACTCCTTGTATGGTAGCATCAACTTCAGTTGGTTGACTAGACTTGTATATTTGGGTGTCATCAGCGTACGTACAATTGGCGCGACACTGAGTTATGATCTATGACACTTGAGAGCGGCTGAGTGTATAGAATAAAGTGAACAGGTCCAAGAACAGATCATGTGGAATACCACATCATAGGTCAACTGGGCTGTAGTTTATTCCATTTGCATATAAAATTTGTGTTCTGTTGACTAAGTAGGACTTGAACCACCGTAAGGCTGTATTCGGAATGCCAAATCCATGCTGGAGACGGTGAAGTAATATATAATGGTCTATTGTATCAAATGCTGAAGACAAATCAAGGAGGGTGAGGACTGTAATCTTTCCAGAAGAGTAGTTTCAGTACTTTTGGCAAGGGTGATAAGCAGACTGTATACTGATAAACGATTGTTTGGATTTAAATAAGATACAAATACAAGTTGGGTTAGAACAACTTTTTTTAAGACTTTTTTTTTTACATGAACGGTATAATCTGGGCGGTAGTTCTTTAAATCGTTATGTTGGTTTCTGCAGCAGATTCTTTATGATGGCAGTTGTGAAAAATTATGGGAATTCCCCTGATGAGAGAGATATTAATAACATCAGTTAGTGCAGGCAATACTGGGTCTAAGCACTCGAGCAGCAGTGATGTTGGAATTTAATCAAGTTCACAAGACTTTGATGTACTCTTCATCACGATTGTCTCTACTGGAGAGAAGGTAGTTGGAAGAGATGTACATTTGTTCCTTGATATTAGTTTTTTTAAAGTTATATCGAAGAGCTCTTTGCAGCTGGAACTCGACGTGATCTTATTACTGTAGTGGGATAATTTGGTTAAATGGACTATGTTTGTGACGTTCTTCTTAGCGGCTTCATAGATTTGTTTATGAATACTGAGTCTGGTGGAAAGCTAACGCATTTTTGCTTTTCGGCGGTCTCTTTTAGTAGTTCGAGGCTGGTCCCTAACACTGCTGTACCTCGGAGAACACTTTTGAATTGACGCAGGCAGTTATCGAGTTAATCTGCTGTAATAGGTAAGATTTGAGACTAACCTTGTGCCTTACAGAGACTTGTTCATGCTATGCAGATAAAGCTGTGTCTCCACTTGGGCGAGCCTCGTGGGGAGTAAAATAATGTTACCCCCTTGACTGGTATTATCTTGTCTCGGTCCAAACCCCAACATAGATTCTATATCTCTCTGTTCGTGTACTCAAGTTTCCGCCGCACTTCCCTAAGACATGTAACGAGAAATACTTATTATTTCCCAAAGCTAAAATTCTAGCTTTCCTAAGACTTTAGAATTAACTTCCTGAGCGACACCATTAAAACCGTTAATTTAGTTAGGATTAATCTCTCTCTCTCTCTCTCTCTCTCTCTCTCTCTCTCTCTCTCTCTCTCTCTCTCTCTCTCTCTCATTATATTGTGGTGCTAGACGGTTTCGTATTCTATGGCGAGAATTAAATTTTATGATTAAAAGTACGCAACGGTGATTGAAATTTCGATGTTGTCTATATATCAGGAATTGCAGTTTGCCTTTTGAATCAAATTATTTCGTAAATTTAACCTATAGAGCAAATGTTATTTTCAAAATGCTGGGAATCTCTGGTTCCCTCTGGAAAATGAATGTTTTAGATTTGAAATACTAGACAATTACTCACTTTTTCATTACTGTTCCGTTGCTGTTTTGAACACATCCAGACTCCCATTTTCATTTCTATCCAAAACCACGTTTTGATTGCTATATATCTCTTACGTTTAAAGTACTATTTTAAACTCACTTTTTGAATATTACCAAATACCCACGTTTGAGTATTATTCAACGCCCACATTCTTCAACAGCGCATTCTTTATATTCAATACGCCGTGTGTAGTGCCAAAAACCATGCTCCAACTATCCAACAATAGGGTAGGTGTCCTTACACAAGTTGTATTTACAAACACACAAAGCCATACTCATGCAACAATGGCTAGAAAGTATTTATCGACACACAATAAGAACAAATATAATGAGTGCTAGGGATAAGTGCTAGTTTAGTTGTGAATAAAGACAAAAACACAAAACCACATACATTTTGGCAATTGTTATAATATTATCTCGTATATATATATATATATATATATATATATATATATATATATATATATATATATATATATATATATATATATATATATATATATATATATATATATATATCGTAAAAATATAAAAAATGGGGTGGCAAGGGTCAGAGGATACTCTGACTACTAGGTTTTTGTATGTAAGGTTATTCCTTAGGCGAAGTGCCTGTCCTGCGGGTAGAATCTCTTTTTATGGGGTCTTTTCTTGGGACGTTTCTTTTTCTGAAGCTGTGACCTTATTTTGAAACCGTTGCTTTTTTTCTTATTATTCTCAGTAAGCCTGGGGGTGTTTGTTTTTCTTGTCGAGGACTTTATGGGGCACTGTGATCCACCATGTTTCCATATGGCGCAGTGTTAATTGTCGTAGAATACACACCTTATCACTATTGTTTAATCTACTGTGCATATTTGTCTAGGTGTCAATAAGCTATATTAGTTTTGTTTAGGAGAAAAGACTGTTTTTGTTATAATTTCTTTTAAACAAGTATCAATTGGACTATTGACAACTATAAAATAATAAAATAAGTTTATTACCAATAATGGGCTAAGAAGGGGAAAGCTGACAATTACATACAACAAAAAATGCAATGTATGACAGAACAACACACTACGTTACAAGTGTTATACATACATGTGACATGAAGATAAAAAAAAGTTCACCCATAGACACACCTGCACATACACACGTGAATGATTATATTATATTACACCTAGCGTTTAGCGACATTAGTCGATAATGCATTGGAATATAGGTAACAAGTCCGCACAAGTGGGTTAATTGGAAAGATTTTAAGCTAGATGACTTCTTTTTCTACTTTCCATTATTTAAGTAGTGCAAAATGAAATGTGTCAATTTTCTCGTGTACATAACCAACGAAACGCAGGCACTTGATTCTGGGAAACAAATATGTACACTCATCATACAACACGTTATATGTACACTCACCATAGAACACGTTATATGTACACTCACCATACAACACGTTATATGTACACTCACCATACAACACGTTATATGTACACTCACCATACAACACGTTATATGTACACTCACCATACAACACGTTATATGTACACTCACCATACAACACGTTATATGTACACTCACCATACAACAGGCTATATGTACACTCACCATAGAACACGTTATATGTACACTCACCATAGAACACGTTATATGTACACTCACCATAGAACACGTTATATGGGAGTGTATATACTAGTTTCCCCAGAATCAAGTGCCTGTACTACTAAACTACTTCTAGATTTAATCTGAAGATTTGTATGTATGTATGTATGTATGTATGTATGTATGTATGTATGTATGTATGTATGTATGTATGTATGTATGTATGTATGTATGTATGTATGTATGTATGTATGTATGTATGTATGCGTGTGTGTGTGTGTGTGTGTGTGTGTGTGCAATTCTGACGTCAAAGTTGGAAAGTGATGACTCGAAAAAAAAGATGTATGTATGTATGTATGTATGTATGTATGTATGTATGTATGTATGTATGTATGTATGTATGTATGTATGTATGTATGTATGTATGTATGTATGACTGACTGACTGACTGACTGACTGACTTTATTTCCTCTTCATTAGAGATTACATCAGATTAATAAAATTCAGGATAATACAAAATCATGAAATACAACACAAAAGAATATAAATGAAACAAATTGGAAACGTATACCAGTGTAATTATCAATGTAGTTCTTTCTACATGACATATATGTTTATGCACACACACACACACACACACACACACACACACACACACACACACGTATAAATGTACACACATACACATACATATGTATTTACACACCAAAACACATATTTACACATACATATATACACACATATACACACATTTATACATATATATATGAGGAACAGCATGAAATCCTTCTCAAAGGAATAAAGATAGCAAAAGGTGACACTCGTATATTATATGAGCCAGAGAGCATTATATCTCCGTGATCTGTAATACATCAAAATTGCGGAATTTGACAACAGCAGAATATTTGTTTTTTTTTTGTTTTTTTTTTTAAATTAATTTATTTATTTATCTAGATTAACTACTTATTATTGCTGTTATGTTATGACATGTTGGTTGAAAGTAGGGCATGCATTTTATTGTAAAATGAGGTTATGCTTTTTGCCGTTACCAACATGAGTTTATCCCATACATCATCGTCGATAGACGACAAGCAATCTACTCTGCTTCCAAGAAGTGTCTCCAATAGTATATCGTCTTCTTGATTAAATAAATTAACCCCGTCTCTCACCTCTAAAGTGTCAATCACCCTCTCAAAGAAGACGTTTCGTTCTTCAAGGAGCTTTTCACAACCTAAGATAAGATGTTTCGCTCTGTCGTCAGTCTCTTTTCCACAGAGTTTACATATCATAACTTTTCCAACAGGCATGATATATAGTTTCACTATTTCAGAGAGAGGCCATAACATAGATGGAAATTTACGTCCAAGAAACCATATACTGCTTGGTTTTAAGTCCATATGAATGTTTCTGAAGTGAATTAAATCGCTCCTTAGTTCAATATCTGTATTCCAGGTAGATTCTTCGATGTTTTGAATATTATCAATAATATTCCGATTCCAAACAAGTTTACCTTCAGTTTGTACTCTTACTGCATAGTCTAAGAGAACACTTCCCATACCATATTTCTTGAATATTTTGTCAATATCTGCTATAAACCCCGTCTGTCTAATTGGGTTGGTCAAGTACTGACATAAACGCAAAATGAAAATCTTTTTCCAGATAAGAGTCCAATCGCCCCTACACAGCCGGTTGAAAAAGCACAATTTCATCTTATCAATGTATGCTTCCATTGACCAGAGTCCTAAGGTACTACGCGTTGCCTCTATGGGCGAATATTTATCGAAAGCTTGCATACGTCGCAATGCATATCTCTGACATAGCTCAAGTTCTTCTATATTGGTGTTTGTCATATTCGACCATAATTCACATCCATATAGGACTGAAGGTAGAATGATTCTTTTCCAGATTTTCATACTTGTTAGAGGGTTCATTCCTCCGTCTCTGATACCAATAAAATAAAAAGAGTTTAATAAGTGTTTACCTTTATCGCATGCTTCTTTTATCGCATCGTTAGGTTTGAAGTTGTACGTTAGAGGTATGCCGGCATATTTCTTACTTTTGACTACTGGAATTGGCGATTTGTCGAATAGAAAAAAAGGGATATCATTTCTTCTTTTGTTTGTAAAGAGGATGCTGCAACTTTTATCTGCGTTATATTTCAATCTCCACCTTTTCGCATAATTAGAGATTGTATCGAGCAGATGCTGCATCGAATGATGCGAATTAGCCATTACAGTTGTGTCATCCGCTAATAAGACACACGGCAGGTGGAGATCGACAAGATTTAGGCCTCGCAAAGTGTAATCTAAATCAGTGATCAAATCGTCTATCATAACGAGAAAGAACCAAGCGGACAAGATACGACCCTGCCCTACACCCTGCTTAATATTGAAATATTTGGACAATTTGCCCGCAAATAAAACAGAACTAGTTACTCCCTTAAACGAGTCTTTCATGATGCGCCACGTCTTCCCTTTAATACCAAGTTTGTACAGCTTGTAAAATAACCCATTGTGCCAGACTGTATTGAATGCCTTAGCATTATCAAGAAATGTTGCATAGACAGGAGTATCTTTATCCATATAGTAGCATATAGATTCTTTGATACAAAACGCTGCAGTGATACTGCCACAATTATTCCTAAAACCTTGTTGCATTGGATTTGGAAAATTAATGTGCTTAGAAAATATAAGTAGTCTATTATATATAATTTGCTCTAGGATTTTCTGAAGCACTGGAACTATAGTTATATCACGGTAGTTATTCATATCTAATTTGCTTTTTCCCCCTCCTTTAAATATTGGTATTACTAAACCTTGTTTAAAATGGCATGGGTACTCCTCGGCCTCGTACACTTTTTTGAAGACAGTTTCAAGTAACTGTACATTGCTTTGAGTGTCCGCAAACAGTAAATGCTCGGCAACAATACCGTCGTGACCACATGCCTTATTTTTACTGAGAGAACTAATTGCACTACTGATTTCTTCTCTAGTGGGAATTTTGTCAAGAACTTCATCAAAGTGGGAATGGGTTTCTATACTCTGTTTTTTAACCTCTGCTAAGACCATCTGGTAATGATTCTTATCGTACAAATAGGTATTGTCAGGTAGTGACAAATTGGAAAAATGATTTGCCCATAAGTCTCTAATAGAGTCGTGGTCACGTACAATTTTTCCGTTAGATTCAATTTCGTATATGTAATCACGTTTATGTCTTTTATTCCGTATAAACTTATAGAAAGTAGAAATATCGAGCTCTGCAGCCTTTTCAAGCTCACTGAACTGTTCTCTGTCATACATTTCTTTTGCTCTCAGTAACTCTTTTCCAAAACATTTCTTCGCTTTCTTATAGTTCGCGTATGACTGAAATTCCCATCCTCTTGGCCTACCATCAGAGATCCATACCCTACGTTTCAGCCTCATTTCTGTATGAAACTTTTTTACGTTTAGTAATTTCCAATAAGGGTTAGCGTATGGGCAATACCTTTTTATGGGCAGAAACCTAGAAGCTGCGTCATGTAAAATCTTTACCTTGTCTTGAATAATACTATCAATATCGACATTTGTCACTAGTTCTGCCTTATGCAGTTGCGCTAAAAATTAATTGCGTGTTGCTTCCTTATACCTATTTATTTGTTCTGCCGATGCTTTCTTCCAATTTATGGAGGGAATTATATGCTTGTCAGCCATGATTATATTATATGCAAGAGGAATGACCAACTCTATTTTTACAGGATGATGATCTGAAATGTTCAAAGGATGGTCATCAATTATTTCGGCCTTAACCACTAAATCGAATTTGTCTTTTTGCAATAGTATATGGTCTATCAACGATTTGGATTTACCATCGATTGAGAAAAATGTAAAGTCAGGTCCTTCACAAATAGATTGACTATTAACGGATATTAAGTGCCTATCGGTCAGAAACTTTTCTAGAATAGCACCTCTAGCGTTTGTTGTTAGACAGTTCGTTTTGAAGCTAAGCAGTGAACTTAACTGGCCATTGAAATCACCCGCGAGTATGGGAATGCCTTCTTTACAGAACATATCAAACTGGTCCTTTAATTCTTCCATTGTTTCATAGTAACTTGCAATAGGAAAATTAGTTGATGGCAAAAGTGCTCCGAATACAAAATATTTCAATTTATCATTACATATCACTTCTATCCCTAAGACTCTATCACTGCCGACGCTCAACAAAGGATTAACGCAGAGTGACTTCCTATATAGGATTGCTATTCCCCCAAACCCTGTATGTCTTATCCTTTCTTCGAAATTCACTTTTAACCTATTGTCAGAGCGTGAGAAAGATTTAAACTGTGGATGTAAATTGTCCAGGAAGTTTAGTTGCTCCGGAAGAAGCCAGTGTTCAGTAAGCACTGCAATATCTACCTCATTTAGCAAAGAGTACAAATATGGTGCACCATACATGGCTCCTTTTACGTTCCATGTCATCAGACGAAATGTATGACTAGACATTTGTTGACTTCAAAAATAGATTTTCAACACAAGTAGTACAATGACTATAAAGTAGTTGACCATAATTTATGCATATATATGCGACTTACTACCCCTTTATATAGTTCCACCCGAACCTCTTGGCGTCCTTATCACCGTAATTCTCATACCATTCTCTTGCCCATACAAAATCTGGCCAAAAACCTTTCTCTAAAACCTTCTCAAAGTCTAAGTCATTTACCGTGACTAAAGCAGTAAAAGTGTCCTTTCCTCCTCTTACACGCCAGTGCTTTAAGATCTGAGAGTCAATTATTTCTATTCCTTTGTTTCTGGCGTGCTTTTTTATACAAGTTCTCATCTCCTCTCTCGTTCTGTCAACCGGTATCCTGGACATTAGAACTCGACGTTCATAAGAGTTCCTCACTCTTTTTTGAGGTCTGCAGTTTCTGTTAGTTGTGATGACATCGATTGTTTTGCTTCCTTTATCCAAGTCTTTTGATGAGGTGGCTGAATTTTTTTTTGAATGGTGATCTTCTTTCCCTGTTGATGTATCTTGCATTTTCCCGTACTGAGTATTTCTGATCATGATGATAACCACGTTCTCCATTATCTTCAATTACTGTCAATTCTTCAGTTGGGGTACTGGGTATTGTGGACGGAGTCAGAGCCACTCCTTCCCTTGAATCAGTGGATTTCAAGCGACCGCCTTTGTTCTTCGCCGTATATTCCGTTTGGTCTGATAAATACTTCCGTCGTTTTGTACGATCAAGATTTAGAGCAGTTCTCACATTCACCATATTTGCTGTTTGTGTTTCAGTTGAAGGTTTGACCATACGCACTATATCAGCTAGTGTTATTTGAGTCTGTGCATCGCATTTCGTGCTTACATTTTCTTTATCCTTATCACATACTCTATCTTCGAGCTGTTGATGTAAAAATAGTTGGTGACCTTTAATACTTTCCAACTGGTTATTCTTCTCCCTGAGTGATATTCTCAAGGCCAGATTGTCTTTAGATAACTTATTTTCTTCCTCTTTGCATCTTTTTAATTCCGATTGTAGTCTAGTAACGTCAACATCTCTAGTGTGCAATTCCTTACGTATCTTGTCAAGCTCAGTTTTCAATTCATTTCTGATGTCATCTTTCATTTGTTGAATACTGCTTTGTATAAAATGTTTTAGATCTATTATCTTGTATAAATTCTCTATTTTTACGGAACTGTCATTTTTATCATTTAAAAGAGATGATACTGAATTGCGTTCGGAGTTCTGCATTACCTGTTCTGGTTCTGATTCTGATCGCTGTGACCGTTTGTTAGATCCTTTTCTTTTAGATACTCGGCTCCCATATGTACTACTATCATGCATACCCGTGCGTGGTTTCTTTCTCGACGCGAGGCTTTTCACTTCAGATAAGTTGTTATCTCCTGCTAAGAAATGGTATAGAATAAATATATCCTCAGCTAATCTCTCCTCTAGAGGCGCACTATCACATCTTACTGTCCTCTCAACTATACAAGTCACAGGATAATTACTGTTTTCCAATTTAGCCAGGTCATGCAGTGATAGTCTGATATCTTTTAAATTCTGCTCATCCAATTCCAAACACATCTTCTTTTTGAAATCATCTCTGTCCAAAGTTCCAAATTTAGAATCGATTTGAAGGTATATATTTTTCTCAGTCTGAGTTGCTATCAAGTCTTCTTCTAAATCTGACTTTTCATCACCACTGTAACGCTCATCTATTTCTAGATCGTCATCCATGTCCGTAGTTCACATCATCTATAATATCCTACTGATAAAGCATTTTGGTACTTTTCTAATGAAAATCTCCCAAATTTTAACCCAAAAAACAAAATTATAACAAATCCTCCATGTTTCATATATCACTCAATCGCCTCTAATTGTTAGGAAATTAGTCAGAACTATATATTCAATGATGAGCATTCTGATTACTCAAACTTAAATTACAAAATTTACATACTGCAGATATCTGCAGTTTACAAAATTCATACAAACGACAGTTTGCGACTCAAATTTGTTACACAAACACAGTTATAACAAATCCTCCATGTTTGTTGATCATGACGTCATCATGACGTAAATACATACATACATACATACATACATACATACATACATACATACATACAAATCTTCAGATTAAATCTAGAAGTAGTTTAGTAGCACAGGCACTTGATTCTGGGGAAACTAGTATATACACTCCCATATAACGTGTTCTATGGTGAGTGTACATATAACGTGTTCTATGGTGAGTGTACATATAACGTGTTCTATGGTGAGTGTACATATAGCCTGTTGTATGGTGAGTGTACATATAACGTGTTGTATGGTGAGTGACGTTATATATACACTCACCATAGAACACGTTATATGTACACTCACCATACAACACGTTATATGTACACTCACCATACAACACGTTATATGTACACTCACCATACAACAGGCTATATGTACACTCACCATACAACACGTTATATGTACACTCAACATATAACACGTTATATGTACACTCACCATACAACACGTTATATGTACACTCACCATACAACAGGCTATATGTACACTCACCATAGAACACGTTATATGTACACTCACCATAGAACACGTTATATGTACACTCACCATAGAACACGTTATATGGGAGTGTATATACTAGTTTCCCCAGAATCAAGTGCCTGTGCTACTAAACTACTTCTAGATTTAATCTGAAGATTTGTATGTATGTATGTATGTATGTATGTATGTATGTATGTATGTATGTATGTATGTATGTATGTATGTATGTATGTATGTATGTATGCGTGTGTGTGTGTGTGTGTGTGTGTGTGTGTGTGTGTGTGTGTGTGTGTACAATTCTGACGTCACTGAGTACGGTCTATGGCTCGACTGGTGTGTAGCTAATGCCAGAGTGCCTCTTTTGATAAATTAGACCTGCATTATCCATAGTAGGTCTTTTCATCAGAATGTTTCTCTCGGCATGATAAGATGAGCCGGAAATACCTTTGAAAATATCACACTAGTACGAGATCGAACCACATACTTAACACAACACTGTGTACATACAGGTCGATCATTCTTTAAATAAACATTTGATCCTATTATCGCTTAGTTTTGATCACGTGTCTAACGTTGCTATGACTGTAACCCCCTCGCCACAACAATGGCCTTATTACATGTCCGATCTTGCCTTCGGTCTTAGTGCGCACAAAATATAACGCATCTGTTAGAACGAATTATTTTGGAAACAGTGCACAAAAAATATACAGTAAGTGCATGTATGCTTTATATATACATTTAAAAGCGATTTACTTGCTTGATCATCATTTATTACCTAAACCGAAAGGAAAGTTACCAAGGCGCATTAATATTGTTTTTGTGAAAGACACATTCCAATAATGGCGACCGCTGTAAAGGCATAATGGCGACCAATATTTTGGATTCACCACCTTGAAAACAATGCCTTGACACACAGCGAATACTAACAATTACATTTATCTTTTATAGATTCGATTGTTTCTGAGGTTGTGTATGTATGTAGGTATACCAGGTGATTTATATTTTAGTGTTACAGACGTGACGCAAAGGATAGAAAGGCTTAAACGTCAGGATTTTGGAAGGTTGGTTTGAAAGTTGCTGGGGATTCCTTCATTTATCAATTGTATAACAAACAGCTTAGTTACTTACATCAAATAGCCAAGATGAAACCTATCAAAAGAGAGAAGAGTATCGCCCATAGCCGTGGTGTGTGATAATTAAGCGAGATCTTGTTTTGTTCCGAACTGGGTGTCGGTGGAGTCCATCATTTATTGGTGGCCATTTTGCTTTCATTGCCATAGTCATTCTAGTCATTCATCATAAATCGTTTTAAGGAGCTACTCATAGATTCAGGTGAAAGACAACTATTATGGAGAAGTACGAAAAGATATGTCGGATCGGTGAAGGTTCATATGGTGTTGTCTTCAAGTGCAGGAACAGGGAGACTGGACAGCTTGTGGCCATCAAGAAATTTGTTGAATCTGAAGAAGATCCCTTAATCAAAAAGATTGCCATGCGCGAGATAAGAATGCTTAAGGTACGTATTACAGATTAGGTTATTGATGAGGCACAGTTTTATTTATATCAAAAGCTCATTTTCTTTTATGGATGCTTCTATAGAGAATTTATGTGTGGTAGTGATTTGTGTATCATGATATATGTGTTATTTTTTTCTTCTGTTTCATCGTGGCCATGACCTGTTTTAACCTTAAATATTTGCTTTTAATTTTTTCAGTATCATAATGGGCCCCATGCTTTTAATGTATACTGTCTTTTTACTTGGCTTGTTCATGATAATCTTCAGAATTAAGGAGATCTAAATCTAAGCAACCTTAAATATGATAAATTTCTTCAGAAGGCATTGTTAATGGTAGTCTTACGTAGAACTTAGAAGACATCTGTAATTATGTGTTGTGCCATCAAAGTAACCTAAAATATGATAAAATTCTTCAGATGGCATTGTGAATGGTAGGTGAATCTTATGTAGAACTTAGAAGATAAAAATAATTGTGTGTTGTGTTATCTAAGCAACATAAAATATAATAAAATTCTTCAGATGGCATTGTGAATCTTATGTTGAACTTAGAAGACATATGTACTTGTCCTTTTATGTGTGTGTTAATGGGGTTATTTCAGACTAGTTTAAAATTGTTTTTGACAGTCATATTTTAAGTGATGAAACAAATAAATGTGTTCAATGCTTAATGAGAAATAAAAGACATTTGAAATAAGAGATATAACACACACACACACACATACATACACATACCTGTCAACTTGTAAGGGAATCCCATAATTTGTATGGTTTTTCGGTGGATTTTGCAGTGTAAGGCCATACAGGCATTTTGTAAGGTTTTTTTAATATTTAAAAATAAAATAAAAAATGTCAGCGATTCTCGCCAAGATCAGCACTTGCAACATCAGATTTCCTCATCTAAAGGAAATTGTGCAGCGACTGCTCACTTTGCCACATAGCAATGCTGATTGTGAGAGGTCCTTCTCCATGATGAAAAAGATCCACACAGACTGTCGGAAATCCCGGAATACAGATACACTCATAGCATTTTTGCAATGCAAAATAAACACTGATTCATGTTGCATGGATTTTGAAACGCCAAATTCACTACTGGAAATGGCAAAAGGCGCAAGTGTAGCGTACAATTTAGCTCACTCCAGTGACTGAGATGTAACAAGGTATGCAAATATATGGCGTAGTCAGGTGTAAATAGTTATGTTTATATGTGATCTAGCAAATAATATAAGGTCTTTGGCGTAAGGTTTTTCTGGTCTTTGTAAGGGTTTTTTTTGTCAGGTGTACAGGTTTTTGTCTCGGGAGGTTGACAGGTATGCATACATAAGTGGTTTCAGAAAATTTACTTGTCCCACCTTTTCATGTGCTCAATTCTGAATTTGTTTCCACCAACAAATATACTAATATACTGATTGAATTTCCAATATGTGCCAGTTTGCATGTTTTGAATAATGACAAAACATCTTTCCTTCTAATTCAATAGTTCAGGCCATAACAATGAGCTAAAATTTTCTCTGTCATAGTTGACATTATTTGATGGAACAAATTCTGGCTTTTTGTCTCTTGGGGAAAATAGTTATGCATATTCAGTTTTAATCTTAGTTTATCCATCCACTTTTGACTTAAGTTTTTCTATTCTGTATTTTTCTTATTACTATCATTGTGAAAATAATTTAGCAAACTCATTTTATCTGTAGGGTAAATAACATCTTGACTGGCAACTACTTATAAAGTGATAACATACATTTTTGTCATTTTAATTGTGAACAGGGCTCATTAGCCTATCGACATTGACAAGCTGAATTAAAATCAGACTAAGCCTGTTGTGTGGATGTAAATTAATGAGTCAACACAAAAAAAAACAAAGTCACTTAAAACACTGCTTATTAATGATATGAGCTTTGCTTTTTTTTTATAAGTAATTTCATTGCTAAACCCAGTAATGCCATATAGCAGTAATGTGCACACATGGAACAATTAACAATGACACTTTGTAGGTTTGATACAGAGGAGAGGGGTAGAATCAAGCAGTTAGCACATACCATGGGAATTAATGTCCAGATTAAGGTAGATATTTGCCTAAAACAAACAAATGTTGACTTGTAAAACTTTTTCAAGTAATAAAAAGAATCACTTGTCTTGCAATTTGGAAAATTTGACTTGCCTAGCTTTGTAAATTAATAGTCTGGAATATTGGCAATTAATTTTTATATTAGTAAAATCTGAAATCTCAAAAGTCATGAGATATTATCTGAGATTGTTCCGTATTACAATTGATGCCAAAGATTTCTGTTCTTTCAACTTTAAAAGATTTATTCTCCTTCTCAAAATCGTTTACTAATTTGTTTCTTTGGAGTCTCTAAGTTGATCCTATAAGAAAGTTTCTGAGTTGGACACGAGATGTAATCCCACGTTTTATATTTATTAGTGTTTTTTTTATCATTCTGAGAAAGGTTTTAACATGAACATGTAAAGAAAACAAAGTGTGCTTAAATATTTATCTGAAAATATCTTGCCCAATGCAATAACAATCAAACAGTGCAAAAGGTCAAAATATTGACTCTATTGTTTCATTTCTTTGGTTGATCTCCTTTTCATCTCACTTCTGTGAAAGGACAAAAGATTTTATGGAAAGACTTGAAAGCCATTGTCACCTTTGAATACCTTTATTACTTTTAACACCATCATCAAACGTCCTGAATTTGGCCATAAACTCCTAAGATTACAAAAGGTTATCAATTAGCAGCTTGTGAAATATGTTTAGAGAAGTTCCAAATTTATAATGGTAATATTGACCACTTTAACCTTTTGCTTTTGCATATTTTCAGTCAGATGATTAAAATAGTATAGCTTGTATAATATAACTATATCTGTAACTCAATTCTCTCTGGTTCTTCTCAATATCTAATCTCATAATCTGATTACTCAATCAGATATAATTGCACCTATATAAGATTTCTGGTCCTTGGTAAACTGATTTGTGTAATTTGGGGATATAATACTCAGATATATTAAGAATGTTTGTTCTTAAAATGATAAGAATAATATTCTTTTATTTTGTAAAAAGTGGCTGGATAGATTTCAGCTGTAAATGGTGTTTGCAGTAGACTGTCTTTGAAACAGTATTTTTGCCCTGCCAAGTAGAATGGCTTGTGTTCATGGGCAACCATGCTGCAAATAAATGCTGATATTGGATCAAAAGTTAATCCAATTAATTCATAATTGATTCCCATTTTAGCATAAACATTGAAGATAATCTCAAAACAATCAAACATTGGTTCATTTATGCCCACCTAGGCATAGCATCAGGAACCAATTAACTCTGTTTATATTGATTTTGCATTGGTGCTGTGTTATTGGTTGATAGGAGTAAATACGAGTCTAGCAAGTGGTTTGTTGTGGACAGTGCATGTTCAATATGTCAAAGGCGAATCAAGAGGAATTCGGACCGATTCTCTGGCACAAATCAACATGTGTTGTAATTTCCATGCATCAGATATGGCTCAAATTTCAATTCTAAGTAACACATCACAATTATGGATATGTAAATGGAAAAAATACAATATTATAAATGAGGGGTGGGATGGATATTGCGCTGTTAAATGGTTGAATACTTTTTTTTATAGTTATGGTTACCTATACTCAACAGATGCCTTTTCACAACTACATGTATATATTACACTTCTTCCTTTGCTGACACTAATTGTTCTGCTCTCACTTCTCCCTATTTTGATGTAAAGGAGAAGTCACTTCTCCCTAAATTGAAATCTAGCTTTTCATCTGTTATGTTTACTTTTTCCTTAAACATTTAACAAATTTCTCCACAGCATGTTAGAAACAAAGTCATTCTTAGAAATTGTTCATGCTTCCCAGAGATTGTTGCAGAAAGTATGTCTGATTAAATATTCATTGATATATTGAATTTACTGCTATTATTTCATTTGCAATATTTATATGCCAACATTTATCACTTCTTATGAAAGTGCTACATGGACCAATAAACGCCATGGTGATCCATGCAGTTTTTATTATGAATTGTCAAAGATATGACCCAAATTCTAGCTCAAGCTTGTGCAACCAGTGGGGACAACCTGGTTGTATAATTATTTACATCAATGGGTGTGACTTTAAAAATAATTTATCCTTTTTGCACTCTGGAGGAAGTTGCACATGCTATTCTAGGTGGTATCATTTCACAGAAATACAGTATTAAGAGAAAATAAATTGTCTGAGGCACATTTACATACTGATGCCAAAATAGGGTCAAGTCAAAGCTTGATAATGTCTTTCCTGATTTAGTAAGACTACTGTAAAATGGCCAAAATAGGTAGAAATATGTTTAGAGAAGTTCCAAATTTATAATGGTAATATTGACCACTTTAACCTTTTGCTTTTGCATATTTTCAGTCAGATGATTAAAATAGTATAGCTTGTATAATATAACTAGATCTGTAACTCAGTTCTCTCTGGTTCTTCTCAATATCTACTCCAGAAACTTGAAACAAAAAGTTCAAAACACAGCTGCTAGGATCATCCTTAGATTTCCATAGATTCTTTAATTTTGAGTCCAGCTAGATGGAATCAAGAAAGAGAACATATTCTCTTCATTACAATTATTTATGGCATTGGATTCTTCACTTTCATTGTTTCCTCAAAGGGTGCAAAATTCAAAGTAAAAATTCCAATTGGTGCAACACTGTTTGTCCAGCTATTACAAAATAAACATTTCTTGCCAGGACTGGGGGGAGGGGCTTTGTTGCACAGATGAGGCTAAAAGGAAACATTTTTTTTTGCAGTATTTATTTATTTCATTAGCTTCCAGGACACAGATAGACACTGAAAGAAGTAACAATTACCATATTCCATTCCCATTTTTGTCATTTCATTTTTAATCAACAATTACCATATTCCATTCCCTTTTTTGTCATTTCATTTTTAAGCAACAATTACCATATTCCACTCCCTTTTTTTGTCATTTCATTTTTAAATTACCATTACCATATTCCATTGTTTTTTTTTTGTCATTTCATTTTTAAATTACAATTACCATATTCCATTTCTTTTTTTTGTCATTTCATTTTTAAATTACAATTACCATATTCCATTTCTTTTTTTTTTTGTCATTTCATTTTTAAGCAACAATTACAATATTCCATTCTGTTTTTTTTGTCATTTCGTTTTTAAGCAACAATTACAATATTCCATTCTGTTGTGTTTTTTGTCGTTTCATTTTTAAGCAACACAGCACAGGACATTCACTTTTCCATAAACAAAACATTTAACAAATAACTCCAGAGCAGGTTTAGAATTAAAATCAAAAGCTGAATTGGGTTGCCATTCATTTTTCTTTCCAGTCAGATATAAACACTGTAGATAAAGATGAAAAGTGAATTTCATACAAAATAACTTGTTTACTGAGAATCTGTTCTTAGAATTGTCATGGATCAAAAAATAACAAGAATGGATACTTTTAGGTGGATTTCTGTGTCCCTGAGAACTCTGGCAAAAGTAATATTTATTTTAATATATATTTGTAGGAAGTGGATAAAATAATTAATTTTTTTGGCAATGATCCTTTTTACGTCTACTGAGTAATAATTCACTTCCAACTGGACAATATGAACTCAATTTTTCATTAGTTATAGAGTAATGTGTGAATTTTTGGGCAGGAATCCACTAGATAACAGTTTAACCTTTGGCATTATGATCATCTCTGATTGGCATAAAAATTAATTATTGACCTTGCAAATTTCCATGATCTTCTCAGCTAGAACATTAACTGGATGTATCCCTGCACAAATAGTTGCTTCCATTAGTCTGAAAATGCGGAGGGGTGAGTAAGACCTGTTTTACGTGTAAATTCATGAGCAGTGTTCGCTTTAAAAATGATTTTTCTATCTTTACTTCATTGACCTGGCCATCCCATCAACTTGATTGAAGTTATTGACAACATTTTCCATGATGCACTTGTGATCACAAGTGACTCTGAATACTGCATATCCATTGGTAACTAAAGTCCAAAGCGTTTTATTTACACACTAATTACTGCCAAACTGATTTGATACCAATGTAATAAATTAACCTTAAGCAGAAATTTGATCATCATTGACTTTTTTATTTTTATAAATTGCTTTCAGCTGGCTCAGAATATTTTGTCCTTAATAGCTTTGAACCAAAACCAATGCTATTTATTTTGGAGAAAGGCAGTGGCTGTAAAAATATTGTACAATGTTGATTTGCTTAAGACTTGCAAATATTGTATCTTACAGAATGTTGATGCTGCCATCATCATTTATTAGTCTAGGAGACTAGTGTAGATTGCAAATATTGTATCTTACAGGATTTTGATGCTGCCATCATCATTTATTAGTCTAGGAGACTAGTGTAGATTGCAAATATTGTATCTTACAGGATGTTGATGCTGCCATCATCATTTATTAGTCTAGGAGACTAGTGTAGATTGCAAATATTGTACCTTACAGGATGTTGATGCTGCCATCATCATTTGTTAGTCTTGGAGAATAGTGTAGATTGCAAAATTGCTACTAGTCCCATTTTATAATTTTTTTGTAGCCCCCTAAAAGTGATGATGCACCTCTCCCATGATAACTTTTGCACAGCTGGGTCCAAAAGTATGGACTGCTAGTAAGGGCTCCATTTACCAAGGGACCTAACAAGAATGAGATGGGGATGTCAATTCGCTGGACATCAAGAAAGTGTAGTGGGGGTTGGGAACTGGGCTGTTTTGTGACTGAATATTCATTTTATAATTGTGTTCACTTACGAATCACCTGTTCACAATTTCCATTGTAATTTCCCGTCAGCACATTTCCTGTATAAATGTCCTGTGTGTTTCCTAACAAACAGTGTTTTCCCCATACCTTATGAGTTCACATGAGTGTATCTATATTGACCATTCAGTCCACGCAAGCTGAATTTTTGCATCATGAGGAAGACATTATTGAGATAAAGAAATATCGTGTGAATTGGTGTGCAAACATTTCTTATCTCGCCTCTACTTGAAACCCCAGTTACAGTGTAAGTCTAAGGTGTAAATATCAGAAAGCTGAAAGTGCGGAAGTTTTGTGCCAAAGTGACAGTTAAACATATCTTCATCTGTTTGCATAAAAGCTATCTCAATAGAAACAGTTTCTTTAAGAGATACAAGTTGTATGTAAATAAAAGCTATCTCAATAGAAACAGTTTCTTTAAGAGATACAAGTTGCGTCCTGTTTTCATTAGGTCATGTGCCATTCAGTATGCAAAATATGTCTAAAGGCAAGTGAAGTTTTGTTTCATGGGTCACAATTACTAGCCATATAAGGCTTCTTTTTCTATTCATTACAGACTTTTAATCCGACAGTGTCTTTGATCTGAAAGAGTTGAGCATCCTTTTAATCCATGTTGGTGCATATTTTAAGTTTGTGATAATTTCATTTGAATGGATTAAAGTGAGCAGGCTACAGTAGTCTTGTGTGGAACATAAATTTGGCAGAGAACAACATATACCCATTTTGTAAGGTTTTCTTGTACAGTGGACATAACACAATCTTGATAATATAATAATAACAAATATTGTAATAATTATTAAATGCATGATACTTGTTCAGACAGTGGACATAACACAGTCTTGATAATATAATAATAACAAATATTGTAATAATTATTAAATGCATGATACTTGTTCAGACAGTGGACAGAAAACAATCTTGATAATATAATAATAATAAATATTGTAATAATTATTAAATGCATGATACTTGTTCAGACAGTGGACAGAAAACAATCTTGATAATATAATAATAATAAATATAGTACTATGTATTTATAACTATTAAATGCATGGTACTTGTTCGGAAACCAATTTTAAGAGGTGAACTGAACATATATACAGTGGTCACCTGGGTGGAATGGCCAGTTTTACCCTTTCCCCAAAACACAATGTCTCATAAGTAATTTGTATTTGACATTCATGAGCTTATATTTGGAATTGTTCGTAAATTGTGGAGCACAATTGTGTTTAAGATTTCTTATCACATTTTTAATAATGAAAAACGCCTGCATAGTATTTTGTAAGAGACAGACATGCTGACAGTATTGACTGACAATCATTCTGATTTTTTACAAGTGTTTACCTTTCTAACTATATATGACTGTGTATATTTGGTATTTTAATACAGAACAAATATAAATTTGTACTTAAATATTTCTAACATGCAACATATTTTATTTGTTAACTCTAACAATTTTAATGCCAAAAATATTCTTGTAGAACTATACAGATTTTCTGCTAATCGGATAGTGGAGATGAATATCATAATTGGTGACTAGACTTATATTCTGAAGATATGTGTCTACATAACATGAAAGTTCGTTATTTCATTCTTTTTGTATTCTTTTCAAATTGGCAACAAGGCTTTCTGCATGAAATATTTGGGCACATTTTGAAGATTGGAACTGCCCATGGTAGTACAATGGTTTGTTTATAGCACTCACATATCATCATTCCAATTAATAACAAGAAATATGTATGATTTCTCTTATAGCAATTGAAACATCAGAACTTGGTAAACCTCATTGAAGTGTTCAGGAGGAAGAAGCGCCTTCATTTGGTGTTTGAATATGTCGATCACACAGTGCTAAATGAATTGGACAGACATCCAAGGGGGTATGTATAGCTCAACTAAAATTATCATTTGGTTTTGAAGATTCAAAATCAATGGACAAATATTGGTTAGAATTTAATCCAAATTTTTTTGCAGTTCACTGTCTTTTAAGCAGATAATGAATTATTATATAATTCTCTCATTCAGCGTTAAATGATCTTGCAATATTTGAATCAGCAGTATAAGGTTCTTGTAATGTTAGTACAAGCCTGATAGAAGTTGATTAGGATAAACATAAAATATGTGTGTTTCTGGTCAGCTGACCATTCCCATTTCCCATTGTAGACTCTAGCACTTTTTCCCCAATGGTAAAAAAAATCACAAAAATAATATTATATATACCGTATATACTCGCGTATAAGCCGATAAATTTAGGACAAAAATAAGGCCTGGAAGAAGGGGGGTCGGCTTATCTGCGGGTCAAGTTCCAAACCTGAAATTTATAATGCTTTTTCCCTCGATTTCCAATATTTATTGTTTCCGTCGATCGCCGAATATGAGATCACATGCCTAATGATGACACATTTCTGATAAGATTTGTCCTGACGTGAAGTAAAACAAATATTTTTTTTCTAACATAAGTGGTAGGATAATGAATGAAAAACATGTTTTTAACGTACTTTACGTCTATTTGACAGATGTCCATCCACCAGAAAATACAGCCATACGTGTTATTTGAACCACGCAAATACGTGTAATTTCCAAAAGAACCGCCATATTAGTAATCTCTATTCAAGTATTTAACCCTCAGCCAAGCAGTAATCATTAAACTCTACGGTTTTGTAGAAATGCACGCTAGTTTATTTCAGTGTAAATATGAAAAGAATCTACGTGAAAAAAAATAAAAGAATTACGATACTGAAGGTATACAGCCATACGTGTTATTTGAACTACGGAAATACGTGTACCGGTATTTTCCATAAGAACCGCCATATTAATAATCTCTGGTCAAGTATTTATCCCTCAGCTAATCAGTAATAATTAAACTGTACGGTTTCGTAGAAATGCACGCTAGCCTATTTCAGTGTAAATATGAAAAGAATCTACGTAAAAAGAAATAAAAGAATTACGATACTGAAGGTATATACGACAAACATTTTGATCGAGAGTAGAAATACATGTATGACAGTCTTCGAGAAACAATAGCGAGAGGCTCCATAGGGTTTTGTTGCGCGCACGCTTAGGAACGGTAAATAACAGTGCAATATACGAGTCAGCGTGAATAATTGTAAAACAATATAATTTGTTCAATTTCTTTGACAGGTGTTTTAGAAGTAAACGGCAGCCACAGTTTATATACAGCTATTATTTAGTTGTTTGTAAAGCAAAGTGGTTTGTTAGCGGAAGATTGTTGTACAATAGCTACCATATGCTTAATCTGCGGTAAATGCCTCGGGGATAATAGGTTTGTTTTGTTGCACAATGCCAATGACTTAACTAATAGATGCCAACTCTCAGATGTATTGTTTAATGAGATATGGTAGTGGACATGGTTTCTGCTCAAAGTTATAAACTGTCACAATACTTGCATAATGTCCACGCTGAAACCAATCATAGTTTGATCGATTGAATCACACTACCCGTAGTTTAAAAAACACAATACAAATAACAATGATAAATAATTATCAAATACAAATTGAAAACCAACCACACATAGAAATAATTACAGGATAAGGTATATAAATAGTATACTACTACTGAAAGAAATTATTTCAGTTTAATCTCTGTAGAAGTTTATGTTCAATTCAATCGGATAAAATGAATAGTGTTGGAAGTAAAAGAAAGCAGTCTGCTTATGATGCTGCATTCAAACTTAAAGTTATTGAATATGCAGAAGCAAATAACAACTGTGCTGCAGCATGCGAATTTGTTGTGAACGAGAAGCAAGTACGGGGGGGGGGGGGGACGACGTATATGATGAAAGCACGCCCGTAACAGAAGCCGAGTTTCGTGAACTATTTGGCGAGTCTGATACAGAGCCCGATTTTGAAGGATTCTAAACGTGATCGAACTTTTATAATTCATGATTTTAGAATGAGGATTAATTAAATTTCCATTAAGACTTAACACTTCAGAATTGTTTTTATTTGAACATATAAACTAGATCTCTTTCTTTTATTTTATTTAATAATGTGATTTACCTAAATAAACGTATTCAGAACTCACTTTGTGCATCTTGTGATGTACCGTTTGTATAAAAATTATGAGTCGGCTTATACGCGGGTCATGCACTTTATACCACTTTTACCAATTCAGTTTGGGGGGGGGTCGGCTTATACGCGAACGGGCTTATACGCGAGTATATACGGTATATATATATATATATATATATATATATATATATATAGATATATATACCGTATTTTCGCATATATAAGACACGTCTTATACAAAGTTTTACGTACCCCGCACCCAGGGTGTGTCTTATATTAGTGGGCGTCTTATCTAAGTATTTTTTAACACGAACAAACGGTACAGTGTGTGATATTGAAGGACGATTATTGTGGTCGATATTCACGTTTCACGATTTTCATTCCTAGTTGTAAAAACAATTGGGTAAGTGTTCAGTAATTACCACGTGTACCAATCCAATGTAGGCCACTTCAAATTTAAAATCCTTTTGTTTCAATGTTTTGTATACCGTAATTATTGCAGATCTAGCTTTAGTCGGAGTAAACGTTTTAAATTTATATAATATAGTATGTTTAAATAGTTTTGTTTATTGTCATTAATTATCACAGCAAAAACTACGGCGACTATATTACCTATACATCCGGTTGGGTTCAAAGATACTTAAATTTTTAGTATCTTCGGTGGGTGTGTTCGAAAACAAGACAAGACTAAATAGTTCGAAAAAAAGACAAGAATTTGTTCAATATTGGACTTAAATATGAAAATCAATTGTACCATATATTTAAATTTTTTATTAAACACAATATAATAAACTGTTACTAAATAGTGTTTGACTTGATCAAAATTCAATGTACCGTATTGTTCTATTCATCTTCATTTTCATTGTCATCAGTTTCGGCTTCAAATCCACTGAAACTTGAATCAAATTCACTGTCGTCGTAGCGGAATAACTCCATAACTGATGCTAATCGATCCTCATTGGCGTCAGTGGTATCGGTTCTAGAATCTAGATACCAGGTACTAAACCCATCTGCTATTGGCCTTTGATCTCAACTAAAAATGGTAATGAAGCCTTGTTTACATCTGACGGGTGATGGAACATTGGACAAATTTTCATTTATGATAAAGGAAAGGAAACCACTGGATATAAATTGTTCAGTGCGGCAGATGGCTAGGCCGCATGAGTCTTATGTAATTTTTTTTTAAACAAATCGGCAAAACCCGTGTCTTATATATGGGTGCGTCTTATGTTAAATATTTTTTACACAACTTGTCAAAACCCGCATCTTATATACAGGTGCGTCTTATAATTGGGTGCGTCTTATCTGCGCGAAAATACGGTACATATAATGCTCACAAAAAAGACCTGCCTTCCAAATTTTAAAACCAGTGGAATATGAAACACACATTTTTTTTTTATGCCTTACATATAACACTTAATAATTTTATGAATTTATCAATTTGAAGGCTCTTTTATAATTATGATATGATCCATTTGTTGTTGTACAGAAAGATCAGTTAAAGTATGGCTTGATGTTCTTAAATGAGCTGATATCACTATTTCTGACAGTGTGTGATACATTCAATATTTAGAAGTATTTGGAAAGCTTGTTGACTGGATGTATTTCCACAGAATTGGAAGAATATCAATATGGTAAATCCATTTTCATGAAATGTTTGATACATTCTCCGAGTTTTTGCTATTTCAAAGATGGATTAGAGTTCCCTATTTCATTTCAATACAATAACTTGAGTTGTACACCATATGCCATTGACAGACTTTGTTATGTACCTTGCAAATGGTGGCTAAGAAACTGGTTCATTTTGGACTTCAAGTGTCAACAGTTCATGACATGGGGACTGAAAGAAAATATACTGTTTCCTCACAATACCATGTCTAATTGCTCATAAGTTGAGTTAAACTGCAAACAGCGAAGATCCTGTAGAACAGTGCACCTGCAGATCAGGGTCAGTTCTTTTTGTTTTACATATTATTAATCCT
Source organism: Unio pictorum (assembly GCA_030141615.1). NCBI lineage: Eukaryota > Metazoa > Mollusca > Bivalvia > Unionida > Unionidae > Unio > Unio pictorum. The sequence goes on along the minus strand of JARLTB010000031.1, from coordinate 572,091 downwards.
AATGAACTGTACAGACTCAGCCTATTATGAGATGACAGATCTAGATATGTGATGTTGTACTCAACTTGTAATTGAGAATGTACAGTAATTTGCATAAATAATACTATTAGCAGATTTGGTTAATGGCTTACATTTGAAGTATTAAAAAGATATGCATGTTGGTTTTGAGGTTAGAAGGTTATGGTCATGGTGACCCCTAAGAAAAGAAATGGTTTTTATCCTTTTCTTTATCACCATCATTGATCAAACTTTGTGGATGAGTTGTATTGGAGACGTGAAAGATACATATTAATTTTCAAATTAGAATACTAAAGTTTCGGGCAGCAAGAACTGAAAGAAGGATAAATAATTTCCACAAAATTCAAGATAAGTTTGAAATACCTTAAATAAACTTTGTTGATAACTTACATTTGAGAAGACATTTATTGGTTATGGAGTAAAGGGTCAAATGTGAAGGCCAGATATTTTTAAGAAGGAAAACAGTTTTGAAAATATAAGTCATGCCATATGCATGAACCATGGCTAAACTTTGTGGATGTAATGTATTTAAAGTCTCCAAGACTGAGGAGAAAATTGTCTCTCCTAAATAACCAGACCCGATTTTGTGGAGATCTTGTATTTACGTCAAGGAAGACTTATTGTTCTCAGATTGAAAACAAGTAATCAACCTGTGATAGAGCTTACATAAAAGATACTAATACCATTATATCACATGGCATGCATATCATTTTCCAATTTCAGTGCACTGTTCATTTTAACATTGTTACTTTGGGTTCACTGAAATAGGTCATGGAATATATTCTTTACTTAATTTGATCCTGAGTTTTGAAATAAGGAACACAACAAGAGTTAGGAGTTTGTAAGAAGTTAATTTTCTTTTTGCAGAGTACCTGAGCCAATGACGAAAAGAATTGTCTACCAGATGTTATTATCAGTCAATTTTTGTCATCAACATAATGTAAGATTTTAATGCTATTGACATGCACTATTTAGTTGCGAAAGCATTTGAATTAATTCAAATTAATCTTTCTCATACACTGTTGAGAAGTCATATTGGCCTATATTTAAGTCTTTATTAAGAAATGTATGTATGGTCAGACATGGAATTATCTTGATTATTCTTTCCATTTGGAGGATATATAAATGGAAATTTTTTTAACATGCAAGAAGCAGTAGAGCAATCTAAATAATTCTAATTGTGTATGTCATCCTCTAGTTTGGGATGACATGTGCTGATGAAATGATTGACAGCTGACCTTGACATTTTCAAGGGTTTTCCTTGTTAAGTTTTGTCCGACATACATACATTCCTTACAGCATTTTTATTTCTTTATTTGTACTCTAAGTAACATAAATTGAAACCAGAGTTTCCACCACCATTTTTCAGCGTTCCAGAGCCTATGACGAAAAGATTGATATACCAGACAGTCGCAGCTGTCAATTTTTGTCATCAGCATAATGTAAGCGTTTTAGTAAAAGTACTTCTATGGGTGCTTTTGTTCTGCTCTACTTGTTTCTGTCGCAAAGTATACCCAGATTTAAATATTTGTGAAAGAGACAGAAATTGAAAGTTTTTCTTAAAAATCCTTATATCATAGTTTATTACCCGTAAGTTGTTTGTACTAGGTTTGGCTATAGAAGCTTTCTCAGGAGTTTGGCTTTGATACATGTAAATAGAAAGATTTTCGCTAAGATGAGCTTTTGTCTCGTGTTACTCATGTTTGTTTTGTGTATTTGTTTGCAATTTTAGCATTTGTCTTGTTGTTGCTTTTGTGTTTGTTATATTAGCAGTTGCTTTTACTTCACAGACAACAGACAAACATAAAATGCAGACCTCTAGTGTTGGATTATGTAGCAAGGTAAAGATAGAAAAATCTCTTGCGGGGATGTCCACTGTGCAATTTTTGAAATTTGATCCTGTATTCCAGTACTCAAAGAACATTAGTTTTCAGACTTGCTGCCAGGCCTGTAGTGTTAAAAAGACTGCTTGCAGGCTTGGAAATTGATGAAATTGTTGACAAAAATATTACATGTCAAATTGATGAAAGAGTTTATTTTTAGCGCTGGCTTGCCAAGAGCACATTTCACTTGCCCCAAAAGTAGTCATTCCCATTTTTTTACCCAGTACTTGGGGAGTTGTGTACTGATTAATTTCTTTGTCAGTCCGTCTGCGTGAATATTGACAAATTCTCTGCATAATGTCTAAATGAATTTAAAAAAATAAAGTCAGAGGATTATGGTTTGTATTATTGTTTCCACAATGAATAGTTGAAGCTTTTCTTAGCAATAGACTTAAGTTTTTATGATGTCACTATGTTGGACCCTTAAAAATTAAAGAATTAAATAAGATAAAGGGCCTAGCTATTTGTCATTTGAATCAGTGGACATAACCGCTCCAGAGTCCAGTGGCCTAGTGGTTAGAGAGTCTGCCGCGGAAGCAAAAGGTTGTGGGTTTGATGCCCGGCTGAGTCATACCAAAGACTTAACAGAAATGGTACTAACAGCTGCCTCGCTTGGCGTTCAGCATTATGAGGTTAGTGTTAGGACTGGTCGGCGTGGTGTCAGGATAATTTGACTGGGTGTGATATCATGCTACATATCTTCTGCATGATGCCCCATTACTTGACATTACTATAAACTGCCTCACTGCAGACATCAATTGTTAAAGCTATGTTAAAAATCCTAATCAAACAAAGAAAACAAAAAATCAGTGGACATAACTTGTATGAACCGATTGGACTAAAATAAAGATCACTGTTGTTTTTTTAATTGTAAATCATGGTCATGGGATGCTTAGTTAGTCATGTATTCTCTTATTAGCTGAAATGTCATGCAGGAACTGGTACACATCCATTGAACCATTGGTGTATTACAAACAGTAAGTATTAGCAAGATATGAAGTGCCATAGGAGTTCATTAATATTAACTAAGGACAACTGAGCCATGGTTATAGGTAACTAGTGAAATAAGAGAAACAAAAATAATATTGTTCTCCTTTTTCAAGGTCATATACTTGTATTGTAAACATAAATACTGGTATGGCTTTGTACACAAGTGTGTAAACCATATTCCTGTGAGTGAAGAACTTGTGAATAGGGGCCCCAAAAGCCGCTCAGTGTTGGTCAGGTTACCATTGTCTTTCCAGAAGTTTAAGATGGAAGTGTTTTATCTTTCAAAGCTTTGTGAGGCAAATTAGATCCCCAAGAAAGATGTTTTTTTTTTCTTTTTATAAATCTGATGGCAACTTATTTAGAAGACGGGATGGATCTGGTAGAGAATCAGATGGGGACCCATGCAATTTTTGAGTACTGATATACAGGATTCTCATTTCATACAGAATGTTGTCCCTGGGATTTCATTTTCCAAATGTAGCAGATAAAGATTGTGGGCATAGCATTTTGTCAAAATTGCCATTCACCCTGTCTTTTCACACTTGTACTCTGCACCAAGATATAGCATGCTAGTATAAAAATGCTTTAGTTGTATTTTTCCCTCAATTGTATTCTGTCTTAACAAAAAAATATGTTATTAAATTTTAAAGCAATTTGTAAATCTTGCAGACTTAAAAATATTTTTTGTTTCATTTGTATTGGCTCTCTATACATTGTTCCAAGCTAGATGACTTGCCGAAAGACTGTTTATCATTATCAGGTCTAGAAAGCTGCACAGAATGATGATCTACCATAAGGCATCACTTTAAATTTGTGGGAGATCAGTATTTGTGGGATAGATAGACCACACATTTAAATTCACAAGAAAAAAAATGATCCAAATTAATATTCACAGCACACCTCTCCCTTCACTGCTGTATATGATGTCATAAAAAATTTCTCATTTGTTCAAAATACCAACTGTATTTACTGTGTTGAGAAATATTTATCTTTATTCTTTCATGAAAGATTAGAAACAGTAGAAATTGATTGCAATTAAACTCAAATGCACAATTTCATGACCTTAAAAGTCTTTTATAATGAAACTGACACTAAAGTAATAAAGGCTGAATTATGGCATGTCCTTAATTCTCAAAGCACATATTAATTTGGGTAATAATTATTAATACTCATTCAAACTTTATCCAATCCATTAAGATTTGAAAATATGGGAAGTAAGATAGCAGTAATGCAACAGAGGTAAAGAAAATTAAATATCAATCACAATTTCTGAAAAAAAGTTAGTCAATTTTTATATATGATGTTGTTGTTGTAGGGTTTAACGCCACTTTTAAGCACATAATAGGCTATACATGGCGGCCAGTATTATTGGTGGAGGAAGATCACGGAAAGAACCACCGACCCACGAGAAGCTACTGGCAAGCTTTCTCACATAACTACATTAGCTGAATCTTCGCAGACAGAGGTGAGATGGCAGTGATCCGTAATGGAGAGCGCTTTAGACCACTCAGCCACTCGGGGCCCCTATTTATATATGATAAACTAAAACGTAATGTATGGATCCTGGATGCAATGTTATGTTATTATCTACTATTAGATACAGTTACTAACTGAAAATATATATTATTGCTGCCCCATAGCTACATGGTGCTTGTCCATAAATATTTACATACACATTCAATCCAAGGTCTAGTCTGTTCTAATTGAAAATCGTCTTACTCATATATCCAGTAATGGCCTCCATTTTGAAAATCTAGTTATCACTGCTCTTCCTGAATAGATGGTTATACCAGCTTTGGTGTATTCTCTGACAGACTTGTTATAATGTCTAGTTATCACTACTCTTCCTGAATAGATGGTTATACCAGCTTTGGTGTATTCTCTGACAGACTTGTTATAATATCTAGTTATCACTGCTCTTCCTGAATACATGTTATACCAGCTTTGGTGTATTCACTAACACACTTGTTATGATGTCAAGTAATCACTGCTATTCCTGAATACATGGTTATACCAACATGGTGTATTCACAGACAGACTGTTTATGATTATGATGTCTAGTTCATCCTAAAATGGAACTGATCTGACTTCAAGTTTGGCCACTATGGCAGCCATCTTGAAGTATCGTTATCACTACTGCCTCTAACAGAAAGTCATCAGCATCAAGAAGACTTCTTGTGATGCCAAGTTGGTCCTAAATGAAAATGGTTTCATTCAGCTTTCTATATGCCCAACACATTGTCCATGTTGAAAATCTTGTTGCTGTACCACTGAGTGGGTTCTCAAGTCAACATAAAGGTATCAGTCTGTCAGAGACCTTTTGTAAGATCTGCTTGGTAATAGATGAAAATGATGTCATGACATCTGATTTGACCAACACATTGCCCTTCTTATTTTGTTATTGCTATTGGACCTGAATGGATGGTCATATGATCATAGTTTGTTGGTAAAAGGCTTTTTGTGAAGTTTAATTAGACCAAAATGAAAATAGTGCTGATATGACATCCATTATGGCCACCACTGCAGCCATTTTGAAAATTTTTATTAGCTACTCTTACCAGATTAAAAGTTGTATCAAAATTGGGTTTTCACTTGAAAATGTTATTGCTACTCCTCTTACACGGAAAGTCAAATTGATACGGGGTTTACTTACATGGAAAGTCATATTGATATGGGGTTAACTTACATGGAAAGTCATAATGATACAGGGTTTCCTCTTTCATGCAAAGTCATATTGATACGGGGTTTACTTTCATGGAAAGTCATATTGATACGGGTTTTTCTCTTTCACGGAATGTCATATTGATATGGGGTTTCTTATTACATGGAATGTCATATTGATATGGGGTTTCTTATTACATGGAAATTCATATTGATATGGGGTTTCTTCTTACATGGAAATTCATATTGATATGGGGTTTCTTATTACATGGAATGTCATATTGATATAGGGTTTCTTATTACATGGAATGTCATATTGATATGGGGTTTCTTCTTACATGGAAATTCATATTGATATGGGGTTTCTTGTTACATGGAAATTCATATTGATATGGGGTTTCTTCTTACATGGAAATTCATATTGATATGGGGTTTCTTGTTACATGGAATGTCATATTGATATGGGGTTTCTTATTACATGGAATGTCATATTGATAAGGGGTTTACTTACATGGAAATTCATATTGATATGGGGTTTACTTACATGGAAATTCATATTGATATGGGGTTTACTTACATGGAAATTCATATTGATATGGGGTTTACTTACATGGAAATTCATATTGATATGGGGTTTACTTACATGGAAATTCATATTGATATGGGGTTTACTTACATGGAAATTCATATTGATATGGGGTTTCTTGTTACATGGAATGTCATATTGATATGGGGTTTCTTATTACATGGAATGTCATATTGATATGGGGTTTACTTACATGGAAATTCATATTGATATGGGGTTTACTTACATGGAAATTCATATTGATATGGGGTTTACTTACATGGAAATTCATATTGATATGGGGTTTACTTACATGGAATGTCATATTGATACAGGGTTTCCTCTTACATGGAATGTCATCTTGATATGGGGTTTTCACCAGAAGACTAATTTTCATATCCTATTGGCCTTAAATGAAAGTTTTGCTGATCTGACATCTAATATAGCTACCATAAAGAATGTATTGAAAATTCTGTCATTAATTTTTCTGAATGGATTGTTATATGAACATGAGGTTTTGACCAAAAGTATTTTGTTTTTGATGGTGAGATTTTTCTTAAAATACATGTAGTACCAGCCGTGCATCCATTAAGGTTGCCACTTTTGAGTGTAAATCTAATTCTGGTCAACAGAGAGGAGACTTCTTATGATTAGGCAGGCTCACATCCATATAATTAACTTAAAGCTTCCCATTTTTTGACCACTGTGTCAGGGATATTGTCACTGTGTCAGGGATATTGTCACTGTGTCAGGGATATTGTCACTGTGTCAGGGATATTGTCACTGTGTCAGGGATATTGTCACTGTGTCAGGGATATTGTCACTGCGGTAGTTTGATGTTCAGTTTTTTTGAAACTTCTGGAAAAGATAAAGTTTGATTTGATAATGTGTTAGTAGCTCTGTTTGTGTGCCTAATTCATAATTGTTGAAGGCTTTTAATGTTTTGATACTGGTATTTACTGGAAAAAAATAATTATACTGTTATTAGTATGCAGAAATATGTAGATACATGTATCTAGTTCAATTCAGACCTTCCCATTTATACTAAGGGTTAGAAATGAATAATTTGCCAGTACTTAACCAACTGAATGACTACAGTAAGACTTAAGCCAGTTTGCTAAACAAAAATGTCATGATCTTTGACCATTTGAACTTGGTGGCAATCAAATGTCATGCTGTCTTAAGCTGAACAATAATGTGCTTTTCAGTTGTTACCTTGATAAGTATTCTTTGTAATATCAGCCAGTATATGTCAAAGTGACAAAATCTAACACAAGGCTATTGGGATTATTTACCTTAGGATTGAAGTTACTTTTAGTTGGAACAAATGTCAGTGTGCTAAATTCACAAGTCAACAAATATTTGTGAGATTTTTATCAGAAGAAAAAACACACGCATTATGTAGTTACTACTGAGACATAAATTTGACAGTTTTAGTTTTTGCATGTCAGATATTGTGGTCTTGCATCTAGCAGGCATGACGCCATTGTCTTCTAGGTTAGATTTAGCAAGGTGTGCAGGTATGGCACATTTGTCTGGAATCTCTGTAGAGATTTTGTGGAATTATTATGAAGGTTTGGTGAAAACCGTATTCTGAATCATGATTCATATGAAATTTAAAAAAAAAATGTATAGTTTAATTTTAATCAGGATTGTATGTGTGTATTGGCTCACAGAAAGATGTGATGTAACTGTAAAAGTTAGTTACAAATTTCAGCTTATGATTGGCATCTCTACATCAGGCATGTTTCATTATCTCTTTGTATAAATGGGATATTTTCATCTCTTTACTCATCAGATCATTTATCAATAGTTATTGAGTAAATTATGTTATCTGTGTATTTTTCTGTCTACCTTTCTGTTTCCACACCCAGGTCAATATCCTTTTGAAGTTAACAGTTTATTTTCAGCTTCTCACAAATTACTAATGTTCAGTGTTACCTTTGTATTCATTATATCTCTCTACAGGTATTCAGTTTTGCTTTATGTGGGGGAAAATTAAAAATCAAACAATGCTGTTACGATAATGTTTAGATGATTATTATTGCTGTTATGATAATGTTTAGATGATTATTATTGCTGTTATGATAATGTTTAGATGATTATTATTGTCATTTGATGAAGCAGTTGTTGCATTAGACACAGTTGTAAATCAGAAAATAACAATTATTGCCTTTGTTATTACTATTTATTCTTCAGATGTCTTCATGCCATTCCCATTGGTATTTGATGTTAATTAACTCAGTAAAGAAGAAAAATAACAGTTATTGCCTTTGTTATTACTAAATATTCTTCAGATATCTTCATGACATTCCCATTGGTATTTGATCATCAAAATAAATGATAAAGAAATGGTGTCGTATCATACACCTTGATATATTCATTGGTTTTTTGTAGGTCAGAGGTCAAAGATGATTTATCTCACTTTCTGTGAATGAGAAGGACAATAATACAGTGTGACCTCGCTATAGTATGCTCTGTTATATTATAACACAAATTTGGATATGACATGGTTGTGACATGGGTTTCTAAATTTCACATGTACTTTTCTCATACATGAAATTTGTTTTCTTAGTATGAAAAGTAGCGTGTAAAAAGTCTATTATCATTTTTGGGGAAGAGATTGTGTATAAATTCTAATATAAAACCATCTTGGCGTGGCTCCTGCAGTTTCATCTACATGTAGTTTTCTCATACTCAGAAATAGTTTTCTTTTTTAATGTACAAAAATAATTTGTAAAAAGTTTAATTAGGGATAATGCTGGGCTTCACTAACATTGCAAAATGTGATTTATATTCTTTACTGGCGACAAATTATGCCAACTGGCCATATTTTTTTGGGTGCTGAAATTATTGACTGTTTAAGCTTGTATATACAACCTTGGGTTTGGAGTGAAGAAATTCAGAGGCATCATGAAAGGGAGCTGCAAATTTAATATAAATTACACTTGAATTTATCAGTTGTTAAATAAATAAATTCTTTGTTCATAGTGACAAATAGTGTTAACAGTGCATTTTTATATCCTAATCCGCTTATTCTGGCATTTGGCCCAAGTACGGTTTGCTATGAAATCTCGTTTTTTTTTCTTCTTCTCAGTTTTTTCTTTGGATGAAACTGTCAGATTATCGACTGCTCACTAGTAATTAATATATTTTGACTAACCTCTGCATGTGGATGGTAAGTAAAATTCCATTTATTTCACCCAGAAAAAATAGCTTTGCGGAAACATCAGATTGATCCCCATTGAAGCACTGATTGTTCTATATGTTACCGCCAAAATAAGAAACATACATCTGTTAGGTCCTCCAAAGGTGTCCTTTAGCGGTAATGTCAATAACACATGTAATTTCATCAAAAGAAGCAGACTACAATCTTCAATACAAACAAATAACCTATCAGCGAAGGAAGTCAGCAACCTACTTAAATAAAAACAATGAAATCTGATAGATTATTGCATTTTTCAATGTGACTAGAACATGTTTTTTGCGCCATGAAAGTTTCATTTTTGCCGTTAAGAAACATTTAATGGAATGTGAGTAATACCTAAAGCTTAAAAGGTGATCCATACTCAGATTCATTGAGTATTTAACAAATTATGGATTGTACTTCACACATGTAAGATGTCAATATACAGTGTTTTTCAGACTAGTTTGTCTTCATTTAATCAGAGGCATTTATTTTTGTTCCTGCTTTTATTACCCACCCACTCCAAGTCCGCATTATTTTAGGTACATGCATCATTTTGAAACTTCAGTTCACTGACGTTGTTGGTTAAAATATGGTTCGATCTATAACATGATTGGGTTCTATGGACTCCAATTCCTGTGTTATAGCGGGGTCACATTGTATTTCTTTTAAATTTAAAATTCGGGCTGCTTTTATTCATTGAGTTGAGCATGCCGATGGAAGCTTTCTTGAACACTTTTTGTATTACACAGTTAACTCAGCAAACGTAATTTACTTTTCATCAGCTGACTCCAATACTAAGAGTACAGTTGAATAAGAAATATTTTGATTTGAAATTCATAAATGACAGTTTAAAAAATTTCAGAGTGTTTATATTTTATATGGAGTTAATGAAATTATCGATTTTACATAATAAAATTCTTCTGGAAACGTGAATACTCAATGCAATGCAAATATGCTGAAGGACAAATATAAAGTAGATATTTATGCAACACAGCATGTTAATGGTATCCATATCATAACTAATTTACTATAATTATTTAGGTGCATTAGCTTTCGGGTTATTCACATCTGACATTTCCAGTACAGAGATTACTGCTTTGAATTCATTTATTTTGATTGTAAGTAGGAAAATTGCAGACACTTGGATGTACTGCTTAACAATGACAGTTGAAACCATTAGTTACATTCTTGCTATAGAAATGAGTGCATTTGGTAGCATATTATAATACAAAGAAATGAATTCTTAGTTAGAATGATTATTGTATGGAATTGAATGACTCTATAATTCATATGAATCCATTTGAATGCACATCTGATTGCATTTGGGGTGAAAAATAAAATGCATATAAGCTTTTCAAAAAAACCTTTCTTATAAACCTGTCAGCTGATTGACCTCTTACAATCCCAAAGATAGCATGATTGGATTGATGTTTTTTTTTATTACTGTATTAGTATATGTATAACTTGTATGATAATATTGATGACAAAATGAAATTGACAATACAGTTTGATATTACTTGTCTTGTTTACCACTGAAATAGACGTGTTATTTTTTGCTTTGAACAGAAAAATTTTAATTGCACATTTTAATATTAACACTGAAATTAATACCTTCAGTTTGTGCATGAAAAGAAGATATTTTTCATTGCTTACTTCATGATTTGTTCTTTTTCAGTGTATACATAGAGACGTAAAACCAGAAAATATATTAATAACACGCTCAGGGCAAGTGAAGCTATGTGACTTTGGATTTGCCAGAGTTTTAAGTAAGTTTTTTTTAGTTCTACCTCACCATATCATGTTTAGTTAACTGCGAAAGACATAGACCAAGAAATACCATGGCAAATGCATTTGAAGATCTGTGTTGACATATTTACTGTGATACATAGAATGAATGTTAAAAGTGTCGCGACAAACCAGGGTCTATACTTTAAGTCTGAATTAACACTCGAGCCAGTAATTGATATTTTTTGAATATGCACCAACCTTGTTTTCCTTTTGATCAATTGTAAGAAAATATTGAGATCAGAGATGAAATAGATATAAATGAACTGCCGTTGTTAGGTTTGTTTTTCCTGCTACATGTATGGTTCACAACCCTGTCATTCATTACTAGGAATTAGTTTCATTCATATCAGTTGTATTGAACTAGATTATAAAGGTTGAGCATACAAACATGACTTCTAATCAGTCAGCAAGAACCAGAATACTCTATGCATATTACATTAAAAAGCCCTTCTGTAGAGGTACTGCGGATTTACTTGCATTTTTGTTTTTTGTATTATATGTTACTTGGGCATTTTTAGACTTGCTTAATATTTGAATTGCCAGTAAAACAGTTCTCAATTCAATATCTCACTCATTATTTTCTGAGTCTACACCTGTTAGTTTGTGTATTCAGATTGAGTATATGCTATATTTATGACATTGTGATTTTCTGAGTTTGCACTTGTTAGTTTGTGTATTCAGATTGAGTATATCTGAGTCTACACTTGTTAGTTTGTGTATTCAGGCTGAGTATATGCTATATTTATGACAGGTTATGTCTTGGTATTTCTATATGCCAACACCTTGTTAGTTTGATTGCATTGTCCATCATTCTGATGGGAACACATAGCTTAAAAATGGCTTGGTTTGGATGTCATTTCCTTGCAGATATTGAGAATGGAAATATGCTGAAATTTGTTATGATAAATGATCTGATTGTAGCTACCATATGCAGTCATTTTTAAGTCTAGTCCAACAGCAAATTGCATAGACCCAGATCTGTGGTAGCGAAATGTGTGTGTGGATCTGGGTCTGTGCAGTTTGTTAGTAGTAATCAGTAGAGCAAACAATATATACCCTGATCTGTAGGCACATTAAGCAACGGCAGATCATAATCTCTGTTGTTTGCAGCCTGATTCAATTTATACATGAGTATATATGGTATTTCAACAGGCTGATTAGTATGGTCAGTAACAGAATGAGTATGTGTACTGTCAGATGTGGTAGTGACAAAGTAAACACAGTTTACAACCTTCAGCATTCATTCATAGCCAGAAAAACAAATATCAGATTATCTTGGCAGTATAAAGAAAAGATCTGGAGAATTTTACCTTGTATTGTGTACCTTTACTTTGAACTTTGAACTAAGAAAGATAAAAGTCAAGAGCTTAATTGTGTTTATGTGTCCACTAATGGAGACCTATGACAAATTATGCAAATAAGTTATGATTCAGTTTGATTTGATTTAAGGGAATGTCTTCATCAAGAAATGTAGGAAATAAAGGGGTATGATTTGTTTTAAAAACATGGTTGGAAGTGCCATGTAGCTATATGTGCGATGCATAACTGCAATCTTCATGTCTAATCTACCATGCTGTTGGTTTATACTCTGTCAGCAATTGTAAAAACTGTAGGCAATTGTATGTTATAAATCAGGCTGAGTGTCTATCCTATCTGATTGATAAGAAGTTATAAAGAGGCAGGTGTGTTGTTGAGATTTCTGAAGTTATGGGGTAAAGAGTTCTTACAGTTTGCTAGCACATCCTACATCAGTTGATTGAGATATCATTCCAGGGTGGGGAGGGATAAATATGAGTATATACATTTCACATATATAGTATATGGAGTTAGTTTTGGAAATAGGAGGATTTGGTCTGAAGTTCGTTCTGTTCCATTTACTGTAGAAGTGTAAAGTATTGTAGATGATGATGTTGTATTAAAAACACTATCTTATAAAGAGTAACCATTCATTGTTGTTGTATAATAAACACACTCCATGTTATAAAGAGTAACCATTCATTGTTGTTGTATAATAAACACACTCCATGTTATAAAGAGTAACCATTCATTGTTGTTGTATTATTAACACACTATCTTATAAAGAGTAACCATTCATTGTTGTTGTAAGTATTATTAACACACTATCTTACAAAGAGTAACCATTCATTGTTTTTGTAAGTATTAGAAACACACTATCTTACAAAGAGTAACCATTCATTGTTGTTATAAGTGTTATTAACACACTATCTTACAAAGAGTAACCATTCATTGTTGTTATAAGTGTTATTAACACACTATCTTATAAAGAGTAACCATTCATTGTTGTTGTTGTATTATGAACACACTCCATGTTATAAAGAGTAATCATTCATTGTTGTTGTAAGCATTTTTAGCACACTATCTTACAAAGAGTAACCATTCATTGTTGTTATAAGTGTTATTAACACACTATCTTACAAAGAGTAACCATTCATTGTTGTTATAAGTGTTATTAACACACTATCTTATAAAGAGTAACCATTCATTGTACAATCTTATATATTCATTGAATTTAGTGGCTCACATTGAATGCTCTGAATTTAAAAAAGTGTTTTATCCTTGAAAGGTTGTTGAATTTGTGGAAATCTCTGAATTTTGCCCAAAACTCATTGAATTTATGTTAAAACCTGATAAATATAGATTTCCAATTATGTATTTGGATTTTTTTTAAATGTCTGAATAAAATGAGAGAAAATTGGATGTATCAAATGATATGCAAAATTGGTACTTGACAAAATATATGGTGTCGGTTGAAAACTCCTTGTAAAAAATTATCTTGACTTTATGAACTATGAATAACATTTATTGTTAACTTTTCCACCATGCATGTGCTTTATCTTTTTTTTTTGATGGTAGGAATAGAAATTTGTAAAGGAATATCCAAGGTTCAAGTCTATCAGAAAGTTTGAAAGTTTTGCTTTTTTTTACTTTTCCAGCGGGTCCAGGTGATGAGTACACAGATTATGTGGCAACTCGGTGGTACCGTGCACCTGAGCTACTTGTTGGAGATACGCAATATGGTCCACCTGTGGATATTTGGGCTATAGGCTGTGTATTTGCTGAACTGTTGACCGGACAGGCCTTGTGGCCTGGAAAATCTGATGTGGACCAACTCTACCTAATTAGAAAAACACTAGGTACACATTTTTTCAAGGAGTAGTTGAATTCTTACATCTGTTTGATTAGATGATTCCGGAAATTCTGGACGTCCTATCCAGCTGCCGCATTCATCTACACTTGGATAGAAAGTAACAGGGGCTGTACATGATTGAGATTCCCAATATAAAGCAGCCTGTTATCATGGCTGTTACACATTGAGTACTATCAGAAATTCAAAGGCAGTCATAAATGATTCATTCATTCCCATTCTAAGCTCATGCTTCTGACCCCATATGGTAAATACTTGATATAAGTCCAACTGTAAACTGCACAGACCCAGACTTGCCATCATATAATGTGCAGGCATATCTGGGTCTGTGCAGTTAGAAGTAATCAGTAGAGCCCACAACATAGACCCTGGTCTGCATTGCATTACGTTATGACAGATTAGGATCTATGTTGAACTTGACTTATAGGAAAGTATGTACTTAATTCAGAAGACAACATATACTTAGCATTATAAATCTTACAAATGAGTAGCATACAAATATTTAAATATAATTCATTATCATTATTGTTTAATAGTATCATCATAAGTTGAGGAGTTTGACATCATGTCTTGCATCTGTTATTGATAAATCTATGAAATAGCCTGTCATCATCTCCTCATCCCAATGTCCCAGTCCGAAAGCACTTTTCAAAATAGGCTGGTCTCTTTCGCCATATTAACCATAAATACTCTGTTGTAAGTCGCATCAAATTTCAAACTGCACAAACCCAGTTCTGCTAGCACATTTATGCACCAACAGATCTGCATATGTGCAGTTTGTTAGAGTAATCACTATAACCAACAACAATAGCCTGATTAGCTAGTGCACTATGCGATGGAAAATTTTTTCAAGTATTGTGTTAGAGTAATCACTATAACCAACTAGGGCTGTCAAAAATCACGAAAAACTTACCCGGGTACCCGTTGCGCCATTTAATGGGTACCCGGGTACCCATTAGAACATGAAAGACATGTACAACCCTAGACCAACTAATTGTTATCCGCATTTCTTTAATATTTTGTCTGGCGATAGATACTAACCATGTAATGCTCTATTCGGTCTGAAGCATCCGTACCGTGGTAGTTGCGAATGATCGGACCACACACTATTAATTAATAAATTTATTTAGAATAACCTACCCAGATGGTAAGTATAATCCAACTTCTAATGATCAGCTGCGTTAAATCCTTTAGAACACGCATCTTTTTTAGTATAAATCCCTGTCAGAACAGAACATGTGTATTCATCGGCTGTTGACCTCATATTTGAATTACCCATGCATTTGTGTAAAGCAGCTTTACCACATGGCAAGAGTAACGCGTTAAAACCGTCTTGTGTCTGTGTGTGTGTGTGTGTGAGAGAGAGAGAGAGAGAGAGAGAGAGAGAGAGAGAGAGAGAGAGAGAGAGAGAGAGAGAGAGAGACCAAGAAGTCGCAGAAGTGATATGATTTTGGAATTATAATTCTTAAGATAGTTATGACAAAATCGTAGTATCGAGAGTAGAAATGTAGGTACATGTATGACGGCTAATTTTCAAAATTAGCAGAGCTAGTCGACTCGAAACAATGAGCTGCTCAAAGATTGCTTTGAGGCATGGCAAAGATTTCAAGGTGTCTAGGTGATAATTGTTAATAATATAACGTGTGAGATTTCTTTGACGTGTGTTTGGAAATAAAAGGTAGCCATCTGGATTTCATTAAAAGAGCACACAATGTACCTATCATTTAGCACACACAATCAATAGTTATCATCTACAAAGAGGTTTATTACCTGTAGAACAATGACTATGTTTTAACCTTGGCATATAATGCCTCAGGGATAAGGGTTTTGTCCTGTTGCACAATGCCAATGAATTTTCCTAATCCAAACAGACTCTCAGATGTATTGTTTATTTATATTAATCAGGGATCTAGTTTCTAATTAAAGCCATAACTGTCACACCTGTTTGAAGTGGTTTCGTGTGTAACGATTTAGTAGTGGGCCGCTGATGCATAACGGGTGGTCCTATTCCTAAATATAGACTGGAGCTGTAACTGAGACAAGCGTACTGCTGACGATATATGATATTTTGATAGTGTTGGCTAGTCTGGCGACAATTTATTTTTTGTGAACGGGTACCCGCGATTAATTTTCAATACCCAGTTACTTCACTATGGTCGGGTACCCGTTGACAGCCCTATAACCAACAACATTAGCCTGATTAGCAAGTGCATTATGCGATGGAAGAATTTTAATGTATTG
Source organism: Unio pictorum (assembly GCA_030141615.1). Taxonomy (NCBI): domain Eukaryota; kingdom Metazoa; phylum Mollusca; class Bivalvia; order Unionida; family Unionidae; genus Unio; species Unio pictorum. The sequence goes on along the minus strand of JARLTB010000031.1, from coordinate 555,589 downwards.
TGTTACTACTACTAGTATAAAGTTCAATCCTTCAAGGTTTAGGGTAGTAATTTCCAGTCCAAGTAATGCTGTCAGAGATGATCAAAAAAAAAATTAAGATTTTGAAATTACTTTTCAAATAGACAAAGATTACTATAATTTATCTCCGTCTTAAACATTGTGTATTACTTTCATTTGCTCAGCTATTTGTGTAAAATCAATCGTGTACATATTATCATGGAGTCTGTGAATATAATGTTTATTCTGTCATCTGTCTTAATGGCCACCACATAATTTTCATAAACACAATTGATGGACATAAAATTTAGGATTGTTACAGAATACATGGTGGTAAATGTTGTCCATAGATTAATTTCAAAGGATAAGGCTACTTGCAGCATACCTTTTTTGTAGAATTATTGGATTGTTGGTGTAGGTTTTAATGCCATTTTTCAACACAAGAGAGGTTATACATGGCGGCCAGTATTAATGGTGGAGGAAGAACCCGGGAAAACCCCCGGAAAGAACCACCGACCCATGAGAAACTACTGGCAAGCTTTCTCAAATACCCACATTGGCTGAATCCGAGACTTGAACCCACACAGACAGAGGTCTGGTGGCAGTGATCCGTAACGGAAAGCACTTAAGACCACTCGACCACTCAGAGCCCCAGAATCATTGGGTATTTTAATGGTTTCAAATAATAAGGCTACTTGAAGCATACCTTTGTTGTAGAATCATTGGATATTTTAAAGGTTTCAAAGGATATCAGGCTGCTCTTGTTCTTATTGAACATTGTGATTAAAATTTTACCATGTGACACTTTTATATTTTACGTTGGAAAACCTAAGTATTAGTTCTCATTTTATACGAGTTGGGAAATGATAGTGATCTATCAACTCTTGCTTCAGGGATTGTTGGAAAAAGATTAAACTGATGCTGCCTTAGACAACTGTGATGAAATTGTAAACTCAATACCCATTAAACAAATTATCAACATTTTTATTACAGATTTGATTGTAGGGCCCTGACTGGCCAAGTGGTCTAAAGCGCTCTCCGTTACGGACCACTGCCATCTCACCTGTCTGCGTGGGTTCGAGTCTCAGATTCGGCCAATGTGGGCATGTGAGAAAGCTTGCCAATAGCTTCTCATGGATTGTTGGTTCTTTCTGGTGGTTTTCCCAGGTTCTTCCTGCATCATTATTAATACTGGCCGCCATGTATAGCCTATCTTGTGCTGAAAAATGGCGTTAAAACCTACAACAACAACATATTTGATTGTAACCATGGTGATCATATATAGCTCAATTCTTATAATTTACATTATGTATAATTTTGGTTTTATTTATTTAAAGGGTAAGAGGTTGCATGAAAACAACTCCAAACATTGACAGTTGTTTATTTTAATACCTGGGTTATTATTAAGGGGTGGGTACCCAAGTATCAGGGTTCCTGTTGGCATCTGTAGACCAAATATGTATATTTGATGTCGTCTTGTTTTTAATACTTTATATAAAAGTTTGGAAATACAAGCTTGACAAGCTGATATTGTATGAATATATTTAAATGCAAGTACTTTTATAATTCTTTCCAACTATTGTTGTCATTCAGGTTTTCAGTTTTGACTGCACATATATCACTAATTGCTTCCTTTTCCATAAGATGTTTGTTTACTCACAGACCTTTGAAATGTTATAAATGTAGTATGAAGTAATTAGAATATTTACAAAAAATAAAGAAAGAAAAAAAGAGTACCTAGAGGAAAGAAAAGGTTTATCTGTGGAGTTTAATTTCTGTATTGGTTGTTTTGTTTATCCCTACTTTTCAGAGACCAGAAGAGCTTACTGGATGTCAGTTGCTTGTTGTCTTTTTGTTTGCTAGCACATGTTATCATTACTCCTAAAGTTTAAACATTATTCCCATTCTCTAGCCATTCCTAGATGAAAATGGAACTGCTTGCATATCCAATAAAGCCATTAGTGACCATCTTAAGAAACGTTTTATCACTGTTCCTCAATAGATTTGTCATATCAATATGAGATTTTCACTAAATGATGTCTGCTCTGTTTGAAATGGAAAGGGTGTAATATGGCTACCATAGTGTCCCACTTGAAAAAAAACTTGTTACCAGTTCTTCTTCTTCTGAATAGTCATATAGTCATGAAGATTTCTTATAATGTTGAAAATACTGTTATCTCTATTCCCTGAATGAATGATCATGAAGACTTCTTATAATGTTGAAAATACTGTCATCTCTGTTCCCTGAATGGTCATATAGTCATGAAGACTTCTTATAATGTTGAAAATGCTGTCATATCTATTCCCTGAATAGTCATACAGTCATGAAGACTTCTTATAATGTTGAAAATGCTGTTATCTCTATTCCCTGAATGAATGGTTATACAGTCACGGAGAATTCTTATAATGTTGACAATACTGTTATCTCTATTCCTAAATGGATTGCAATAACAATGTCTAGTTTTCGCCAGTAGATTTATGATCCCATTGGTCCTGAATGAAAATGGTGCCAGTAAAACATCCAATATGGCTGTCATGAAAATCTTGGGGTTTTTTTTGTCCAAAGACCTCTAACGATGTCTACTTTGTTATAACTGAAAACGATGCCAATCTGTCATCCAATATGCCCACCTAAGCAGCTAATTTGAACTTCTTCTTGTCACTAAAGAATGTCAGAGATTGTCTCAACACTAGACAGTTAAAAGGAAGAAATGGTAATATCTTGAATTCATGGAAATTCTTTTCACCCCTAGATCATAACTCCCTTCAAGGGACTCATTTATTTTATGCCCCCCACTGTGATATCAGAAGGGGGCATATTTCTTTACTGCTGTACATCCATATGTCCAGAAGTATGCATGTTCATCTGAACATTGGCCAAGCCTGAGACTCAAACTGGTACTTGTTGTACATAGTAATATTTTCAGGTCTTTTGTGAACATGTTTGGACCATTTTGACAAAAACATAATAAGATTTTCAGGTCTTTTGTGAACATTTTGGACCATTTTGACAAAAACATAGTAATATTTTCAGGTCTTTTGTGAACATTTTTGGACCATTTTGACAAAAACATAGTAATATTTTCAGGTCTTTTGTGAACATTTTTGGACCATTTTGACAAAAACATAATAAGATTTTCAGGTCTTTTGTGAACATGTTTGGACCATTTTGACAAAAACATAATAAGATTTTCAGGTCTTTTGTGAACATTTTGGGACCATTTTGACAAAAACATAATAAGATTTTCAGGTCTTTTGTGAACATTTTGGGACCATTTTGACAAAAATATTGTTAACTTGGTTTAGAAAAGATTTGAGGTAAACAATTAAAATATGATAAGCAAGTTTAGATTCTGTGTAGGGGATTTTCTGCCATTATTGTACTTCACAAATGTTTTGTATGCAGTTTTTAACTTTTGGACTTTTTAAACAAAAAGTTTTATGGCACAATTTAGACAATGTGCGATGGACAAACGAAATTTGGTATTTATGTTCATATGCTTAAATAAATGACCTGGCTAGATGTTCTGGTCATTATTACAGTTTATCACATCATTCTACGATTCTGATCTTTTTTAATTTATGATTCTTTTGATCTTTGCAGGAGTCTTGTATATTTTACAAACACCGATCTAGTTTATATATTTTTTCTGTTTGTATATTAATACTCTAATGTCTTCATACTAGGCATAATGGCCTGTGGTTCAAATACAAATGCCTCCAGCAATAATGTCTATGTAAAATTGTAAGCAAGGTTTCTGTTACTATCACATAAATATAAGAGGGATGTAATGCTTGTGCCATCTTTTGTAAGGTTTTCACTTTCAAAGGCAATAATTCGTAAACTATGCATTAGAATTTTGTAAGAATAACAGGATTTTCAAGTATGGAGGATTAAAAAAGAAGCAGAAACCTCAATAATTTATTTTTTATCTTGAGGCTTCTGGGGAAAGTTTGATACAAGGATTACATTATCACTGTGTTCCTGTAGAAGTTCTTGCCAGAAGGTCACATACTTCACTAAATATTTTTGATATGAAATCAGTTATTTTTTGAATGTTTAGAACAATTCAAAGCTATGTTACAAAATCTTGACAAATTTGAACATTGTTATCTTGATTTCATCGTGAAACTCTTCAACAAAGAAAGAACACTTGCTATCAGCCACCGTTGCATTTTAGTGATGGAAATTTAGTGGCTTATATCATTGAAACAATATTGTATCAGAGGATGGAATTAACGAAGCAAAAATAAAACCTGGATACTTTTCTCAAGTCTCAATATATATCAATGCCTGATCCATAATTATTAAATCTCAAACCAGGATACATATAAGGACCACCCCACAATATATGTAAATATTCATAAGAGAGTCTTTAACATTTTTTTCACCCTAAAAACACTCTTGCCAATGTGATTAAAAATGTGTATCCTTGCATACAGTGTTGTCCCATATGATGTCATTATAGTAACAATACATTTATTCATTTAATTTGCATAAGACATACATCTTTGCATATTCATAAAAGTCAGTGCCATAATTTTTAAGGAGAATCATTTCCATAAATCAATGATATGCCTCTGTGTCCTGCATATCACTTCATTACAATTCTGTGCGTATTTTACATCCATTCTGAGACCATTTGCTACCTCAAAAGTCAATGCACAAAATATATATATTAAACCTGATTTTTTTTTTTTGCACTGTCTTACTGAAATTAGGTTGATCTGAGCAGTTAGGTCAATTTTTTTGTTTGAATAAGTCCATTAATTTAAGAGGCTGAATGTGATCATGCATTCTGCACAGCACTACAACCAAAACAGGTCACAGTTACCTAGTTTTCACTCTCAGGTACAGCTTACTAATTTAGGAATTGTTTAATTTTGGTTCATTACTCTTTGAAATCAGGTATGCTATATCTGTGTATATTTCAAAATCAAAATATAGTCCCCGTTTAATAATTAAATGGTGTAAAGACATTAGCATGCTTTGCAACAAAACTGATATTGTGGGGTCCTTTCTTTAAATTAAAACAAAACATTGATATTGTGGGGTCCTTTCTTTAAAACAAAACATAGATGTTGTGGGGTCCTTTCTTTAAAACAAAACATAGATATTGTGTGATCTCCATTAATGCTGGCGCATTTAATAAAATACTCACTTAATCAGTCAGTATATGTATAAGAAATATTGCAAAATGTGTTTAATTGATGTTTTGGGATTTTAGTGCAGTACAAGATTTCATTTTGTAGTGAAATTGGAGCTATAATTTTTTAAAATCTAATCCTTGGAACTGGACACAACATATGGGTTCCATTCATACTAATGTAATGTAAACTGACGTTACCTTTGTGACAGATGATGTGCAACAGTCGTGGTCTGTGGTGACAGTAAAATTTGACAATTTGTCTCGTATACATTTGTGTACTTGAGAATTTTCTGTTAACTTCTGGCATTGTTGAACAGAGATAGCACTTATAACCACATCTTTCTTATGATTCAGTCATGTGACTGAAAAATGTTGATTTATATAAAGACATACTCCTAGGCAGTCTTACAAGGATCATTTAGTCTAGGACTGGAGCGTGTGGTACAACCTAATTTTTTTCTCACTCCTTTGGGTTTATTTATGTACTAACTGGAAAATATCTAAGCATTGATTATATATTGATGTAACAAGACCGTTATTTTACATTGGTTTTGCGTCCAGTCTACCTGCCCAGTCTGTCAGTGATTTGTTTTTTCCACAAGCAGGGATTCACAGTTCAGAAAGACACTGTCTTTTTCCAAATAGTTCCATAGGAAAAAATCTAAACTTTGATGGCGGTTATAGATGATTTTTTATGGACGGATGGGCCAAAGGAGATCTTTTCCATAAATAGTTCCATCTTCAGACTTTGTTTTGTATGTGTGCAAGAAAGATGAAAATGTTAATATGTATTTACATCGTGTTCCATCTTTAAACTGTACTGTACTTTAGGGAGGGAGACTTTTAAGTGTTTTTATTTGACAGACTGTTTTACAGCACAAAAATGTTGATTGCTGAATTAATCTTTCCTTAGATTATAGATTTGTTCCCCCATAACAGCCACAATTTCATTACATAAAAAAAAAACTAACTTTGCATGGAGATCGTGCTCAGTTCCTCAAGTCCTGTCTGACTTCTCCTTGTTCAGCAATAAATAATTTAGCATTAGTGGTAAAACCTCCTTTGAAGACCAGTGATTGTTGTCGGATCAAAGTAGTAACAAATCTTTTATATTGAGTAAAGTAGGATCAAAGGAGGCTTTAATTTGCTCAGCATGGACCTTCATTTTTGAACCTTTGATAATATCTTGCACTGAGAGGCCTGTTATCAGCTTCATGTTTATGCTTTACCACAGCCTTGTAAATGCCATATCATGTTATCAGTTATTGACTGCTTCTCAGTTGCAATAAAAACATTTGATGGTCAAACATCAGTTATCTAGACATATAGGGAGACTGGTTTTCTTGAATAAATGATCATCTGGTTACATGATAATTCAATGAACAGGTCATATAAGAATTTAATAAATTGAGTATTTTATTTATTGGTTTGGAACTAATTTGTTTTTTAACATTTGATGGGGTATTTCTTGAACATTTATAAATGAGAAACTTTGCTACCAGACTAAGCCTTAATCATCAATACATTAATCATGCCATTTTGAATGCATCAGGCAGCATAGTGATCAAGTCTGTTTCAGAGAACATTCAAGTACATGTATATGGTTGTATTTTGAGAGAGTGTTCTCATAGCAGTCAAGTTCTGTCATTTTAGTGTGAAAAGAAAACCTGGGAAGGGAATTGCTAGCAGAGTTTGTATTTTTTTTTAGTGTGCCATAATTAAACTAGTATTTTACTTTTGGCAGGACAGTATGCTGACAGCTTTGGACTAAATGTTTGAAATTTAATTATTTTCCATAATTTTAATACATTAGGAATTTTTTTTAATTCAGTTTGCATAAAATACAATTGACTGTAGTAGGTATGTGACAGCACAGCTCCAGTTACTTGAGTTCTTAATGAATTTTCATTTACATAACTATTCCTGATTACTAAGTTCCCTAACTACCATCCTGTATTCATGTAGATCCCTAACTCCCATCTTGTATTCATGTACCCGGGTGAGATAAGAATCAATTGGTAAAGCAGGTTAACAATTGTGTATTCAGATATCACCCTGCTGTTCATACATACACTTTAAACAAAACAAAATGATGCATGTGTTTAAATCAGTTTAGAAGTCTATTTTTAGACTTTAAAGTTTGATGAAAGAAGGGTCAGTTAATCATTGATGTGATGTATATTTTGTTTTACCAGTAAATACTTATTGTTGAAAATGCCTGTGTGTTAGTGTCTCTTTAATGGTATACTTTTTTTCTCCAGGGAACTTGTTACCTCGTCACATGGAGATATTTGCCAATAATTCATTTTTCAAGGGCATGACTATACCAGAACCAGATAGATTAGTAAGTTGAAGTTCTTCCTTTGACTTTGGTGAAACTTTTAATATAATGATAATTTTAACTAGAAATTAATCCTACATAGTCAGTGTTTGTAAATTGTTGAGTTTTAGATTTTCTCTTTTTTGAAAAGAAGCATACATATGACCATAATGGTGTCTAATACAGTAAATATTGTTTATAACATTTCACATGTGATGTTCCAAATTCATTGTTTGTTTTCCTTCAAGGTGTTTATTTATATGTTCTTGTTCATGTACATATCAGTGACATTAGATATATATATATATATATATATATATATATATATATATATATATATATATATATATATATATATATATATATATATATTGTACACAATTTGCATTGGTAAAGTTAATGTCAGAAAGATTTATTTGAACTCCTGTGTAAGAATTATTAAATTTACAAATGATATACATTTGTATGAATATGTATTGTCATGAATTAAAAGTACACCCCAGGAAGTTTTATAGGAAGACATCTCTTTAATAACTTAATAATTATTAATTTAGTCCTTTTCAGGTTAGAAAGAAATTGTCATTATTTGTTTTGTATTAATCTGAATTTTTTTTGTTGAGGTATTTTTCAGTAACATCTGATGCTTCTAAAGTACATCAGGTGTCCGAGCTTTATTCCATTATTCAGAATAATTTGCATATAACAGCAGCTATAGGGATATTTTTAAAAGTAAAAGACCCAAGAAAAAACATTTCTGAATTCTGATTGTGCTTCAATTGCATTGAACCAGGAAGCCTTGATTGAGAATCAATGATGATAAATGATATGTAATCATTATACCTTTGTTATTTAGATGGCTACCATTATTTACCTGGGTTCGACGCATCGGGAATTTAAAAAAAAGAAAGATTATTTTTTTTTAATGGATACACATTTCAATCTTTAACCAGTTAAACATCATGACAACTGAACATTAAAACAAAGTCTCTGGATCTTGATGTAAAAAGAAATTTGGCTTTGGAAATTAAAATTCAAGGTTCAAACAAAGAAAATATTTTATCCAAGAAGACAACAAACAGTCTTTAATATTCATGTTAGTTGAAATGTGTGATTGTATTGATTGGTAATTTTTAACTTGATAGTTAAATCAGTTCTTGGTGTAATAGTTATAATTCACACCCATTCTTTTTCTGCAGGAATCCCTAGAAGAGAAGTTTCCAAATATTTCAGCACAAGCCATGAGTTTTATGAAGGTAAATATAGTGAGCTGACAAACATTTATGTTGTATCATGATTACCCATATTGTTTTTGTTTTGTGAAGAACAATCCAGTACAGTACACAATAACATGTCTGTTTTTAAATAAACAATTGTCTTGTTGCTTACTTTATCAACATATTGGCAGGGGAACTAAATTTTCGGAATAAATGAGTAACATTCTTTTTTAATATTTTCCTTTTTTCCCTCTATTTGATGGATTGTGTCCAAAGCATAAATTATATCGTCTGTGTCACACAGTTCTTAAGGTGTCATACATGTTTGCAGTTTCCAAAATATTTCAGAGTCAGATGTGAAATAATTTCATGATGTTCTTATCAAATGTGGTCAATAATTCCAGATTTGTTAATATCTAAAGAGTATTGGAATGTTTTGTTTGTATTTGTTGTTAGCGCAGCCAAATGTGCTTATGGCCTGTCCTGTGTCCATTAACATGTAACGTGACCATCAACATGTCGTGTCCATTAACATGTCATTTGTCCATCAACATGTCCTTGATACTACTCTGTATAGTGGACCTCAAAAACCTTCAGAAAATCAAAAATATCATTTTGAGCTAACCTAAAATCCTTTAAAAAAACTTGCTGAAAGGAATCTTAAATAATAAGACTTTTTTTTCCCTCATAAAAAGGTGACCAGTCATTTGAATTATTTATTGACTTTTACTTTATGTTTATTTCCATTATATTCAGTTCAATCATATTTATACTAAATGTTATGATTATTTATCATAGACCTATTCTTGTAACTGTTGTAAATCTTTAGCATCAAACAGATTTTAAAACCTTGAAGAAAACCCCCCTGAAAATAACCAAAAATATACCTTAAGTTCACCTCAAATCCTGTTTTTAATTTTAAGTGGACCACATGGTTTATATCTTTAACATCTCAGTTTATCGGAGAACTTCAAGTATGATAAAAATCAGTGGATATTAATGATTATGAATCTAATTGATCGAGATTGTAACTAATCTTTAGAAGCTCTTAAGTGCTTTACAACAACTGTAGTGATATGACTACAACAAAAATATTTTTGGATTTTTAACATAGCTCTGATGTGTTTCAGTTTATATTGATGTCTAACACTGGGGCATCATACCGTAGACATGTACCCTGATGTTCCACCCAGTCACATTATCCTGACACCAGGCCAACCAGTTCTAACCTAACCTCTTAATGCTGAGTGCCAAACAAGGCAACTTTTAGTACCATTTTTATAAGTCTTTGGTATGATTCAGCTAGGATTGAACCCACAACCTCTTGCATCTGAGGTGTATGCTGTAACCACAAGACCACCAGAACGGTGATTACAAAGAGCAACAGAATCATTGGCTTTGATAAACGTTGAACAAAAGCAACAACAAATGTGAATTATAATTTCAGTTAATAGGAAATCTATTTGACTCATTAGACCACAAATTTAAGATTTGTCTGTAGAATTATCTTCAGAATTATCTTCATAGCAGGGGTGCACAACCCATGTCCCGAAGGCCAGATCTGGCCAGTGAATGTGTTCTGTCCTGTGGCCCTCAAGTGGTTTTAGAATATGCAATCTGGCCCTTGACCTTATATACTGACTTTGATTTGGGACTAAACATATTAGTTATACCTTTATCAATTTATCGTTGTAAATAATATTATATAGGACTATAGTAAAATAAGTACAATTAGCAAAAAGTTTGGGACATAGCTTGTGTTCTTGCAGTACTGCTTCAGCTTGCTTATGGAAATGGTGACTGAAGTTCTAAAAGTATTGGGAGCAATAACTGGCCTTTTCTTTTGTATTGCATGTATTTGTACATTATTGTATGTCACTGCATAATTTCCAAGTGCCAGTTCTGAAAAATAATTGGAGTTTTTATTTTGTATTGTTAGCATTTACTAAAAGGTTCCCCATATGCTTTTCCCCTGAAACAGATCCAGATTTACTTACCAAATAAAAACCTATGTCCTTAAGAAGAAACCCCAGCTTGGAATGGTGTTTTGGTTTTGGTTTTATTTTATTTTTTATGGTTTAACGCCATTTTTCAGCACAATATAGGCTATACATGGCAGCCAGTATCAATGGTGGAGGAAGAACCTGGACAACTTAACAAAGATTTATCTTTACGTTTTTTGAAGATCATGGTTTTGAAGATCATGGATGACTTTGATAACATGCTATAGATGCTACACGATAATTATGCCTTTATCTTTGTATAAAAAAATACTTGTAGTAAAATACGTATAATTGACATGATACATGACTTTACACTTGGGTATCATAATTCTCAAGCCTGTTCATTTATGTAAGTTTAGTCAACAGTACAAGGTACACTTGCAATTCTTGTTTATTTTAATGTTTAGAGGACAATAGCATAAATTAGGATTCAAGTGTTTTGTCAGCTAAATATGAAAGTTGTGTTTACATGTGTTCCCAGGTTTAATTGAAAGTCTAAGTTGCTTTGCAGGGCTGTTTAACAATGGACCCTACCCAGAGACTGACCTGTCAGGATCTACTTCAGCACATGTATATGGACCAAAACAAGGAAATTTATGACAGTCCACAGCAAACTAGAAAAGAGGAAAGAACCAAGAAGCCACCTAAAACACGCAGCAACTATGTAAGTCTTTATAGCCCCTTACAGCCTGTCACTGCCTTTTATTTCCAGTGCACCAATTTAGTAAGTCTTGATTTTGTGATACACAGCTATTGTTGATATTCCGCAAACTGGCAATGCATGATGCAGACATGATACCACAACATTAGCAGGTGACACAGTCTTTCACACAGTTTATAGACAGACTGGTATTAGATTCAAAATATACCATCATAACACTGGTGGATGTTATGAGTTGCCTGCATGCACTTCGCTATTATGACTGAGTCTAGCATTGATCATTTAACCATTTCAGCATTGTGAGCACTGCATGATGTTTATACAGTTATATCCTTGTTTAGCATTATTGCGACCAAGTAATTTTTGTCTTTGCAGCTGCCAGAATTATCATCAAAGGCAGGATAAGATAAAGTCACTTCCACTGTTTCACAAAAAAAATTGTCATTGGCTTGTCCAAACTTAGTATTCTTGACTAAACTTGTTACTATCAAGTGCAAATTTTGATCATGAAGTGCACACAACAAATTGCCAAGCTATATTTTGTAATCCTTGTTTTTCTTTTTTCTTCACAGATCTTCATAATTTGAAAGGGGTGGGGGGGCAACTTAATGTTGCATGTGACTTTCTAATTCATTCCACCCTCTACACATATTTAGCTCACAATGTGTTTTCATCACCTGTTTCTTTTATCTAATAGTGCCAAACTTGACCTCATGCAGTCTTCCACTGTGTAAAATCTGGTACAATCTTTTAAACTTTTGATAATCAATAAAATAATTTTGAAGAATGAAATTTTGTGAAAAAGTTCTGGCAATTCTGTAATAACTGCTCACAGCACTCCAGCAAGACAGCTTTTTCATTAATTATGCACTTTTGTTATCCACCAGTTTTTATTGCTAAGTACATGAGCAGTAGCAGATTTTTTTGGCAGAGAAGTTTGACTATATTTTTGTTTTAGTTTTATATACAATAGTCTTGCTGTGTTTTTCATTATTTCACCAGGCCAAGTGAGTTACTGTTATGGTACTTTAGTGTACATTGTCCATAATGCATCATGCATCTGTTGTCTATTCACAGTTGTTTTATACAGCTTATGATAAATGGCTTGACCATTATGCGTGATTTTATCGGAAGCATTCAATATCTTTAACATGCATTCATTAGATGGTGATTCATTGTTGAATATGACTTGTTAAATTACCACTCCAAGACCACTCTATAGACCTTGAGCAAATTTAGCAGGAAGTACATGGGCACAAAGGGACTTTATATTTATACACATTTGAATTTGAGCAAATTTGACAAAGCTTGTACAAATAAGGCTGCATCACCATCGAATATTGCCACCATTATTGATTACTAAAGTATGTCCTAAATTATTAAAACCATTCAATAGAGTCGGACCAAATTTGCGAGAAAGTATCCAAGCAACAGGGTCTGTCAAATTTTACAAATGATGCTAATCAGCCATCAAATGTGACTGACAGTACTCAAAATAGGAACACGTTTACACTATTTCATATTAAAAATATCGATCGACTGAATCAATCCATGTTTGATAGACATTGGTCTGCATAAAGGCCTTTAGATTTTGGACTAATGAAGCTAATGTGCCATCAAGTAGAGATTAAGATAAACTGGAGAATCCTTGAAACAGTTACTTTCCTAATGTGCATTTAACAGCAATGGAAAAAAATTTGGTCAGAACGCATTCTGCTGACTCAGATTTCTTGGCCAACTGCTCTGGTGGCACTCTACAGTTTCGCATTTTGCATCGGGTTAGAATTTTAAAGAAAAAAAAAGTTTCCCAGTGTTTCTTCACTGGTTATACTGGCTATTTATAAAAAGACCTTATATATAATTCAAAGAACCTTTAATTCCCTTTATTTTGGTGTATGATTGATGGGTGTAATAATATATGATTTAATTCCCTTTATTTTGGTGTATGATTGATGGGTGTAATATGGGCTATACAGTATACAACTTGGTCTTACTCCAGATGTGCACCTTTCAAAATATTGCTGGCTCCACTTGGTCATTTTCACTGCGTGGACTTAAGAGGTAAATTGTATAAAAAAGAGCCGATAGCTTTTTTTTAACATGTTATATAGATGGTAATTCATCCATCACACTTTTAGAAGCTGGTATTGCCAAGTTGGGCAAAGTTAATTTTCCCTATTTTATTATGTGCTAAAGATATTGTACTTCAGACTAATTCAGGCTGATCTTTTTTAACACAAGGGAGCAGTTTTTTTTAGCTAGCAGTGTGGTTATATCATGTACAATGTTCATAAATACAGTATCTAATGAAATGACAGCCATCAAGAGTAGCATAGAGGTATGTCAATATTCTCTCCATTGTGCAAGTTTCAAATGCAGACATCTTCACTGTACTTACGTACATCACTCTCTCAAAAGTACATAATAACTGGTGAGCATTTGGCATTTGCATTTGGCTTTGAGTCGCATGTCGGCCAGTTGAGCAATCTAATGTCCACTTAGGTCTCTTCTTAATTAAACAACTTTTCATTCTATAGTGTGTTACTCATTCTTGCCTCTTCCACTCTATGAAACTAAATCATTCTTTAATCATGATTTTGATATTATAGACTTCAAATTTTATAAATCATTATCCATATGACATGCATGGTACTGTTGCTACAGTGGTCCCATGATATAACATGGACATGATAGGCTTATTCATATTAGTTACCATACTGCTTATAGTGGCTGATTTGCCAGCAAAATCTTTTTTCACATCTTTTTATGAATCCTAATGCCTATAGTCCAACAAATATGAAACATTGCAAAAGTGGATTACCTTTGTTACGTGTATTTGATTTGGGTCATTTATTATTGTATTTTAATTGTTTGTCAGATTCAAATTTGACATTTTAAGTTTAAGATTCATTCATTGGGAGATATTTTTTTAGAAAGTGGGATGACATGTACTTTAAGAATAAACACCAGGTGTTGACCTCATTTCTGACCTGGCTTCAGAATTGTAAACAAGCTTTTAAAATGATTGGTTGATTCCAAGGACATTATGGAGCTTTGTTATAAACAGCTTTCTATTTTTAGTTGGGACATACAGTGTGTATGAGATTTTTTGAACATAAATTTGTTCTAAAAGATTCTAGAAGATCATGTGACCTCTTTCTTTACGTAAAAACAGGTATATAAATTATGTTTTGGAGCGAACTGTTTAGTAGAAGTTGGGCTGTTAGAATATTAAGTTGTGTCGTTTTGAGCTATTTTAAATTACCTTGTTTTGGAAATTATTTCAATTTGTTTGGAACAAGAGGATTTATTTTGTTATTTATCTGGAAAATAATTGTGCTCATTGAATTTCATAAGACCAGAACTGATTTCATTATGTGACATCGTCTTCCATCTTGGATGCTTCACTAAGATTCAAACTTGGAATTATTTGGACATTTTATTACCAGGACTTTTGCAATTTCACTAGTGGATTATATTTTGAATTATTTTTGGATTAATTTTGGAATTGATTCTTAAAACTGTAAGTTTATATTTCTTTTCTGGAAAATATTTGTGCTCAATAAATTGTTTATTAAGTTTGTACAAGCTTGTTATTTTCACTCTATGTTACTTTATTATTCGAGCCTAAGCACGTGACACCTTGCTTATGTACATGTAAATTTATATTAATGCACGAGTCTATACAGTCAGATAGAATTAGAGACATATTCATGAATCATTTATAAATGTCTTACCTTTGGTTTTTATCCTGTGTTTCCTTACTAGGACATGACTAATTCCATAAATTGGCACCATCGGATGAGAGATCCATTGAAGGTAGACCTAGCATATAGGTGTCATGGGAAAAGGACTTTTGCTCTAGGCTTTGCAGTAGATATTTTATCTTAGAGCTCTGTAATACTTGCATGCACTGTTTCTATCTTCTTAATTTTATCAGCCATGTAAAGTATCTTGATCTAGTTTTAGAACATGAAACAGGAAAGGTAGGTATATATATATATATATATATATATATTCATATACACAGATAGCGACACTTACATACATACACACAGTGCTATCAAGCAATAATCACTATATATAACATTGGTTATTGTGACAATCAATCTGCCAAGATGTTTAGCTTATCGTGAAGAAATCTAGGCCCCCTAGAATTTTAAAAAATCTATATTTTCTGACTATGGAAAAGGTAAGCAAAACTAAACTCTTGGAATCCTCACATATCTTTCTTCCCGTACTAACATATATGCTTGCTTAAACTGCAAACAACAAAGAGCCTGATTTGCTGTAGCAAAATGTGCCTTTAGATTTGGGTCTGTGTTCTTTGTTATACTTATTGCAACAAACTGCACAGACCCAGATATGCTGGCATATCTATTCTATGATGAATCTCTGTTTTTTGTGCCATTTGGATTCATCTTATTAGCAAGTAAATATTGTATGTTTGTAGCTTCACTGTGCATAGTATATATTTTCCTTATGTGTGATAGTTAAAAGAAATGTTGATTTGGCGTCGTCTGTCCATACATAGCATGACAACCTATTCTACTTTTAACCTGTATTATGATTAAATCTTCAGGCTTTTGTAGTTCTTTTTTAAATTTTGTTAACACATTTGTGAATATTTTTAACTAAAACTTTGAAACATTAAGCAAAAACCACTTACATTTTGTATATCTGTGTTCATATGCTGATGACCAATTTAGATTTCCAGACCATTAGAGAGAATTTTATGTTTTTTTAAGCACATTCTTTACAACTTTTTTGCAGGACTTTTTATGAAATCTTTGTTACAGACCTTGGAATACATAATTTTACCAATAATTGAATGCATAATAAAACCTAACAAGATGCAGAATGAATATTAATGAAACGAATGCTTTATGAAGGAACCACTCCGGTGGCCTAAGTAGTTAGAGTGTCCGCCACAGAAGTGGGAGGTCGTGGGTTCAAACCCCTGGCTGAGTCATACCAAAGACTTACAAAAATGGTACTAACAGCTGCCTCTCTTGACACTCAACATTAAGAAGTTGGTGTTAGGACTGGTCATCCTGGTGTCAGGATAATGTGACTGGGTGGGACATCATGCTACATGTCTGCGGCATGATGCCCCAGTGCTAGACATCACTATAAACTGTCTCACTGCAGACATCATAGCGATATGACTGAAAAATTGTTAAAGCTATGTTAAAAATTCTAATAAAACAAACAAACAAACTTGATGAAGGAAAGATAGGATGCAAATAGAAAACACAGCAATGAATGATAAACAGAAATGATATGTGAATATGTTTCATGAATGGATTTAAAAATCTCTAGCTATATTTCTTTCTGCTTTGTAATTTCCATAATTGAAAACCCTTTTAATTATTTATTTGGGCTCATATTTTATATTTGTTATACTTAACAGACAAGTTTTTGCTACTTATAAACTGCAGTAGTTGATCTAAGAGCTGTCATCGAATTGATGACATCACTGTTGCTGCTGTCATTATAAAACTCCACAGCATGCAGCAATTTTGTTATGGAAGTTTTGTGATGACAGCTAAAAGGTGCAGATCTCTCAAATAGTTGGAAATTAATTCACTTTGGTAAAAAAAACATTTATATCCAGTTTTATACAATAATACCATATGTACTTGCTTATGAGTTGAGCCCAACTGTTTAAACAATAATACCATATGTACTTGCTTATGAGTTGAGCCCAACTGTTTAAACAATAATACCATATGTACTTGCTTATGAGTTTAGCCCAACTGAAAACAGCACAGACCCAGATCTACCATTACACAATGTGCTGGCAGATCTGTTTCTGAACAGTTTGATTGAAATAATCAGTAGAGTCCTTATCGGCCGGCACATCATGCTACAGCAGATAAGAATCTTTGTTGTTTGTCATGACTTACAGGTGAGTATATATTGTATTTTGTTTAAAATCGCTAAAAATGCAAAAAGGACCAAATTGACATATACTTTATATGTGGTTGACTAAATGCAGAGATTCTAGTTCCAGTGCCAATTGTTATGTTATCAAGAACATTATTGTTATTCGTATAAGCATTGTCTCTTTTGTTTGTAACCTGTATTACTGTCAATTAGCATGGCAAGGATTGTGTTTTATTAGTTTTTATATATTGAATCAGGGGTTGAAAATGCCTAAAAGTTCTAGGTCGTATACCTAACTGCTTATTTTCAAGAATTTTGAGTCTAGTGAACTTTACTTCTTTAAGAAGTTTATTTTAAACAGAACCAGCTACTCTAGAAAAGATAAATACTTTTTCATAGATATAGTGAATCATGTCTTATGAAAAATATTAAATAAGTTAACTCCGGGAGTCAGCACTAAACATTTATACAAAAGTATCAGCATTCTAAATGAGAAACATTGCTTGTTGGTGGTGACTTTATATTATAAATGTCCATGATGCAGGATGGTGAGATTGTACCGATTATTTCTTCTTGATAAAGTTTTAAACATTGGTTCTTCCATATTTATTGGACACCTTAGTATTAAACGATGAAGACTCAGGTTGCACCAATTGTCATAAATTTTAAACTATGCCACATTTGCATAACCATTTAAACTGTAAATAACAATCAGAAATTTCTAATGTAAATTAATGTCATTTCAAACAGCAAATTTGGAGAATTAAAACATCTTGTGTTTAGAGCTGTAGTGCAAAGTTATATTTGACCAAGAGTGTGACATATTTTTAAATCAACGATTCACTAGCTTGAAAAAAATAATGGAGAGAAATTATCAATTTAAACTCGATTTATAGTGGATCCAGCCCATAAATGAAACATCAATTAATTGAAGATATTATTCCTTTTTAAATTTGATAACTACATCAGCAGTGCTTGAGCCAGACTAGACTAAGTTAAAATCCATCCCATTTATTATGATATTTCCAAACATACCTTATATTTACTCATGAAATTTATATTTAAAAAAATATATATATAAATATCTCTTCTTATTTGTATTTGTTGAGTAATAAATTACAATTATGAAGGTAAAATTTATGTGTTTAATAATAGCAATAATAATAGTTATTGTTAATAATATTATTAAGAGTTATAGCAGTTTTTGGTAACTTGACTTTTTTTATGGAGACTTACCTTAATTCAAGTCTAGTTTTGTCAACGGACCAAAATATTTTCAACCCCTGATAGAATCCATGTATGTAGATTTAGTATTCTTGTATATGTTTTATATGCATGCAGCTTGTATGAACTATTAAACCAAGTGGAAGAGTCCTGTTGACACATCTATGTTATTACAGAGATCACCAAAAATAGGAGCATGTCATTGTATGCAAGTAACTACACTAGAAAAGACCTAATTTTTGTAATTGAAGTGACCAGCTCTTCATTAGCGTCAGTTTATGTTATCTATGAAAAGATAATTGTGATACCATGCTTTCTAAGGTATTTTTTTCTTTTATTTGAATTGTGTCATCACTGATAAATGTATACAAAGATGTGCACATGTATGTAGGCTAGCACATATTTTATTTTGAATTTTGATAATATTAACATACTAAGAAGAAAACAATAGTAACATGCTTTAAACAGATATAGAATGAAAGCATACATGTTGTAATTGGACTTGGAAAGGAAGTAAAACAAATACAGCTAGATAGTAGATAATCTCGTAATCTTTTTTGTCAAATGCACAAATATGTTGGGTGCCTCTCATACTAACCTTGTTATGCATCCAGGTGAGTTTTGCATTTAGGTCAGATATATTGGCACTGCAATTTATTTTACAACAGTTCGTCTCATGTTACAGTAATGGTTCTGGTTGTGAAAGAATCATACACATGTGGCTCAATTAAATGTTTCTGACATATATGGAGAGGAAAAAATTTGACCCCAGAAATATAGTGCTAGAAAATTTAGATAAGAATTTAAAGCTGTATAGCTATGTTCAATGTGATGCACCCAGTTATATGTTATTTACAGATGATGATTATCGATCAGTTGTGTTCACTTTGCCTTCTTTCTTGCAGCCATTCCAGCCGCTTCCGCAGTTGAATAATCCTCCATTCGCATCTACCTCTCCAGTTCCCAACCCCAAGCCCAAGTACAAGACAAAACCGAACTTTGACCACCTACCCAACATCTGACTCTTCGGCCAAGGGGTTATGCGTCATGATGGGAACTAGACTGCCCCCCCTCGTGATGTAAGATCCTGGAGGCCATATTCATTTCAGACATTGGGAGCAATGGAGCTGCTTTGAATTTTGTGTGTTTGAGTGTGTTTGCCACAACTTTTCTGTGTCAGACAAGTTGGAAACTTAATTGAAGGTCAGTTAATGGAGCAGTGTTTGTTAACCTTTTCCCTGTTTCTTTACAATCCTGTCAAGTTGTTTCAGAACTGAAATTAATCCATTTTGTTCTTATCTTGCTACTTTGTTTTGAAAACAGCAATGAAAACAAATTTTACATTGTTCCCATGGTTTGTTTTAAGAATGTCAAAGTCATATTTTTTATATTACAGCTTATGTTATTGCACAAGTTTAAAAAAATTAAAATGTACATTTCTTATGATAATTTTAATCTTTCCTAGAGAGTTTTGCCACATTCAGATTTATGAAGTCTCTTGACAACTTCATGATGAACCATTGCTGATACCAAAATTGTATTGATGGACTTAGACTAAAAGACAGTGAAGTTGCTGCAGATAAATAGAGATGGGAGTATTTTTTCTGTTTTGGATCTTAGAAATGTCAATTCATTTCTCAATAAGAATTCTCAGGAGTAAATTCTAAAACAAGTATGAAACATTACTGAAACCCAAGGATATAGGGGAAATTATGTTGAAAAGGTGCATGCCCTTGATTGACCTTCATGTCCACCACTAGTATTTGTATAAAACACTGAGGCCCAGCAATATACAGGATTAGTCAGACCCAGCCTAACACCTAACAGGAGTCACCTTTCCATGGGCAAAATAAAATGTACACAGAAAAATTAGTTTCAATGAAGAAGCAAAAATGGATGATTAGACTTTAAAATGGAAAGGATGTCACTAAAGTGTTTGCAGGTAAATACAGCTGCTGCAGACAAGTAAAGCAGCAATTTTTATTTCAGTGTAAAGTAGAAATGATGTGATTGGAGGAAAGGTAGCTGTTCTGTTAGTATCAACACCAGACTGTAGACAGTTTACTGATTTCTAGCTGTTAGCTGTACTGTTAGTATCAACACCAGACTGTTGACAGTTTTCTGATTTCTAGCTGTACTGTTATTATCAACACCAGACTGTTGACAGTTTACTGATTTCTAGCTGTACTGTTGGTATCAACACCAGACTGTTGACAGTTTACCTATTTCTAGCTGTACTGTTAGTATCAACACCAGACTTGACAGTTTTCTGATTTCTAGCTGTACTGTTAGTATCAACACCAGACTGTTGACAGTTTACCTATTTCTAGCTGTACTGTTAGTATCAACACCAGACTGTTGACAGTTTTCTGATTTCTAGCTGTACTGTTAGTATCAACACCAGACTGTTGACAGTTTACCTATTTCTAGCTGTACTGTTAGTATCAACACCAGACTGTTGACAGTTTACCTATTTCTAGCTGTACTGTTAGTATCAACACCAGACTGTTGACAGTTTACTGATTTCTAACTGTACTGACAAAAAACAAATGTAAGAAATATGTCCTTGCTGGAAACCCCACCTGGTGTCCAAAACTGATCACTCAACTTCCTATAATGAAATAAAAGTATCTGCATTGTCATATAACTGCCATTGAGTTCAGACTTATCTTGTACATTTTATTGAGGGGAAAGGTCTGTTTTATTTCAGATACATGTGGTTTATTTGCTTTGAATAATCAATAGTAATGTAGGTGGTTTTTTTGCACCATTTCTTTGGTATATATGGGTGGTTAGAAGCATACAAATAAGACTGGAAATGAAGCATGATTGTTGAGGAATAAATGTCAAGATTATAAAATACAATTTTTTTAGATAGTGATTTCTAGATAGTAAGGAGGTATATTTTACCCAAGATATTTGTTACCCTACATTTTTACGAGTCACTTCTTTGCAATAGTTTAACTTTATATTAAAATGATTTAGATCAAGACTTTATCATATTGTAGATGTTTAGAGAGTTTTGGGATAGATATATTTTCCCGTGAATGGAGAAAGAGAATTAGTTTTTAATGCTATGAGTAAATACATGTAAAGACATCCTGGATCATCTTGTGAAGAAAGGTGTTGATTTGCACATTTGGTCTTTGTCATGATCCGACTGGTGTTTTTTTTTTTTTTTTTTAAGTTTTCTGTAGAATTTAATACATTATGAAATTGATCCTTGGATAAAAGAAGTAATGGAAGAAAGACAAGGACGATTGAAAATAGAAAAAATTTGAAACTGAGTAATAATAAAAGCTAGAAATTTGAAATAAAAACCCCCAGATACAAGTCTAATCATCAATATTAAATTCATTGACATATAGATGGGAATGTGAAGAGTTTTCAAGATCAGTCACAAAAAATATTTATAAGTCATAAATGTGAATGAATCTGCCCATATATAGAGTTTAGACTAGTGTGTGTCCAAATCCCATTTTTCTGACACTAGCTACATCCCACTGTCTCAAGGATTTAAAAATTAACAATCTTTTATGACGAGTCATCAAAATTAAGAAAATATTTAAGAAACCCACCTGAACTGCAAAATTTATAAAGTTGAACAGAAGTATTTTTCAAATTTGACATTACAGACAATGTAGTATAGCTAAGATGTATAAGTACAATTGATGCAGTAATTTTTGTTTTTAAAAAGTAATATTTACTGAGAGGTGAGATCTTGAATGAAAACTGCCTAAATCTTAACCATTTTAGGGAATCTTCACTCTCAATTGTTTCCTTAGATGAAGCAAATGGTTTAATTCTCATGCTTGCATATAGTAGTTGGCTGAAATTAATTTGAAGTAATCAGCTAGGAAATTCATGTTAAACATCTCTAAATGCAAGAGATATGTAAAAAGATTTTGAAAATGATAATTCTGTTTTTGAATGATTTAAATAGAAATAAACAACATATTCCTAGAGACAGTGGTTGGTGCTTGCACTGATAATTTTTAATGATTTTTTCATATGTATTTTTTTAATATGTACAAAATACTATATCTATAAAGACTCTGCTTGCAGCACCCTATCATGCCTAATTGGGGGCAGCAAGGGAAAGATCTCCATTCAATCTCTGCTCCTCATTTATCACTTCTATATTTGTTTATAAAGAGTTCAGATTTTTATTTTCCTTTTGTTCAGAACCTGAAAATTTCAAAATAAGCCAAAACATTTTTTGAAGATATCTGCAGTCTGTTTCCTTATTTGCAGGTCCCATCATTCAGGTATTTAAATTAAAATTTTGATTTGTAAAAATTTATTAGCAGGCAGTAAAACACTTTAATCATTATTTTACACAGATATCATCTGATCATCTTGGTCTTGACCCTTAGCTGTCCTCTGTTTTTGCACCTCCCTGCTAAGCTTGGTTTGTGCTTATTTTAACTTGAATACTAACAATCTGTTGCCTCCCAAATGACTATGGCCAGACAGAATTCTGTATCATACTCATATATCTCAGTCATTACATTATTCCTTTGCTGCTTTGCAGCTAACTTATTGCCTTAGTAGTTGTAAGGAGGAACACAGCGTGTGTGTGTGTGTGTGTGTGTGTGTGTGTGTGTGTGTGTGCATGGATGCATATGTTTGGTTGCATGGTTGTGTGTTTATGTGTACATTGTCCATTTGTGTACATAATTTTACTGTTTTCATTATGTATTGTTCATGACAGCCTCTTGTTATATGCATGAATCTAGCATGGTCATTTTGATCAGCCTCTTCCAGATAATGAGGATCTGGCTGTAGAGATTGTCATGCAGAGTTTCTGTAAATATAATCATTGGACAGGTATAATGTTACATGTGTTGTGTACCTTTTCATTGAGGTAAATATACAAAGAAAGCTTTAAGTATTTAACCGTAGTACGCAAAGCACTTTAATTAGTAATTATGCCATGAGTGTATTCAACAGCCTCATTTATTTAGTAACATATTAGAACAATTTACATTTAAATTTGTAATGTTATTCCAATGTTATTTTTATTTCATTGTGGACTGTAGATTTGGATGCAGTATGAAGTATTCTTGAACTTTCTGATATATTACACACGATTGTAATATCATTGCTATTGCATTGTAAATTTCATGAATTTTTCAATTTATATTTTCATGATTTTAAAGTGTTTAATTGTTTTTTAGTTTAGTGAACTTAATGTGCAAATTTTTAATCTCCTTGGAGTGAAGGCTGTAAAGATGTTAAACACTTTGTTTGTTTGAGAAAATGTTCTGTTAATTTTTAAAGACTTTATGTGAACCGCCTAAGTTAGTGGAATCTAAATTATTCATGATATTTCAGTGTCATTGTTTTCATAAATTATGTCATGCAAATAATATGATTGTCATCCCATTTTAAATTAGAAAACAAAACATACTGACCAGCAACATTGATATGACATGGACAACTACTACATTCTGTTGTGTACTTGAATAGTTGGGCAAAAAAATGAATCTCTTTGCAAAATTTGAGAAAATTGTATGCTTGGTAAAATGTTCTTGTGTACATTATTTGTCTGTGTGCAACCAAGGAGAACAAATGCATTTCTATGTTGAGAAATCGGGTATTTATTTATATGTATTGTATCTGTGACCAGAGGAAATTTGTTAATTCATTTGTAACTTTTTAACACTATATCCACATTGCAAGACGTTTTTGAACACCTTAATAAAATGCTATAATAGACCTTTATGAAGTCTTAAAGTGGCCACTTTTGCTACAGAAACTGAAATTTGGCCAGATAATAAGAGAAATTTTGTTGTGTCATTGTTGAAACCTCTCTTGGGTCAGTGAATTCAATCACAGATTGCTAATACTGCCATTGTCAGGTAAAGTTTGTCCTCATTCTCTATGTAAATTATCCCCATTGTTATTTTTTTCTTTAGTTATTTTGTAATGTGTGTTATTCAAGAAAATAGGAAATAACTGTTTGCCGCATTGATTTGAGCAGCTGATAAACTTATCTGTGCATGTTATTTGTTTTAATTCTTTCATTATACTTTACTGGTATCTACTTGACAGATTTCTTTATAATTTATTCACAAAATGAAGTTTTTTTTAAACTCTTTATATTTCAGATTTGTTTTTTCTATAATAGTTGTAATACTTCAGTAAACATCTTTTCAAAAGGCATACATCAGTTTTATTATCACAACAGTTTTCATTACATTACATTCAAGTTTCTGAGTTAAGTTACAAAATGAATGAGGAGGGATGGAGTAAGTCAATATTTTAAGTATCAAATACATGGACAATTTTAGTTCTAAACTCACAAATAACTTTGAATTCTGATTATTGTTTCAGAATTCAAAACTTATTTTCTCTTTAAAAGTCATGGAAGGTTTTTGGGTACTTTTTGGTTTCTTAAATTGTATATCCTGTTAGAATAATATAGTTTTGAGTGTACATCTGATTTTCAAATCCTAATTATTGCTCTTTTCTGTTATAAGTATGAATTTCATGTGTTTAAAATTAATCAAAGTCACAGTTGTCTTATCAGGCTTATTCACAACTTTATTAGTCCAGCACTGGCAAAGAAAGTAAAGTTGTAATGTTAACTTTTGGATTTTTCAGTATTTGTTGAATTTACATAAAATGGACATTTTTTTGTATGTTATATAATTTTTGTTTTGTCTTGTGCCCATTGGCTATTCTGTAGTGTACCAACTGCATTTTGTATGGGAAATGTTGTCATGAATGAAACATTGGATAATTTCATCAAGTGTAAATTTCTGACCATCTTAAATTGCTCTCACATGCCCTTACTTTACAGTTATTTGCCTTTTGCAAGGTAGAAAGATGTAGATTGTATAGGCTTGAAAAGAAAAATACTAACAATTTTTTTCTACTGACAGATCTTAATGAAATATTTTCTCCCTTTTATGTTTTTGATGTTATTGTGACTTTAGAACTTTGTTCATTGGATGAATGGAAGGATTCATAAGATTCTATTGAATGAAATTATCTTAAAGAAATGTTATTTTCCTTTAATTTGATACATGTACCTTCTGTTTAAAGCAATTTTAAAATTGTTATTGAGAATGTTCTATCTTGTACTTTAAAACCATTTCAAGCTACATTTTTCAGTTTTATTGTTGATTACAGTCTTAAGACTTAAATATATTTTATGTCTGTTTCATTATGAAGTATATATTATGAAATGCATTGTAAGTCAATTATGTATTTTCTAGAATATATATGACGATGAACATTCTGCTTTTAATTAAGACTCATTGTGTAGAGAATGGCTTGTGTAAACCAGGATTAACATACATCTTTAGAATTTACACAGGCATACTATACACCTTGTAGTAGCTCAGTTGGTACAGTGTCACACTTGTAATCTAAGGGTCATTGCTTTGATATATCAGTTGGTACAGTGTCACACTTGTAATCTAAGGGTCATTGCTTTGATATATTGGTGCATCTTTGGTAAAGGCACTTGGCTTCCAATTCCTCAATACAACAAAACCATTAAAAGGGCTAAAACCAGCTTAGCTCTGAACAGCCAGATATACCTTGACATCATGAGCTTGAAGGCCTATGTTGTATTAGGTAAATGGTATGGACAATTATCTGCTGGTACTTTGTCTAACTTACGCTTTTTGTTGTATGTAGTAAACGGCATTGACAATTATCTCCTGGGGTTTTGTCAGATGATGTGTGCTATTTTCAGCTTGATTCATATACCAATCTGATTAAGGTAGACTTTAAGTTCCCAAAAGTCTCTGTACTAATCCTTAGTCTGATTCAGTAGCCTTCTCCAGCAGCTCTGATATAACTGCCAAAATAATTCAAGTAAAAATGTAGGTCTTTGGCTCTTACCAAAAGATATTGACTTGTAAGTTTTTACTAAATTCTTAACAAATTGGACAGTCATTTGCATAGTGGTATGATGACATTTGTTACCACATCATACTTAAAGCTTACTTACAACTAATAAAACATCTGAAAGAAATCTCACAAATTTGTCAAAATTTTGCATTATCCTAGTTTTTGGACAAGTCATACACATTTTTACAGGTTACTAGTTTGGCACATGACTAACTGAAGAACACTATTTTGCTCATTAGCACCAGGATGATGACAATCATGTTTCATTGACATGTGCTTTAACTTTCCATATAACGTGTACTTAGACAAAGTATAGATGTCTCTTTTCAGCACACAAATTGGACATATGCGAGAATTGAGGTTCAATGCCTGATAGTTCTGCCTTTTAATATCTGTATTAGCTCATATTTTTCAACACAATTTCTCATTTAAATAGTATTTTTCTTCATGTTTTTTTTAGCTGAATATCAAGAGGTATTCTAAAATTACTGAGCATTTTCAGAAGACTGTACTTTCAATGAGACATGTTTTCTCAAAGAGACCTAATGGTTTGCATCATTCACTCAGAATGTAATTACCTCCCATTCTGAATATTGCAAGTAATGTACTGGTGGATCCGAGTCTTTGTATAGTGCAAGTTAACGATGGATAAGGCAGCAGTCATTATATCTAGAAATTGAAAGGTAATTTGTATGATTGTTTTGTTTCGATTATTGTAATGTCACATTTATTTTCTTTTTGTGAAAAAAATCATGTAGCAAATTTGATTCTAATCTGATTGTATAATTACTTTTATTTTCACACAGGTGATTTTTATTCTGAAAGATTTATGATATTAAGGTTAATAATATTTCATTAAAAAAAAATAGAAAAATTGAACTGGGTCAATGTGAATAGCAAAATCATAAAGTATTTTCTTTCCTAGGTGTAAAGTAGGTATTTTCACTTTACATTTCGTTTCATGAAGTAATATAATTATGTAGACTTTAATAATACAATTGCAGTAAGTGTTTTTATTTTACTAATACTTTATTCAGATATTTGTATTGTCTCTCATGAATTATACTTTTTTTTAATGTTTGTATGAAATCCATTTTCACTTTGCACAAGGGTTGTGAGGGGTGCATGATTTAATGTTTTAACACAATCTGCCCTGTCAGTCTATATGAAATGTGTAATATTTATCTCCTGTATACAAACATAAAACTGAGGACAACGATAAATGACTAACCGAGGATGGGAACTCTATTATCCACCTGAATTAAAGTATATGGTGGACAACTTGGATTTTTCAGCTTATGGAATATTTAGATCTAAAATATTTCTTTGTTGAAGCCCATTTTATGTGCTCTGTATACAGTATAGTTTTAATTAGTGCATTTTATATAGCATCAGCAGACTAAATATGTATTTTGTCAAAGGTTGTAATACCTAACTGAAATTTTAATTTTGAATCAGACATTTCAATTATTAGTCTTTGATATTTTTTAATTGTTATCTGTATTGGTAAATTAGAAATAAATGTTATTATATGGGGACTTTGTTTTGTTTTGGTTTTAGCTTGTCTTTATGATGTAGAGAAAGGCTATTGTATGACCCACATAATTGATGTTGACAATCACACATGTAATAACATATGTACAGCCTCACTTCAATTCACCCATTCTTTCTAGACCTTGGACAGAGTTTGTAGTGGCTTTAACAAAACTCAGGAGATGGTCTAAGGGAGTTAACTTTGTACATATTGGATTTAATTGTTGGTAAAATGTTGCTCATGCATTCTGCAGAATCAAATAGTTCATAGTTCTAGTGTTAATGGAGAATGTACAGGATGGCCTCTGATCCATTTGCATAAGGTTGGTATTAGTCCTTGGCAATAATTGGAGAATGATTTACCAAGAAACTTAATACAACATTCATATCTTGGTCTTGTCTGTAATAAACAAAAAGCCACCTTACATGCATCAAGTTTAAAGATGAACTTGGAATCTTCTGATGCCATTATTTCAGGAATTTCAAACACTCTAGAGATATTTATACATTATGCAGTAAGTGTACAGTGATAATGACTTTAAAGAGGGTGACATTTTATTGTATGAAACATACTCCATGTGACCTATTATTGTATTTATATTTACATACATATTACATAGAGTTACATACACAGACAAATTAAGCACAAAAAGCATTGATAATAAGCCACATTCATATATGGACATTATAAACAGCAAATTCTGTATGATACACCAACAAGGTACTTTGTGTATATGCAGTACAAAACGGTAAGACAACAAAGTTGAAGGCTTTAAATTCATATTTTCATTTATAATTAAAAATAATAAAAATGAGGACTTTGTACAAGACCTAATTTCTAGAAGCTCTAAATGCTTTACAACATTAGAAAACACCTAGAACATAAAACAAAAAATAATATGATTACAAAAAAACAAAAACACCATGATTTTAGAAAACAAAAAGCATGCTGAAAATATTTAAGGTAGGGAATATTAAGTCTTTAAGTTGTTCTGGCAGTCAAAATAGGTGAATTTTAATAGCACTCTTGAAAGGGATCACTGTGTCTCTGTGTCTAATTTCAATGGGCAATTCATTCCATGTTGCTGGGCCCTGGTATGCAAAAGAACGTTGACCAATTAACTTTGTTTTAATAGTGGGAATAATGAGTATACAATTGTCAGAAGAGGAGCGTAAGTATCTTGCTGGTGTGTTCATGACATGTTGATGCATTGTGAGAGTACTGTCCATAGTAACACGTTTCGTACTGACTGATAATTTAATGTTGGTGTTGCTGATATTTATTGTTTGAGGTAAAGGATGTGAATGAGAAAGTCTTTGTGTTGTGATCAGAATAGCCTCAGTTTTATCATCATTCATCTGCAGCTAGTTACATGTCATCCATGATTTCACATCAGCAATGCACCTCTCTGCTCCACTGATGGTAGCATCAACTTCAGTTAGGTGGCTAGATTTGTATATTTGGGTGTCATTAGTGTACAGTTGGTGAGACACTGGATGATGATCTATGACACTTGAGAGTGGCTGAGTGTATAGAATGACAAGAACAAGTTCAAGAACAGACCCCTGTGGAGCATCACAACATATATCAACTGGGTGGGAGTGTATTCCATTTGCAGATAAAATTTGTGTCAAGTTGACCAAGTAGGACTTGAACCACAGTAAGGTTGTATAATGAATACCAAATACAAGCTGGAGATGGTGAAGTAATATATCATGGTTTATTGTGTCAAATGCTGCAGACATAATCAACGAGGGTGAGGACTGTAATCTTTCTGCTATTCAAAGTAGAGAGAATGTCATTAACTACTTTTAGAAGTGTAGTTTCAGTACTGTGACAATGGCGATATGCAGACTGTACATTGCTTAAGAGACTGTTTGAATTCAGATGAGATACAAGTTGGGTTAGAACAACTTTTTCTTAGATTTATAATATGAATGGGAGATTAGAAACTGGGAGGTAGTTCATTAAATCATTATGGTCAAGTGTTGATTTCTTCAGCAGTGGTTTTACAATGGCAGTTTTTGAAAAATGATGGGGATTACCCAGATGAAAGAGGTATTAATAACATCTAAGCACTCAAGCAGCAGTGATGTTGGAATCAGATCAAGTTCATCTAACTTTTGTGTACTCTTCATCACGATTGTACGTACTAAATCCACCATAGAGACAGGTTCAAATGCAGCTAATGTTTGCTTCTGAAATTCTATATCATGACTGTATGGTGATGAGTCAGTTAAAATTGTGTTGTCAAGCTTATATCTAATGGTTTGTACTTGTCATGGAAGAAATTTGCAAACAGGTCCTGAAGGTCGACTGGAGATAAGGTAGTTGGAAGTGGTGTACAATTGTACCGTTAAATTAGCTTGCTAGTAATCTCGAAGAGCTCTTTGCAGCTGGAACTTAAGTGAGCTTAGTATTGTAGTGCACTGATTTTGCTGCATAGACTAATTTTTGTGACATTCTCAGCAGCATTATTGATTTGCTTATGAATAGTTAGTTAGTCTGGATGAAAGATAGCCTCAGCTTTACATCGGTCTCTTTTAGCAGTGCAAAGCTGACACTAACATTGCTATACCATGGAGAACACGTTTGAATCGATAGTCTGTGCATGTTGGCTCGAGCATGTGTTTCAAGCAATGAATGCAGGCAGATATTGAGTTTTTCTGCTGTAGGAGGTAAGCAAATTGTTTGGATTGATTGGATGTCATGCATTAATTTGGTTCTATTTATCATACAAGTTTCTCTTGTAGCAAATAAAGGTGGCGGTTTAGGGACTGATACCAGGAAGGACTGTAGAATATTATCTATAAAGAATCCAATCTAAAAATGTGACCATGTTTATGGGTCGGTTGGTTAACTGACTGAGGTTCTAAACATTAATGGAATCTAGGAGTTCTAATGTGTACGAGTTTCCAGGACAGTCAGCGCAGTTTTATCTGTCAGCGAAAACACTCTTTGAAAATCTTGTTTTGAAGTGCTAGCACTTCCAATACTTTTATCATCATCGTTAATTATTACATCAAGTAATGTCTTATTTAGTAAATTCATATCAGCGATAATTTGATTTAGTTGTTGTTGTTGTTGTTGCTTGATTGAATCAAGTGTAATTGTTACACTTGTAAAATTCAAAGTTTCCGAGAGATCCTTGAATAAGATTTCGAAGTTGCTGTAAATGAGTTTGATATAATTTTTTCATATTGTTGAATCTCGCAGATAAACTATTATACGTTACGGTGAAACTTTTTCCTGTAGACTGTGATGTAAAGGTCCAAGTTACAGGACCTTGTGTTATATACTCAGAACTCTGGTTGTTTGTTATTACACGATAATGTTTTGTTGTATCTGCCGCCGATAACGTACAAAACAAGCCATCATCGGAGTAATCTAGTTGTGAAACAATAGGTAATTTATCATCGATGAAGTCAATGCGTTTAGTTTCTGGTAATCTTGGGTGAAACGCAGGAAGACTATCCAGCCATGCTTTGTGAATCCGTGGGAAGAATTCGTCGATGGTGTCACTGAGTCTTTTACGCATCCATGGTTCGTTATATCCTGGAAGCTTAAACGTGGGAATGTCTTCCTCACGGATATTGAACTGTGCTGCCAAATTTATTCTCGCGGCCTTATTTATTTTTTGCGGCGATTCCCCCCATATACGTTGAATAATTAGTTGATTATACTCGTCCATGTGAGTAATAATTTTATTACACACTTCTATATATACGATGACATCATCATGACGTGGTGGGATTTCACTTATTGCTGTTATTATATAATTATAAAACCGATCAAAGTCATTATGAATTAATTTAAATTGGTCAGCAATAAGTGCGCGATCTACTACCCCCTCGTTTGGGTAGATAAAATTGATCATATTACTACGATTATCAGATAAATCATATGTTAATTTAGGTATATTACCAACACCAACACGATCAAAACCGTGATAATCCTCCTTCGTGGAAACATAGTCAGATTTTAATGGTTCACTTGGTAGATCTTTCACATCGACGGTGCCTGGAATAAATTCAGGATACCCCAAAATGGTTCTAATTGAGCTGTTGTATATATCTACGGCGTAATCGGGTGAATTTATCTCAATGACTGTTGAAAGTAACGGCTCATGTCCCTTTATCTCAATGGGGTATTTATCAGGTTCATCTTTGACGTCGATTTTATTTGGTCCTTTGATTGCCTGGATTGATTCTATGATTGTTTCATTGATATCTTCGATGTCATATGCACCCGTTGGTAGATGTATTGTATGTGTTTCTGGTTCGCTTTTTGTTCCATCTGGGTTAGTTTTTCTATACGAAAATGTAAAACTGTTATTGGGAAGTTTACCATTGAACGGTGCCGATCTTACATTGGGCCAACTGTAGTAGCATCTTAATTGAGTTAGCGCTATTTCAGATGCTGCCAGCGGAGGGTTAAATTCAACGCTGAATTCTGGTGTTTTCGTTACCACCGAGATTAACTTTGTTTTTGTCGTGGTAGTATTTGTTGCTATTTGTTGAAGCAGTTCTTGTGACATTGTTATTGTATTTGTTATTGTCAACGTTGAAATTGTTTTCACGCTCCAATTTCGACATTGTTGAATCATACAACCGGACCATCTTCGAGAATTCCTCTTCGGATATAAATTCGTCATCGATGGATGTTGAGATCAACATTGACAATTGCGAGTACGCGTTGGATACCATAGCGAGTTTAACAACGTAGTCGTGTAATTTCAGCTGAGAACACGATATTTTTTTTGTTATCCCGGTGAATACTCCGGCGATTGTTGCCGCTGCGGATATACAAATCGGAACAACAACTGGAGCTATCATAGTCACCGAAGATAGTATTATTACAGCGCTGGCAATTACACCAGACACCGAATACACGGTTACATCAATTATATTAATTCTCCGTTGATATTTTTTTACTTTTACACGATATTGTTCAGTGAGTATTCCTAGACTAGTTTGAAATTCTTTGATGGTATCATAGCGATATTGATATACTGAAGGTACCGTTGATGACATTTTTATCTATTAACACAGTAAACAATTTACAATTGAAAATCCTTTGGATTTTTCAGTTGAAACTTTGAAAATCCGATGGATTTTAGTTTAGTTGTTTACTTAAATCAGCTACGAATTCTACATACCATGACATTG
Source organism: Unio pictorum (assembly GCA_030141615.1). Taxonomy (NCBI): domain Eukaryota; kingdom Metazoa; phylum Mollusca; class Bivalvia; order Unionida; family Unionidae; genus Unio; species Unio pictorum. The sequence continues at coordinate 522,560 of JARLTB010000031.1, read as the reverse complement.
AAACCCTAGCTAGATTATTATCAGTGGATGTAATCATGAATTGTTCAATCGTATCCTTGTCGATAATTGTTGATATCGTATTATTGACTCCAGATGAACTCGATGATATATTAAACAACGTTGGTGTTACTAACGTTAATCGATAAATTCCCTTTACGTTTGCAGTAACGTGTAAAATATTATTTGTAGGTGTCCACGTATATGATCCATGTTGAATCGTGTATACTACGTTGATAGTTCTATCATGAGGAATTTTTGTTTTTTCAACTATTGCTATCATCCTTGTTGCATCCGCTACGATGGCATTTGTGGTCGTTTTGAGATCATCGATAGATTTTTTAATATCAGGAAGTTTCATATCGAGTTTATCAAGTGGAGATCCGAGAAATTTATCAACGATGTTTCTACGAAACACTGAAAACTGTTTTACGCGGTCTTCATATTTGGATTGAAGTGTTGTTAGTTCCAACATAGAATCTTTTATCATTGTGAGATTCGGTGCAGTCACACGCGGAACACCAAGGAAGTTATTGATTGGAGTTTCAATGGTGTCAATGATATCCTGTTGTAGTTGATTAAATTTGGTTATATGATCGTTATAATCGTCACGTAGTTTTTTCATATCATTGGCGGAGTCATCAGCAGTGACTTTAACGTCATGGATGGTTTTTTGTAATCCCGTTATAGCATTTATTTGATCATATAATTTTTTTAATTCATCTAAGTTTGCTATCGATGAGATAGCTTTGTTCATTATTTTTTTTACTTGTCCGATAGTAACTGTTTCGGAAGGACGTGATACTGATCTTCCAAAAAATATATGCCATGTTATATATTACACGTTTCTCTTTAAGCGATTGAAAATTCTACGAATTTTTCATCATCGTATACTCGTGGATGGCTTTGTGAGATAATTTAGAACTCGTCGAGATAGTTGTTAGCGCGTTAAGAACCTCTCGTCCACAAATAGGAGGATCTGTTAATGTCTGCGTGGGTAACGTTGAATACCAAATTGGTATTTTAGTTTGAGTTGTAAACAACTGAGACACATATTTGACAAATTCGTTCGGAGGTGGTAATCCATATGAGTCAAAATAAATAATCGATGTTGGATATATCGCGTAACAAACCCAAATGAGTTCCAGGTCCAGTGTTATCATCGAGATTAATTATACCAGTTTCTTTGATAAATGGTTGTGCTGGTAATTGATCTTTCATGAATACACCTCTGAAATGTTTTATTGGGAGTTTTTTTTTTTTACAGCGTCGAGTAAATCAAAATTTGACATTGGTGAAAATCCTACGGATTTTTCCATTAACTGGGGTAATGTCTTGTGAATCGACTTCCTGGTAGTCTGAATCCTTTTCCCTTTTTTTAGTTCTAACTGATCCACCGGTTGCTTTCTTTACTGCAAGCCCTGCCGCGGTACCAATAGCTCCTAGCGCCGCCGCTTTAGCAACCGCAGGAGCCGCTGCTGCAATCAACGCTGGAATCGCAGCTAACAGCGGGAAAATACCTCCGGTTTTAATGATGTCGCTGACAGCAGCTTGTGAAAAAGTCAATTTAACTCCTGTTTTACCCTTTAATGCTTTATTGAAATGATTAATCTGAGTTTTCGTCAACGATAATTTATTTGATCCACCTGTCATCTGTTCTTTTTTAAGCGTTATCGTTGTACCACACGCAGTAGAATTTTTCGATTGAAGTTTCTTTACCTGACCAGGTGTCAGGGTGACATTAACATGATTGTACGACATTTTATTTAGATAGTGATCATCTAATTGTCCCATTACATGTTTTTAACGGGTGCGTCAATGACTCTCATTTTTCCACCACCACCTTCAAGTATCATAGATTTTTCACTAAGAATAACAGCAACTGCTCTAAATCCTTCAGCAGGAGGAGTACGGACATTAGCTTGAAATTTTACATCAACGGTCGAGTGTTTAGATAGATCAAGATGTTGCAACGAAAAGTAATAAATCGGATATAATTCCTTAAAATCAAGTTGTGATATTTGAAGTCCAGTATCGACATTTTGATCACGACCCATAAACGACCACAATCGATGATAAACTCGTCCTATTTTATTGTTTTTGTAATCGAGAATAAGTTATCTGCTGGTTCTTGTTGATTACTTATTCGCAATGATACCTCAGTGACGTCACATTGATCAAATATCATATGAGACCGCAACTGTAGACTATCATCTGCAGCTGTAGATATTTTTTTATAGTTCTATTCGTACTTTGTAACGCAACAAAAACATATCTCGGTGCGGAAATATTTTTCGTCAGCGCAAGTTGCCAAGTAAAAGTTCCAGAAAGGGTACTGGTTATTGTAGCTGTTGTAACATCACACCAACTCATCAATGATTTTCCTCCTTGATCCACAAACGATAACAACCGTGTTTCAACGGTCAACGATGGAGTCAAAATTGGCATCCATAGTATTATATCTGACAATTCTACAATACTATCTTCTATAGGATTAGGACCGCGCCAAAGAGCGTAATTATCATCTGTCTTCGTGTAAGTACTACAGTATGACTAGTTCAATTCGTGACCTTAAATTTGGATTCTGTGCGTGATACGAAAAATACTGATAATCGCGTATAGAATCATTTTTTCCTACAGGGGCATCTACATCAAAAGCATCATCGATTTCGTGTTTAAACATTTTATATTAACGTAGTTGATCTAAATGTTTAACCGCTTCAAACCGGAGCCAGCAATTAATCTCAACCTTGCTTTTGCCATTTTATTAATTGCACTACCTATTTTAGGTGGCATTTGTTCCGTAGACTGTAATTGGAAATTCTTTGGTTTTCTTCCTCTCGCCAACGACATAAGTTTTTCTTTTGCATCACCCAACATATCAAATGCTTTATTACCAGCTGCTGTACCAACTTTGTCACCGAAAACCCCAATAGCTTTTGACGCTATTTCTTTACCAACCGGTAAAATCTTTGGAGCAATTCTAGTAAATAATCCAGTGACAATATCACCGAGTCCATTTCCATACGTGAGCTTGTAAACTGGTAATCTTGAGTTTACAACGTAAACAGGTCTTGCTCTGTTCATACTACGATGTACTATCATTTTATTTAAATGCTATATATCTAATCGTGAATTACTTTGCAATTTCAATCGCTGTAATAGTCATCGGTAAGTTCATCGATGAAACTACGATATAATCCAATATCCATTACATGACCTTGAAATAACCGTTGACAGATTTCAGCAGCTTCGTTAATTATCTCCGGGGAATTATTTCCAGCTCGTTTTCCTCCAATGAGAACTTCTAACCGTGATATATCATCGAAAATACTTCTTGAACAGGGTATATTACCACCGTGATATCCCAGACCTAATTTTTTAAATACATCCTCTTCAGGTTCTTCTCGTTGAGGATCTTCCATAACTGGGTCTTCTTGTCTTCGTGGACTTGCTTGTATACGTTTTTGTGCTTGTCTTAATCGTTGTTGTTCTTTTTTTTTTCGTTCTCGTTTTGTGGGAGTTGGTGGTATAAGTTTTTGTTGAGCTTCTCTTGTTTGTTCGTTTTCAAAATCTTTTAATCTAACAGCAGCATCAAATGAACTATACCGTTTATGGACTTTGCTAATTTGGTTTAACCCTGTTTTAACTTTATAAATCACATCAATCCATTTGTCAAAACCATTGATAAAAATTTTCTTTTGTCCTGGTTTTAAATAATTATATCTATCAACAACAAAAAAGCAGCTGTAAAATTTACCAATTCTTCTGAATCACTTTTATCGATAAATGCTAAAAAAAATCTTCGGTCAATCGATCTCGTAACTCTTGATTTCTATTATCAATTTTCTTTGGAGGTTTTTCCTCTGGTTTTACCTCAGGTGTTACCTCTGGTTTAGATACCTTTATCGCTGTTACAACCTCTCCAGTTGCCGCAGTTATAGGCTTAAATAATTGTTCAGTATCGGCAGTAAAATCTAATTTTGCTTGTTGTCGAGCTTGCAAATTATCTCTAAAAGAATCTCTCACCGGGAGAAATTTCTTAATCGCAGCCAACCGTTCTCTAGTTAATCTAGTTATTTGTGCTTCTCCGACGTTTGTCATTTATATAAATCGATCGAAGATTTTCAATTGCTAATTCGGTTAACCCGTTAGCAGCAACGGGGTGGTGACAACGACAGCATCGAAGATGTCGGCGTCGATTCTGTTTGCCCGTGGACGCTTCTATTAAGCATTTATAAGAAAGCTTTGGATTACCAAAAAAGTCGCCTGTAATGGTTTATCCGATCTATCCTCTTCTTACATTTTTTTTTTTGGTTTTGAGAAACCCCTAATTTGACAAATAGGGCTCTAAAATCGTCAAGGCTCCATTTGGCAAAAGGAAGCTTAAAATATTTTGCTTAAAATCTAACCCAATTAGAGAAGTCCGATTCACCCCCTCTGCTGCTGTTTATGTTGTATGTCAAGTTAGGTATAGGACATGAAAATTGAAATACCAGTTTTTGCATGTAAATCAAGTTATTTTTCAATGGAGATGCATCCAAGAATGATACAAATTCAGTATCAACTGTCTCTGTGATGCAGCCTGGCATACTTTTGTGACATGAAAGGAGTGGGGTGGTGGTGGTGGTGGACAATTCTCAAAATGCAATTTTGTCAATTTTGAGAAAAACATGGTCCTACTTAATATCATGAAAATGATCAGAGTCTTCAACTCTGGATTGTGCCAGAAAACATGTTTATAACTTCAGTTTTAATTAGGGCAAACAATGAAAGCTATACCAAATCACACGTGTCATCAGCCTGCTGGTTAATGCGTGTACTGTTTTCCTGAACCCATATCTATTTTTATGAAATCTAACACAACTGTTGGACATTTGTGACAACTGTTTCATGTTTGTATAAATTATTTCAACAGAATATTGCCATGCTTAATAAATACTAAAAAATTGGAAATTTGTGAAACAACCCCATATCATTGTTTACATCATTCTTTGTCATTATTTTGAATAGAGCTTTCTAGGACTAAATTCATACAGATATAATCTTGCCATGACACCATTTATTTAAACAAGTTTGATACAAAATTTGAAGAGAAGACATAAACACTATTTTTGCTTATCTCAATGAAAATCAATATATATATGAAATAACTTCTAGAAGTTATTAAATCGAGTTTTGTACACTTAACGTCGTTGACCGACAATGGGGTCAAAGGCGCTAAATATTTGGGGATAATTTGGCCTACGCACCAATCATTGCAGATATGGCTGAAACGACGAGTTAGGACTCCTGAATTGAGACTTCGTACGGTAAATAGAGGTTACTCAGAAATATGAAATATACATGGATATATTCCAAATTGTTGGATGCTTAAGACCTACCGTGTTTATTAGTATTACCTCCTTTTAATGTGTGAAAATAAAACTTTTAAAATATTCAACGCTTCGCAAAAATACTTATTTTTTCTTCCATGGGCCGCTTAATACCATAAACAAGCATCCGGATATGTATTCTGTTGTGTTGTGTTCCAATGATTTTACATTCAGACGATCCAAATTTATCTCAAAATATGCCGTAACAGCAGCCCACTGTTCTGGAACCAAAGCGGCATCAGAAAACGGGAAGCCAGAAACGGTTATTTTCCATGTGGCCATGCACCACAATTAATTTTACTATATGTTCTCTACATATATTTCTCAGCACTGACCTTTCCACAGTGTGACAATCAATACAAATTATATGAAAATCTAAAATACCCCCAAAGATGACTTCACGATGAAATTCTTGTCAAGGGTTGACCGGCATTTTTTTGAGCTGCTGCACTGTAAACATAACAGCATTTACACAGACCACATATTTAGCTTCCGGATCATCACCAATGCCTTATTACTCCATGTGCACTGTCGCCAAATTACACACTGACAACCACTCTTTCTGCTCATATTCTCAAGAATAAATAACCTTTAAATCCCTACCAAATATGCATCAATATAACTCTTCTATCACCACCAAAATGAGAGAGGAAAAAATGTTCTAAAAATAGACTGGAACTACATACTGAACTGGAAGTATTAATTGTGATGTGATTCCTGACAGGCCCAACTTGTTGGGGCAAATTTTAGTAAAACTTTTATATTTGAATGCCACATCTATTTGAACTTTATACATGAAGTCTCTTTGAATTTCCTTGCATACAAGACACCTGAATGGAAAGTGTGTAGTGCTGGTGTTCCACAGGGTGTACGTGCTGATTCATGTGCTTTTTAGAAACCAAATCTAAAATTGCTATATCTTCCTTAATTATAGGACTTTTTCAATGCTGTAAAAACCTAATTGTACTACGAGATAAGGCCTGTCTGACAATGTTTAAAATTTATACATTTTGATCAATTAAAATTGTAATGAAAATTTAAATAAACATTTAAATTTATAAACTAAATTTTATTGAAAAATTAAATTTTCATAAAAGTTTGAAAACAGATTTTGTCAAAGTTTAGACAGAAAAGTTGATCAATCAATGGTTTTTAAAATAAATGGTGATTTGGGTCTGTGTAACTGAGAACATTTTTCCCAGGGGTAGTGAAGTAGCATGACTCATAGTGATTTTGGCAACAACCGCAATATGCCTGTCAAGGTGCATATAGGTGTACACACTAAAGAAGCAGGGGCCCCGAGTGGCCGAGTGGTCTAAAGCGCTGTTCGTTACGGATCACTGCCATCTCACCTCTGTCTGCGTGGGTTCGAGTCTAAGATTCGGCTAATGTAGTTATGTAAGAAAGCTTGCCAGTAGCTTCTCGTGGGTCGGTGGTTCTTTCCGGGGGTTTTCCCGGGTTCTTCCTCCACCAATAATACTGGCCGCCATGTATAGCCTATATTGTGCTGAAAAATGGCGTTAAACCATAAAAAACAAACAAACAAACTAAAGAAGCAACAACAGGTGCTATGTTCCATATTTATTGTGTCAGGTATTTAGGCAGTTATTTGTATAACTAATAGTGCACTCAGATTTAAACATCTGATGGGACCACTTCCATGTTTTATAAGAAAATTGCATTACATTTCAGTGTCGATAACTACAAAAAGCGACAATAAGATAGGAAAATACAGTTTTTAGGCAGGCTTTACTTTACTGAACAATGGTGCTAATCTCTCTCATGAAGATCTAAGCCATGTTCTTGGGGTGCTGTATATTAGTATGGTGATATCATGATCACTTATGGCAGTACACTGCATATGTCCTTATGAAACCTTGCTATCACCACCAGACTACTGGAGAGCTTCCAAGCTGATCCACCACTAACACTTTGTTCCAGATACCAGCCTAGACCTGAAAAGATATAAAATGTTTCACTTATATCTAGAAAACAGTAAGATGTATGCAAATGAAGTTAAAATGTGTTAGATATAGTGATTTCCAAATAACATTCAGGCTGCAAGCATAGGAAATAAATATTAAACTTGACAGAGTGACACTCAGAAATGTGAAGTAATAGTCATGTATTAAAGTAATAAATTCATCCTAAAAGTATATGAAGTTTCTATAAGCATATCTGGTCAATTACAGGTTAAATAACTAATCAGGTAGACTATGCATAACAAACTTTAAGGAAGTGCGGGGACGGTGAGGTTTGATCATTGGTGGAAACATTAGTACATGCCAGTATACAGGAAAGTAAAGTGACAATGTAGTAATAAAGAATATATTACTATAAGCAATCTTATTCATGAGGGAAATAATAATTCTGGATATTGCAAGAGAATACAGCCAAATGTGGCCACACATATCAACTACAGGTACCAATACATCCTATATCATAAACTAAATGTGAAATTCTGATCCCCAAAACTTGTAAACAAGAATGGAAATTTGCATATGTGGGACATATACAATGTAATTGTTATGATCAAATGTGCAAAAATAATTCCAATGATCTGTTTGAACATTTAAAGTGTATTTTTAAGGGTGTTTGATACCAATTATTAACCTCAATGGTTCAATAGAATCAGATATCAGCTGATATTACAATACCGCACTCTATCCAAGTACTGAATTGAAATATGTTACCATACATGGGCATATTAATGAAGAAAATAACATTTTGGGATACATTTAGTGCACACAGCCAGAAATGTGTCTTACAGATTCACTGTAGGTACAATGTCAGCCTATATGATATACTGAATGTGAACTTTGGATCCCAAACATTCTAAAATATGTGAATATTTGTTCATGTGGGATATGTAACCATGCTAAGATCAGTTGTACACAGTTAAACTCAAAATATCTGTTTGAATATATCTTATGCAATCTTTAGAGTGTCAGTTAACAAATATTATTAGTAATTAACAATGTATAAATTAAGATGGATCATTAGAATTCACATAACATCATACAGGCCACAATGCCGCACTTCACTAATCAATATCTTAACCAAATAGAACAATAAAATTGAATGCATTTTGTGTTCAACTTACATCATTTTGCTGTCTTCTTACATCCAAGGGTAAATATACATGTGGAAAGTATATTTTATCCCTTCAGCCTGCATTTCATTCTCAGAAAGTTTAAACTGATTTAGTAGAGAACTTGAGTAGGTTCTAGTATAAAATTTGCATCACTGTCCTCTAAACACCCTGTAACTATATTTGTTAACAATTACTAAAGGCTATATAAGCAGATATGTGTTACTCAGGAAGTCACCCCATCATAAACACATAAATTGACTGATTGGACCCCTAATAAATAGTTTGAATGATCAATACAAAATAGAATCTGTCTCTCATACATTTTAAATGTATGACTCATTTTGACTTACAAAGATATTTTCTCTGACAAAATTTGACAAATATCCATCATTGTAGCTTGTATATGGTGTAGGAGTATAAACATGCTGATATCATTTGATATAATTTCCAAAAATATTATCTATGAGCATTTTAAGGGGCAAATTTTAATTTTTTAATTTTTAAAAAAAAATTATTAAAATTTAAAAAAAAAAAAATAAGTTTTTAAATTCTTATGTCATTTTTCTATTTTAAATGTTAATATATATAACGCCTTCAAATTTTATGTGTTGATCATTAATAATAAAAATTTTATAGCAATTTAAAGTTTAATAATAACTGCCTGTACAGGCCATACACCACAATTAATTTTACTATATGTTCTCTACATATATTTCTCAGCACTGACCTTTCCACAGTGTGACAATCAATACAAATTATATGAAAATCTAAAATACCCCCAAAGATGACTTCACGATGAAATTCTTGTCAAGGGTTGACCGGCATTTTTTTGAGCTGCTGCACTGTAAACATAACAGCATTTACACAGACCACATATTTAGCTTCCGGATCATCACCAATGCCTTATTACTCCATGTGCACTGTCGCCAAATTACACACTGACAACCACTCTTTCTGCTCATATTCTCAAGAATAAACAATTACCTTTAAATCCCTACCAAATATGCATCAATATAACTCTTCTATCACCACCAAAATGAGAGAGGAAAAAATGTTCTAAAGATAGACTGGAATTACATTCGTGGGTACTGAACTGGAAGTATTAATTGTGATGTGATTCCATGTCAATCCTATACCTAGTCAAGTGTGATTTCCGTTCATGTGGTATCAAATGTCATCGAATCTTCACACATCGTTAAATACTAACAAAATCTTCTGGAATCTTATTTTATATGAGTCTGTCACAGGGGCCATCCATAAATGACGTCACACGATTTGGGCCGAGGCCGATTTTGACCCCCTCCCTCCCCCTCGTCACACGTCATCACAAAAAGTCGGACCCTTCACAAAGCTCTGCCCCCACCCCCTTTCCCCGAAAAAGCCGTATTTCCTATTTGAAAATTAACATGTTTCAAATCACTTTATTGTCATTGTAGTATGTATTTTGTGTGGAGCTGCACTCTGATGTTGTAGGAGAAAACATTAAAACGGAGGCACTGGAAAGCGGAAATTGACATACAATTCTTTTGAAAATATTCGTCGTCTAGCTAAAACTGCAGCTGTTCAGACTATTGTATTCAAATTCTCCTAGAATTATAAAAAAAAGTCATTATAACTTTAAAAAAAAGTACTTTGAAACTTTTTAGTAGAAAACAGAATACTTGGGGTTTGCCACAAGCACTTTTGGGGAGTATTTTGTTTCGGCAAATGATGTTTGTAGCCCAAAGCGTCAGAAGTGATCCTTTTTTGTGGCTGCAATAGGTTTTAATTCTTGCAACCAGTGATCAACTTTAACTTGCAAATCTGCATAATTTTTTTTTTTTATTCCATTCCACTTTTGAACCACTTCATCTTGGCAAATCTTTCTGCTCTTTGCAGGATTTGCCAGCAGGTACGCCTCAAAAAGACACTGGAACATTTTACTTTTATCCATTGTAGCGGTCAATTCTTAAGCCACTCCCCCCACCAAAAAAAAAATAGAGATTATTATTGGTGTAATATAAACTTTTAATTTATTCTCTTTGTAATATAAACTTTATATATATATAAACTTTAATTATTCTATTTCTTAAATGTAGGATCTTTTATAATAGAAATCTGAAAAATATCAACCTTAATAAATTATTTATTTTTCTATCAAACTTATAAATAATTTACTTTTCAATCAAACTTTTTAAATTTAATTTTATTTTTAAAAAAGTTTGGCAAGAAAAAGATCATTTCAACCTCGCTTTGTTGACACCAGCAGACTGGAAATGGAAAAATGCTATTTGGAAAAAGCTACTATTGGGGCTAGATGGGGTGTTGGTAGTTCGAAGACGAGTCCATCTTAATTTGAGCTCATGCCCAACACGTGTGAAACTACTTAAAACGTCATTAAATAAATTGTAAGCAATCAAAAAATTAAGTGGAACTTTTATTAAAGTTGTGCAGTTTTATGTGATGTCACTTTTCTTAAACACCCCCTCGTCACACATCGTCACAAATGTGACTCCCCTCCCCCCTGTAGGTGTGTGACGTCATTTATGGACGGCCCCAGTCATCCAGAAATATGTTTATCATACTTCAATTCCCAGCCAACTCATCATTTGAAGAACACAATGCTCGATGACATCACGAAAATAAGTCTGCAGGCGAGATGGCCAACACTAGATCACATGACCGGTTCGACACAGTAAATTTGTCAAGTTCATAGGTTTGATTAAATTCACTTGTTGATTCTAAATGCTGGCTGTCCTTTATACATGTATAAGTATGTTTGAATTCTTCATTGTTATGCTGGTCAATATATTTTCAATGTCTTCATTGGTAGTTGTATACTCTTTACCCAAGCTTTACCGTCTTGCTTATAACTTAAGTATGTTGGCGTTTGATGGACATGACATAATACGTAGTGTTGATGTATTTGCTCATGATGAACAGGTGATGATAATTAAATTGTATATTAACCCTCAGTTTGTGTCGTTGCTTGTAGAGTATCTGTTCGGCACCAACAGACTCGTTCGACGTTGCAGACGAGCAATGTTTGTTAAAATTACATTACGCGACAATTTTCCAAAGAGTATAAATAGGAGCGAAATTCGAAATTTGAGAGATAACTGTCAATACTAGCATCTCTATCAACATCTTTTAACCAAACAAAAAGAACGCTGTATTGAGATATTTATTAGTTATAATAAAACAACATCACTAATGACATTAAGATCATAAATACTTATGAAAATAAGGTAATCTACAAATTTTAATTATTTTTTTCTCTCTGAAAAACAGACTTGAATTACACACATTTTTGGGCAAGACTTCCTGACGCAGCATGTCAGCAAAAGTGATTATCAACTGTTGCTCCTCTGCATGGATTACGGTGATATTCAATGTTACACAGGGGAAGAAGCCAATATGGAGTGGCGTGTTGTCACAGTACAGCCTCAATCTTGAATGTGTATACCAGTTTTAAAACCTGAATCGGAACAGAATTTTCTGTTTGGATTTACTCCCTTGGCCTTTCCCATGAGAGAGAAACTCGCTTTGTCAGTGATCTTTCTATGTCAGAGAGATCAATGATTGTTGCAGTTCCCCAAAAAAATCATTATTGGCTCTGATTTGTTTCTACAAAAACTCAAGAACATGTTTACGCGAGCGGTCTGAATAGATCTAAGATCGATTTAATTCACTTTTGATTGCTGATAGCGAATTTCTCATTGGGATTTTTTTGTTGTAGCATCATCGTTAGATTCTTTTTCGCCAAGACCGGTAATTTTATTAGTAGTCATATTATTTGACATTGCATCACCAGATTTGTGTACTCAATTGTGAATATTATCTAATATCGCTGACATAACAACACCGTGTTTAATTTTCAGTTACTATCAAACACAGCTATGCTTTTCTCGGTTACTCCATTAATTATGATGAATGAAAGATTACTCATTTGTAATCATCCTTGGATATCGTGAAGTTCAACAACTTCGTTCGGATAGATATTTGCAAGATTTAACAATTCGGATATTGCATCGCTAAAGATTTTATTTACATTTTCGTGTGATATTCCGTCAGTTGTGTGTTGTGTTTAGAGCAAGATCTTCTGTAAAACAACGCGTTCACTTGTATACTCATGCACGACGTAATGTTTTTTTTTTTTTTTTGTGTGTGGCTGATTTAGATACAGCATTGAGTACAGCAATTATTTCACTACCACATATTGGTGGATCAGTTATAGTCTGTGATGGTAATATTGAATACCTGATCAAAGTTTGAAGTATACCGATATATTTAAAAGATTTGTTTGGTTGTACCATTCCATACGAATAAATATTTTAAAAAATCAACATGGATCAATCGCGTATGTAACCAAATGAGTACCTGATCTGGATTAATATATTAATGATATCGGTTTCAATTATGTTTGGTTGTTTTGGTAATTAATCACGCATAAAAAACACCTCTAAAGTTGTATTTTTAAATTTTCAGCAGCATTAATAAAATCACATTTGTACATTGGAGAAGACATTTTGTGTCTACTTTAGTATTTTCCCGGGAAGTCTTCAATTTTTCCGTATCGTGAGTCCAGTAACCTTCAATGACCCGGTTGAGGCATATTTGACCCTTTTGGACGTTTTCCGTTTTGTTGTGTCTGTCATTTTTTTTTTTGTAAGCTTTCTGCGTGCAATGTTTCTTTTCCAGTTGCTTTCTTTAATGGCGGCGGTTTCAATAGTACCAAGTGCAGCTGCTTTTGCAACAACTGGAGCATCAGCGGCTATTAATGCAGGTATGGCTGAGGGAATTGGAAATATTCCACCTATTTTTGTTGAATCTTTAATGGAACTTGGTGTAAGATGGAGTTGAACTCCTGTATTCGATTTTAAAGCTTTGTTGAGATGGTTTGAATTGAGTTTTAGTTCATGATAACTTGCTTGGTATGCAGGTAATGCAGGTATGGCTGAGGGAATTGGAAATATTCCACCTATTTTTATTGAATCTTTAATGGAACTTGGTGTAAGACGGAGTTGAACTCCTGTATTCGATTTTAAAGCTTTGTTAAGATGGCTTGAATTGAGTTTTAGTTCATGATAACTTGCTTGGACCGCCGCTAGAAATTTGATCGTTCTTTAACGTTATTTTTGTTCCGCATCTACTTGCAATGTTTTATTGTAATTTATTTTACCTGATCAGATGTCAGAGTGACATTAACGTGACTATATGATATTTAATTACATATTTTCAACTGGACTGTCAATAAATCTCATTCGTCCACCAACACCTTCAAGTAACATCGATTTGTCTAAAAGCATAACAGCAATTGCTCTGTAACTATCAGCTGGTACAACGTCGGTTACATAAGCTCGGAAGTGTATGTCAACAACAGTTTGCCTAGTTAAATCAAAATGTTGCAACATAACATAATATAATATATTGTAAAATCTAATTGTGATATTTGTAAACCAGTATCTATATTCTGATCACATCCCCTAAATGTTATCAAATGATGATATGAACATGCTAAATGATTTGTGGTATAATCTAACATTATATCAACAGCTGGTTCTTGATGGCATTTATTTTTAAAGAAACCTCGATATTTTTGATTTTGTCAAATATGATATGACTGTTTAATTGTGAGTTTAATCAATTATTATTTAAAAAGCAATGAAAATATGTCGTGGCACAGAAACGCGTTGTGATGCAATATGCCATGTAAATAAATTTTGAACTGTGCTTTGAATACGATCTATGTTACTGTTAACCACTAAAATATTGATTTACTGCCTTGAAAGCAAGTAATGTTTCTTGTTCATCAATTGTTGGTGTCATTAAAGGCATCCACAGTGAAAGTTTTCTTATATTTACTTTTCCAATGATCTCTACCATTCTTTTTCTGATCAGCTTCTCTATATCCTGCTGTGAAACACTGGCCCTGAATGGAGCTCTCATGATATCTGTAGTTGAATGGAGCTCTCGTGATATTTGTAGCTGAATGGAGCTCTCATGATATCTGTAGCTGAATGGAGCTCTCATGATATCTGTAGCTGAATGGAGCTCTCATGATATCTGTAGCTGCAATGGCCCTGGGAAATATTGGAGAGCTGCTGAATGTGACCTGAAACCCATCTAAGATGAGATCTATATTCCATGGATTGTTGAGACTATGTCTTTCCCATTTCATAGCAAAGTGGTTGAGTTATTTTCTTTCTTGTCATCATTGGCCCTTGAGAAATGTCTTGCTTTTGAATGTGACCAGGGCCTGTACAAATTTTTCCACAATGGCCTTGCCCTAGAGGGTCCTTCCAGTTTCTCTACTTCCTGTGTAAAGATCGAGGTCTTTGATATTGTGATTTTTGTCTCCTTCTTGGCCTACCGTTTTTAACTAAGATTTTATCTTGTAACATTTGGAACCTTCCAGAATTAAGTTTAGGTAGTAGTTTGTTTTAGAAAATGCTAATTATGACCTGTGGTCAAGTAGAAGACTATAGAATCTTGTTAGTCAAAAATTATTCACTTGTCCTAAAAAAAATTTAATGTATTATTGTTGTGTCCAATATTTAATTAAAGATATTCTTCTCTGAAAATACAAAGTGCTCCCCCCCCCCCCAATATTTTTGGAAATAGGTAGAGACTGAGTTACCGTGAGATTCAAATAAGGATATATTATTTTACTGTATTATTGTCATTCAACAAAAGTCTGTTGGCACATCACAATGACGCAAGCCATCACAGGCACATGACAGCAATGGATTTATTTTGGAATATGACTAGTTTCTTCATAACTTTACCACTAATGTTTGTTTAGAACTTTAATTATTAGGACTTGTGTTTCTAGGATTATTTGGGATTTCATTTGCAATGCTGTAAGTTCTTTTATGTTTTTCAATTTGTATCCAAGGGAAATCAATTATATTTTTAATTATACAAAACATAATGTTTCTTTTTCTTTGTTAATACTAGGTGGAAGTATTAGAAATGGTTGAGGCCATAGTTCAATATTTTTTTAATACTTACACATCCATCTCTTTCTTTATGTTCAACTCTGTCAGAGATATACTGAACATCAAAATCCTCTGAAGATTTCTCCCTTAGTTGTTCTGGGTACCCCCTTTGACACTTCTCTGAAGGGACATTTGCATTGCTAGCTTTGTCATGTGGAAATGTTTAGAAACTTTATTAATGACTCCACATTTTTGAGGCATTATCTCTTGGATACCTTTGTTTCCCAAAAAAAAAATGTCACTACCAAGCCTGATGGGGTCCAAACATTTGTTAAAGATGGAATGGAAACATACACGTCAATCAAAATCTAGTCCGCTCTCATGCTTGCTATGTCTCTGTGGATGACTGGAATTAATATAATAAATATCACAGTGCATGTCCTATAACATACTTTGTTAAAAGAGTGGATCACACTCAATGTTGAAAAAGAAAGGTCTGTTGACACCCTGGTCTTGTAATTGACTACCTAAACTATGCAATAAATCCATCACTCTACCAGACTGGTCTTGTAATTGACTACCTAAACTATGCAATAAATCCATGACTCTACCAGACTGGTCTTGTAATTGACTACCTAAACTATGCAATAAATCCATGACTCTACCAGACTGGTCTTGTAATTGACTACCTAAACTATGCAATAAATCCATCACTCTACCAGACTGGTCTTGTAATTGACTACCTAAACTATGCAATAAATCCATGACTCTACCAGACTGGTCTTGTAATTGACTACCTAAACTATGCAATAAATCCATCACTCTACCAGACTGGTCTTGTAATTGACTACCTAAACTATGCAATAAATCCATCACTCTACCAGACTGGAAACTGCTTTAACCCTTTAACTACTAGTAGTTGTGCAGTTTCACTACTGCTCTGTGCTATCATATCAGTTACTCAAGGCTGAATACTAGAGCATCATCAAGGCTGACTACAGAAATTGACAATAAAAACATGGTTACATTTATATTCATTATTTCAATAGTTTTTACTAGATTTAAGTGAAATAAAAAACAGCTTATCTTGTATAGTGTCTGTTATTCATATCTTTCTACTTTATATATACTCCTATATCCCATCATATAAGCAATCCCAGTCATATAAACTGTTCTGAATCCCACAAAATAAATCCAATATTTTCATATGTACATATAAAAACATGAATGAAATCCACTCTAATTACAATGTTGCAATTGGTACCTCTCAAAACAGTAATTATCCACACATAAATGATGATGTTATCATGTATATTACAATATATGTATAGCAAAATTAACATGTTCTATATCTTACATGTAGGGCTAATGCCTACATATGTGATGCTGATTTCATACCATTTCATGTCTTGCTTTTGGTCCCCTATTTTCTTAACAACATTGTTAGTTTCTTTCACAAGATTTTCTACCAGATATTCAGGAATAAATCTGAGTAAAAAATCTTTCATTCACTGGTCCAAGCTTGATTGTTGTCTGTTGAACCAACGTAAGAATCAAAAACATTGATTTCGAATACGGCGAGGTCGTCACTCCATTGTGCAATTGAAACTACGTCCGCCTTGTCATCCGATTAAAAATCGTTTGTATCTGATGTTGAAATGGGACTAGCATCAATATTTGATCCAATTTCTAATTATGATCCATTAAACTTTTCGATATCACTTGCACTGGTCCTGTTAAAGTTGCTCATATCTGAATCAGAATCCATCTTTGTTCATCATGAAAACACGTGTTTCGTAAACCGCGGAAAATTCATTTTAGTGTGTCTAAATTTAACCTCTCAGCTTTCCAACTTGTATCAAAATGTCGAGTAAACAATCCTCTCATTGGTTATGATAATCAAAAATATGTAAAGTTCCGTACATTCAACCAATCAACATTTAGTTAGCACGTAGGTATTCTGCGCACATGAGCATCACTGGGGTTTCGAGTACTGATGAACTTTACGCACATGAGCGACACTGGGGTTGTAAGCTAGGTTTATCGGCACTGCAGATATGCATCACTGGGGTTTGAGAGCTATTTACAGTAGACGCTTAGATGCGGTAGTCGTAGCTAAAGGGTTAAGTGGGCTGGTCATTCATTGTCAAGACGTGTGGAGTTCATCAATTTCTCATCACCAAATACACCCCAAAAATTTACAAAGGATAATTTTTTAAATCGATGCACAAACCATAATCACTTAGTTCTTCCTTGCTGTGAAAACTCAATCCATAATAATTTTGGCAACACAAAAGATGTAAAGTTTTTAAATGTGATAAGCAGGCTGCTGTACTGCATCCATTTTTACCCAATATTCTGCTGAATTTATTAAAATTAGCAATTGGATCCTTGAAAATTTACTCCGACAATAAAGCGTAAATTGCATGAATAAGAGAATTAAAGAGATTGGCAGCAGTTATATAAGATAGATTAGCACGTGCCCAAATTTGAAATTATTTGTTACTCTTGAATTTCTTTTCATAAAATCTCAGTTTTGTCAAACAATTATTTGAATTTTAGTTAAAAATATTGTAGTAAAGATGTATCTGCAACATTTTAACTTCAATTTCTGTGGTATATTTTAAGAACACACATCAATTTAAAAGGCATGAATTGCAAAATCTTTATAAAAACACAAGATGCAGTCACTCGTTTATTAGCAAAGTCCAAATGCAACCTGTGCTTGCAGATCAGGGTCTATGCAGTATGTTGGGAGTAATCAGTAGAACAAAGAACACAGACCATGATCTGTTGTTGTTTCAAAAGAGGGCAGATCAGGGTATATGATGTTTACAATTGGACTTTACTTATAAGCTAGTGTATACAGTAAATAGAGAAAATGATTTAACATTTGTATGTGTGATAAGCTAGTGTATACAGTAAATAGAGAAAATGATTTAGCAATTGTATGTGTGATAAGCAAGTGTATACAGTAAATAGAGAAAATGATTTAACATTTGTATGTGTGATACGCAAGTGTATACAGTAAATAGAGAAAATGATTTAACATTTGTGTGATAAGCTAGTGTATACAGTAAATAGAGAAAATGATTTAACATTTGTATGTGTGATAAGCAAGTGTATACAGTAAATAGAGAAAATGATTTAACATTTGTGTGATAAGCTAGTGTATACAGTAAATAGAGAAAATGATTTAACATTTGTATGTGTGATAAGCTAGTGTATACAGTAAATAGAGAAAATGATTTAACATTTGTGTGATAAGCTAGTGTATACAGTAAATAGGGAAAATGATTTAACATTTGTATGTGTGATAAGCTAGTGTATACAGTAAATAGAGAAAATGATTTAACATTTGTGTGATAAGCTAGTGTATACAGTAAATAGAGAAAATGATTTAACATTTTGTATGTGTGATAAGCAAGTGTATACAGTAAATAGAGAAAATGATTTAACATTTGTGTGATAAGCTAGTGTATACAGTAAATAGAGAAAATGATTTAACATTTTGTATGTGTGATAAGCAAGTGTATACAGTAAATAGAGAAAATGATTTAACATTTGTATGTGTGATGCTTATTGCTATCATTACAATTATACATGGAGAGGATAGACAGAAAGACACGTGTATAGAGTAAAATGGAATTCCTCCAGCTTTATTGTGAGGTCCAACTGTGTAAACAATGTTTCATTTGTAAGTAGACACTAACAATGACTGGAAGGTACTAATGCAACGACATACAGTATATTTGTATACTGCACACAAACAAAAAATGCATAAAATCATTTTAAATCATTCAAAGTAAACAAGAATTTTATTTGAAGCATTTAGACCAAAGGTACCCATTTACTGTTGCAGCCATTAACCTAGACAATTTTTTAAAATGGCAACATTAATTATATCAATTAAAGTTTCAGTTGTTTCATTCAATGTATTTCATCACTTTGAGAAC
Organism: Unio pictorum; assembly: GCA_030141615.1. Classification (NCBI taxonomy): domain Eukaryota; kingdom Metazoa; phylum Mollusca; class Bivalvia; order Unionida; family Unionidae; genus Unio; species Unio pictorum. Next base: position 503,218 of record JARLTB010000031.1, on the reverse strand, counting down.
AGACTCAAATAAAGTCACATTAACAATGCATCTCAATTTAGTCTTGACCAGTATGCTGTTTATTGCATTTTAAAAGACATTATCAACATCTCCATGATTAAGACTAGGTTATTATTCAATGTTGGCATTTTGCATTGTTCACAAAATATCCCATCAAAAGATTTTGAAAAATAGAAATAAATTACAAATCATGGAATAAAATACTCATTATTAAATTCTTACTTTGAGCACTATGTATGTATGTATGTGTGTGTGTGTGTGTGTGTGTGTGTACACACACATACACACATCAAGATTTGTCTTCACAAAAATGTATTTTTGCCAAGATTTTCAAAATGACCTCAAGTGACTTTACCATTCTTGTCTGATGGGAGTGATACAAAAGAAACTTTAATCAAAATTAAAGAATAAAGAGTATATTTATCTTTTTTATCACTTGCACTTCTATGTGGTCAGAAAGATATAATTACATCTTTGTACATATTCTGTGAAAATTACATTTACTTAGTTTTAGAGTGAATTGGTTTTGTTTGTGTATTGCTTAAACTTCAGAACAAAAACCTGAACAGCCAGCTGAATGAACGTTAACAGCCAGCCTTGTGATCTGCATAAACCTGAACAACCACCCCTGTAACTGCATACACCTAAAAACCACCCTTGAAAACTGCATATACCTAACAACCATCCCTGTAACTGCACAGTTTCACTTTGTAGATGTTGTCCTGTTTTACTCATTAATAGTATTTTATATTTTGATCATGTCAATTGCAAATAAATAGAAGGCTTGCACAATTGATTATATAACACTATCCCTGGATTACAACAAAGGAACAAAAATGATGCTTAGAGCTGTGAATCAGATCTATATTGATATTTTAATATTTCAAAACATGAAATCAACTTCAATAAAATATGTCACATACCAAAAAGACAATTTCTTGCGTTTCTTGTTATGCAATGTGTCTGAATAAATTACACAATACTAATATTAAAGATTGGATGGAGAGAATGAACTTTGTCACTTTAGTTCTTTCACTTAAAAGTTGTATTGACATAGAGAAATCCATTTTTGCATCTCTGCTTCAAAATGTTGTTTACAATTTCTCCATTACCTTCAAAAGGGTTGGATGTTCTACTGGTGCATATGAATTTCTATGAATCCATGATCAGTTCATTTCATCTTTTTAACCATGGGGTATTGAAACTATATCTGATATTCCTCAGGAACTCCAACATAAAAAATTGGTAACAAAACTATTTTCATGTGTTGGAGTTAACAAGTTTACAAAATATCTGTAAATGCAGTACAAATTCTTTATCAAAGTCTTTGACCTTGAACCTCATGAATCACTGAACTTTTATAAACCAACATCACCACCTTTGACCTTACATCACTGCCAGAATACTCTTATCAATTTGGAATGCAACTAAATGCAAAGTCTGGTTTCTGTCGTCATAAGCAAAGTTAAGTACAAAAATTCAAACAACACACCTAATCTTCAAAATGACTTCACAAAAGCAATGATATTGGCTGATTAGATCTTCTTCATCGAAACAAAATTTAAAAGGTTTTAAAAAACACTCCATTTCAATGCCAACATTCATGCAAGATCAGTGATAACATTTTCAAGATGGCTATTGTGCTTTGTTGGTGGCATCATTTCAAAGACCAACCATATCGCCTAAGAGATTTCTTAGTAGAAGCTCAGGTCAATACAACCATCCATTGAGTAGCATCGAATAGATTTTCAAAATACCCATCATGGTGGCCATATTGCAAGTCAGATCCAATTAGGATCAACTAGTCGTATGTATATATAAGAAAAAGTCATCAACTCATTCCCCACCCCCAATTAACCACTGAAATACAGGAATTAAAATGACCAAGCAGACTTTGAAGAGCTCCACATTAGAAGTAAGGATAAGTTGTATACTCTATAACCCAAGTTACAGCCATACACCAAAATAAAAGGAATTAAAAGTAATTTCAATCATACACCAAAATAAAAGAAATTAAAAGTCATTTTAAAAATGCCAAGATATAAAAGTCTTTTTTAAGATAACAGTGAAGAAGCAATCTAAATTCTTTTTCTTTAAAATTTAAACATTATGTGAAGTGCAAAACTGTACAGCGGAACTTTTAGTGAAATCCCCCAAGTGAATATGACCATTTGTTAAGGAGGAGTAGTGATAAAATTTTTACAGTGGATAACAGGTTGGCTTCTTTTGTATGTCAGATCAGCACCCTATTAATTGAGGTCCAATCAGACATCATGAGAAGTCTTTTAGCGCAATTGCCATGTCAATGTGATAACAAGAATTTCAAAATATTCACTGTGACTGTTACATTGACACCATTTTCAAGTAGGACCAACTAGACATCATACATTGTCTTTCAGTGAAAACCCCATATCATTATGACTATCCAGTAGTGGTATGATTTCATGATGGCTTGTGCCATGACCATATAAAGGTGTACTCATTTTCAAGGTAATTGTTATTTAGGATGAAAATTGACAATAATGGACACTAGATGAATGACAGTCACACAGCCTATTTTATTGCCCTGACTAGTAAAGTCAAACATGGAATTTCATGCATCTCTTCATGGATGAAACACTGCATGAAATATGGATCACACTGAACAGGTTGTGAGGTCTCCATCATGGGTGACCATGTTATCTGTAATGGTCATACTGAGTTTTTTGTTTACTTCTTTACTCCATTTTAAAATGAGAACTTAGGAAAGTGTAAGCTAATACATAACTTTATTAACAAGATTCAAACAAAATGAAACCAGAAAATTAACCAACAAAAATGCGCTGAAAATCTGGAAATAAAATTCAGAAAGTCACAATTAAAATTCCAATACTGTATATTAAAAAAATTTGATATGTAAAAAAGTATCTGAAAGGTCATATGACTTTTAAAATCTTGGCACAATTCATTGGCTTATTTATACCTTTCTTTGTGTCACATAACATACATGTATATGTCTTACAGTACATACACTAATTAATAAACAACATGAGTTGATACATATCCTGTGATGTTTAATTTACTTCTTACAGTACATACACTAATTAATAAACAACATGACTTGATACATATCCTGTGATGTTTAATTTACTTCTTCCTTCAGTCGATGGATCATGCATCATGATTTCTCATGGCACTAGTGTTCAACACATGGAAATGTGATAAAAAATACCATACAGTATCATAAAATGTAAAGTTAATATCAAAATGTGAACTGAAATATGAAATACACATATCCGGCCAAAAGAACGCAATTTAAAGGTAAGCCTCCAACTAAAAAATCTGAGTCAGAAAATTGACTTACCTAGTTTTTAGAAGTAAAATCTCACTCTACACTCAGTTTTAAATCAATTAAGTAAACGTTGAGCGGAAAAAAAAATTGTGGTTGATATAAACTGATGTGATGGACAGATATAGGTAAGACTAGAGGCCCAATTCCATAATTTTGACAGAAAAACGAATAGTAGATCATTATTACCATGCATGTATCAATGGAAATAAGCACAAGTTTTCCAACAACACACTAAAACTGTACCAGAATGTCAGCACATGGTGAATTTATTATACATGCAGTGTGCAGATATGGCTGTTATATGATATAAATGAAGCAAAATTGAAAGCATTGGAAAAGTTCAACCCCAGCATGACTCTTTATAACTTGTGTTTCCATGACAACTATGACAGGCATACTGAATTTCTGAATGAAACAATCTGAACTGAGGTCCAATGACAGAAAGTCTTAGTGAAATCAGCATAATATGATTTTCAGTTCACAGAAGTAACAAGGAAAACAACGCTGTTTAAGAGGGCTGCTGTGATGGAGATATTGGACAGATTGGTACCATTTTCATTTCAGACCAAGTAGACATTATAAAAACTGTTTCAGTGAAATCACCATGCTGATTTTACCATCCATTTTGAAGAAGTATGGCAAGAATAAAATCTTCAAGATGGTCACTGTGGCAGCCACATTTGACATCAGATTGGTTTCAGATTGGAAATATATTTAATGATGCACCAGCAATCTGGAGTCGAATCTCATCAACACAAAGCGAGGAACAAAGACCTAATTACACTGTACTACTTCTGTATATTCATCAGCTGAAACAAATTTATACATTTTTACAAAGTGATGGTATAAATGCAGAAAATGTCTCTCTGCTAACCATTCCTATAACATGTCAGCTGGAATTTACATTAGTTTAGGAAACAATTTATATTGATTTATGTACTAACCAACTGTTGATAAATATATTAAAAAAACACCTGCTATGTTATAATAACTTTGATGATTACACCTGCCAGTCCCATGCAAACAAAAATGACATCATTTTGTCTTCCAATTTATTTTACTAGTGATACAGTGCAAATTTCTGACAAGTTTAAGAAATGACACATATACAAGTGCATTTAAACATGATTCTGTAAAACCGTAGACATGCAAGTGATATAAGAACTATAAAAAAAGTTATACAATGTATACATAGGTGATCTAATTTATAGATGAAATCACCGAGCAATGAATGATCTGTGCTCTGCATCATTTATACAATTTACGAAGTAAAAATATGAAATGATGATAAATATATCTATGTATAATACAATGTACATATTAAACAAGCTGGTCACAAGTGTGTAATTTTTTTGGATGTTTCATGATATGATACAACCACTGTGGTTAGTTGGGTCTTTTTCTGACATGGGGGTTTCTTTCTCTTTGACTGGAGGAAGATCTTTTGGCTTTTCTTTCTTTTCATCAGAGGTTCCTGGGAGGGGCTGAAAAAGTACAATTCAAAATTATCAATAATACAGTAAAACCAGTCTTGATCAACATCTGATATGAATGAACATCTGTCTTTTACGACCACAATCATCATGCACAAATCAATTTTATTATATAAATGCACTGTCATGAGTGACCACGATTTCTGGGAAAAAAACAAATTCAAAACTGCTATGAATGATCAGATGCAAATACAGATAAACACTACTGACCTTTATGGAATCATTAAAAAACATGATTGTTCAGCTAATGTGCAAACAACACTTTTATGAATGACTGCATTGCATGAATGGAGATGAACACACTGAAGATTGTAATTAATCCTTTGTGAACACAACCCCTTAGAGGGGAGTTTGTTTTAAACAAAAATGAAGGTGAGTCTGGCTAAAACATACTGGTCACGTAGGTAACATGATATGCTACAGTATATATAAATATAGATATAGTATAGATATAAACCACAGTAAAGTAAATACCACTTATTGCCACCGTAGTGTTTAAGTCATGTAAATCCGCATTAGAATTAACCAACCACTATTAATGTGAAGTAGTCAAGGATGAACAAAATAATAAAATGATTTATACCATTTCTTCATCTTTAGAACAAAATGTACAACCCAACAAATAATGTTAATATTAGACATTTCTAAAGATCTTCACTGCAGTGGTTAATTATATTTTTAATGGAGTCAAAATATGATACCTAAAGTGAAAGTGGTCTTTGTCATTAATAAGTGATTACTGTTTTCCAGATAGGATTGTCTTTGTCATTAATAAGTGATTACTGTTTTCCAGATAGGATTGTCTTTGTCATTAATAAGTGATTAATATTTTCCAAATAGGATTGTCTTTGTCATTAATTAATAAGTGATTACTGTTTTCCAGATATGATTGTCTTTGAAAAATGTTTGTGTTGTTTGTTACTTTATGTTACCATTATTAAAACATGCATAAACAAACACACCCAGGTCATCATCTGTTCACTGTGGTGCAGCTGTTTACACTCTATGTTTAATAACATGTCTGATTAAAACCGATAATTCATACTACAATGTTAGCTAACTCTGCAATACTTGTGCTTCATTTGAGCTCTTAAATTGACGATAACTTATGGACAGGATAAATAAAATATTACCTTAGGTGGTGCTCTACAGTTTCATACTTTGCATAGGGTTAGAATTTTAAAGAAAAATAATTTTCTGGGATTTCTTCACTGGTTATACTGGCAATATAATAAAGACTTTGTATATCTTAGGTGTTGGGAGAAGAACTTTCAATTCTCTTTATTTTGATGTATGATTGATGGGTGTACTTTAGGTTCTAGAGTATACAGCTTGGGCTAACTTAAGATGTGCCCATGTAAACAAACTGCTAGCTCCGCATGGTCATTTTTACTCCCTGGACTTCAGAGGTAAATTGTAGAAAAATGGTCCGATAACTTTTTTTACTTTCCAGATATTTTGTAATTTGTTCATCGCACTTTCAGAAGCTGTTATTGCCTACTTCAGCAAAATTTGTTTTCCCTAGTTTAGTAACTGCTAAAGTTAGTGTACTTTTGATTAATTCTGGCTAATTTTTCAAGCACATGGGAGCATCCATTTTGTTATACCATGTGCTTAGATCATTTACAATTTCCACAAGTGCAGTATCCAAAGAAATATCAGCCACATTACATCAAAGTAGCATTGAGATATGCCAACATATTCTCCATTGTGCATGTTACAAATGCAAACAACTTCACCTCACATACGTCACTATCTGAAAAGTACATACTAACTGGTGAGCGCCCCCTTAGTTAATATTTGCAATTCATATGATACTACATGTACTAATTAATATGCTACTACATGTACTAATTAATATGCTACTACATCATGTAACAATTCATATGCTACTACATGTACTAATTAATATGCTACTACATGTAACAATTCATATGCTACTACATGTACTAATTAATATGCTACTACATGTACTAATTAATATGCTAATACATGTACTAATTAATATGCTACTACATGTACTAATTAATATGCTACTACATGTACTAATTAATATGCTACTACATGTACTAATTAATATGCTAATACATGTAACAATTCATATGCTACTACATGTACTAATTAATATGCTACTACATGTAACAATTCATATGCTACTACATGTACTAATTAATATGCTACTACATGTACTAATTAATATGCTAATACATGTACTAATTAATATGCTACTACATGTACTAATTCATATGATACTATATGTAACAATTCATATGATACTATATGTAACAATTCATATGCTACTACATGTACTAATTAATATGCTACTACATGTAACAATTCATATGCTACTACATGTACTAATTAATATGCTACTACATGTACTAATTAATATGCTACTACATGTACTAATTAATATGCTACTACATGTACTAATTAATATGCTACTACATGTACTAATTAATATGCTACTACATGTACCAATTCATATGCTACTACATGTACTAATTAATATGCTAATACATGTACTAATTAATATGCTAATACATGTAACAATTCATATGCTACTACATGTACTAATTAATATGCTACTACATGTACTAATTAATATGCTAATACATGTACTAATTAATATGCTACTACATGTACTAATTCATATGCTACTACATGTACTAATTAATATGCTAATACATGTACTAATTAATATGCTACTACATGTAACAATTCATATGCTACTACATGTACTAATTAATATGCTACTACATGTAACAATTCATATGCTACTACATGTACTAATTAATATGCTAATACATGTACTAATTAATATGCTACTACATGTACTAATTAATATGCTAATACATGTACTAATTAATATGCTAATTCATATGCTACTACATGTACTAATTAATATGCTACTACATGTAACAATTCATATGCTACTACATGTACTAATTAATATGCTAATACATGTACTAATTAATATGCTACTACATGTACTAATTCATATGCTACTACATGTACTAATTAATATGCTAATACATGTAACAATTCATATGCTACTACATGTACTAATTAATATGCTACTACATGTACTAATTAATATGCTAATACATGTACTAATTAATATGCTACTACATGTACTAATTCATATGCTACTACATGTACTAATTCATATGCTACTACATGTACTAATTAATATGCTAATACATGTAACAATTCATATGCTACTACATGTACTAATTAATATGCTACTACATGTACTAATTAATATGCTAATACATGTACTAATTAATATGCTACTACATGTACTAATTCATATGCTACTACATGTACTAATTAATATGCTAATACATGTACTAATTAATATGCTACTACATGTAACAATTCATATGCTACTACATGTACTAATTAATATGCTACTACATGTAACAATTCATATGCTACTACATGTACCAATTCATATGATTCTACATGTAACAATCATATGATACAACATGTACTAATTAATATGCTACTACATGTACTAATTAATATGCTACTACATGTACTAATTAATATGCTACTACATGTACTAATTAATATGCTAATACATGTAACAATTCATATGCTACTACATGTACTAATTAATATGCTACTACATGTAACAATTCATATGCTACTACATGTACTAATTAATATGCTACTACATGTACTAATTAATATGCTAATACATGTACTAATTAATATGCTACTACATGTAACAATTCATATGCTACTACATGTACTAATTAATATGCTACTACATGTACTAATTAATATGCTACTACATGTACTAATTAATATGCTACTACATGTACTAATTCATATGCTACTACATGTACTAATTAATATGCTAATACATGTAACAATTCATATGCTACTACATGTACTAATTAATATGCTACTACATGTACTAATTAATATGCTAATACATGTACTAATTAATATGCTACTACATGTACTAATTCATATGCTACTACATGTACTAATTCATATGCTACTACATGTACTAATTAATATGCTAATACATGTAACAATTCATATGCTACTACATGTACTAATTAATATGCTACTACATGTACTAATTAATATGCTAATACATGTACTAATTAATATGCTACTACATGTACTAATTCATATGCTACTACATGTACTAATTAATATGCTAATACATGTACTAATTAATATGCTACTACATGTAACAATTCATATGCTACTACATGTACTAATTAATATGCTACTACATGTAACAATTCATATGCTACTACATGTACCAATTCATATGATTCTACATGTAACAATCATATGATACAACATGTAACAATTCATATGATACTACATGTAACAATTCATATGATACTAAATGTAATAATTCATATGTTAATACATGTACCAATTCATATGCTAATACATTTGTTTAATCCAATTGTCTGTATTACAGATATCAGCAATTAATTTCAAAGATTTGCAGTAACAGTCTGAGATAAAAGAATTGCCATTAACAATACAGTTGTCTACCAATTCAATATTTCAAAATTTTATTTTGCAATTGCTGCAATAAAAGGTAACAGAAAAGAACAAATTTTAATTTTATGTTAAACAATGAAAACGAATTTTAATTTTATATTAAACAATGAAAACGAATTTTAATTTTATACAAAACAATGAAAATGAATTTTAATTTTATATTAAACAATGAAAACTAATTCAGGCAGAGGAAATGCAAGAGTAAGCTGTCAAATTAGGAATCAACTACTTTCCACCAAGGAAAAGAACTATCACTGTTTCATTACAAAGACTTTAAATTTTATGAAAATACTACAAGATACTGCTAAGACATTCATTGTTTAAGACTAAATAAAATTACATCCATGTTATCCCCAAATGTATTAACATTGGCAAGAACATTAGAATCACTTTCAGATAACTTAAAATCTGTGGTGTAACTATAACAGATTAAGCAAGAGCTTATAAAAAAATATCCTATGCATTGAGAAAGTTGTCAGTTACAGAAACAAATGAAATATTATACTTTTCAAATTGCTAAGAAGCAAAAACTGAATTTTTAACACATTTTGCATTTAATAAAAATCCTCTTTGTTTCAAGCAGTTCTTTTTTTAAGGCAAACAAAGATGGGTACTGAATTTCATTTGGCTTGTTTGTTTAGTGAGGATAACAAGGTTTTCTTTAAAAGAAGTTAAAGTCCCAATGTTTTGGGGGAATAAACTGCTGCAATGACCTGAAATTCTAATGAGGCCCCAAATTCACAACAAAATTCAGACTTACTGTATTTCCTTACACAATCTAGGCCACTATGCACTCTTTGAAAAAAATCTAACTATATATTTTGCACATTTACCTTCCAGTAAACATCAACTCAAGAGCTGAATAATATAAAAATGTAAACGTATATTGCTCTTGGTGTTTCTATTCCTCTACCAGTTATTAACATCTAAGATTCCAAACAGCGCATAGTAACATCATTTGGACACAGTTACTTCCCTTACATTTCAATATGAAGTACAATATAACAATAAACAAGTACTAAGCAGATTTATCCCCTCCCAATGCCATCTTGAGGTCACAAATGAACAGAAGTAGTCATGAAATAGGATGATGGTCTGTGGTTCATCCCTGCACCTTAAACAGTTTTTTAAGGTAGATTTAAATTTATTTCAATCAGATTACTGGATTATACACTTTTGTATAAATCTAGATGCAAATGCTGTTGGTGAAAAATAGTCCTAAAGATCTAGATATGCAAATAAAAGTCCTAATGATCTACTTATGTATACGAACAGTTGTAATGATATACCAATGCATACAAACAGTACTAATGATATACCTATGTATACAAACAGTCCTAATTAAATACATATGCATACAAAGTCTTAATTATATACATATGCATACAATGTCTTAATTATATACATATACATACAATGTCTTAATTATATACATATACATACAATGTCTTAATTATATACATATGCATACAATGTCTTAATTATATACATATGCATACAATGTCTTAGATATATACAGCTGCATACAATGTCCTAGTTATATACATATGCATACAATGTCTTAATTATATACATATGCATACAATGTCTTAATTATATACATATACATACAATGTCTTAATTATATACATATACATACAATGTCTTAATTATATACATATGCATACAATGTCTTAATTATATACATATGCATACAATGTCTTAGATATATACAGCTGCATACAATGTCCTAGTTATATACATATGCATACAATGTCTTAATTATATACATATGCATACAATGTCTTAATTATATACATATGCATACAATGTCTTAATTATATACATATGCATACAATGTCTTAATTATATACATATGCATACAATGTCTTAATTATATACAATGTCTTAATTATATACATATGCATACAATGTCTTAATTATATACATATGCATACAATGTCTTAATTATATACATATGCATACAATGTCTTAATTATATACATATGCATACAATGTCTTAATTATATACATATGCATACAATGTCTTAATTATATACAATGTCTTAATTATATACATATGCATACAATGTCTTAATTATATACATATGCATACAATGTCTTAATTATATACATATACATACAATGTCTTAATTATATACATATGCATACAATGTCTTAATTATATACATATGCATACAATGTCTTAATTATATACAATGTCTTAATTATATACATATGCATATAAAGAGTCTTACTAGACTGGATTTGTACACATTAAGTGGGATTTGCTTAATCTTACTATCTAGGTTTGGGCCAAAACATGTGTCAAAAGTTACAAATGTGTAAAAAGTTTAAAAGTTGCTTTAATGGCCAAACAAATCTACACAGGTAATCAACATATAAACACATCTAACAAGTTTTATTTTGTATTTAATGAGTGACTATAATGCAATCTTGCTAACAAGCTTCTTGGGTTGGACATATAGACTGGACCAATTCAAGATGTTCCAACATACAAGCTGAGGGTTATATATTGGGGGTATAATAACCACAAAAAAAAAAGAAAGAAGCAAAATAGTTTAAAGCCTCAAAATGTTATTTATTAAATTTTCCTGAGAAAGAAACAGATAGCAAAGAACAAATAAAACGACATGTTATGAATAAATTCTGTTAAGATTACTTTTGCTGAAATTATGAATTTTAAAATACAACTGTTATCATTCCATAAGGTTGGAGGTGGGGATGGAGTTTGTTACTTGTTGTTCTTGTTGTATTTTATTATATGCATATTACAACTGTTATCATTCCATAAGGTTGGAGGTGGGGATGGAGTTTGTTACTTGTTGTATTTTGTTTTGGCTTTTCACACTGATGCTTCATTTAAGGCTTATGTCATATTTCATACCTGTTCAGGTTTGGGGGCCATTTGGGCATCCATTTTCCCGTAGACATCAATAGTCCAGAGGCTGTTGAGTGTGGGGAATTGATACTCCTCCGGTCTGACTAGTCCATAAGTGGCCTTTAGCTCCAACTGGGGAGGATCATATGCCACCTTCTGGTGATAACTAGAGGTAAAAAACAAAACAAAGGTGTTCACAGAAAGATATATCTAATTACTCTTGGTGAAGAATGAATTGCTTCATAGGAACTACATGCCAATGGTCAAGAATAAACTGGTCAGTAGTAACTAGATGCCAATGATGAAGAATGAACTAGTTAGTAGTGGCTAGATGTCAATGGTCAAGAATGAACTGGTCAGTAGTAACTAGATCCCAAAGGTCAAGAATGAACTGGTCAGTAGTAACTAGATGCCAATGGTCAAGAATGAACTGATCAGCAGTAATAGATGCCAATGGTCAAGAATGAACTGGTTAGTAATAACTAGATGCCAATGGTCAAGAATGAACTGGTCAGTAGTAACTAGATGCCAAAGGTCAAGAATGAACTGGTCAGTAGTAACTAGATGCCAATGGTCAAGAATGAACTGATCAGTAGTAATAGATGCCAATGGTCAAGAATGAACTGGTTAGTAATAACTAGATGCCAATGGTCAAGAATGAACTGGTCAGTAGTAACTAGATGCCAATAGTTAAGAATGAACTGGTCAGTAGTAACTAAATGCAAACAGTTAAGAATGAACTGGTCAGTAGTAACTAGATACCAATGGTAAAAAATGAACTTTGATAGGAACTATATGTTCATGGCAAAGAATGAACTGGTCAATAGGAACTAGATGCTAATGGTAAAAAGTTAACTGGTCAATAGGAACTAGATGCTAATGGTAAAAAGTTAACTGGTCAATAGGAACTAGATGCTAATGGTGAAAAATTAACTGGTCAATGGGAACTAGATGCTCATGGTGAAAAATAGGACCCAACTCTGTGTACAAATTTTTGTCGCATGTGACCTATGAATAGGAACAGATTGCATGGGTTACCTATAATTACTGCTCACTTGTCTTTAACATACATGTGATTCTACCAGAGGTAGGACAAACTACGTTTTAGGATGTTTATGTGCAGTACAGAAACCAACCAGAACCAGTCATACAAGTACCAGGACTGTCTCACAATCACTGCAACAAGAGCAATGATTTGTGGTGAAGTAATGAGATTAAAGCTAACATGTATATACAAGAAGCTGTAAATTACTTTATTGTTATAATCTGGTGAGTTAGGTGAAATGCGGGATATTTCTGAGGTATTATAAATAATAAAGGAATCAAATGATGGCTTCTGAGTCTTTGATTAAGACTAGACCGTCCTTAGGGTTTCTAAGTGTTTAATTACCCAAAGTGCAAGCCTTCCACAAAGTTTGGCTAAAGAACTTAATCTAGAAACAAAAGTTATTCTGCAAAAAAAATTCTTCTTTCAGAAACATTGATCTGACCTTTGACCTTCTGACCCCAAAATCAAATGGCCTCTTCCATACCTTATGTGCAAGCTCTCCACAAACTTTAGGAAGTGTACATGATCTAAAACAAAAGTTAAGCAAAGAGCATTTTTCTTTTTTCATTCATAGCATCCTTGTTCTTTTAACAATTTTTTGGAAGGTAACCCTAATTTTATGTGTGGAAAAGAAAATTTAACAAACTTACAGCCAGACAGTCATGCTATAAAGCCTTCTTGTGTCATGAAGAGCATGACAACTTTCTGACTGCCACTGACAGTTACTACTATAAAGCCTGCTTGTGTCATGAAGAGCATGATGACTTTCTGATTGCCACTGATAGTAACTACTATAAAGCCTGCTTGTGTCATGAAGAGCACGACAACTTTCTGATTGCCACTGACAGTTACTACTATAAAGCCTGCTTGTGTCATGAAGAGCATGACGACTTTCTGATTGCCACTGACAGTTACTACTATAAAGCCTGCTTGTGTCATGAAGAGCATGACGACTTTCTGATTGCCACTGACAGTTACTACTATAAAGTAGGGATGTTAATATCGGTTTTTTTCCAAAACCGATTATCGTTTGTAGAAATCCGATTTTAAACCGATTATCGGTTTTTGTCCTACATTGAAAATTACAAGAAATATATTCTTATAATGCAAGTTAGTGAATGCCTCTTGCGAATAAAAGATATTCATTACATACCATAACGTATAGACACGCATCGTCTGACGGCATGGAGGACGATATTGTGGCTCCACCAAAGCCATCAAATCATGGAAGGAATTGGATTCAACAATCGAAATTGGTAGCATGTTTTCAGCGACAAACTTAGCTACAGCAGCAGTAACTTTTTCTTGATGACTATCAGGACAGTTTCTTTGTGTTCCAGTTAATGTTGTTAATCACAGCTGAACATTTGAAGGAGCCGCAATTCCGGGATGTTTGCTACGCAAATGCACATGCAATTCAGTAGTAGTACCACCGCTCCGACTTATTTGTTGTGAACATAGTTTACAGCGAGCCATGCTTGATGAAATTTTTTCAAAGTTTTCCCATACATCAGATTTATTTATACGACCAGCCATATTTGTAAACTTGAAAAACAACCAGCAGAGACCAATCCTCAACAACAGAGACTGTAGCTATTAACAGTCTATTGTTGTCAATTTCGGACATCAAAGAACTTAGCAACCGGTCGGTCGACTAACTATTTACATCCTTCAACAATAAATGTATTCATTTACAAACACGCTGCATGGAGCGCTCACAAATTTTAAACAAACACACCTTATCTGCTGACCATAGTGTATTAAAATGTAAACACTAAACAAATGCATAAATGAAATTTTTTTCTGGCATTTTTTAAAATTTTCACTACAAAAATGGTAAAAAATATTGAATTCGATTATCGTTTTGTAAAAACAAAAACTGATAATCGTTTTCAAAACCGATAATCGGATTTCCAATTTTCGTTTAACAACCCTACTATAAAGCCTGCTTGTGTAATGAAGAGCATGATGACTTTCTGATTGCCACTGATAGTAACTACTACATAGCCTGCTTGTGTCATGGAAATAGCTCAGACTGACTAAAAGGGCATATAACTCAAAATTGCATGCTGAAAAAAAAGCTGTCCAAAATCAGTTTTTTTATGATAAGTTTCAGCTAGGATGGGCTAATGGCTTGAATTTATTTGAAATGGGCCATGTAAAGACTAAGGACAGATTACATTGTAGAAACAGTGTAAGCAATTTTGTTCTATTCCCTGAAAACAAGGCAACAACTAGTGCTGGTAAGGGGAGGTGATTGGCAAGAGCTATTGCCCTTTGCCTACAAGATGTGGACAGGGCTGTATTCGGGAGGTAGCAAGCTTATATCCTAATGGTAATGTGATCGAGAAATATTATCAAAGAAAAAATTAAAAATAGCAGTTGCTGATGCAAAACAAGTAACACATAATGACAGTGGGTAATACCACAGCGTCTATTCTCAGAGTGGTCTCTAAAAATCATTTGGTGAAAAGTGGATGTTTTACAGACTTGTTAAAACAGTGAGCTTATCAAGATTACTGTGAATTGCTTTAAAAAAAAGTTACTAACCGTCTGAGTCTTCACTCAATGCATTTTTAAATTCAATTTCTTCTCATCAAATTTTAAAAATTATATTTGTTGAAAAGAATTTGATTAAAAAATTTACAGGATAAAATGTTTTAATGAACATCTTGGAAAAATCAAAACTGCATTTTAACCAGATAATAATACATATAATACATTCTATGTACTAACTGTAAATTTGTTGTAAAAATGTTCATACCAGCTCTGCATTGCTGAAGTTAAACCTTTCAAAACTTTCATATAATACCAATTCTTTTCATTGATAACTATCATTTATTGATAACTACCATTCATTGATAACTATCATTCATTGATAACTATCATTCATTGATAACTATCATTCATTGATAACTATCATTATTATAACAGTTTATGTATGCATGCAAGTCAAAAGGCCTGGCAACAGTTATACTTACATTAAACCATTTTCTCTCTCACATTTGTCCACTGTACGCTTCAATACGGGACCAAGTTGCCTGAAGAAGCGGTGGTTTAAAGGTCTGGCAACTGTTCCAGGACCTTTGGCAGAAGCGTATTCTTGGGCTGTTACTGCAGCCTTGTCATAACCTGAAGGAATGCAGAAACATGTTAGATAACTCACAAGTCTTCACAACATTGTCATAATTATCAATGAATAACAGACACGTAGCTGTGATGAGTACACTCAAGAAACTGTCATCACAAACAAATGTGGCAGGTGATCGCAGTCATGTTGCAAATTAGAAATAATGAGTAAAATGATCAGTGCATACCCTAATCTGTAAGCACATGTCTTGCATAAAATAATGAATAAACTATAGACTCTAATCTTGTATGAATTAGCAAAATGATCAATGTAAACCCTGATCTACTGACACATTAATGAATGTTGCTTGGATGTGAAATAATAAGTACAATCAAGACCCTGATCTACCAGCAGATTAATCCATGCTTGTATAAAATAAAACAGACCCTATCTGCTGTCAAGTAATCAATACTATGTGAAACGATCAGTGAAATGAACTATGAAGACCCTGTTCTGCTTGTTTGAAATAGTAAATAGAAATGAACTATGAAGACCCTGTTTTGTTTGTTTGAAATAGTAAATAGAAATGAACTATGAAGACCCTGTTTTGTTTGTTTGAAATAGTAAATAGAAATGAACCATGAAGACCCTGTTCTGTTTGTATGAAATAGTAAATAGAAATGAACTATGAAGACCCTGTTCTGTTTGTATGAAATAGTAAATAGAAATGAACTATGAAGACCCTGTTCTGTTTGTATGAAATAGTAAATAGAAATGAACCATGAAGACCCTGTTCTGTTTGTATGAAATAGTAAATAGAAATGAACTATGAAGACCCTGTTCTGTTTGTATGAAATAGTAAATAGAAATGAACTATGAAGACCCTGTTCTGTTTGTATGAAATAGTAAATAGAAATGAACTATGAAGACCCTGTTCTGTTTGTATGTTTGTAAATAGAAATGATTAGTGCTGGCATATTAATTGATACTGTATATATGAATACTTACTGAAATAAACAATGTAAGCCTTAATTTGCTGACACATTTATACTGTCAATATGGAAAAATGATGGACAATGTAGACCCTAATCTGCCTGCATAATAACCAATGCTGTTTATATGAAATAATGATTGATTTCAAGACACTTGGATGTTTTCTCATATTAAAGTGACCCAGCCAATATAGCAACAAGCTTCCTTTGCAACTCTGCAGTGTTTGGTTAAATTCTCATAGCTTGTACATGAATAATTTGGAGGTCATCTATTAAGGTCACAAATTTTGACCAATTGTCTCCACCACCCCACCCCCCAACAAAAAAAACCCCTCAAGAATAAGTAATAGTAACTTGTGTCACTTCTACTCATAAACCATGACAGCTATTATGTTGCTGTAGACAAGTTAATAAAAGAGTCAAGCCCTACTGCAAACTGCACAGACCCAGATCTGCTGTCATATATGGAATTGGTAGATTTAGGTCTTTGTTTGTTATTTTGATTAGGAGTTTTAACGTAGCTTTAACAATTTTTCAGTCATATCGCTACGATGTCTGCAGTGAGACAGTTTATAGTGATGTCTAGCACTGGGGCATCATGTCGCAGACATGTAGCATGATGTCCCACTCAGTCACATTATCCTTACACAAGGCCAACCAGTCCTAACACTAACCGCTTAATGCTGAGCACCAAGTGAGGCACCTGTTAGTACCATTTTTGTAAGTCTCTGGTATGATTCGGCTGGGATCGAACCCATGACATCCCGCTCCTGCAGTGGACGCTCTAACTACTAAGCCACTGGAACAGTTATATTTAGGTCTATGCAGCTAGCTAGGAGTAATCAGTATAACAAATATTGATGCTGATTATATTGATGCTGATTATGTCATGCCACATTGGGATCATTGTTGTTTGCAGTTTGACTTACAAGTGAATGTACATGGTAATTAGTAGACAAGTTTTGTAAGCCTCCGCGAGGTTTTCTTTGAATGAAACCTTCCAATGAGTCTCCATAAGCTCCTAAAAGTTCCAAATTAATTTTTCTTATGAAAATCAACTTTTTCCACATGTCACTTTGTTTATCGCTGCATGAAAAGGTACACTACCTTATTATATGTTATATATTAGTAACATATTCTCCACAAAAACAAGTTAGCAAATTTTCTGGTAATTGTTTAAGAAAGCATTAGTATTTGTTTATTTTGACTACCGTATGAGGATTATGATAACATTTTTTTCATGGACTGACTATATATGATTGTGTTTTGAGAGAATTTGTTTATTGGAGGTAACATTATCATTCTCTACAATGATGCATTTTAACAAATGTCAATGTGCAATTGTTTTAAGAATGTAATAAAGGCAAATACTTTTCTCCTCTGTATGTTTCTTTTTTCAAATGTTTTGTTTACAATGCACTGTTTTAGGCTATCTAACTTACAAGGCACTGTATCTTAACATTGGAAAGTTGAGCATCTATCTTATATGTGAAAAAGGAAAAAAAACACCATAAAAAACAAAACAAAATGTGAGTTGGTAAACAACCTTAATTCCCCAACATTCTTTAAGTGTTTGCTTAGTATTTTACTCTTTTCACCAATTTTTGGCTCGTGACAAACTGCTTGGCACCAAAAGATCCTACTTCCTCCATCTGTTACCTACCCCTGCATATTCACTCACCCAACTTTTTTTATTTATCTAATCATTACTTTGTGAAAATAAATTGAAAACATCATTCTAAATTTGAAAGGTGATAATTTTGTTTAGTTTTAATTTTTGTATTTCCCAAGATATATTCAAAACGTCTGTGCAGAGTTGCTCAAAAAGTGATGGATTTTGCTAGATAAAAATAAATTTTTATAAAGTTCTGGGTAACCCCAAAATTCAAAACTTTTTCAAGGTTGCATAAATTTTGGCTGATGATACAGACTGAATGCCATGGACATTTACATTTGATAGCCTCCTGCATTCCTCGAATGGCTTCTCCACATTTGTCTTGAGTCAGTAGTGTTTCTCCATGGTAACTGTATGCCTGTAAAACACAAAGTATATAACAAATGTTTCCTTACTGTCAATTCATTTTTATGATTTTTCTTTTACAAAATATATGGTTGTTAAGTACTTAAATGTGTCGATTGGAGGAAGGGTTAATATTCTACCCATTAAATTCCTCAGTGTCTAACAGCCAGAACATTTCTGAAAATTGGTAACAATAAACTAAAGTAATAAGAATACAGATGACCTGGAGGGGTCAGGTAATACTACATTAGAAAGGATGAAAGAGATTAGCATAAACTTTGAGTTACTGATAATCATGTACCTTTTCAATGATCATGTGCAAAACTCAATTTCCATCGAAACATATGCAACCTTATTTGTTAATGTTTTAAGTTTTTCTGCCGCATTATCTAACTACAAAGAAGCTTGAGTAAATATATGAGCAGTTACTACTGGTAAGCCTTTCCTTATGTAATCATTCAGTATTGTCTAAGTATAGGAGCTGTCAAATTATATAAATGAAGTTAGTCACACTAACTAATAATTTATTTTCAGGAGTAAAATGAACTATGTCTTTTTATGTATCTTGACTGGCCTTTCAAGGTCAAAGGGACAGAAGTGATAAATAGGAAAAGTGCCTTGCTTTTAGAAATATTGAAGAAATCTTAGAAACTGAGAGTTGACAACAAGACATGGGTTTTAAGGAATGAAATTGAAAGTCCAAAAGAGTTGCTATGTAATCTAAATTTTTATCAGTAACAGTTCTTATGGATTTTTTGGTTGTTATAAACCATAAATTTAAAGACCCAATGAATATTTTTTCTGTGGTAATATCATACCCCTTACCAATCCCCAAAATAATGTACTTTAAAAAAAATTCAGATAGGATTAACCAATAATCTAAAAGCAAGACAAAATGACCACTCACCTAGTGATTCTGCCTAATAATGTACTTTAAAAAAAAAAATCAGATAGGACTGACCAATAATCTAAAAATAAGACAAAATGACCACTCACCTAGTGATTCTGCCTAATAATGTACTTTTAAAAAAAAAATCAGATAGGACTGACCAATAATCTAAAAATAAGACAAAATGACCACTCACCTAGTGGTTCTGCTTAAGGGCTATTCCATTTAAACATACCCCTAGGTGGGGAAAGGCACATCAAAAATAGGTGACCACCCAATGAAGTGATTTTTGTCTACTACCACCAGTCATAGCAGTGAAGTTTGAACACCCATGCCCATGCATAGAAGCCAATTTTTGAAATTCATTACCGTGCACACAAATTACTTTAATATAAGTGAATTACATGTTGATAAATTTTTATTATTTGTAACTTGAATAGAAGTATTAAACTTAATAGAAATAAAATATAATGGCTCTAATTAATATTTGTAATTAAAGATAATATGATAAATAAATAATATTTTGTGAATAGTAATAATAAAGTGAGTTTTCATGGTTTTCATTTATGGTTTTCAAATTTAAGGATGAAACATTGCCTTGACAGTTTATTTGGATTAGAAACCAAATATTTACATGGTTTAAGATCAGTCTGTTTATAATCACCTAAATAATAGCACCGAGAAATTATATATGAAATTTGATAGCAGGGCCATACATGTAAGTTTAAAAAATTATTTTCAAGTTAGAAAAGGTAATATGTATTTTATATGAAGGGATTAAAGAAATATTAAAACCACAAGATGCCTGAATTACTTTTTATTTTCTACAAACATGGAAAATGTTCCCCAACAGACTGCAAACATGCAGCTTTAATTTTCTTATATAAAGATGACACGTCTCATATCAAACCTTTTACACAGAGTATCATTGGATACTCTGCCAACCCATTTGAAGCGTTTACATGTTTCACATGTTTATATGTTCAAACAATCACAAAACAAAAAAATTACCATACAATAAATAAATAAATATATATATGGTTGTCATTCCCAGGCATTATTGTTGTATCTTGTCTTAGTCAAATATTGCACCTGTAAAATTTCTGCAATTTTCAACCACACAATACTCATTGGATCAGCAGATACATGTAGTTCAGAAACCAAAAACAATTCCACAAAACATGGCAGTTATTTACAAGTCACTGTTTTTTCTTATTTTCTATAAAATATGTTGACCTTGTGAAAAGCAACAAAAAAGACTGTTTTCAAGATATTTCTTTTTGCCACATGAAAACTGTTCCATGGAATTGCCTGAGAAGAAAACAACCTTGCATATATATCATATCAGTATCTCAATTTTCTTCTTTTTAAAAAATGTTTGAATATATACATACATACACACACACACACACACACACACACACACACACACACACACACACACATACATACACACATATACATACATACATACATACATACATACATACATACATACATACATACATAACACCAGGTGGGTGGAGTTGGAGGAGTGTCCAGCACCAATACTGAAGCCAGTGGATTTACACAATTTCAAAACTCATTATTTTCTGGACAGTTTTCAAAATATGCAGACTTTAATCAATATTCGTTTAAAATTATGGGATATAACTCCTGTATGCTGATGATCTAACGGTCGTTGACTCCACACTCGAGGCTCTGGTTGAACGTGTGACAGAATGGAAGAAGGGCATAGAAGAAAAAAGTCTCATGGTCAACATGGGTAAATCCAAGGTATTGATTTCTGGCCTGAATAGGGAAACATTGAAAAGCACAGGATAGTATCCATGTGCCGTCTGCCTAAAAGGCGCAGGTAGAAACTCAATCTTTTGCATTAGCTGTTCACATTGGGTTCACAAGAAATGTAGTGGAATCAATGGACCTCTCAAACCTGATCCAAGTTACAAGTGTCCCAGATGTAGTGGACTCGCTCGACCTATTGATGGAAGGCCTGTGACAGAAGTAACTGTAGGTGAAGAAAAGCTTGATGTTGTAGCCGACTTCTGTTATCTAGGAGACACCATATCAGCCGGAGGAGGATGTGAACTGGCATCAAAACGCGTTGCAAGTCTGCTTGGAAAAAGTTTAGAGAGCTTCTCCCAATCCTGACGAATAGGCATTTGACGCATATTACAAGGGGTCGTCTTTACTCAACTTACATCAGACCTGTGCTGTTATACGGCTTTGAAACCTGGGCTGTCACTGCTACAACTCTCAGGAAGATACATCGCAATGATAAAACCATGAATCGATGGATCTGCCATGTAAATCCCGAGGCGAATGTCCCTTTTGAGTCTCTCCTCACCCAGCTCAACATCAGAAACACTTCTGACATTATCCAATCAAATAGGATGCGATGGCTGGGCCATGTTGAGCGTAGTAAAGGGTGGATATCCAAGGTCCGTTCCTTCAAAGTTACTGGAAGTCGAGTTCCAGGCAGACCTAAGCTAACATGGGAAGAGTTGACAAAAAGAGACAGAAAGACATTGGGGCTGAGCGGAATCAATCCACAAGACCGTAAATCCTGGAAGAAAGCGTTGAATACTCTCATGACGAAACAGACAGGCCTACCCTCGTTTGAGGATTAATAAAAGGCCTGGATAATCAAAATGGATGATGATGATGATGATGATGACGATGACGATGATGAAGAATTCCCAAGGGCTGTTTACATGTAGAAGTGACTTTAGGCATAATCTTTTTTCACCAGAATGTAAACTCCTGATGGAATATATCCATTTGGTCAATATGAAAGATTCGGCAAAGAAACAGCAATATTTCATTTATATCCACTAGCTATGATGTCGTAGCCTCAACTTGATTTGTTGTGGTTGAGGTACGAATAAGGGTACTAATATTAGTACTATTATGTCCACATGATGTATTTTCATTCTGTACTAATGGACAAAAATTTTAAATATGTACAAGTCGAGGCTTTTAATAAAGTGACTAAAGAAAAAAAAAATTGGAGTCGGTAGACGATACCAATCAACAGAAAAATGGGCACACAGTCGTAAATATTAATAAACCCATTTTTGAAAAATGTATGCAAGCCTAACTTCCGTACGTCACTTAATGCAACCAATCGGATCACATTGCCAATATTCCCTAGTTGATATGGAGATAGTCGATTAGTTACGATTGGTATGACCGAATCGCGTACATTCAACAAAGAGTCACAGGGGCACGCATAGTTACTTACATTTTAAGTATCAGTCATACATGCACTATAAAATACTACAAAGGAGGACACTTCCCTGCCATCTCACGCAAACTATTGAAGAATCAACACTGATATTTTAAGCTAAACTGCGCGTAGCATAATAATCTTGGTACGGAATGCCAGACCATTTTCCCACGCTATCGCTCGTCATGACCATTATCGCGCCCATTTAATATGCTAGTGCCACGCAAAAAATGGAATACTGTCCCCGTTATAGTCAACTGAAAATCAGTTTCTACCTAGGTTCAGTACCTCATTTTTCGTCAACCAATGAGAAGATAGAATTCCATTCTGTGCAGTGCACTTGCATATTAAATAGGTGCGATCATGGGCCCATGGCCATGTCGAGCTATAGTGTGGGAAAAATGGCCTGACATTAAATAAATGTACAACAGTACGTCAAAGTTTTAGTAGGCATACAAAGTCGAATGTCTGAGCAAAACATCGGTACCAAAATTATTATGTTACGTGCAGTTTAGCTTAAAAGGTCGTGTGAAAAAGTGCACAATCCAGTTTATTTCAATATTTCGTATATTCGGCTGCAGCATCCATACCATATATGGCTACATCCGAAGACTTCCGGATATCCACGTTCCCATTGTTTCCTTATTTCCATTACAATCCATCGGAAATTGCATATTTAGTTTTTCTTTTTCCTGAAATCCCGCTAATTACGATGAGTAATCTGCAATGTTAACAGGGAGGGACAGAAGAGAAAACAAACACAACGGTGTCATTATAGAAACATATTAAAATAAAATAGGCAACACCTATAGAAGCATTTTTTCTTTTGATATGACATGGCACAGAAGGGATTATTGTTTATTGATGACCATGCATGGAAGTTTTTTATTTTGCCATCCGTGGGGTAGTGGTATGTTTAATTAGAATAGCCCTAATAAAAATTCAGATAGGACTGACCAATAATCTAAAAGCAAGAAAAAATTACCACTCATCTAGTGATTCTGCCTAATAATGTACTTTTAAAAAAATCAGATAGGACTGACCAATAATCTAAAAGCAATGCAATATGACCTAGTGATTCTGTCTAATAGCAATACAAGAGTAATTGACTAAGAAACCAGGGACTGAGGCAAGCTTGAGTAGACATTTCTTCCATTACTACTGACTGGATATGTTATGAAAAAAACTGTATGAAGGTTTCTTTTTTTTAATATATTTTGAGTTTTATTGGATTTGTCCAAAACTGAAAGGACTTTATGCCAGTATGCTCTCCAGAATTGGTAAAATATTTCTTGAGGGTTTCACGTGATAACGATGCCTTATGATTTTGTATAGTAAGTAATGACCTTCACAGTTTGTAGCATATCAATATGATTTTGTATAGTAAGTAATGACCTTCACAGTTTGTAGCATATCAATATGATTTTGTATAGTAAGTAATGACATTCACAGTTTGTAGCATATCAATATGATTTTGTATAGTAAGTAATGACCTTCACAGTTTGTAGCATATCAATATGATTTTGTATAGTAAGTAATGACCTTCACAGTTTTGTAGTATATCAATATGATTTATCTGAAAGAACTTAAAGTTATGGCACTTTCTGTTAATTCTTTTTAACGGTTATTGCGAGGTTATTCTCAAACGTTTTTATACTTTTTGCAATGGTTGCCACATTTGATGCTGGATTGGCACCACTTTTTAATAAATCTTCGCTACTTTTATGCCAGGGTGATTTCTGTCAATTTTGGTCCAATTCTGTTATGTTGCCTTTAAAGAAAAATCCCCAAACATTTCAAGCAGGTGTGGCCAAATAGTGGCCCATGGGCCACAGGGTTCAGTCCCTCACATTTTACAGTACAGTAATGAAGGCTGTCCTTTCACAAATGTACATTTTAATTAATAATCTTAATTAGCAATAAAGAACTGTTCTTGTTAATGGTGCCATCAACCTTAAGCATTTTATCTCCTTTGACACCCAGTCAAAAAAAGGTTCAATGCACCTGATTTAAAGGGTATTATATTTCTAGTAACAATATTTATGTGCAGATCAACATAACAGGGACAAAATTAAAGGCCCCTCATGACAGAATGCTTTCTGTAAAACTTAGTTCTTTTCTGTTCAGTGGATTATTAAAAGAACTTGTTTTTTTTAAAACAATCTGTTATCAGTAACATTGGATATATTAGACAACAGATTGATATTGTTATTATAAATCTGAAAGGCCTTCATGCCAGAATATATTTATAACATTTAGTCGAATATCGTTAAAATGTTTTTCAGAAGATATTGGCTGAATATTTGTTACTTTTAGTAACAGTGCTATATTTAAAGGTAAATCAAAATCTTGTTTCATTATGCTTTATGACAAATTTGATCACTTTTCATTGAGTGGTTTTTCAGAAGTTGTTTCAAGGAATTTTTCTTTTTTGGCAACAGTGGCCATATTGGATGGTAATATGGCATTAATTTAACAAATTCAAAAGATCATGATGCAAAAATGCTAAATGTACAATCATGTGCAAATAGAGAAGATGTACATAATAACAGTGAACAGATAATGCAGTGTAAATGATATAAATGACATACCCTAAGCTCACTCATGACCAGGTAAGCTAATACACCTTATTTCAGACTCCTGCTATAAAGCCAGTAACACAACTGCTGGGTTATACTCACATAGGCTAGATAAAAATCACTCTTCAGCTGAAAGTATTTCCTCCATTTTGTGACAATCTTGGCATCTAAACTTGCAAGGGCATCATCTGAAATTATTGAGGATTGACTGACTTCTGTGGTCTTAAGGAGGATAATTAAGATGAATGATGGCCCCCAAAAAAACAACTTTTATTACCACTGATTTAAGTTCATGGAATAAAATTCAACATTTTCATATCCTTAATCTTGGTCCTATGTAACATTTATGAGTAAAAATACTGCAATAGACTTCATGATGACCAAAGTTTATTAACCATGCCATTGATCACCACTGTGAATTCAATTAATACTGCGACAGACTTCATCATGACCAAAGTTTAATAACCATACAATACTGCGATAGACTTCATCATGACCAAAGTTTAATAACCATACAATACTGCGATAGTCTTCATCATGACCAAAATTGAATAACCATGCAATACTGCGATAGTCTTCATTATGACCAAAGTTGAATAACCATGCAATACTGCAATAGACTTCATCATGACCAAAGTTGAATAACCATGCAACACTGCGATAGACTTCAACATGACCAAAGTTAAATAACCATGCAATACTGCGATAGACTTCATCATGACCAAAGTTTAATAACCATGCAATACTGCGATAGACTTCATCATGACCAAAGTTGAATAACCATGCAATACTGCGATAGACTTCATCATGACCAAAGTTTAATAACCATGCAATACTGCGATAGACTTCATGACCAAAGTTTAATAACCATGCAATACCGCGACAGACTTCATCATGACCAAAGTTGAATAACCATGCAATACTGTGATAGACTTCATCATGACCAAAGTTAAATAACCATGCAATACTGCGATAGACTTCAACATGACCAAAGTTGAATAACCATGCAATACTGCGATAGACTTCATCATGACCAAAGTTAAATAACCATGCAATACTGCAATAGACTTCATCATGACCAAAGTTGAATAACCATGCAATACTGCGATAGGCTTCATTATGACCAAAGTTGAATAACCATGCAATACTGCGATAGACTTCATCATGACCAAAGTTGAATAACCATGCAATACTGCGATAGACTTCATCATGACCAAAGTTTAATAACCATGCAATACTGCGATAGACTTCATGACCAAAGTTTAATAACCATGCAATACTGCGACAGACTTCATCATGACCAAAGTTGAATAACCATGCAATACTGCGATAGACTTCATCATGATCAAAGTTGAATAACCATGCAATACTGTAATAGACTTCATCAAGACCAAAGTTAAATAACCATGCAATACTGCGATAGACTTCAACATGACCAAAGTTGAATAACCATGCAATACTGCGATAGACTTCATCATGACCAAAGTTAAATAACCATGCAATACTGCAATAGACTTCATCATGACCAAAGTTGAATAACCATGCAATACTGCGATAGACTTCATCATGACCAAAGTTGAATAACCATGCAATACTGCGATAGACTTCATCATGACCAAAGTTGAATAACCATGCAATACTGCGATAGATTTCATCATGACCAAAGTTGAATAACCATGCAATACTGCAATAGACTTCATCATGACCAAAGTTTATTAACCATGCCATTGATCACCACTGTGAATTCAATTAATACTGCGATAGACTTCATCATGACCAAAGTTGAATAACCATGCAATACTGCGATAGATTTCATCATGACCAAAGTTGAATAACCATGCAATACTGCAATAGACTTCATCATGACCAAAGTTTATTAACCATGCCATTGATCACCACTGTGAATTCAATTAATACTGCGATAGACTTCATCATGACCAAAGTTTAATAACCATACAATACTGCGATAGACTTTTAATAACCACACCATTGATCACTACTGTGCATTCAATTGTGATTTTTGGCAAAACTGATAATTTGTAGCTAGATGTATTTAAATTTGAAGATTATGGATAGGGTCATATTATTTACACACAATGATCATTGTCTTTTGTCTATAAATTCTCTACTCTGTAGCATTTATGAAATTTATGAACCTCAGTGCCTGATGAAAAATAATGAATTCAGGGTATCAAAATAGTGAATTCTGGGTATTGAAATAATGAATTCAGTGTAAAAACAGTGAATTCATAGTATTAAAATTGGGAATTTACGACATTAAAATTGTGATTTCTGGGTTTTAAAATAGTGAATTCAGAGTATTAAAATAGTGAATTCTGGGTATTAAAATAGTGAATTCTGGGTATTGAATAGTGAATTCTGGCTATTACAATAGTGAATTTCTGGTATTAAAATAATGAATTCAGTGTAAAAACAGTAAATTCATAGTATTAAAATTGGGAATTCACGACATTAAAATTGTGATTTCTGGGTTTTAAAATAGTGAATTTAAGTTATTACTATCACACATTCAGGCTATTAAAACAGTAAATTCTGAGTATTACAATACTGAACTCCTGGTATTAAAATAGTGAATTCACGATGTTAAAATAGTGAATTCTGGGTATTAAAATAGTGAATTTAGGCCCCAAAAAAATCTGAATTCTGGGTATTAAAATTCAGAATTCCGGGTATTAAAATAATAAATTCATGGTACTGAAATAGTGTACTAAGGCAATTAAAATAGTGAAAAAAGCACATAGCAGACTGAACTATAGTTTTAATGTTCCATCCTAATTAATTGGGACAGCTTGTATGTTATTTATCATGTGATTTAACAATAATGAACTCACATCAACAAACTTAGGTAAAGCATAATTTTTTATGATTCACACTAAATAACCAAGTATTTACTTGTGAAAGCATATATTTACTCATGTATGATGCAGCATTGACCTAAATATGCCTAAACTACAAAACATATCAGTAGATCAGTGCCTACTCCATTCTTTGTGATGCAAGGGCTACAACATAAAACCTGATCTATCAATGCATTATGGGATGGCATACCTAGTTCTCTGTTAGGTATGCTGGTAACAATTCCAGGTGAATTTATTTGGACTCATGAAGAAATACAACACTGATTTTTCCATTTCCAGGTTCATGGATAAGACACCAATATGTAACAAACTCGTACAGCAGTTACTATATACATCAGCCACAATTTGGACTGCCTATTTGGTGAGGTCATCTTATACTGAGGTATTTTATCCTTAATAATACTAATAAAAAATGAAGGAATTGATTACCACCTGTCTTTTAAAAGGTAAAGCATTATGTGAGTACCTTACATTGAGGGTGTACATGCTCAAATACATCAAATATGCTCAATGTTAATAACATAAACATGTCAATATCTTCATCACAGGTGCTGCTACAAGACAAAAAATGCTCCAAATCTGTTATAACCTACCTGCTCTCTTGTACAGCTGCGAGGTCTCATTGGCCAAAGCTGCAATAAGACTTGATGAGTGCTTCAATTCTACTGCTCGTGCTAGTGTTACTGTAATGACAGATGAAAGGAGAATATAACAGCTTTACATTGAAGTCCCACCTCAAGCAAAGGTACTGACAGAATTTAAAGAAAATACCTTCAACAATCTGACACCAGGTAACCATGAGACTTCTTTCAATAACATGTAGGATCATTCACTATCTACACTGAGTTTAATATTCCCAGTCTTTGTGAGAATAGGTGGAATCTATATCATCCTGCCCATTCTGAATGTAGTGTAATGTAACTCCTACTACACCTTTAGAGATACAGATAAAAACCTCATGATATGGACAAGATGTTGACCTTCATTGTACAGAACATTTTGGGAATCAGATCCATCAACTGTTTTCATACTTTGAATAGTAATGTGGAGACACTTATGCATACAGGTGTGCATGTGTGTGTGTGTGTGTGTGTGCATGTGTGTGTGTGTGTGCATGTGTGTGTGTGTGTGCATGTGTGTGTGTGTGTGTGTGCATGTGTGATGGCACATAAGCATACTGATCATGCTGCTTTGCTGCATACCTGTTTTAGTTTTCAGTGGCAAACTAATTAATACTATTCTTGCATAATTCATTCTTACTGATAATTCCAAGAACCTAAAAGGCATTGATATTTAAATATAACCAATCCCAAACATGTGCCAATTTGTAATTCTCTATATTCAAATCAGTTTCATATATGATGTGTGATACACTACAGAAATTTGGACAATGTTTAAATTTATTCCAATTTAATAATAAACTTTAAATAAACCCTTAACTTCCTTGGAAAGGCAGGGCTTCTGTTAAGAGATTGTTAGGTTGTAATATACATTCATTGTTTAGACCAGGATTGTGAAATTAGCATTAAGGGAAATCAAATCAAAGCAACAGCTGGACATATCATTTTTCTACACAAGAAGTAAAGATAATATTTCCTTAATAAACTAAAAGAACAGACAGTCACATAATCTAACAAGTCATCCGTGGCTCTTTTTAGGAGTGGAGTAGGTAATGTTTGATATTGATGATTTTTAGTTGCTCAAAATGACTACTAGGATTTTATAGACTCCAAAGCAGAAAGAAAAATTACAAACCGAAATAAATGATGGAGATAAATTAAAAATAAATTAAAAAAAAAAAACCAACAGTTTTCAGTGAATATGAGACATATTCACAAACTTTGTTCACAGCTGAATGGAAAGCAAATGTTAAGTAAAGTACATTTCTCCCAGAATACTTACCCAATCACAATAATGTTAGGTATGCAAACCTGTTACCTTCCTAATCCAGCCCTACTAAAAAGATAAAAATCTGGCATTACTCTCTCGAATAGTCAAAGGGCAATAACTCTTGCCAAACACTGCACCTTGCTACTACCATGTGTTCTAGGTTTTAAGTTGAAGGATATACCAATGAGGATGTTTGCATTGTGGAGTGGTTGGGAGGGTTTTTAAGTAATATTATCTGGTATGTGTTCTCTGAGAAATATAATTTACTAAAAATTTGTTCTCTCCTTCAAATATGTTTCCTAATCACATTAACGTTAGGAGAACAGGTAACAAGAGGAAGGAATGCTGAACATCCCAACCTACAAATTGGATACATTTTCTGCAGATTAACATCTGGATTTCAGTTTGGCCACTGCAACATAAGCCAACAGATTCAATGGTTGCTCCTGCTAATCTTAATATTTAACTTAAAACATTAGAAGGCTGCCTCTGAATGCCAGACAACAGCTTCTATTATGTTTCTGATCAAAATGTCATGTTTAAACATGCGGCTTGCAGAGATCACT
Source organism: Unio pictorum (assembly GCA_030141615.1). Taxonomy (NCBI): domain Eukaryota; kingdom Metazoa; phylum Mollusca; class Bivalvia; order Unionida; family Unionidae; genus Unio; species Unio pictorum. The sequence goes on along the minus strand of JARLTB010000031.1, from coordinate 471,809 downwards.
TGAATTTCAAGAGCTGAAATCTTTATAAGGTGACTCTAATCTTTTCAAACAGTAAGCCAAGCACATGATCTACTTCAGCCAAGATGATAGGGGTTTGAGTGGTAATTTCATGATTTCAAGCTTTCATCGAGAGAAAGAGTTGCTTGTATGTGCCACAACTTGTCTCTGTGCACTTCAAGTAATGCTTGAGAGCACAAACAGGGTCTTGCATGGCATCTGCTCTTGACATGGATGAAAGGGACCATAAGATGACTCTCTGATAGCCGATGATGGTAACATATATTTGGTTACAAAGCCTGGTTGTGTCAAGAGGACCACCAAACCGTTTGATCTGAACTTTGTTTGTTTGTTTGTATTTTTAAGGTAGCTTTTAACAATTTTTCAGTCATACTGCTACAATGTCTGCAGTGAGGCAGTTTATAGTGATATCTAGCACTAGGGGCATCATGCCGAAGATATGTAGCATGATGTCCTATCCAGTCACATTATCCTGACACCAGTCATACCAGTCCTAACACTAACCTCAATGCTAAGCGCCAAGTGAGGCAGCTGTTAGTACCATTTTTGTAAGTCTTTGGTATGACTCAGCCATGGATCGAACCCATGACCTCGAGCTTCCGCTGTGGACACCTTAACCACTAGGCCACAGGAGCAGTTTTGATCTGAAAAGATAGTTTGAGTCAATGAAAACAACATGTAACTCACCCTGCATGTTGAAGCTAAGGAGAGGAGAGTCTTCTTGCTCACATAATTGTCTCCATGATTTAAGGTTTACATTTTTTTGTCTTACAAAGCTGTTTAGACAAGAGTCAGGAGTGAAGATTAAGATGGTCCTAGCAGTGGTACAACACCTGTGATGGTAGTTGTCTGAGATGATTCAGATTGGCTGGAACCTTGCTGTGAAGGTCAATCATTACACTAAGTAGATCAGTGACTTGTCCATCTATGAGGAGCTTTGAGAAATATATAGCCGTTCAGACCCCTCCAGTTCTAGATTATTTTATTTTTCATGCATTGATTTAGTATCAAGACCATGGGTGAGTAGGCAAAGGCACACAACTCCTCCCAACTGACTGACAGTGTGTTCACAGCCTGATAACACCTGTCACAGAAAGACCAATCATCACCCCAAAATGTGCAAATCCAATGAAAGTCCAACATATTTATGATGTGACCTTTTATGGATATAGTGTCAGACATGACAATGAGTCTGCCTGGAATGTGCTTGATTTGTACAATGATACAAAGTTGGTTGTAGAAACTGACAAATGAGAACACACATGGCAGTTGATCTGGTGCCCACATTTATGATGGTAGGCCACCACTACAATGTTGTCCGATATAATCAGTACCATTTTCCTTGAGAATAAATCCTTCCCAAACTGAAAGGCATTGATGGCAACCTTCATTTTGAGAAGGATGATGTGTAGAGGCCAATCGCCTGGCTCCTATATGTCACTAACAGTAATAAAATCCAGTGCAATGTGAGCACCCCAACTGCACGTAGTGGCATAAAGTGTTTTCATGACTTTTTGATTGAGGATCCTCAAAAGGGGAACCACTGGTCTAGCAAGGTCATCTGTAAGGGGTACATAATAAGATGGTCAAGCAGGATTAAGTCTGCTGCAACAATGAATAATCTGGCAAGTTCACTACATCTAATTTTACTTCCCTTGTAAAAATGTCTGTACATATACTGTTTACACTGCCAGGGTTGTGCAATGAATCAGTCACAAATGGCCCAACTTTGACACAATGTACCGACATATATCCATTCCTGTTAAAATTATGATAATTTTTAATTTCCAACCAATAAAGTTTGACTTACAAATCTGAAATTAATGGAGGCCTTAGATAGGTTTAATTATATTTTCTTTTCGTGCATGTAGTGGCTGAAACACAAAAATAATCAAAGTAAAAGGAAAACAAAGAAACAAAGTTGTCAACATCAACATCTACTTCATTTTGCTCAAAAGAAAAACAAGTCTCATTGCATCAAGTATTTTTGACATTTTTTTTTTTTAAAAGTGTTCAAACATAAATACCAAGATATAACTCAACTAAAGTTTACACTGATACAAATTCTTGAAGTTAACAAGCCTAAGTGTCAAGTGAGTGAAACATACTTTCTTGGGCCTCTGCAGTACATTGGTTGATATATGCATCCAGCACCCGTGCATCTGTGTCTGTGGCATTCTCTGTATTGTTAGACAATCGCCCAATCAGGTCATTCTGACAAATAATGTTACAGAGAATTACAAAAATGTTAATACTTATATAATTTGCTATGGGAACAATTTAACCCTGAAATATGACACACGTGCAACTGAATATAAGTTAACAATCAAGTTAAGTAGAAATAACACTTCAAGATCAGAAGCCATATATTTTCTACACATATATACATGTATAAGATGAACTTTTACTTTTTTTGTGTGGAATATAGTCAAAATTTTGTAATTCTTTTCTACAGAGAAATAAGAATTAATTTGCTTATCGTTTGCTATTTTCCTTGTGGTGTTGTACAAACAATGAAATCCATGAAAGCTGGTACCATCTCCAACAGTATTCACAGTATATACAAGCACATGTGACTGGACAAGCTGAGTGACTAATTTATTAAGTACAGTATGCAATGTGAAATAAATGTTTGACTCTAAGTAGGGTTTCACCTGGATGTAGTAAGGCATTTAACAATCATCAAATTTCCTTTCAATAAACAACAGGGATTAACATTATGCAATGTGAAATAAATGTCTGACTCTTTCTAAGTAGGACTTATAGATAAGTATAGGCTACCGTTTTAAAAAAAATGTCTCAATCACAAGTAGTCTCCCTTGTTTGCAGTCATAACACATACAAATTATTAGATATTTAGATACATACATATACACACAGTAGGTTCCACATAAACACATATCGCTTAACTACAGAGATAGCTTAAGTGCACAGAAAAAGTATGGTCCCCTTTCTCCTTCATGAATAGGCATGAATTCTGCTTAAACCCATACTCCATTTATATGCATAGCTTGGGTCTAGTCCCGAGGCTATGCATATAAGCGGAGCCGACTGTGCTAAATAGAGATCATTTTCTTACTTTGAATGTCAGGCTTATTTGGTGCTGATTTTAGCATAAAATATGATCCCTTAGATGAATGCCAGGTCTATATAGTGCTGATTTTAGCAGCTTTTTTCACCTATACAAATTTCTCATTGACAAAACAAAGTGATCGGTTGAATAAACGAATCAAGCAAAATTATTACCTCTGATGAGTTACAATGGTAATGTAACTGGTAAGCTGTAGGGGGTGACTAGACCACCCCAGCTGATGGGATAGAATGCATCCACATCCAGTCAGTAATCTTCTTCCCTTGTGTGTTTTATGTAATTAATAATATGACACTTTCACTCTATGACTTCCACAGACTGTGTTATAAGGAGGAGTACTGAATGTGAGTGTCACCAGATAAATTACCTTTGGAACTATTAACAGATGAAAAACAGGGATGCATTTTTTAAAAATAAGACATTAATTTCGCTAACGATAAATTTATACTAGGGGAAATTTGTATGAAACAGCAAAATCTGTCAATTACTTAAAGTTGTTTTTCATTGTATATATATATATATATATATATATATATATATATATATATATATATATATATATATATATACACAGTGGGACCCCGCTATAACACGGTAGTTGGGAGCCATAGAATCCGACCGGGCTATGAACCGAACCGTGTTATAAGCAACCATGTACAATACCAACACATTTTTGGATTTAATTGGGGGGGGGGGGGGGGGTTTACATAAAGACGGGTGCGAAAATGCATGGCACAATTACCATTTTTGATCAATATATATTAAATGAGAAAAACATTTGCTGTGGTAACAGAAATTGCAGATATAATATATTACTTTATTCAGAGAACCATGCATTGATACATACACGTGTCTAATTTATGTATACATGTATAATCTATTGCATGAAAAGAGTATCAACACCGTGTACTCACCAGCGAATCTTGTAACATACACTGAATCCATAATACAAATATTTCCATCGAAAATATCCACACACGGATGTAAAATATTCAATAATTTTGTCACAGATCATTCATTATGTGACTGAATTCAATGAAAAGAAAAAAATTTAAAAAAATTACGTAACGGGTGTACGTAATGAATGATGAAATAGTACATGTCCATAGATTAAATAATGGAAGCTAAAGTGTATTCTTATAATAACTACATGTACATCTCAGGATCTCTATGTCTCTGAATTCAGTCATTGTAAATTTCAGCACAGTTTCCCACCCAAGCTGCTAGTCAAAGTCCTTTGAACTTGCCGCCCAGTTATTGCGTCATGTTCTTTTGATGTACTCTAATAAATACAGCAGGCAGAACTGGCTTAACCACTGACTTATGTCACTGTTTAGCTCGGCAGTTCACTTTGATGATAAACAATGTACTTAAATTAATTGATTTATACATTCTGGTGAGAATCTTTTATCAACCACCACATTGGCTGTTGCTTAGTTGTGTATGAAATTAAGAGAACATATATCGGAGATTATTTTGAGCAACGATTGTATTCGGAATGCATTCAAGACAAACACAAAGTAGACACGATGGCTTCATTACTCAGGAATCAGTAATTATAATATTGACACTTATGAGCTGTAATTTTTCAACAATAAACAAAGATCAAAGTTCTCAGTAGGCCCAGCAATTGGTTCGTATTTCCGACGTTTATTTTGGCACAAAACTAGAAGAAATTTGATAATACATTTTCTACACGTTCTTTTTCGCACTGTTTAGACGAATATGAGAATGATAATTAAACTCTTAATCTTTTTTTTCATACTTAATTTTTTTTTTTTTGGTCTTTGAGAAAAATACCTGTAATAAATTACCCGAAATTTCGGGAGCCATGCCACGACCGGGTTATATCCGAATTCGGGTTATAGCGGGGCGGGTTTTAGCGGAGTCCCACTGTATATATATATATATATATATATATATATATATATATATATATATATATATATATATATATATATATATATATATATTATTTTTTTTTACTTACCTTGACATAAGAGAATATTCCAGCTGCTGTCTTTAAACATGTGTGTATCTCCTTGGCATCATCCATATTTGGCCTGGATAGACAAAATGACATAGATATTAGTACTATATGTGCTAGAAATCAAACCTCTAAAGTATCTGATACATCACATGACAAATTCCAGAGTTCTGGTTGGCTCACTACAGGGAACGCTTACACTTAGCAATGGTCATTACTCCTGTTCCAGTGAATACTATGCACTGATGTCATACAGTGTCACATGACATCATGTGATATCCTCATTTTGATATTGTCTTTTTCCTTGGGAACGTTTATCCCACAGTATTTCTTTGACTAGTATAGTGCCTGAGCTTAACAGTATTTTTTATAGTATTGTTGGATGCCTGAATCAAACAGTACCATGGGAAGAAGGAAACTAACTGTAGGAGAATGTTGTTGTAGGGTTTTAATGCCATTTTTCAGCAAAGATAGGCTGTACATGGCGGCCAGTATTATTGGTGGAGGAAGAACCCGGGAAAACCCCTGGAAAGAACCACCGACCCACAAGAAGCTACTGGCAAGCTTTCTCACATAACTACATTAGCCGAATCTTAGACTCGAACCCACACATACAGAGGTGAGATGGAAGTGATCCGCAACGGAGAGCGCTTTAGACCACTCAGCCACTTGGCAGGTATAAAAGGTATATGACATATATTTTATTATAAAACACAGGCAATGCATGTTGCTTCTCTCAGTCTATATATTTTGCAACTTTTTTTCCTCTGTCCCTATAGATGTTTGGCCTGGCATATATTTATGTCAGAGCGAGAGTGCATCGCCATCACCACTTGGTTTCTGTGGCACAAATTGTAAGACTCAAAGAGTTGACAAATGAGCTGGAACCCTACACATGGCACATTCTGGGACTCTGAAGTCAGATGAAAAGCCCTTGGAGAACACCAAACTGAAGATGAGCATATATTATTATAAAGTGGACATTTCAACATTTCAGACAGCAGGTTTATAAAAGTTTTCCGATGATTGCAGCCCATCAGTAAAGAGAATACTACACAATAAATTCATTGGCTTACTTGGACCAATCAGAATCACATAAAGTGATATGTTCACATGTTGTAATATCAAAAATATGAAACTGCACACACTATAAGCAAAGTGTAACAACAAAGTGATAGAAGCTTATATCAAGTTTGATAACTTCAATGAGACTGAACTTAACCATTATATATAGGTTATTGTAAGTGTACTGGTATTTTGGGTGGACAAATTGTTTCGGCAGTGGCAAATGCATTTGCAAGTCGGTTAAGTTTAAACAACAAGATCAGCAAAAATATCAAACAGTACACATATACATGTAATAACAAACTTTTTATATACTCAAATTTACAATCAACATCAGTTATCAGATATTTAACAATACTTTGGGATTAAAATACTACATTTTAAAACAAGTATTTTTTAATTGTTAACTTCATTCACAATTTCCTTTCTATCACACATGAGTAGATTGAGCAAGTTCATTGACAAAATGTAAGACATACTTTGAATTCAACCTTATCATGTACCACATGATAAGGACATTTATGGGAAAACATATTTCTCTTTCCTCCAATGTTAAGTTTTTTTTATATATCACAGTATATAATGATCTAAAGTCTGCAAGGGATTGGTATCCACTACTTTCTCATGTGATGGCCAAGCTTGAGAATGGAATCTTAATTTGTAAAGGCAAGTGCCTTAGACCATTTGGCCACCCAAGGAATTCCCCCACCAAATATATATATATATATATATATATATATATATATATATATATATATATATATATATATATATATATATACATAAACACCACAATACAGATTAGTCTTCAACAAACTTTATTATTTAGAAGGGCTTTGAAAGTATTTTAAAAAGACTTTGATCAGACATCCATCTACCAAGGTGAAATACAGCACAAAGCAAACAAAATATTTTCATTTATCAACCACTAAATACCCTGATTCTAATCTCCATATATATGGCAGTTAAATGGACAAAGGCATAATTTTTTAAACAAAGTAATTGTAGGAAAAACAAAAAAGACTATTAAACATGTGCTATGAAGAATTGGAATTTTTTCCAAGAATACTCACTGTTCCTGGGCTGCAAGCTTGGCAGCATGCTTGGTGTGCCACAAAGCCAAATTAATCAACATGGAAGCACACTCAAATACAGTATCCTGCTGTTCCCTGCAAGTATAATAATAAAGTTTTCATATATTTTAATCAGGCTGATGTAAATACTACATGATATTGTTTCATGTCTCTCTTGTAAATGTATATAATTGTGGCTGATGTAAATACTACATGATATTGTTCCATGTCTCTCTTGTAAATGTATATAATTGTGGCTGATGTAAATACTACATGATATTGTTTCATGTCTCTCTTGTAAATGTATATAATTGTGGCTGATGTAAATACTACATGGTATTGTTCCATGTCTCTCTTGTAAATGTATATAATTGTGGCTGATGTAAATACTACATGATATTGTTTCATGTCTCTCTTGTAAATGTATATAATTGTGGCTGATGTAAATACTACATGATATTGTTTCATGTCTCTCTTGTAAATGTATATAATTGTGGCTGATGTAAATACTACATGATATTGTTTCATGTCTCTCTTGTAAATGTATATAATTGTGGCTGATGTAAACACTACATGATATTGTTTCATGTCTCTCTTGTAAATGTATATAATTGTGGCTGATGTAAATACTACATGATATTGTTTCATGTCTCTCTTGTAAATGTATATAATTGTGGCTGATGTAAATACTACATGATATTGTTTCATGTCTCTCTTGTAAATGTATATAATTGTGGCTGATGTAAATACTACACGATATTGTTCCATGTCTCTCTTGCAAATGTATATAATTGTGGCTGATCTAAGTACTACATGGTATTGTTTCATGTCTCTCTTGTAAATGTATATAATTGTGGCTGGTTTCATATAATTTGTATCTAGTTTACATGTCAGTACCATATGTACCATTATAATCAAGAATAAATGGAAAGAGGACTACATTTTAAAAGGACAAATACATCTTGAAGTATCAATTTTACAATGTTAACAGAGCTATTCGATAATATAAAAAAAGTTTCATAAATCCACTTGTTCACTTTCTTTTTCATTAACTAAGATAAACTCATATGCTGTGATCACAACAACTCACATATTAATTACCTGAGCTAAACAGATCTGAGACTTTATAACATAAGGCAAGACTTTAATCAAATGGCTAGATCTATCTATCAGAGAGAGAGAGAGAGAGAGAGAGAGAGAGTATGATATATGGCAAGGAATTACTTTCATGCTACTTTTCATGAAAGCACCAAAATGTTTTCAGTATCTTCCTTTTATTAATTTTGAGTTGTGTTTATTAGCAAATTTTTAGATGTAATATTAAGTTAAGATTGGTAAAATTCCCATCAACAAATCATGGTTGCCATTATCATCAAATTGTTTGAGTATCTAGTTTCAAATATGCAACCTAACATTCATATTTCACAATAAAATATCGGGTCTTCTCGGTCCTACACGACATATTTTATTATAAAACACAGGCAATGCATGCTGCTTCTCTCAGTCTATACTTTTTGCAAGTGTTTTTCCTCTGTTCCTATAGATGTTTGGCCCAGCATATGTTTATGCCAGAGGCACAGACAGCATCACCATCGCCACCTGAAGCATTAAAACTCTGTTGCAAATAGGAAGACTCCAAGAGTTAACACATGAGATGGAACACTACACATGGCTTATTCAGGGACTCTGTGAAGTCAGATGGAAAGCCCTAGGAGAACACCATACTGAAGATGGGCATATACCGGTATTATACAATAGTGGATAGTTGGACAAGTCCATAAATGGAGTAGGATACCTTGTAAACAAAGCCATCAAGAGATCTGTGCATGAATGCCGCTCATATCTAGCAGAATCATCTCCATTCATCTGAAAGCATCTCTCTTTAACACCACAATTATCCAAGTGTTTGCTCCAACTACCAATCATGATGATGAAGAAATAGGAATTTTACAGCAAACTCCAGGGTATTCTAAACATGGTAAATAAAAAAAGACTACCTCAACATCCAAGGAGACTGGAATGCCAAAGTTGGCAAAGATGCTCTAAAAGACTGGGATGATCATTGTGGACCTTCTTGCAAGGAGCTTACCAATGAAAGAGGGAGACAGCTGCTCAAGTTCGCAAGCTACAACAACTTGGTACTAGCAAACACCCTGGGCCAACAAAAAGCTTCACGATGATGCACATAACATGCACCAAATGGAACCCATCATAACCAGATCAACTACATACTGGTTCAAAACTGTTACTGATCTGGCATCAAGAGAGCAAAAACAAGGATGTTCCCAGCTGCTGATGTTGGAAGTAATCACGACCTTGTGATCATAAACTTCCTAGTGAGGCTGAAGAAAATGAACACACAAAAAATATCAACCTTGAATGTGATGCTGATGGTCATCTTGAACAGACTGAAAGCATAAGCAGAAGAAATAATTGCTGAAGATCAGGCAGGGTTCCAGAGTGGAAGGAGCAAATCAGAACAAATAGTCAATCAATGGGTTCTGTGTGAAAAGTATCTGCAACATCAACATGACATCTATCATGTCTTCATAGATTTCATAAAGGTTTTTTTTTTACTGAGTTTGGCATGAGACATTGTGGGCCACAAAGAAGTACAACATGGGTCAGAAGTTGACCAACACCATGAAGCAGCTGTATGCCAGGGCTACTAGTGCAGTAATTGATCAAGGTTCTGTGGGAGACTGGTTCCAGACAACAGTCAGAGTACATCAAGGCTGTCTCCTGTCACCCACACTTTTCAACATCTACTTAGAGTGCAACATGAGTGAACGTCTGGAAAACCACTGTGGGACAGTCAGCACTGCAGGGTGCAACATCAACATCTTCCGCTTTGCAGATGACATTGATGGGCTGGCAGGCTGTGAATATGAGCTTGTCACCTTAGTGAAGAACCTGGATAAAACATCTTCAAGATTTGATCTGGAGATAAGCGCCAAGAAGTCAAAGCTGATGACAAAACAGGAACTGGAAACAGTGAGCCAGTTCAAATATTTTGGTTCCATACTTGTCACGAGCAGCACAAACAATGGCAGCTAGAGATAGAGCTGTACCGAGTAATCGCCTGTACTCATAATCGGGCCGATTATTAGTATAATCAGTATAATCGGTATCGGCAGAAATAATCGGTGCTGATATAAATTTTTAACAAAAATAAAAAATTTTCAAAATATAAATTGTCATAACATTCATCTTGACATAGCTTTGAATTTTAAATCAGAATTAAATACAGTCCTACCCGTTTATATTGACATCACTTATATCGACAAGCCGTCTATGTCGACAAAACAACAAAGTCTCAGTCCCTTGGTCTACTTTTACTACCAAATTTATGTACATGTCGACAGAAGCCCTTGGTCCCAGCTTGAACAAATCCTTTGTTTTCTAATCATTTATGCCGACAAGCTGCCAGTTCCAACCCATACTTTGTTCAACAATTAGTGGATCTTGCAAGTACATCAATGGGTCATTCTACCTCTGAAATCATTCATATCGCACATTTTCTTAGCACTCTGCAGCTAGTCAAATCTTTGATCTTGCCGCCTATCTTGTGGGTCATGTTCTTCAGATGTACTCTTATAAAGACAACATGTACATCTGTGGGTCTTTCAGCCACTGAATTTTCTGATTGTAAACAGCTAAAATTAATCAATTGATCAACACATTTTCCCACTCAACAGGTGGTCGAAGCAGGACAAGTTAGCCCTTAAATTTGCCATCCAGCAAATTGATGCATACTCAGAACTCCTGTATACGTTATTGTCTGAATCCCAGATATAAAAAAGCATCCAAATACGCGTGATTACGCTTTTCCGACATTTGAAAGTGATTGGTGATTAAAACAAGTTTATTTTGCTGTGAAAGTTTCATTTTTAACTTTATTTACATTTACGATGGCTACCAACAGCAGTGTAAAACGCAAATTAAATTTACAGTCTCTGGAATCTAAATATCTGGCTGTTAAGGAAACAGCTATCCAACCATGTGCTAATGCCGACATTAAATATCGTATAGTTTTTTGTATCAGGATGTGATCAGTGCAATATTTTATTGTGGATTTTATTACAAAGGTAACCAGAATGTAATTTGTCAATATACAAGTGTATTTCACACAGATTCTCTCTTCATGTACTCAAAATTTCCATTTGTTCTCAAAGTGTAAATGCTACTCACTGACGACGGGTCACTCTTTGCAGACGAATATTAACTTTTCTCTTTTAAATCAATGATAGTACATTATAACAGTTTACTAACTGTCGGGTCATCGATTTTTTTTTTAAAACTTGCCTATGTCTTAGGACACGGAAAAAAATTATTGTTTTATGTCCCAAGATTTACATCCGTTACAGTAGTTAACAAAAAGACCTAAAAATGGTAAAGTTTAGACATTGGTCCGCGGATATGCCAACTGCCCGCCCCCCCCCCCCCAATTCCAGGTCTTTATTTTTTCCTAAATTATTCAGCTTATACACGAGTATATATACTGTGATAATGAAATAATCGGTCTCATAATTGGTATCTGCAATTTTAATAATCGTCTATATGCTGTATCGGCATAATCTGCAAAAAGTGACATCGGTACAGCTCTATCTGGAGAGACAAGAATATATGTCTGAAAACTAAACTCAGACTATTGAGAGCACTAGTCATCTCAATCTTTCTGTATTCATGTGAGGCCTGAACCCTGACAGCAGAATTACCATGAAGAATCTAGGCGCTTGAAATGAGATGCTACAGAACCATCCTTGGCATATCTTACAAGGACCACATCACCAATGAACAAGTTCATAACACCATCAGGAATAAAGTAGGCCCTTATGAAGACATCCTCATCACCATCAAAAAGATAAAGCAGAAACAGTATAGCCATGTCACTAGAGCCAACAGTCTATCCACAACAGTCCTGCAGGGCAGCGTCCAGGGTGGTTGAAGGAGAGGTAGACAGTAAAAGTGGATTGACAACATAACAGAATGGACCAGAAAAAGGTTTGCGGAGACACAGGCATTGGCACATGATCGAAACAAGTGGAGGTAACTGGTGAGATGTTCAGCAACATAGTGCCTCGACGGCCACACCAGGTCAAGAGAATGATGATGATAATTATATACAGTGGGACCCCGCTATAACCCGGTAGTTGGGAGCCATAGAATCTGACCGGGCTATGAACCGAACCGTGTTATAAGCAACCATGTACAATACCAACACATTTTTGGATTTAATTGCAGGGTGGGGGGTGGGGGTACATAAAGACGAGTGCGAAAATGCATGGCACAATTACCATTTTTAATCAATATATATTAAATGAGAAAAACATTTACTGTAGTAACAGAAATTGCAGATTTAATATATTACTTTATTCAGAGAACCATGCATTGGTACATACACGTGTCTAATTTATATATACCTGTATAATCTATTGCATGAAAAGAGTATCAACACCGTGTACTCACCAGCGAATCTTGTAACATACACTGAATCCATAATACATATATTTCCATCGAAAATATCCACACAAGGATGTAAAATATTCAATAATTTTGTCACAGATCATTATGTGACTGAATTCAATGAAAAGAAAATAGCAAAAATTACGTAACGGGTGTACGTAACGAATGATGAAATAGTACATGTCCGTAGATTAAATAATGGAAGCTAAAGTGAATTTTTATAATAACTACATGTACATCTCAGGACCTTTCCGTCTCTGAATTCAGTCATTGTAAATTTCAGCACAATTTCCCACCCAAGCTGCTAGTCAAAGTCCTTTGAACTTGCTGCCCAGCTATTGCGTCATGTTCTTTTGATGTACTCTAATACAGCAGGCAGAACTGGCTGTTATTTTAACCACTGAATCACTGTTTAGCTCGGCAGTTCACTTTGATGATAAACAATGTACTTAAATTGATTGATTTATACATTCTGGTGAGAATCTTTTATCAACCCCCGCATTGGCTATTGTTTAGTTGTGTATGAAATTAAGAGAACATATATCGGAGATTATTAGAGCAACCATTGTATTCAGAATGCATTAAAGACAAACACAAAGCAGACACGATGGCTTCATTACTTAGGAATCAGTAATTATAATATTGACACTTATGAGCTGTAATTTTTCAACAATAAACAAAGATCAAAGTTCTCAGTAGGCCCAGCAATTGGTTCATATTAACGACGTTTATTTTTGCACAAAACTAGAAGAAAATTTGATAATACATTTTCTACAGGTTCTTTTTCACACTGTTTAGACAAATATGAGAATGATAATTAAACTCTTGCCTTTTGTTTTTATACTTAAATTTTTTTTTTTTGGTCTTTGAGAAAAATAATTGTAATAAATTACCCGAAATTTCGGGAGCCATGCCACGACCGGGTTATATCCGAATTCGGGTTATAGCGGGCGGGTTATAGCGGGGTCCCACTGTATTCAACTTAGAAAGATATATGCAGATTTACCAACTGACAATGGTAGATTATTTTAGCATCTGAGCTATTACAATTAATTATTTCATTTATAGTAAATCAACATAACATGATTATTATGAATAATCTGTATTAAAAAAAATCCAACAAAATGTTTTTATTTTTTTTTTTTAAAAATGTTTCTGGATTTACTGTACGTGAGTCAAACCTTTCAGGGCTGTATCAGACATAAAATCAAAGCAATGTATAACAGGTAATATTGGTATACAGTTTTGTTTTAACAAACATAATTTATGATATAATAATTTAGGTTTACAACACATTAACACAAGTATAATTCAATATCATAAATAATTATTAATAACTGTTTTCAGCTTTGTCAGACAATAGAGGTGCTGCAAAAGCAGGCATTGTGCAAGAAATAGGCTTATTTCATGAAAAGAGCAAGCTGTCACACACACACACACACACACACACTATTTTGCCACAAAATGTTCAGGTTTGTGTTAATTTGATTATCTTGGTAATAACAGTCTGCATCAGCCAGGATCACACACAACACAGATGGAGGTCCAAGATTCTGGAGATAATTTCACTGCCAGGTGTCCTGATGGGTTATAAATTTAAAACATACAAAAAATGCAGGATCTTTTCATAGCTACATACTGTGAGATTAATTTTAAAAAAACTGTGCCAAAAATTCTTCCAAGTGCAATCCTGGACATCACATTTGCAAACCCTACATCATCTTCATTAAATCCCCTTTGCACTCCCTGTATTTAGAAAACTGTTTTGTCAAATGAGTGGAGGAGAATTTTTCCCAACGTTTTCAGTTCTAGTATAGCTCCTGAATAAACATCAAATGACATGTAAAATAAAAATGATCCCCTGATCCTTTCCATTATTTGTTTCTTTAATCTCTAACCCTACATTTTGTATACCAAGGTTGAAGGATAACTATGATTCGAAATGTGCAGAGTATATTCAAATATTCTCTGTTCAAGTCAGGGATGATAAATTTTAAACATAACTGACATCAGGTTAAAAAAAAAGTTTTATTATCTTTTGCTTATAATAACACTATGTTGAAGGAAAGCTATGATTCAACATGTGCAAAATAATTCAAATATTCTTTTGTCTTTCTTTTGCCTTAGCTTTCAAGTCAGTATATGACAAATTTTAAACCTTACTGACATCAGGTAACAAAATAATTTCATTTTCGTTTGGTTATAGCAACACTACCAAGGTCGAAAGATAACTAAAATTCAAATTGTAAAATGTATTCAAATATTCTCTGTCTTTGTTATTCCATAGCTTGTCAGTATGAGAATGTTTAAAGAAGACTTATATCAGGTACAAAAATAATTTAATTTTCTTTTGGTTTTTTATAAGACATTATTGGCTATATTCCACGTCAAGGAAGTAGGATCCTTTCTCATGGACATACCGCAACAATCTGAGCAGAAATAAACCTGCAGTCCTTGGATTATGAGGCTGTATCAACTGAGCTACCACATTTCTCTGAGATCAGGTAAAATATACATTTTTTGGCATTGTGTGCATACAATCTGTAATTTGTGTGCATATAATCTGTCATTGTGTGCATAGAAAGTGATGTCATTTCTTTTGATTTATCTACTCCAAGGTCTTACATGGGTGAGTTGCCAAGCAATGTGTTGGTCCACTTGAATTTAATGGCTCGTCTCAACTTATTTTCTGATTCTCCCTGTTCAAATGGCTGGATCAGACCCAAGAGAAGTGAGAAGAAATCCCCAGATACTTTTTCCATCACTGATCTTTCATGATTGGGATCCGTTAAAAGCTCAAGAAGCTTGTTTCTATTCTGTCTCAATTCACTGGAAATGAAATTTGCAACATTTTGTTAAAGTCAGGAATCTATAACGAAAATCATTCAACTAGTGATGAAAGCCATACAAAATACATATTTTATTTGTACACCACATTCATTTATTGCATTTCAGATTTCTCTCCTCTCGCAAATATGATCAATCTTACACAAGCTATCCAGATGGACTTTGACTTGTGATAAGGAGTACATACATCTTATACATGTAACACTGTGACCTATGACTCCCACTTTCATCTTTCCCTCATGGCAGGATCAGGATCTGAATTTTTTTTATGTCATCTAATCATCATCGAGAAAAAACATTACATTTATGATCACCTTCCCTTAATCAGCTTAGCTGGAATTCATTTTACAATGAAAATGATTGACAGATGAATAGACAAGCAAATAGATGGTCATTATCGATTATAAAATGTTCAAAAAGTGCTGATATAATTATCTGTCTCAAGTCATTCATCCCTGTGATAGAGTAATCTTGCAAATAACTGATCTTTGCATATTTTTTGTCTCAATCTCCATTATTTTTGTTAGTGGTACATATTTATAAAGGTCCATAACTGAGTTCACTGTTGTGTAGCTGAGGTAGCAATCCACCCCACCAGTCACAGACAATTACAGTTCTCCCTCACTACAAACCCTTTCAATAAAAGCACAGTTCCTATTATAAGCTGAGTATAATTTATAATTAATCCCATTTCATTATTCAGCAGCAGAATTATATACATGTAACACTTTGTTATCATGTGGCATAATCCATGGCTTCCATGGACAGTTGTTGTTATAGAGTTTAACACCATTTTTCAGCACAAGACAGGCTATACATGGCAGCCAATATTAATGGTGGCAGAAAAATACAGGAAAACCAAGGAAAGAACCAATGACCCATGATAAACTACTGGCAAGCTTTCTCACATGCCCACATTGGCCGAGTCCACAAAGAAAGAGGTGAGATGGCAGTGATCTGTAATGTTGAGTGCTTTAGACCACTCAGGGCCCCCTCTATGAACAATGTTATAATGAAGGAGTAGTCTGTACTGAATAGACAGCTGAGTGGGTTTACTGGTACTCTCAGACAAAAATGTACATTTTCTTTTCTTTTAAAATGAACCAACATTATAGAATGAACTTAATGATTTTCTTTATCATGATCAAACATTGCTCCATCATTATACTTGATGACACTGATAATCACTTAGCCAGATATTGAAAGCCTGATATTGTCTTCCCCTCGATAAAATGATGACATAATGTTGAAAGTGAACATTTACACCCATTATATGGAGTCATAAATTGATCAGAAATAATAATATGTTTAAAAATCAAATATAACTTGGTATTATGAGCTGATCCAAAATGTGGTGTAATAAACTGATCCAATCAAATCATGAATGTTAAATTTAAAATAAAACGAAGATGAAACTTCAAATATTGTTAAGTTAAGATATTTTTTTTTAAATGACATCAGGAAATCTACAATGGAATCCTATCATTTTTCAAATCAAAGTTCATTTTAATGAAATAACTTTATGAAATTAAAAAGGAATGGTACATTTTCATACAATTTACAATTACAATGAACACTAATTCAACCACCGTCATCAATGATTTTTGATAATTTAGTACATTCATTAAAACTGACATAAGCACATATCAAAGACAATTGTTAATTTGCAAACACAAGATGTCTACAATGATATTGCCCATTTCTGTGCATGTAAGGTTTCTCTCAACAATACTGAAGCAAAGCGAATACCAAATTTGACTGATTGATGAAGAAAAAAAATACTGCAATGCATACCATTTGAAAAGAGGCAATTGACACCAGAATATTCTGTTCAAAATAATATTAATTTTGGACACACAGGATACCAACCCCATGTTTTCAAGGCTTGCAATATGTTAACCTATTCTGAGCACAGCTTTGAAAAGATGTAATGTTTATCCATGGCTTTGGGCTATAGAAATGAAATACATTACTTTGAACTTTTTCTGTGAGCAGTTCAGTCAAGTAATTAGGTAGTTTTACAAAATTCAGTGGAACAATATGCAATAAATGACAAGAGACAGTAAGCAAGTAACCGATTTTATAAAACAATTAGTAAAGTAAACTTAGGCTAGTATGTGGAAGAGAAACAACAACAGAGATCATGTAATATGTTTACTTGTTATTGGTGGAAAATTGCTAAAAAATGAAGACTTATATTGAGAAAATTCTCGAAAATCCCATTTTAACGACAAGTTGACATGTTGGGTAGCAGCCGATTTTGTATGTGTGGGGAAAACTTCTTGCAAAATTGGAAACTTGGATTAAGATGCAGATTTTCTTTTAAAGGTAAACATTACCAATACCATCTTTTAATTAATGTATTTATTTGTATGATTCTAAAAGATACATAGGATTTTCTATGTTAATTTCAAGAAGGTCATGGAGTGAGTCTTCATGTTAACATTTAGAAAGTCAAAAGGTGGGATATGTTTGCACACTTTATGAATATCACTTTGCTTAATTAAAGTATGATCATTCTTTCTTGATAAAAAAAATTTTGACCCAAAATAACACATGATCCAATGTTTACAGAAATGACATATTGTTGCACAGAAATGCCCAACGAACAGAATTTGCCGAAATGGTGGTATGAAAAATAAAAAAATAAAAAAAAAGTTTGAAATATTTATCAAATAAAATGGAATCGGAACTATACTGTCATCCCATTCAAAGTTGATGGATTCCTGTTAGTAGTCTACAAATCTAATGGATTCCTTTATGAATTCATAAAGTTCCTAAGATTTGTAGACTACTAACAGGAATCCATAGACTTTTATTGGGATTACAATTTTTCCAATTCCATTTTATGTCATCCTTGTTTTTACTAAAATTCAAAATGTCCCAATTACAGTGGACAGTTATGTTTTCTGTGTCAGTGTCTGCTGTATTATATTTCATGGTATGAACTAATGCAACAATGTAAGACACATCACCCAATAATTTTGTTCTGGTGGTGATGGTTGCACTACATAAATAACATGTGATACGTCTTACACGTAGGATTAGGTATGAACCTATTTAAATAAAGTAAATTTTATCTAACCAGTCAAGAGACAGCATATTGCCACTTCCGATTCATCAAAACCAATGCAATTAAATCTGCATAATTTGATATTTTACAAGAAAAACGGAAGGAAGAAAAAAAAATAAACAAACATGAATCACGTTCATGTGACAGTGATCTACAATTCTGATTGTGTTTATGCATTTCTTAAAGCAGGGTCATTCAAATTATACCTAAATATCCTTCTCGTTTGGTCATTTGTAGATACCCCTCTTAATTCGAAGGTTATAGGGGTTGTAGCCTTCAAGTTGTTTCGGTGAAACCAGTACGCCATACTTGTTGTGTACAACTGTCATCGACGTAGACTTGAATCTCGTTAAACTAAATTCTCGCGTGATTCTTTGAGATTATTTTATTTTCCTCTACAAGGTACTCACTTTTATTCAAACCGAACGTGCTTGAAAACTTCGGGTATTATTAAGTCCTGGGTTGCAAAACAAAGATATGCCTCGGATTGTGTCAGACCAGTAATTTACAGACAGACTATAAATAAAAGCATGAACTAAAACTGTATAGGAGTGAAATTAAATACGTATGCAAACTAATAAAACTAAAACTTAGAAACAAGGCTGCAAGTAATATAAACAGTTATAAAACTGCGACACAATGGTCTAAGATAAGAATTCTTTATTTCTAACTACTAAGTACATACATCTTAATTCAAATATAGATATAAAGCAAAGTTTAAAGATTGAAAAGAATGTAAAATAATATAGGAAAGCATCATTTTCCACGATTACAAGCCGTTTCCACCAATTTGCCGTTTCCACCAATTTGCCGTTTCCACCAATTTGTGGTACACTATGTAAAAGCTAACTATTCGTTTATCGAATCCCGTTTGCTATTCGAGACATGGTGAGCAGCAAACCAAATGATGCGTTGCCACATATTTTATGTCACCCGAAGTAGATGCAATATATTATCGTACCTAAAATCATAACGTAAGTCAATGGCGTACTATAGACCATCTAAGTTGGCTGCCAAGTCAAAATAAAAAAAAGGCTTAGAGACCAACTTAGATGGTCTATGGCGTGCTAATGGTAAATGACGTAGACCAACAAATTGTTCTCCGCCTTTTTTTTGTGTGCGACTTGCGCCGCAAAACCTCTAGCGCCTTTGGTTTATGTGCCACATGACCCTTGGAGCCCGGGGCACCCGTATGCCCCGTAGTTAGTGCTCTACTGATGAAAGTTTATCTTTTGGACGAGGTTTTGAAAGCTACAGTGGTGCCATTTTTTAAATAATTGTATACACTTCTAAGGGCATCGATCAAAGTTGATTAAGTGGAGACCGGTATTCATTCCTTTGCTTGTAGTTTATCATGGGGCCAGTCGTTGTCATAGATAATCGTTGAGTTGTACTTTTTAAAATTATAACTTTTATACAATTTTACTGTTTGCTCTAAAAATGTAATCCCAAAGGACAGTAGTTAATGTTAGAAACAAGAAAGAGACGAAGATAACCAGTTTTACATTTAATGTTAGGTACCGAATAAATGACATTACACATAATCATCATCGTCATCGTCGTCGTCGTCATCATCATCAGTCTCTTGACCTAGTGTGGTCGTCCAGGCGTTGTGTAGCTGAACATCTGACCAGTTCCCTCCACTTGTTTCCATCATGTGCCAATGCATGGCTCCGCAAAAATAGACTAGAGGCACACAATCAGAATAGACTAGAGGCACACAATCAGAATAGACTAGAGGCACACAATCAGAATAGACTAGAGGCACACAATCAGAATAGACTAGAGGCACACAATCAGAATAGACTAGAGGCACACAATCAGAATAGACTAGAGGCACACAATCAGAATATACTAGAGGCACACAATCAGAATAGACTAGAGGCACACAATCAGAATAGACTAAAGGCACACAATCAGAATAGACTAGAGGCACACAATCAGAATAGACTAGAGGCACACAATCAGAGTAGACTAGAGGCACACAATCAGAATAGACTAGAGGCACACAATCAGAGCGAAATGAGACCGGTTATATGATACATATACATACATATATTTTACCTAAAACAATGCTTGTGTAGTATATTTTTTTTATATATGAAGCAACCATATATAATAATTAACAGAAGCAGGAGCATCGAAGTTTTAAACTTAGAAATTAGATTTGTGATGTCTTTACTGATGTATCATGCATCTTTTCATAATAAGCATGAGTTTTCCATGTAACGCAAGAAAAGAACAATGCTTTCCCAAAATTTGTATTTGTAATTTGATGAAGTGATGAAATGAGGTGAGTAGTATGCTATTATAAAATAATGTTTCTTTACAAGCTTGATTGATAGATATTGTTGCACAAGCCTACTCAAAACAGTCTTCTAAAATCTTATGAAAGAAAATAAGGCAGAAAGAAAGAAAAGAAAACGATGTGCAAAAGTCCTAGCTCATATCGGAACATCTTTACTTTGAACTTTAAAAATCGCGTGCGTCTCGTTATCGAGTATTTTGATCAACATGGTGTATTAGTATCATTCGACAGCTGAAATTTAATGTTGAAACAGCTTATAGAATGAATACATAATTTCAGCAGAATAGACTATAATCTCGGTTCATTCATATACCGGATATCACGTGGTCAGATTGAAAAGTCCAAGGTGTTCAGATTCATTGTGATGCTTGTGAAGTGCCTTAATTCAATTACAGTAAGTTATTAAATTTTAAATCTCAACGGATTGAAGCACTTTGTCCAATTATGTATGTTATACACACATATTTTATTTGCGTTTAGTTAACAGCGCAAATTTGTATTTCATGAGATTGCGTGGGCCTGCTTATATTGCCAAGTTTCTGCTGTCACATTGTCACATTTTTTCATCGCAGGGAATACAGTATAGAATTAGTTTTGAGGGCCTTTTACATTATCATGGAACCAGTCTAATATATACATGGCATATAGTAGCTGTTATTACATAGTATGTGAGTTCTGTTCCAAGACACGGTAAACCTAAAACTGACGGTTAACCCCCCCCCCCCCGCACAATACGCACAATATTTGTGTCAGTTCAAAACTGTTCGAGAGGAGTTGTCGATAATTGCTCCTTTTTATAGACACAAATGTGTGTATGTGCTTTATCTACATCGTAGTACAAAAATCTGTTTTTTTCCCCCCGCGTGATGATTGAAAAACATTGATAAGTATTTTTTTAAAAAAAACTAAACTACAGCAATACTGTTAACAAAGACAAGTAGTTTACATTTTATTTGTATTCTGATTTGTGTGACATTGTGTTTGCATTCATAACTGTGTAAAGAAGTAGCCATTGAGTAAAGGTATCATTGGGCCACTATTTTGCTTGTACCAAACTCTCCATCAACTGGCATAACAAAACACCACACAAGCTGTAATAGCAGTGCTCAAATTAATATTTTTTTTAGACACAAGACCTAGTTAGCCTTCTAGTACTGATATTAATAGTCCTACCTTATGGACATGGTACTCGGAGCTCTCGGAAACGCTTAATTACACGTATTTGGATGCAAATATTTGATATGGGACACAGAAAATCACACTCAGGAGTCCTCCGTACGCACGTTTTCGGGGGAGGGGGTGCTTTGTTTTCATTTTTCATTTGCAAACAGGAATGTTTCGCAGCACAATAAATATGTTCTAATCACTATGTAAAATGAAACAATGCTTTTATTTGAGTTTGTTTGAGCAAAGGTCGTCAGCTTGCTTTGATGATGGTGCTTTTGTTATTGTAGGCACCGCTAAAGGCTCCAGTTGAAGGACCTAACAAATATCCATTTGTTATTGCTGCGGCAACATCAGATAATTGTAGAACATTGAGATAGATTTTTTTTAATATTTTTTTTTTATGTATTGGTGCTTCAAAGGTAATCAGTTTTCTTTGAAGTGTCAGCAAAATTATTTTTTTTCTTCCATCTGGTATTTTTTTTAAAAATTAGCGCCATCTGTTTGACTGTACTCATTTCACGTTTCCGCCTTCAGAGGTGTTGGATTTTAACTAGTCAGTTTCATGCTTATTTTGATTTGAATACAACGTACAGTAATAAAGCCAGATATCAGCATAAGCAGATTATGATGTAACAGTGCATTGTTATGTCCAAGTTCGCTGCTTTCAGTCATAGTGGCTTTGATTTTCTCTCCTCCAAACGCAAGGCTGTATATACAGTTTTTATCAGCCCAAATTGGTGTTGCCACAATTATCTCCAGATGGTATATTTTGTCGCCAAAAAGGATAACAGAATCGCAATTTGCTACATTTGCAAAGCCCCGTGATCCAGTAATTGATTTCATTTTTGTTTGTAGTTGTATAAATATTGCATGCAAACTCGAAACCAAGACACATCGAGACTTGGACAAAATGTCATTTGCAAATTTGGACAAGTATTTTGCAGTTAAACAAAAAAATGATGAAGATTTAAATGAGATTCAGAACTGTGCTTAGGTTGCTAGAACTGATGTAGTGTACTATTATGCGCATGGCTTTGAAAAGATATAATGTTTATGCATCAGGTTATGGAAGCAAAATACATTACTTTGGAATCTTTTTGTCTGCATTTCAACCCCAAATTTAAATAAAAAAATTACCAAAAAGGCATGTTATTGAATATTTACAGAAATGACGTATTGTTGTGCAGAATTACCAGACACGCCGAATAAGCTGATACAGTTGTACATTTCAGTGTTATAAAGAATGCGGGAATTAAACTCAGTGGCAACCAACAGTTATTCTAACTGCAAAGTTTTAAAAAATTGGGATGGGATTGCAACTTTTGCTGGTGGGACTCCTATTTTTACCAAAATGGAAGTCCTGGACTCCTAGTTTTAAAATCCTAGGGAGACCTCTGGTACTAACATAAGCCTATGTGTGTCAATGAAGCAAGTCATGTGTGATCCCTACCTGCTACTGTTTTAGCCTAATATAAACATTTGAACATGTACCTTGCATATAATGAAATAAATAGACTAGTCCTCTTATTTAATACTGGAAGTATCACATATCATTGTAGAAATAGTTGTAAAATCTCATTTACCTTATCCGATATTTTCATTTCGGTCGTCATCCATATTCAGATAATGAGTACTTCCATTCTCAGCCTCATTTGTTTTTGTGTCATATAAGGACTTGCATAAAGATAGCCGCTATCACTTAACTGGCTTGAAGCAGCTATTCCATTTTTGTGCAGTTTTTCATGATATATGTGTTTGTTGTCTATCTTCATCAACATTATCGTGTTTCATCATGCATTGGTTGTTCAGCATGTATGTCTCCTTGTTTTGGAAATGAGAACAATTATAATTTTTCTCTGCTGTCCTGTTGAACTTCTACAACGTCCTTTGTTAATCTACTGCCATCATGTGATCACCAGTCAACCCGTTTATGCTACGATGGACTCTCATTAATTGCTTTAAATGACCACTCCATGGCTATTCATACCACATTGTGCTCAAGAGTAAATTAAATGGGACTACATTCATCACTACTTAAATGTAAACATTATGAAAAGGAAGTCGTATGGACAACATTCTTTTGCATTCAAGGGCTCAGCAACGTGGAATGAATTGTGCATTGATATTAGACACAAAGACAGTGGTCCTTTTCAATGGTGCTCTTAAAACTCATCTTTTTCGACTGCAAGAACAAACTTTAAGACCTAAAATTGTTTCCTACCTTAAATATTTTCAGCATTTTGTTGTTTTCTAAATTCATGGTGTTGTTTTTTTTGTAGTCTTATCATTAGAGATGTTGTAAAGTGCTTAGAGCTTTTAAAGATTAGGCAGTATACAAAGTCCTCATTAGTATTATTATTGAGACCTAATTTGAAAACATAACAAATCATAGTCAAAATATGGTGAGGTTTAAGTCAGAAATTCTGTGCATTAAAAGTAAATAGTTTATTGGTAACTTTGAAATTCCACCTAGAAGCCATTATTCACCACTTGATCGATAATAACATTGTGTAAAATATCCAAATATGGTCTGACAAGCCTTATATAGAAAAGGGGTCACAGCGAGTGTCTCACGTTATCTGCCATGGTGTCAATTCTGAAAGCCACCAGAAAGCAAGCACATTAACATGCTTCGCATTATTATACATGCTTCACATATAACATGTTTCAATTTCATATTTACATGCTTCATATTTTACATGCTTCACATTAACATTTTTCATATTACAGTAACATGCTTCACATTATTATACATGCTTCATATTTAAATGCTTCACATTATTATATATGCTTCATATTAAAATGCTTCACATTATTATACATGGTTCATATTAAGATGCTTCACATTATTATACAGAGGTCTCTGAAACGCAAATATTTGATCTATGACACAGAAAATCGCCCATGCAGGAGTCCTCCATATGAATGCAAATAGCTGAGCAGTGAATTCAAAGATTTGCCAGTCTTACTTCAACAAACTACTGAGTGGGATAATATGTTGATTATTTTATCATTTTAGCTGTGCTGATATTTACAATAATATAATTCAGTGGTTTAAATAACCCCAGATGTGCCTGCTGTATTAATAAGATTATATCAAACGAACACATTTTTGCAATAGCTGGGCCGCCAGAAATGGCAAACTGACATAAAATTTAATGAGATTCAGAAGAGTACTTAAGTATGGATGGGATAAGAAAGTGTAAGTGCAAGAAAGTGGCTTAGTGTTTGGAATAAGACCATTCCTTGGATTAACAAAATTCAGTCTCACCCTGAAGGACTAACTAGAGTTACACCGCTGTTAGGCTATTTGTGGCATCTAAGTTCACCAATATTGGCATAAAACCCATACCGAATTCAATTGATGAAAATACAATTCTGCATTTCTTACCAATTGAAAAGTGGCAATTGTCAGTAATACCATTCAAGCAGCTATACGCCAAGGCTACCAGTGAAGTAATTCCTCAAGGTTCTGTGGGGACTGGTTCAAGACAACAGGTGGAGTACGACAAGGCTGTCTCCTGTTACCCACGCTTTTCAACATCTACTTAGCGCATCATGATTGAAACCCTGGAAAACCACTGTGGGACAGTCAGCATTGGAGGGTGTAACATCACCAACCTACGTTTGTAGACGACATTGATGGGCTGGCACACAGTGAAGATGAGTTTGCCGCCTTAGTGAAGAACCTGGATAAAACATCTTCCAGATTTGACATGGAGATAGGTGCTGAGAAGACAAAGCTGATAACAAATAGTAGCAAACAAATCTCAACCAGGATTAAAATCAGAGGACAGGAACTGGAAACAGTGGGCCAATTCAAATATTTTGGTTCCATAATCACCAAAGAGGGATCAAGTTCAGAAATTTTGTCACGAGCAGCACAATCAACGGCAGCTATGTCAAAGCTAAGACCCATCTGGAGAGACAAGAATATCTGTCTGAAAACTAAACTCAGACTATTGAGAGCACTAGTCATCTCAATCTTTCTGTATTCATGTAAGGCCTGGACCCTGACAGCAGAATTACAACGAAGAATCCAGGCACTTGATATGAGATGCTAGCAAATCATCTTTGGCATCTCTTACATGGACCACATCATCAATGAAGAAGTGCATAACACCATCAGGCACAAAGTAGGCCATTATGAAGACCTCATCACCATCAAAAAGAGAAAGCTGAAATGGTATGGCCATGTCACTAGAGCCAACAGTCTATCCACAGAAGTACTGCAGTGCAGTGTCCAAGGTGGGAGAAGGAGAGGTAGACAGTGGATTGACAACATCAAAGAATGGATCAGGAAATGTTTTGCTGAGACAGGCATTGGTACATGATTGACACAAGTGGAGGGAACTGGTCAGATGTTCAGCAGCATAGGGCCTCAATGACCACACTAGGTCAAGAAACTGATGATGATGATGAATTGTCAGCAGAACATTATATTGAAAATAATACTAAGTTTGGACAAACAGGATACCACCCCTAAGGTGGCCTATTCTGCACATGGTTTGAAAAGATGTAATATTTATGCATCAGGCTATGGAAATGAAATACATTACTTTGGACTCTTTCAGTTAGCATTTCTGCCAAAAATTTAATTTTCAACCAAAACAACATGTGATTCAATGTTTACAGATATGATGTATTGCTTTACTGAATTTCCAGACGCGCTGAATAGGCTGTCACGGTTGTACATGTTTGTGTTATAAAGAATGTGGAAATTAAACTCAACTAACAGTTCTTTTAATCTGCAAAGTTCAACATTGCCTGGGATGGGACTGCAGCTTTTGTTGGTGAGACTCCTATTTTTACCAAAATGGGAGTCCTGGACTCCTAGTTTTAAAATCATAGCGAGACATCTGATATTAGTGCTTCACATTATTATACATAATTTACATTCACATGCTTCACATTAATATACATGCTTCACATTTTGCCTCGTATATATATGCATAGATTCAATCTCTTGGTTCTTGACAAATACAGTAATCATGTGATCTGTGCATAAGATCTCTTAACATTATCGGATGACAATCTAGTTATCCAATTTGTTACTGATAATTATTGATTTTAAAATTATGTTATTGATTTTAGCAAGATATAGACTGTATGATAACATAGGGCATGACAATTTTTGCAAACATTGCTATTTCTGGGTGCATTTTAACACATTAACCCCAGTGCAGCGTTTACGGGTAGTATCCTACTGTCAAGCTCTGTAGCATTGAGGTCACTGCTCCGGTGGCCTAGTGGTTAGAGCATCCATTCAATATATGAGTATGCTTGACCGTGGACTTGTGTGCACTTTCCTAACAGTATCATGTTCTATATATAGCTAACCTGGTTCTACTTTCAACCTCAAATTCTATTTATAGCATCTATATGCTTAGTGAAGAGATAGTAGACTGGTTTTCTAATTTTAATCTTTATACGCAGATTCCATGTTCTAATTCATATTTACTGCAGAACCAGTTATTTGGCGCTAAAAAGTATATTTTATTTTAGTCTATGCATTTATGTGAGCAAAAATATCTCCTTTCAAACATTTCCCAGATAAATTAGATAAAGGCAACAACAAAAAACTGAAACAAAAAATAACAGAATCCTCCAAATATTAAGACAAGAGTTAAGCATCACGTGACATCAATTTCAGGCCATGTGGAAAGAATTTTAATATTTGGCGCTAAAAGTCTTAAGATGGGATTCTAGTTGATGTGTGTAAAGCTAAAAGTGCTACATAGGAAAACTTGAACCAGTAAAGGATGTTAAAAGACGATAGGGGCACATTAATCATTGTTTATTAAAATTTTAGCGTGTTTTATGTGGATTATGCTTTTTCTGTCTGGATTATGCTTTTTGACCACTTGGATTACACTTTTTCCTCGTCAGGGGTTGGCATGTATGCAAATAGTATGGACATTTTAGTTACACTTTAGAATTAAGAGGGAAAAACCTTAAAAAAAATTATTTTCTTTCACCCAAAATTTGCTTGTGGTCGGAATACGTTTTTTTTTTTGGCCTCAGATCTAAGACAGACCAGAACTGTACACAGACAGGTGAACCTGTGCAAAATGTAGGATAAGGTTGGCATTTGGAATTAAGATTGGTCTTGATATGAAAATGTTGGGTCCATTAAGCAAAAACAAATAGCTCCAACTTTTCCCCTTCTATTTATGCGCAAGCAAAATAACCAATGGAAAACAATGTTTCTTACATAACTAGGCATTAGACTCAGTCTGACTAATGGAAAATCGATTGGAACTCTATGTATTTGGATGTATTCAGAAATAGTCCCCAAAATGTGTTTCATACTTGCATTTCATGCAAAAATAACAGAAACCTTCAAGGGATTAATATATTAAACAAGTCCAAAGCTTGATGATCCTTGTGCTTTAGGTTATGTAAATGATATTGCCAATGTTGCTGATACCTGTATTATAATACCAAGTACTAGAAATATTCTGTTTAAATTATGGCATGAAAATGAACACAATAAAACTTTTTACTTTATGAGGACAAGATCGACTTTATGTTCTTTTACAAATGCCTTTTGACTGTGTTCATTTCCATTCTTCATTGGTATTGCTCTGGTGGCCTAAATAGTTAGTGTCTCCCTCCCCCCCCCCAATGCAGGAATTCACAGGCTCCATTCCTGGCAGAGTCATACCACCAAAGACTTACAAAATGGTACTAACAACTGCCTCGCTAGTGCTCAACATTAGGAAGTTAGACTTAGGAACTGCCAGGCAACACTATAAACTGTCACACTGAAAACATCATAGCTCTATGACTGCAATTGTTACAGCTAGTTTAAAAAATAAAAAAAATACAGTTAATACACTCCCACACACACCATTTTTAAATGGCACACAAATATAAGAAGGGATTGAAAAATGAAGTAAGAATTATGTAATGTTTAAATGTGTTGCATTAAAATGCAATTTACAGGTGTTAAAATATTACAATTCTATTTTGATCACATGGTCTCACCAATATCAATTTGTATACTATTGAAAGTGTTCAGATTAGTTTTGGTTAAGTACATTCTTCAAGTTAGCAAAATACTTTGCTGCTGTATTTTAAGTCATAGTCAGTGTTACATGCTGAGATGTGCAAAGCATTGGTAACAGATTGTCATCAATGATGTCAGTTGGATGTATATCATAACCCAAATGCATATTATACTATATTGAAAACACTAGATGTATATCATAACCCAAATGCATATTATACAATGTTGAAAACACTAGATGTATTTGAAAACACTAGATGAATATCATAACCCAAATGCATATTATACAATGTTGAAAACACTAGATGTATATCATAACCCAAATGCATATTATACAATGTTGAAAACACTAGATGAATATCATAACCCAAATGCATGTCATACAATGTTGAAAACACTAGATGTATATCATAACCCAAATGCATGTCATACAATGTTGAAAACACTAGATGTATATCATAACCCAAATGCATGTTATACAATGTTGAAAACACTAGATGAAGATAGATCACTTGGATATTTCATGTAAGACATCTTATTTATTTATATTTGTCATCAATTTGTAATTTGAGATTTTTGCACCCTTTATTGCAAGTCTTATATATGATTTAAATAAAATTTATATACTTGTTGTTTATTTATTTCAGGAAAACAGATTTCTGTGATGCATACTACTAAAGTTCCATGTTATCTCTTGCTTCTGCTGGATTGTACTTTGTACACAACTGTCTTAGCACTTCGCAAGCGATGTCCCCCTTCAGAGTATTTTGACACAAAATTAACTAGTTGTCAGCCATGTAAAACATGTCCCATTAACATGCAGACTCTTGTTTGGTGTGGAACAGATCATGATACGGTCTGTGGCAAATCAAACAAACAGTGGCATTTTTTGAATAATAATAAACTGCTGATAGAAGACGTTGAAAGTGCACAGTATGTCAACATTGATACAACAGCACAGAAGGAATTAGCAGATGTCCCAGTCCCACCAGAGGTTCTGTCAAAAGACAGTTCATCCTATTGGAGAAGTCTTGCGTTTGCTTTGATTGGGATTCTTTGTGCCATGGTGCTACTTACTGGACTTGTGTTCTTGATGTACTGTCGTTTTTGTCGTCATATGAAGGAGTCTACAAATTGTGATGAAGGAGGTAAGTCAAATAATAATGCACAAATATTTGAACATCACATATTAGTAACTATAATGCAGTCATCAGTTTTTTAAGGTTTTCCAATTTCATGGTTTTTGTTTTTCTGTAGTGTAGTCATATCATTATAGATGTTGTATTATTATTATTATTATTACATGTATTATTATTATTATTATTATTATTATTATTATTATTATTATTATTATTATTATCAGCTTGTATGGGTGCACCAGTCGTTAACTGTGTTATTGGAGGAAAGACTTATACAGTGGGTTTATTAGCATTTCAGCACAGTAGTCCCATAAAGAGACCATATGCTAGTTATATATATTTCTGATGAACATAAAAAACAAGAATTCCAAACCTATTTTCATATGCTAGTTATATATATTTCTGATGAACATAAAAAACAAGAATTCCAAACCTATTTTCATATGCTAGTTATATATATTTCTGATGAACATAAAAAACAAGAATTCCAAACCTATTTTCATGCATTCTACCAGAGAGTATCTCTGTGGGGTCAAAGAAAAACGCTGTAAAATTTAGAAAATTTTGCTTCTTGGAAGCATGCAGCTTTCTTTTTTGCAGTGTGGTAAATTTTGTTTATGTCCTAAAAATATCTAAAGTTAGAATGATTGACATAAAATGTTTTTATTAAATTTATGTTAAAAGCAGTGAGAAAAGCTAAATCTGGAAATTGAAACAATAGAAACAAATTTTAATGAAAAGTTTTTTATATTTTAAAATGACATTGATTTAATGCATATTCAATAATTTTCAGATGATTTTGAAAGTGGTTATGTTGTAATCCATAAATTCCCACCAGCTGTCTATCAAGTGAGTCCGCCATCATCACCAGATGTATCTGTGCCCAGAGGACCGGTTCGGCCATTGCGAGTCTACAGAAATTACCGCCCAAAGCGCAGACTTTTAAATGAATATGTGGATGATGTGTTTGAATCGGAGGACAGTGCTGGTTCACACTCACTCAGGTTGCCCCTTGAAACCATTCCAGAAAAATCTGACAGTGATGGGGCAGCAAGTGGCGGAAACGATTAACAGATTATTTATGATAAGAAACCAAGTGGCGGAAATGATTAACAGGTTATTTATGATGAGAAAGCAAGTGGCGGAAACGATTAACAGGTTATTTATCATGAGAAAAGCAAAGTTCTCATGAAGTTTGTGTAAGCATTTACAATGTAAAGAAAAGAAGTTTTAATATTTAATTTCTTTTGATTTATGAAAGCTTTTGACTTTTCAGATTTATTTGTTGTATTGTTTTACATTAGAATCATTTTAAGTCTTAAGTTTTTAGCTCACCTGCTGTTTTGGTCGTATGAGCTTCAGTACTCCTTCATTATAATACTTCGTAGGAACCATACAAGTGGACAACCATAGATTGAGTTAGTTCATATAAATATTATTACGAAACAAAACCCATTGGATCCATGACCATGACTGCCTTATGCTGGGGGTATGTTTGAATTAGAGAATACTGTAATTGTATAGCCATCATGAATTAAACAATTTGTATCCATTAACATTTACTGTTATAAACTCTGTATTATAGATTGGAGTCAGATTTTACATAAAGCTTGTTGGTATCAAGGTCAATAATTTCTAACCATGTTCTTGATTTGTTCTTTAAGAAAAGCCAACATTATTTCATGTAGCAATATAATTCCATCACATTTTACTGCCTGACCAATTTTGACTAAATTTTAGTGGCATTACCAGCATGTTCTTCTCATTTGTACAGATAATGTTCAACTACCAAGAAACATCAGAAGAAGCATGAATGCAGTAACAAATACAAATTTCTAAATAATTTGTTAATCTTGTTAGATGTTTGATGTGTCATTATATAATATGTAATGTTTTTTTTAAAAAAAAATACCTACCTACCCTAATTTTAAAAGTGGTGCAATAGGACATATTTTTCTTTTGCAGACTTTTATGTTATATCATGAGTATTTTGGAACAATCTCATCATTGTCAAGTCATGGGTATTTAGATTAATCTCATCATCCTATGTCATGTCATCAGTATTCTTATTAATCTCATCATTCTATGTCATGTCATGGGTATTTAGATTAATCTCATCATCCAGTGTCATGTCATCAGTATTCTTATTAATCTCATCATCCTATGTCATGTCATAGTTATTTGGATTAATCTCATCATTCTATGTTATGTCATAGTTATTTGGATTAATCTCATCAACCTATGTCATGTCATGGGTATTTAGATTAATCTCATCATTCTATGTCATATGGTTATTTGGATTGATCTCATCATCCTATGTCATGGGTATTTGGATTAATCTCATCATTCTATGGCATGTCTTGGGTATTTGGATTAATCTCATCATAGTTATGTCATGTCATGGGTATTTAGATTAATCTCATCATAGTTATGTCATGTCATGGGTATTCAGATTAATCTCATCATCCTATGTCATGTCATGGGTATTGGATTAATCTAATAATCTTATATCATGTAATGGATATTTGGATCAATCTGGTCATGTCATGGATATTTGGATCAATCTATCGTGTCAGATATTTGAATCAATCTGTCATGTCATGGATATTTGGATCAGTCTATCGTGTCATGATATTTGGATCAATCTGTCATGTCATGGATATTTGGATCAGTCTATTATGTCATGGATATTTGGATCAATCTATCATGTAATGGATATTTCGATCAATATATCATGCCATTGATATTTGGATCAATCTATCATGCCATGGATATTTGAATCAATCTATCATGTCATGGATATTTGGATCAATCTATCATGTCATGGATATTTGAATCAATCTGTCATGTCAGATATTTGAATCAATCTGTCATGTCATGGATATTTGGATCAGTCTATCATGTCATGATATTTGGATCAATCTGTCATGTCATGGATATTTGGATCAGTCTATTATGTCATGGATATTTGGATCAATCTATCATGTAATGGATATTTCGATCAATATATCATGCCATTGATATTTGGATCAATCTATCATGCCATGGATATTTGAATCAATCTATCATGTCATGGATATTTGGATCAATCTATCATGTCATGGATATTTGGATCAATCTATCATGTCATGGATATTTGGATCAATCTATCATGTCATGGATATTTGGATCAATCTATCATTTCATGGATATTAGGATCAGTCTATCGTCCTATTGAGTCATGTCACTGTCATCACTTTTGTGTTTTACAGCTTTAGCCTTATACCTTGGTCAACTGAAATTGTTTTTAAAAAGGTGTTTTGAAATAATCCGAGTGTATGGGCAAGAAAACAAGATGTAACTATTACTTTAATGTTTTTTTTGCTACATTATTTTCACAAAGCATTTCTTATAGAAAAAGAGACAAATACTTGGAATGAATTGAGCAAGTTTATCAAACCAATTCAAAGCAAGAGCTTTTCTTGAATTATGTCTTAGCAGCTCTGCTATTTTCAAACATCAAACAGTTGTTGTGATTGGCTTATGTATAAAATTTTCAAACATGAAACAGTTGTTGTGAAATTTTCAAACATCAAACAGTTGTTGTGATTGGCATATATATAAAATTTTCAAACATCAAACAGTTGTTGTGATTGGCTTATATATAACATTTTCAAACATCAAACAGTTGTTGTGATTGGCTTATATATATAAAGCTATGGCTATAAGCTTCATAGTATCTCACATAAGGAAATTGTCACAAATTGTATTGCAGCATTGATGTAAGCTGTTTTACCATTTCCAAGTAGCAGGGTATCATCAGAAATTTACCTCTAGGGTATAGCTTGAATCCTAATAAATTTAAACCAACATTATCTTTTGGTCTAAATTACACATTCACATTTGAAATAATTTGCATGTAAAGTATTTACATCTTTCGTTCTGATTCAGATATAGTACCTTTGATTATATAGCTCAAGTATATGTACTTCTAAATGTGTAAGAAAGTAAAATTTGTTGGACCAGACCAGCTTTTCAGTAAGCTTTCTAAACATAAAACTGAAGCTCAGAGTCAAATACGTTGACATTCAGTAACTTTAATAGTATCAAATCAGATCTATACATTTGTCAAAATCTCAAAACTCTGTCCTGATAAATGTTTGTTCATACTTTGGAGCTATAATACTTTTGTTGGAAATAAAATAATATTGAGTGACATTGACAGAGTTTGTTCAGGATGACTGCTGTATACTTTTAAAAAATAACAAAACTTATTAGATTCTAAAATTGCGATGCTAATAAGGTAGCACTTTTACAAATTGCCATTTTGTAGAAAAAAGTACAGCATTATTACAAGAATTGTAATTTAATAGACATTTATATATTAAGATCTAACTCAAAATTGTTGTCTTTAAATCCATTGGGCATCAGTTTTTTGTATATTAAAATCTAACTCTCAAAGTTGTTGTCCACAATTTGTTATATATATATATATATATATATATATATACACTTGTGTGTGTATGTGTGTGTGTGTTGGAAATTATTGGATTTCAACCAAATTTGGTGTGTGGCATTATGTTGAAGAAATTTTGCAGAAGTTTACCAAGCTTTGTTGTGTTTCAGATTTATATTTTGGAGTCTATTTAAAAAACAATCTATTCCAGCACTCAGCAACATAATTTACAGGAGTTCTGCCCCCCAGTTTGCCCAGCAACATATCTTTGGTTTTGATTGCAAACTCTACCAGTGGTTTTATGGATTTCAACCAAATTTGGCATTATATGATGATGCCTTAAATGAATTTAGTTTCCAGTGTTGCACTAAATTTTATAGGAATTATGCTCCATGAATATCCATCTTCCTTTTCATATTAACAAGGATGTGGATATCAACCCTGTTTGACATATTGATTTGTATTGACAAAATCTGAAAATAGTTGGATTGCCTTCTACATTTTCATTTAGAAGATTGAAATTCCTAAAGGTACATTCTCTTATGCAATACGAGTTTGAATCTGTGCCAGGCAAATTGTAAGGGACAGGACTTTTAATGTAGTTTGAATCTGTGCCAGGCAAATTGTAAGGGACAGTACTTTTAATGTAGTTTGAATCTGTTCTGGGCAAATTGTAAGGGATGGGACTTTTAATGTAGTTTGAATCTGTGACAGACAAATTGTAAGGGACGGGAGTTTTAATGTAGTTTGAATCTGTGCCAGGCAAATTGTAAGGGATGGGACTTTTAATGTACTGATCACTAAAAGGTCTTTTATTCCTCATTACTTACTTTTGGGATCTACAGACTTAGTTTCTCGACAGAAATATGAAAATATTCCAAAATTTTGTTAGATCAATGACGTAATTTTGCACTCTATTTAGACTTATGTATTTTCAGAGGTTGGCAGTTGTCCTTAACAAACTTTCCAGACACATTCAGATTTTTAACAACACTTATCTTCAAGAAACATGTACAAAAATATATATGGGTTGAGTTATATTGCAAAATTTCAGTACACCAATTTAGTTCCGGTATTGTATCAGATTGTATCATTCAAGTATTGTATTTGATTGTATCATTCAGATACTGTATCAGGTTCTATCATTCAAGTATTGTATCTGTATCATTCAAGAATTGTATCTGTATAATTCATTTATTGTAACTGATTGTATCATTCAGGTACTGTATCGGGTTGTATCATTCAGGTATTGTCTCTAAATAAGAGTTTTGAGTTGTATACCTATAAGATTTCAAGCGTACATGTCAATACTCTTGACTTGACTATTTATTGTTCACTGGCAATCTCATATAAATCTGTGTTTTAAATATTTCATATTGTTCATTGGTGCTTTATGTCTGTAACATTAACATTTAAGGAATATTTTATTTGCATTTATTTTCTGACACTGAATACTACAGTTCATTTCTGATATTCTGCTGGGTCCAACTGCAAACTGCAGAAATCCAGATTTTATTTCTTCTTTGTGCAAGCAAATATGGGTCTAAGCAGTTTGTTGCAAGTAATCAATAGAACAACTGTGCCTGATGTTGTTTGCAATTGGGCCTGATGTTGTTTGCAGTCGGGCCTGATTTAGAAATGACACTATACTGTAAGTCAGCTGTAAAACAAATTACTTGTGTTAATATTTTGATGTTATTGAGTAAGGAAAATTGTTGTGGGGTTTTAAATTTGAGACATTTTTCTTGCATAATTAGTATTTGTGCATTTATTTTGTCTTTCTGGTCATGTTATTTTTGGTAGTCCCAGTATTTATTAGAAATAGTATATGTCAGTATTAAGGAGTGATTATGGTTTGTACTATATTTGTACACTTTCTACAAGTATGTAAATCTCAGGCAATGAAAGAAATGTCCTCATCTAGTTTAGTTGGTCATAATTTAGAAGGGTAATTTAACCTTTATTTGTATCAGTATTTTGGAGTTTGAACCTCCATTTTTGTTTTCTAATTACATGTACTACAAATATTGTAAGATTTTTGTAGTAGTAATTTAAGTGTTGGTAATAATTATTTTTATTGTCCACCAGTGTTCTAATTATACATTGTTTGATAATGTAGATTTTCAAGGCACAAAGCAACACAGGTCAATTTGATATTTTATCTGTATTCCCTGATGATATCCAGATAATATACCATATCTTTATGTATCGCTTACAAGTAGAGTCCAGGTGCAAACAACTTAGGCCCTGATCTGTTGCAGTGTATCCCCTAGGTTTGCAAAACTGAGAAGTCAAAAGTTTCTTTGGTGTCAAAACTGACTGATTAAAAAAAACAAATGTTGGTATCAAAACTGGGGTCAGATTAAAAATCTATGGGTCTCAGAAGCACAAATGAGGGTAAAGGGAAACACTGTGTTATCACATTTTATAACAGCAGATAAGGGTTTGCATTGTTTGTTCTACTGATTACTCTTGACAGACTGCATAGACCCAGATCTACCATTGCATTATGCCATTGCAGATCTGAATCTTTGCAGATGGACTAGGCTTATAAGCAAGTTTATAAAGTATTTGTCTAAGCTTGAATGTATACAAAGTGCACTTTGAGTGCCAGGATGTGACTTTTAAGAAAGCTGATGGATAAAATAAGTTATCTTATGATTTAGAGTGTTATTCTTTGAATACTAGATGTGTTTACAGGAACAAAAGTTATCATCTATTATTACCTTGAATTAGAATGTTTAAACCATATAAAAAAGAAGTCTGATATTAATGCCTAATGCATAACATGATCATTTTTGTTATAGGAATAGTGTTCAACCAATTTTTGAAGCAATAACCCAACAAAAATTTCAGAACTTTTGATCTCGTTTACTATGTAAGGCATGCCAATGTAGTGGTAGTGATAAACACTAATGATGTTTGCATTACATTCAAATTCATTTGAACCATTCTTATTTTATATTCACATTGTAGCTATTACAACTTTGACGATATTAAAAGGGAACCTTTTGGTTATGTAAAAAATTTTATCCAAGCTTGTGGAGTTTCAGTCAGTGCTTGTGAGTTTATTTAAATTACCAACCCAGGACCTGTGTATAAAAAGAAGTTTCTTTTTGAGCACTGTATTAGTTTTGATTCAGATATTAGATATGCAGTTCCCCAAACATTTGACAAACACATCCTATACAGAATTCGCTGTGCCATGTTTACATTTTCCTGTTTTGACTTTGATGTGCCTTGATTTTCTTTTCTGTCTTTTTTTATCACTAGTTATAATTGGCATTTAATTTACAGATTTAACTATATTTTATTTTTGTTTTACTAGTTCAAGTGCACATACAGGGCAGATTTTCACTGATTGTTACTCTAGTATTGTTTGTGTCCACTATCACAGAATCCATCCATTTTAAATTTATTACCATCATAGATTTTGGTTGTGGTTTATTAAAACTCTTTTATACAGGTAATATTTCATACTTTAATTCACAAATAAATGCCAGAATTGTATAAATTTATGCGGAGATTAAAGATTGGATTTACCAATTGGTTGTCCTAACAGTATGTGGTAATATTACAACATAAGTTTTGTAAAGTATAATTCATTTCAATATATGAGAGTTAAGTTCCACTCATTTCAATACATGAGGTTAATATTTGAAGAAAATGTAATGCTTACCTTCTTTCAGACATTATTTTTTTAAAGCTAGACTTCTTTTATTGGTGTAAAAAAATGTCTACATTTTGAACATAAGATCATGCCATTCATACATTTTGTTTTATTTAGTTATTTGTTTTACATTATACATATAACAATTATTTACTAAATGTTTGTTCATTTCTTGTTTATACATTGACTTTTAAAGGGAATGTCTATGTTGCTGTTTTATGTATGGTATGTTGGAGATGTACATTGTTTAATTACCACACCAAAATAGAAAATATTTTATATTTCTACAAAATAAATCATTTGAAAGAACTGGGATCACTTTGGTTGCTGTTAGAGACTACCATTAGTATGACATAATTGGTGTACAATGGCTACATGCATGCATATGAACATTTCTAAGCCTGAAGATAAATATTTTCAATTGATAGTTCAGCAATTGCTGCATCAGCTTTTTGCTTTTGTTTGAGTAAACTCAACATGAACTTAAGTCCATGTTGGTATGAAAAAAGGCAGGTAGTCTAGAATTTATGGGTCAGCTTATACACGGGTCATGCACTTTATAACAGTTTTACCGATTCAGTTTGGGGGGGGGTCGGCTTATACGCGAACGGGCTTATACAAGATTATATATGGTAACTTAAGGTTTAACATGGTTA
Organism: Unio pictorum; assembly: GCA_030141615.1. Taxonomy (NCBI): domain Eukaryota; kingdom Metazoa; phylum Mollusca; class Bivalvia; order Unionida; family Unionidae; genus Unio; species Unio pictorum. The sequence goes on along the minus strand of JARLTB010000031.1, from coordinate 432,802 downwards.
TTTTTGTTATTGTATGAAACTATTTCACTTGAAGAACAGTCTTAGCAAATAGCAGTAAAGTGGACCCAAAATGACCATTCTGAGATCTTTGTTTGTTATCATGTCCATATATTTTACCACTGCAGTATGGTGGCACTAGACAAATGGTAGATGCACTTGATTTTAAAAAGTTTTTACTGAAATATTCCCATAGGCACAAATACTCTGAACTTTGTTCACATTTTCCTTGTTTATGGACTTAATATATGTCAGATAATATTAAGTGAAAATTCCATGAACTTTCTCATTGCAATAATGTGAATTTGAAGAAAGGAGATGTATTTTCTTAACTTTAATCTTTTTGAAGGTGCTGGTATGATTATGATTTCCACCCACCATAAACACTTTCCTTTTGAAAGTAAGAAGTCCTCTGCTACACTTTCCTTTACATTATTGCAATGAGAAAGTTCATGGAATTTTCATTTAATATTACATGACAGTAAGAAGGCCTCTGCTACACTTTCCTTTACATTATTGCATTGAGAAAGTTCATGGAATTTTCACTTAATATTATAATACAGTAAGAATGCCTCTGCTACACTTTCCTTTACATTATTGCAATGAGAAAGTTCATGGAATTTTCATTTAATATTATAATACAGTAAGAAGGCCTCTGCTACTTTAACTGAGCAAGTCAGCAGTAACATCTGTTTCTTCCGTTCATTGTCCACAGTTAGGGAGACATCAGTTTGACTTCATGAAATATTTTGTTAAAGCATTTGAAATTCTTTAAAAGGTGATTCAGATTATTTCCATTTTGCAGGCTAGATATAGTGAAAATTGACTCTTGTTAGTGTAATGATACAGTAGGGCTAATGTTTTGTATTTTCAATTTCCTTTAGTTCAGTTCATTTTTTGACTTCACCTGTTCAAAATAATCATTCAGGATTTATTGTAAAAATATTTTTTTTACAAAGATGAAATCTTGGATCATATATTAGAGAGGATGATAGTTTTAGTCTGGATAATTTACTTATATTATCATTATGTATTTGCTTTCCCCTTCTTCAGAGTATTTTGAATGGAACGGAAATCATGTTGGTGCTAACATAAAAACATTATTTAGATCACATGTATGCAGTTTAGTTGATATATACAAATTGATTAGTAAAACTGTTCACTCCAATGATTTATTACATACTGTCTACCCATCCATTTAATTGATAATAATATTCATTCTTTATCAAATATCTGCTAAATATCCTGTAATTAGTTTCATGCTAGTTTTCATTAGGACACTGTGTAGATTGCTATTGAGTACAGATTAGGACTCTACATAGATTGCTAATGAGTATAGATAAAGACTCTACATAGATCACTAATGAGTACAGATTAGGACTATGCATAGATTGCTAATGAGTACAGATTAGGACTCGGCATAGAGTGCTAATGGGTACAGATTAGGACTCGACATAGAGTGCTAATGGGTACAGATTAGGACTCTGCATAAATTGCTAATGAGTACAGATTAGGACTCTGCATAAATTGCTAATGAGTACAGATTAGGACTATGCATTGATTGCTAATGAGTACAGATTAGGACTATGCATTGATTGCTAATGAGTACAGATTAGGACTCTGCATTGATTGCTAATGAGTACATATTAGGACTCTGCATAGAGTGCTAATGAGTACAGATTAGGACTATGCATAGATTGCTAATGAGTACAGATTAGGACTCTGCATTGATTGCTAATGAGTACAGATAAGGGCTCTGCATAGAGTGCTAATGAGTACAGATTAGGACTATGCATAGATTGCTAATGAGTACAGATTAGGACTATGCATAGAGTGCTAATGAGTACAGATTAGGACTCCGCATAGATTGCTAATGAGGACAGATTAGGAATATGCATAAATTGCTAATGAGTACAGATTAGGACACAGCATAGATTGCTAATGAGTACAGATTAGGACTCTGCATTGATTGCTAATGAGTACAGATTAGGACTGCATAGATTGCTAACGAGTACAGATTAAGACTCAGCATAGATTGCTAATGAGTACAGATTAGGGCTCTACATAGATTGCTAATGAGTACAGATTTGTCTTCAACATTTACTTTTGATTTCATTGTGAAGTGAATTTTAAATAAATTAATTCATATTATTATCTAGTGAATTATGTCCATCGTTAATATGCAAATTATCTATGCAAATTATATATTTTGTACAAGATCAAAATAAATTCATATATTTATTGGTAACTTATTGACAGTTGTAATTTGGTTGTGAATGAGATAGATAGTATTTATTAGGCTATGATAGGGTTTGGGCTAGTTTGATATTAAGGTGGTTTTGGACTTTTATCTTAATGGAGGTAAGTGTTTACATTTATTGGGAAGAATATAATCTGTGCCACTTCAGGCAGGGTTTAAGAATCATGGGTTTCTGTTTTGACAATTTTCATTATTTGCCATGTACTGTGCAGTTTCACCAGCTATTTATCTACACTACCTATGGTAATAACTGTATTGTGCTATCATACATTTCTCTACTGAGATTTTCATAGCAGATTATTTAGTGTGAAAGTTTTTGTGCAAATTGAAGATAGAAATTTTAAAAAATAGAGTAGGTACACTTGTACTGCTCAGTTTTTTCTTCATGACTGAGCTATCATATATTCTCAAGATTCAGTTTGTAGACTACAAGCATTTATATTATGATATATGCTATGATGATATACCAGGCTGTGGTCATTACACTTGCTCCAACTGCCAGGATTTCTTTGCAGCATGTTATATGATGTCATGTAACATACCAAATTTATTATTGCCTTATCTAATGAGAACTGTTCTGATAGTGCTCTCAAGTGGGTGTAGTGACCTCGTCTCTGGCACTATATGCTTCAGACAACAATACAGGAGAACGGTTACATTGGAAGAAGACAATAATACACTGGTATAAAATGTCTACAATATTTTGTTGCTTTTATTGTTTGTCAGACTCAAAGTATTACAGATCTGTTAGCTATTGAATTTTTTCAAACTTGAAAAGTAGATTGCCAAAGGATATGGTGTATATTGCTAGTATATACTTGAGTTTTTCTTCACTTATATTGTATTTTAAAATTTAAGCTTTAATTTGCATCTGTTTGCTTTTACCTGATGTGTTCATCATTCAGTTCTCTTTTTCATTTTATAAATTAAATAATAAAACGATTTTTATACATGTTATGTGTCTGTCATTTAAAGAAAAGAAAAACAACTTATGTGGTGCATATCTTGATATTTTAACCTAAGTTAACATTGTAGAATTTGATGCTTTAACCTAATTTAGCATTGTAGAATTTGTCGTTTTGACCTAATTTAGCATTGTAGAATTTGACACTTTAACCTAATTTAGCATTGTAGAATTTGACGCTTTAACCTATTTTAGCATTGTAGAATTTGACGTTTTCACATAATTAAAAATTGTAGAATTTCCTTGTCCAAATATAACTGGGATCTGCATTTGAGTCTTTATGGGCATTGCAGCAAAGATCAGCCTCAAGCAAATTTTTTTATTTTATGTTTAAAACGCATGCAAATGTATTTATCTTAATGATTTATCAATTTTTTTGTGTAAGCTAAATATTAAATCACTAAGAAGTTATTAGATTACATCAAAATAGTTTGCTGCTTTTCATAGAAACCTGATTAGTATTAAATTTTTTCCTTTTTCAAATCCTTCTATTTCTCTTCCAACAGAAAGTTCAGCATTCCTGCCAAATTTGATGGTCAAGCAGTTTTCATGCTGGCGCACAATTGTTGTGATTTGTGAGAGTTATGTCCCCTGTTTTATTTGACGGCTTCTTCCCGTGTGTCGGCTGGATAGGCGATTTTACAGCCACACCTGTTTAGTGTTAACACCTTTTTTCAGCACAAGATAGGCTATACATGGCAGCCAGTGTTAATGATGGAGGAAGAACCCGGGAAACCCCCAGAAAAAAACCTTCGAGAAGCTTCCGGCAAGCTTTTTCACATTCCCACATTGGCTAAGCCCGATACTCGAACCCACGCAGAGCTTTTACCCTCAGAATATTCATGCCACATATATTTTATGTCATTTGATAGAATGTTCTCTCATGTTGGTCCATCTAAATTTAGATCATTTTAAACGCATTATTGCTATAATAACTTACCGTTGCAAATAAAATGACTGTATTTCAGTATAAGCAAGGAACATTAAAAACTAGTAATTTCATTAAAAGGTATCGTTAAAATTAACGGAGTAACCGAAAATACCATAGGCGTGTTTGATAGCAACGGAAAAATTAAACCTGGTCTTCTCTTTTCAACTGTAACGGATAATATTCGCACGTGAGTACAAAAGTCCGTACTTGGAGATCCAGTATCCGACAAGAATGCGGCCAAAATAAAAATAATTACATGTAGATGCTAACTAGAGCACCGTAGACAATAAACTATCAATGCTGCAGACCGAGTATGATGAAGCAATTTTAGAAAAATGTCTGAAATCGCAGATAGTTTCTTTGGTACTCCATTGACTGTTGTCATGTAACTTTCTGATATAAGTTTCCTTGCCTATCCTGAAATACAACCATTTTGTTTAGATCCACATTTGCAAGATTTAGTAATTCAGATAATTCGTCGTTAATGATTTGTTTTACACACTCTTTTGATATTTCATCAAACACAGGATAATATTGTTAGTGATTTTCCTGCTATCGCTGAAAGGCTTGATAAGATTAAAATACCACATAAGCAAAATATCAATACCATGTGCTCGATACACCAGGCATCTTTTACCTGGACACTCGGAATAACACTTCAAATTACTACATCTGTTTGAAATAAATACAGTTTAACTGTGATTTCACCGTTACAGTATAATGTATCAAGTGCTTCCACTTCCAGCAATTTGTGTTTCAGCGACAACAACAATCGCTGGTGTTTTACTAGTATATTATGAAATTGAATGCATCCGCGGGTGCATATTCCAACTTGTCTTCGCTGATATCATCGAGTTTTAACGACGAAGTACTATCAGATATCGAGTTCTCAGCGATGATTAGGATTTACGATGAAGCAACATCATATTTAGAAAATTACGGTAATATCAATAATGTCGCAAGAACTACTGCAACAAATCGTTACGAACACAACTCCACCAAAGACAACAATGATCTAAATAACTTCCACTAACTCTGAACTCTGACTTTCCAACTGCCATTCCAGTAATGGAAATTGCCCTTGCTCAATTACGAGTATATTGTAGTTGGCCAAATATCCGGTCAAAATCATTCGGGGGTCAGCAGTCAAATAATTCACTATTATTTGCAAATCAAAATAGACCAGATGGAACACCCGATATCGAAGATATCAATGATAAATTTCAGCGCATTATTCAATCTATTACAGGAAAAGAATCACAAGTAGCTATAACGGTTCATGAGCCAACATTATCAGACGCGACAGAAATACATTCGCATGATTATGTCGTGGATATTTGTCAAAATTAAATTAGAACCGTTTTAGGATGACCTGAAGATGCTCCCGAGGCACCACCACATGAACCAGGCGGTATCATTCTAATAACTAGAAAAACTACGGCAATAGTTCCATGAACATGTTTTTAATATAACAAATTCACGCGAGGAAATCTTGAAACAAATTGAAATATTCTCGTAGCTTGTATCCGGCATGGAATATCTTCACCAGCAAATAATTCAGGCAATAATTGATCATACTGACGACGATAAAAATCGTTCTAAAAATAAATTGTTTAATGCATATTCGACAACAGAAGCTGATCTACCAAATTTTAAATTTCCCGGGTATAACGCATACGAGTTAAAAAAAATACACGAGTGACCTCATTGTTACTACTTTCACCTTCTATAATCCATTATAGTTGTCTTACACGTGTATTGATATTTTTTCTTGTTTCGTATTCGCCTGATATATCTAATCTAACTTTTTCTACTGCGTTAAAGAGAAGCTCCATTTTCCTTAAATATATATCAGCCGCTAATGAAGCAAAGACAGCTATTTGAATTTCCTTAATAAATTTATATTGTGATAGAAGAGTATATCTATCCGCGGATTTGAGCTCTTGCAAGTATTCGAAATCAGAAAGAATTTCTTTCAGGTTTTAGTTTATCAGATAATTGTATTCCTTCATTTTTCAAATTTTGTAAAAGCAGAAAAAATATTAATATTTTCATAATTCATTATATAATAAAAATATCTTTAAATTGACCCCATGTGAACCACTAAGTTGCCTTATGACATCTTAGCAGGTCTAAAGGTCACATATATAGGACATTACCATCTTCAGCTCTCCTAAGTTGCCTTGGTGCATCTTAGCAGGGTCAGGATATATATATATATATATATATATATATATATATATATATATATATATATATATATATATATATATATATATATATATATATATATATATATATATATATATATATATATATATTTACAGATATACATACATACATAGAGACGGCACACAAACACAAACCTACATAACCAACATGTATACATAAATACATACATACAGATTACATACAGATGGCACAGGGGGATGGGCACCCTCTCTACATTCAGCATATTTTTGCACACCCTCCCCCGAAATCAACCCTGGGAGAGTGCAAAACCAGCACCCAACACGCGGTGACACGGATGGAGTGTTTTTTCTGTTCAGTTTCAATGCTGGGCTGGAATTCCCACGTTATAGAAAAAACCATATGACGCAACCGTCGATAATACATCCGATAAAGGTGATTTGTGATATATATCCGATAAAGGATATATATATATATATATATATATATATATATATATATATATATATATATATATATATATATATATATATATATATATATATATATATATATATATATATAAAGAATTTATTATATAGGTACCGCTAATACTGCTGAACCACAATTTCGAGAAATTATTATTTACACTTAATAATATGCTTTAGTTCCTTTTAGGTGATGCAAATCTTATGCCAAAAGGAAATTGTTTTAATATGTCGCAAAGGATGACTACGTGTTAGGTAGACTATAACCTGTGATGTGCAATGATTTAAATTCTATTTTTAGACCATCTTATTCATTAAACGGACTGCTAATGTGTTTTTGAAAATAATTGCAAATATTTCTGAGGATCGAAAAATATATAGTAGGTTGAAATTGTGCCGATCCAATGCAGATTATATATTATAGTGTTCAACTGACGAACACAATTAACTTTCATGTGACTGACAGTAACAAAGGAGGTAACTACGCTGAATTACTAAAGACAGTAATTATCTCCCTTTTGCCCTACCATTCTGATACTAATAATAATAATGATAATGAGGACTTTGTAAAGCGCCTAATCTTTCGAAACTTTAAGCGCTTTACACCATCTATAATGATATGACTACACTACAGGAAAACAAATTACAAAAATCAACAACAATGAAATTGGAAAACATAGAAACTTGCTGAAAACATATAAGATACAAAACATGATTAGGTCTCTAAGTTTTGTCCCTGCAGGCGAAACAGGTGAGTTTTAAGAGCACTCATTAAAGGGACTACTGTGTCTTTGTGTTTAATTTCAGTGGGCAATTCGTTCCACGTCGCCGGGCCCTGGTATGCAAAAGAACGTTGACCATATGACTTTGTTTTCACCGTGGGAACAATGAGCATACGATTGTCAGAAGAAGAGCGTAAGTATCTAGCTGGTGTATACACATGGGTGAGGCTGGATAGGTATGTTGAACTGGAGTCTGTCATTGAAACATAGCACAGAGAACAAATTTTATGTTTGATTCTGTATCGAATCGATAGCCAGTGTAGGGTACAGAGCAGTGGTGAGGTGTGCTCTGATCGAGGTACTCTAAAGATGATCCGTGCAGCTGTGTTTTGAACTTGTTGAAGTTTCTGGAGTAAATATTGTGACGAACCATACAGAATTGAGTTACAATAGTCCAGTCTTGAAAGTACTAATGAACACACAAGTGTTTTAGTGGCAGCAACTGAAAGATATTTACGAATGGAACTGATGCGTCTCAGTTCAAGATATGCAGCCTTGCATATGTTCATGACATGTTAGTGCAATGTGAGAGTACTGTCTAGAGTAACGCCTAGGTTTCGTACTGACTGTGAGAATTCAATGTCGGTGTTGCTGATATTTATTGTCTGAGGTAAAGGATGTGAATGAGAAAGTCTTTGTGTTGTGATTGGAATAGCCTCAGTTTTATCATCATTCATCTGCAGCTTGTTTACATGTCATCCATGATTTCACATCAGAAATGCACCTCTCTATTCCATGGATGGTAGCATCAACTTCAGTTGGTTGGCTAGACTTGTATATTTGGGTGTCATTAGCATACAATTGATGCGACACTAGGTGATGATCTATGACACTTGAGAGCGGCTAAGTGTATAGAATGAAGAGAACATGTCCAAGAACAGATTCCTGTGGAACACCACAACATACGCCAACTGGGCTGGAGTGTATTCCATTTGCAGATATAATTTGTGTCCTGTTGACTAAGTAGGACTTGAACCATTGTAAGGCTATATTCTGAATGCCAAATACATGCTGGAGACGGTGAAGTAATATAGAATGGTCTATTGTGTCAAATGTTGCAGATAAATCCAGGAGAGTGAGGACTGTAATCTTTCCACTATCCAAAGCAGAGAGAATGTCATTAAATACTTTCAGAATAGTAGTTTCCGTACTGTGGAAAGGGCGAAATGAAGACTGTAAATTACTAAAAAGACTGTTTTAATTCAAATGAGATACAAGTTGGGTTAGAACAACCTTTTCTAAGATTTTTTATATGAATGGGAGATTAGAAACTGGGCGGTAGTTCTTTAAATCGTTATGGACAAGTGTTGGTTTCTTCAGCAGTGGCTTTACGATGGCAGTTGTGAAAAATGATGTGAATTCCCCCGATGAGAGAGAGAGAGAGATATTAATAACATCAGTTAGTGAAGGCAATATTGGGTTTAAGCACTCAAGCAGCAGTGATGTCGGAATTGGATCAAGTTCACAAGACTTTGGTGCACTTTTCATCACGATTGTCCGTACGAAATCAATAGAAACAGGTTCAAATGCTCCTAAAGGTTGTCGCTGAAATTCTGCGTCATAAATGTATGGTGACGACTCTGACGAGTCAGTTGAAATTGTGCTGTCAAGCGAATCTCTAATGGTTTGTACTTTGTCACGGAAGAAATTTGCAAATTAGCCCGGAAGGTCTACTGGAGAGAAGGTTGTTGGAAGTGGTGTACATTTGTTCCTTGACATTAGTTTGTTAGTTATCTCTGTTTTTCGGCGATGTCTTTTAGCAGTGCGAAGCTGGTCCTTAACACTGCTATACTATGGAGAAAAGTTTTTTTTTAATTGATACTCTGCATTTGGTGGTTGAGGCATGTTTTTCAAGCAATGAACGCTTGCAGTTATCAAGTTGTTCCGCTGTTGGATGTAAGAAATTTGTTAGGTAATAGGTATATATGTATATATAAGGTGATAGGTATATATGTATATATAAGGTGATATAATAATAAACTATTTTCTGACCGTGGTCATTATTACTATGCCAGTCTCTGTATTCAGTTATATATTCAACTCGATTTTTTTTCTCCTGAAATCTTTTCGAAAAATGGGATTTATATACATTTTCTGCTAAACATTAAACCGAAGATATGCAGATATCAAAATATTTGCCGGATTCATTCACTGATTTCAATAATTTATCTTCACCAGTCTCTATAGTTATAGATTTGATAGGTCGCCTTCCCATTGTCTTACACCTGTCACTTCCACCCCGTGAATTATTCTCAAATTGTGTGATAGCTTGACTTATTTTTAGGATTTCAGTTAATATGGGCAATTACAAAACCGTCTAAGATTATCCCATGAAAAGTCTCAAAAATAAAACGGTGATAGATATGTGTTTTGCTTCACAATAGTAAGCATTATATAACAAGTATTACTGACAGTGCCGACTGGCTTTTTTCAACCGACAGTTTCTGATGACACCATCAAGAGATGCTTCATAATTCTTGATCATGTGATGCTTTTCAAATTCATATTGTTCATTTATAATAATATTTTTGTCCTATATATATATATACACACACACACACACATGTTTAGGCTCTTATAAGCAGCAACATAGAAAGAAGTGAAAATAACAAGCTTGTAAAATTTAATAAACAATTTATTGAGTACAAATATTTTCATAAAAGAAAATATTTAAACTTCCGGTTTTAGAGAATCAAGTCCAAAAATTAATCCAAAAGGAATTCACAATATAATCCACTAGTGGAATTGCAAGAGTCCTGATAATAAAATGTCCTAATAGTTCCCGGTTCGAATCTTGACGATGTAATCCAATATGGACGACGATGTCGCGTGATGAAGTCAGTTTTAGTTTTATAATAATTCAAATGAGCACAAGTAATTTCTAGATAACTAACACAATAAATTCCTCTTGATCCCAAACGAATTGAAATGATTTACACTCAAACAGTAAAACACATCTTTGTATTCCAAAGACCAGACTAACTGCTAAAACTGTCGCTCCAAAACATCACTTATATACCTGTTTTTACGTAAACAAGAAAGGAGTCACGACCTTCCAGAATCTCTCAGAACAATCTCACGTTCAAGAAATCACGTACTCACCATATGAGAATCAGTTATGTCCTTGGAATTAGCCAATCATTTCAAAACCTTGTTTACAACTCTGATACCAGGTCAGAAATGAGGTCAACATCTGGTGTTTACTCTGTAAAGTAAAGGTCACCCCCCTTCAATGAACGAATCTTAAAACTTAAAATGCCAAATTTGAATCTAACAAACAAACAATAAAAATAAATATAAATGACTTATATCAAATATACGTAACAATATATATATATATATATATATATATATATATATATATATATATATATATATATATATATATATATATATATATATATATATATATATATATATATATATATATATAAACAAGATTTGACTTTGACAGAATAACTACTGACTCTCGCTGAATTTCTCAAAGATGTGCAGCTAAGCTGCTGTACATACGGACACGGCGGATTGTGGAACATTAAACACGATTATGAAGATGTTAGCTCAGTTGATATGGTAGCGTATTATCCGGGAAGTTTTACAGGGATGGGTGAATGTAATGAATATTTTGCGCGATTTGGACCACTTCCTGATTTTGACCTAACTGTATTTGTTCGTATGATTTCATTCGAACTCTCTTCATCCGATCTGCAATGTTTGTTTTGGCAGACATTTCTCTGAGAAATGTTGGGCCGCAATAGTTTTATTACGATATCTGCTCGATTGGTTAATACTGATATCGCTGATTGTAAGCTAGGCAATTATATTATATTGGAAGCAGACCGAAGTTTGGTTACCACAAGATGATGATACTGAATACGATTTTATAATCGCAGATGTAACTGCAAAAACTATATTTGTAAGTCGAGAAAATGCTTACTTGTCTAAGGGAATATGGTTAGGTACAATTGTTGGCTATATCGATGACGTCTCTAAGCAATATACACATCTAAGATCATCCATGCTCGTTTATGTTTCTATAAATTTGCTATCTATGATAAGTAGATTCCATGACACTGCAGTTAGAGTTACATCGGATTCATTTTATATCGAAAAAAATATACAGAAGTAGTGACTCGTTTTACAAACGCTGATGCACCTTGTGGATCGTGAGTTTAAAAGAAGAAAGGTTATATAATTATAATAAATCCACAGATGGTGAAATCGAAGATACTTACCTGCGCCATCTGTGTCCGATTCAGTATCCAGACATAAGACTGTTTATCTAAATGGACCGGTGGGTGCGCTAAAACAACTAAAGTGATTGAATTATTTGGACAGAATTCGGATTTAGTTGTCTAAACTCGTACCCACAGACGCGCGAGAGAAATGAAAGAAAGATGTGTAAAGTCAGGTACTTATCATGTTTTTTTTTCGGTACAAGGAAGATAAATGGACTCGTTATCGAATGGGTGAGAAATATATAACTTGAATACTAATTTGGGATGAAATATGCACAGTGTCACAAGATATATTAAAAATGTTTCTTGATTGGTTATTGTTAAAGAATAGCGCTGTGATAATGTGTTGCAATCACGGCCAACCACCACCATTTGCTGGATTGTCTCCGCATGTTTGGTTGAAGGATTTTGTAGATTTTTTACGAGGAGATAACTGATGATCATAGAGCGCTTGATCCGGAATTAAAAGAGTTTAGGAAATTAATCAGATTACAGTCGAATAAAAATTCAGTGTAAAATAGCGCATTAAAGAATTTCAGAAACTTCCATAAAAGAATTTTGGATAATGGAGACAAAAAAGATTTTATAGTGGCAGGTACAAAAATAATTCGTGATAAACTTCAACATCAGTTACTTCAGTTACAAAAAGTAAAGTTTTTAGAATTGCCTGTACAGTTATGTTATAGACCAGCTGATACACGACAAATTAATATTTAAGTTGATATACGAGTCAAGGAGGAAACATAATCTTGTGTTAAATGATATTGTTCTAGTTCCTATCAGGGCTGTCGAGGATGCACTACGCGCTAGCAAATCTCCATGGACGTTAGGATACGCATTGACAATCCATTCCCTCTCAATGAATAACCATCTCTGATATCGTTGTTTTAATTATTGATTATCTTATCGAGTGGTCAAATTTAGTCTATCTAGTAGAATCACGAGTTATAAAAATATCTCCTCTGCGGTGGATTATTGTAAATTGTTCTGACACCAACAACAAAATTGTTAACAATGATATAGTGATGATAGTGATGCAATCGGGCGACCCGCTGCTGTTGAAGATTGTAAATTATTATTATCAAAACTCTCGTTATGGATGCCTGTAACGGCTCCAATGATTTCTGAAGAACCAAAATTGCTATCTTTTATGGATCAAGGCGGTAAAGCAGCATTATCAGGTTTAAGAGTGACCACTGCTAATGGTTTGTGTACATGAAATATCACAACAATTTTTTTTCCCTGACTCATAACATATTTTCATTGCTTTTCAGAATGCTGAACGAGTAAATAGTCAATAAAAAAAGTATAACGAAATTTAAAAAGATTGGGATTTCTAAAGTTTCCTTAAGAATAAACGGACATCAAGAACCAACTGAAGATATATTATTGGATTTTCATCAAAATCATGTGTCAAAATCACACACACATATATGATATACTCGTAATTCTTCAAGCGATATTTCCTTTACTGGAAGTTGAAGCAAAATTAAAGATTTTTTCTAGCTTGCTGATATCAACGACAGATTGTCTAGTTAAGTATATGTGTTCCAGTGAAAAGCAATATATTGGATACAGTCTGGAAAATTCTGATTGTGATATTTATAAATCAATATATATATATATATATATATATATATATATATATATATATATATATATATATATATATATATATATATATATATAGAATATATGTATAGTATGTACGCTGTATCAATGATATACCACGAGATGTATAATTTTTTCATTAAAAGGAAACGAGGCTTGCCCGAGTTTCCTTTTAATGAAAAATTTATACAACGAGTGGTATATCAATGATACAGCGTACATACTATACATATATTTTATTTATATCACATACAAATACAAATATTTGCAAGTTGGAGTTACGATGTGCTCCTGATATATTGCCAGAGTAAATGACCTCCTCACAACCAAGTGGCTGTCTGCTACAAAATCTAGTTCTACGATTTTTCTTGTTATTCACAATCACATATTCAAATTGATAAGTTGATTGTTTTCTTTTTCATTTTCTTTTTTTATTCACATTTATTAAATCAATATAAGACACACGCATTATTTAAACATAAAATATGTTGTTGTGTTGTTTTTTTTAATGAAGAAAGTAGTGCACTGCAAACACGGTGATCTTATTATAAACTATGCATTGACCTACTGTCGTATGGAAATTCGCGTGGAATATAAACGAATTGGAATCGCGAACCAGCAAGAGGTAATTAGAATATTTTAATATATTGACAGTTCAACTAAGTCATCATTTTGATTTAATTAGCGATTCTACAGACTCTCTCTCTCTCTCTCTCTCTCTCTCTCTCTCTCTCTCTCTCTCTCTCTCTCTCTCTCTCTCTCTGTACGTCTTGACTAACATTGCCATCATTCATTGGTCCAGAGACATCGTCGTATGACACAAGCAAAAATCCACAACGCTTGTATTTTCGTATATTTTTGCTCCAGAGGAGGGGGGGGGGGTGGCTGGCGACCATTTGGACAGTTTTATATTTAATTATTAATACTCGATTAAAACGGGTTTCAGAAACAACAACAAAGGCTTAAAACACAATACAGTATGTGCGCATCGTAACCGACAAATTTAACATGTAGGCCTTGTGTGTCGTCTGACGATTGCAACTATGTATCATTGATATTATGAATTCTATAGATAAATCCCAAGGAAAGCGTAAGCATAGGTTTACGAGGAAACAGAGTACTGTGGGTTACTTGGTACAAGTTCAGCTTTAATGTTTTCGTCCAGCGCAATATATTTCTCTCTCACTCCAGATTTGTGCTTATTTTGCATGAGAGGTGGAGAGGAAAAAGACAGGATTCCGATGAAATTGTGTACCATTTTAATATTTAATATTTGTGTCGTTAATTTCATGCCATTTATGATTAATGAATGAGTAGAAATTCTTCATAGAGCTATAGGCCTACGGTAGAAAGAATGTTTATATATTCGTATTATTGCGCTATGGGCGGATCACTATTTGATATACCAATAGTATTGGTATATAGATTTGCTTTATACCAACACTTTAAATGCCATGTTATTTTTAATGTATGTGGTATAAATATATATATATATATATATATATATATATATATATATATATATATATATATATATATATATATATATATATATATATATATATATATATGTCATTATCCATTATTATAAAAGGTACATTTGAAATTTAAACACCAAAGTGGACACTTGCTTGATTTAAATAATGCATTTTATACAAATTTAAATCTTTACCTAAAATCTTAACAATTTTTAATCATAAAGATTATTTCATAGAATCGAATTAATTTACGAATTAATCAAATAGATATTATATTATGTAGCAATACGTGAGTGTTTTTATCCATAACATAAAAAAGAGGTACTTGAAAATGGCGTCAGCGCAATACTTACACAATGCCCAGAAAATTTAGTTGTGATATAATTTTTGATAAATTCGGCAATGAAGAATTTATTTGACGCAGGAACAGTTACATGAACTACAGCGAGAACATATTGCTATGATTAAGTGGGATAGAGATCAGATTATGAATTATGCACATTCTTGTATTGAATTTTATTGTCTTAAATTATTATCAAAGTGTGAATAAATGTCATAATCTAGATATTGATGGGTATATTACCTACAATGTTTCAAATTATAAAACAATTTCATAATTTGATAGAGAAAATAGTAAAAATACAAATCCTACTAATATAGAAACATAATGAATATAATAATAATAATCTGAATATTATTATCAGAAAAAGTTCATATTGTTAGAATAAGTTGATGGGGTTAAATGGTACAAAAAAATTAATAAAAAAAATGTCTTAAAAACAGAAAAAACATAATATCTTTTACAAAGCCATGGTAGAATAAAAATATGTTATTATCAGAATACATATTACTTTTACAAAGTCAAGGTAGGAATTATTCGTCACTACTCATGTTCATAATCAGAAATGAATTTAACACTGTCGTTTTCACGATCTGACATAATCTTTTTCAGTTGTCTTGCACGTGTACTAATAATTTTTTCTTAAATAATTATTTGTGAGATAATTCTGATCTAATTTAGTTCCCAAAAATGCTACAAAATGAACTCTAAGTGACCATTAATTACCTTTTGAGTCGAGGATGAGAATCGAAGAAACAACTTTTGACAAGCTATTGAATATTTAAAGTAGGATTACCGAATGTTGTTTTCTAGCCAAAAGTAAGACAAAAGGGGAATTTAGAGTGTTCTTTGAGCTCTTTAAACTTCTTCTGAGAACTCACCCTCTGCCTAACGAATACTGTGGGTGTTCCGTAGCTTCTTTTGGCTCGCTGTTTTAAAGGCCCCATATCGATGAGTTCAGCTACTATTCATTGATTGAGAGATCGTGGAGAGGCAATCGGCGATGTTCGTAGTGTGTGCAGTTCAGTCATTAGCCTAGCAATTAGAACTACTATGGGTATTGGGTACTCAAAAACGGTTCACCCTTACTTGTAATTAGTCTTTGCTTTTCTTGATACGGGCTTTAGTAGGTCTCGTCCTTTTTTCTGGTACAGAAATTCTTTTACTATCAACATGTTCTTTTAGACCTCTTTCTCGTGATTCTTCCCAGACAAATTGGTTAATTTCGATAAATATGTCTGAGTGGTCCTCTTCCGTCGTTGCCGCTATTGGGGGAGTGTTTGCTGTTTTTGATGTGGGTTTCCTTGTTAGCTGACATCTCATGATAATTTACCGGTTCATGGTCCGGCTTCTAAAGGGCATCCCTTTCGTGCCTAGCCTCTTGCTGCTTGTCACATGTTGCAGATGATTGTGGCTGACAGTGATGCTGAGCTCATTGCTTGTGGCTGACAAGTATATATACGTCCCCAGGGCATTCTTCGCTTACTTTCGTCTTTTGGAGTTTTTTTTTATGTCCCTAAATCAAGAGAAGATTCGGTCTCTTCTCGTACGCTCGCAAGCTCCAGCCCGATGAAGTTAAGAGACCAAGGTCTTTCAGTGCGTTAAGTGCCTGCGATGGGATCATTTTCTTTTAAAAATAAATACATTGGTATCGTTATGTTTTTGTATATTTCTCATTCTTATGCTCGCAGTTATAGAACGGTAAAACGCGACGCATTAGGTATGATGGACATGACCTTAAAGGACATCATCTCTAAGCTTGGTTCATGGAAAGGAGGATAAAGATATTGCAAGACTGGTCATGCAGACATAAAGTAATCCATGCCAGAGAGAGAGAGAGAGAGAGAGAGAGAGAGAGAGAGAGAGAGAGAGAGAGAATTCATAAACAGTTAAAGACAGTACCGATACAAAATAGCAATCGAACAATTTATTTTTCTCAAAATAAAAGTTCGTTTCTTTGTACTTTATATAAGGGTTGATCCGATATGTACTAATTAAGCAAAAATGACGATAAAAAATTAGGGCAGTCCCTTCTCTTCATCAGCATTATTTAAATTTTTAAAATAGGAACATTAAATAATCTATAATATTTAACATTAGTTTTCAAACATGAGTATATTTAAAGGAACGAGAACATTATTGAGTCACACCTATGTCCCAATGAATTGTGTCGTATAGACCTTGATCAAAACTACAATGTAAGCTAAATTAATGAGTTAACCACGTATTGACCTTGATCAAAACTACAATTAAGCTAAATGAATGAAATAACCACGTAAAGACCTTTATGAAAACTACAATTAAGCTAAATGAATAAGATAACCACGTATAGACCTTAATCAAAACTACAATTAAGCTAAATTAATGAGTTAACCACGTATAGACCTTAATCAAAACTACAATTAAGCTAAATTAATGAGTTAACCACGTAAAGACCTTTATGAAAACTACAATTAAGCTAAATTAATGAGTTAACCACGTATAGACCTTAATCTAAACTACAATTAAGCTAAATTAATGAGTTAACCACGTATAGACCTTAATCTAAACTACAATTAGGCTAAATTAATGAGTTAACCACGTATAGACCTTAATCAAAACTACAATTAAGCTAAATTAATGAGTTAACCACGTATAGACCTTAATCTAAACTACAATTAAGCTAAATTAATAAGATAACCACGTATTGACCTTGATCAAAACTAAAATTAAGCTAAATGAATGAGATAACCACGTAAAGACCTTTATGAAAACTAAAATTAAGCTAAATGAATGAGATAACCACGTAAAGACCTTTATGAAAACTACAATTAAGCTAAATTAATGAGTTAACCACGTATAGACCTTAATCTAAACTACAATTAAGCTGAATTAATAAGATAACCACGTATTGACCTTGATCAAAACTAAACTTAAGCTAAATGAATGAGATAACCACGTAAAGACCTTTATCAAAACTAGAATGTAAGCTAAATTAATGAGTTAACCAAGTATAGACCTTAATCTAAACTACAATTAAGCTAAATTAATAAAGATAACCAAGTATTGACCTTGATCAAAACTAAAATTAAGCTAAATTAACGAGTTAACCACGTATAGACCTGGATCTAAACTACAATTAAGCTAAATTAATGAGTTAACCACGTATAGACCTTGATCTAAACTACAATTAAGCTAAATTAATAAGATAACCACGTATTGACCTTGATCAAAACTATGATTAAGCTAAATGAATGAAATAACCACATAAAGACCTTTATGAAAACTACAATTAAGCTAAATGAATAAGATAACCAAGTATTGACCTTGATCTAAACTACAAATCAGTTAAATGAATGAGATAACCACGTAAAGACCTTTATCAAAACTACAATTAAGCTTAATCAATGAGATCACCACGTATATACCTTGATCAAAACTACAATTAAACTACATGAATGAGATAACCACGTATATACCTCGGTCAAAATTAAGCTATATGAATGAGATAACCACGTAAAGACCTTGATGAAAACTACAATTAAGTTCTGATAACCACGTATATACCTTGATCAAAACTACAATTTAAGCTAAATGAATGAGATAACCACGTAAAGAACTTGATAAAAACTACAATTAAGTTCAGATAACCACGTATATACCTTGATCAAAACTACAATTCTTGTATTTTTTTTTTAAACCATCCTTGCAATTTTTTTTTCTTTGATATTAGGTCATACTTCTTCCAGATAATCCTCCAACGTTTCTTATTGGGTCATCATCAAGCACTTGACCAGGTTATTAGACCTAAGAGCCATGATACATTTCTCTGTACAGTAGCGTGATTCTTTAAGCCAAGTGTTGAGCAAAAGAGATTACGTAGTCTCAGTCAAGACACTTGCATAGCTGTCGTAGAAATATGGGGTGAAGTGCGCAAACAAGTGTGACGACTATAAGGCAGAACGCTGACGAACTTGAAAACACTCAAGCCCAAAGGTTTCAGAGAACGTGTAGATCGAGTTTTCGTGCGTGGTATCATTGGCACCAAACATTAACATAAACTCGGCATCGGACTTCGTTCGACCCTCACAGACGCACTGCAAAAAGCCTGAAGTAAACATTTTCCATGACACAGTCATCAAGGTCACCGCAGACGATGTATAGTTAGCAGCTATTGTCGACATATAACCGACAAGATAGATTAAACCGCATACAACTGTCATGTCCACTATAACGTGATATTCATAGATGCATTTAAAAAATATGCCAGGGTCAGTCTCCTCAAAAGCAAAGTTCATCGTATAAAGATAGCATTGCAGGGGAACTCAAGCCTCATAAACTCAGGGCAGATCATGGTAATAACAAAACTTATAATAAAACAGTCTGTGACTGGCTTAAAAATAATATTGATTTGTAATGCGCACTAAGCACCATCAAAGCGGCTATCTTCGAGAGGAATAACAGAACACTCAAAATCGCATGTGTAAAACTTTATTAGAGATAAGTCTTAATAGTACTTTGATTTGAACTCCCTAGCCAGGGTGGAAAAGGAGGAGGGTTGGGCGTGTGGCTAGCAACCCGACCTTGTAAAACCAAACTTGCTACAAAAACGTCGACAAAAGAAAAACCAGAAACTGAAAGCCTTTGGGAGGAAGGGTCTTCTCCTGGAAGACTTATGACGCTATGTGGTGAAAGCCGCGAGCCCGCGAAAGCCATAAAGCAGACCACCCTTATATCAAGCAGGAGTATTAACATCGTAACATGGAATTAGAGGACAAAGAATACTGATGACAGGAGAGATGCTACTGTATTCAGGACATGAAGAAGAAAATGCGCCTCATACACAAGGGTAGGGCTCATGCTGTCAAAGTAAACATATAATGCACTGATGGGATGGTAACCACATGGTCCCAGAATACTCACTGCAACATTTAGGACCAAGAAGAAGAAAATAAAGACGAAAGTAATACAGTGCTATGCTCCAACAAATGACAGGGAAGATAAAGATAAGGACCAGTTTTACAACAGATAACAGAACATAGTAGAGAATTTCCCAGACCAAGACATCAACATCGTCATGGGTGACTTCAATACCAAAGTTGGGTCAGACAACACAGGGTATGAACAAGTCACGGGGATCCATGGTCTAGGGGAGATGAACGAAAATGGAGAGATTTGCAGACATTTGTGCACTGGTCATCGCGGGTACCATCTTTCCCCACAAGAAAATCCACAAGCGCACATGTATATCACCAGACCATGTAACAGAAAATCAGATTTACCACATCTGCACAACCAAGAAGTTCAGAAGATCCCCGCAAAATGTGAGGGTGAAGAGGGGAGCAGATGTGGCATCTGACGACCACTTAGTTGTTACAAGGCTGAAATTTAAGCTGAAGAAGAACTGGATGGGCCCAAAAGAAAAGAAAACAAGGTATAACATCGGCCTGTTTAAAGATGCAAAATACTAAAGACGAAATATAGACTTACTCTTAACAACAAGTACCAAGTATTACAAGAGCTGCATGAAGACGAGGAAGACAGCGTAAACAACAGATGGCAGACAGTTAAGAAGTTAACCACGTATAGACCTGGATCTAAACTACAATTAAGCTAAATTAATGAGTTAACCACGTATAGACCTTGATCTAAACTACAATTAAGCTAAATTAATAAGATAAGTTAAGAACGTTTGAAGGGTTGATTAATTTCTTGCTCAGAGACAGTAGACAGTTAAGAAGGCAGTAAAATCAACATACCAATAAGTACTAGGCCCCATGAAGCACCAGCAGAAAGAATGGATTTCAGCCAAAACATTGTGCAAAATCCAGGAGCGTAAACAGAAAAAGCAGCAGTAAATAACAGTAAGACAAGAACTAAAAAACTAAAAAACGTAAAGGCACAAAAAAGCATACTGACGCCCACAGAGAAGTGAAAAGAACCGTCAAGATAGACAAGAGAAACTACCTTGAAGGACTGTCAGCAGAGGCAGAAGTAGCGACCGGAAGTGGAAACAAGAAGAAGCTGTACGACATCACCAAGGAGCTGTCCGGTAAGTACAGTAAAATAGAGAGACCTGTAAAGGACAAGCAGGGATAGACCATACCAAGTACAGAACACCAAATGAATAGAGGGCAGAACATATTGAAGAACTTTTGAACAGACCAGCACCACTAAATCCCCCAGAAATACACCCAGCCAACGCAGATCTCCCCATAAGCTGTGACAATCCCACAAGAAACGAGATCAGGAAAGCCATCACCCAGCTGAAGAACGGCAAGGCTGCTGGACCTGATGACATCTCAGCAGAAGCCATCAGAGCAGACATAGTGACTTCAGTGGAAATGCTATGCCCTCTTTTTGTGAAGATATGGGAGGAAGAAGAAATACCAACTGACTGAAAGGAGGGACACCTCATCCAGATCCAAAAGAAAGGCGACCTCAGCAACTGTTCCAACTATAGAGGAATCACACTCAGTACCAGGAGTCAGTACCAGGAAAAGTCTTCAACCGGGTCTTCTTGGAGAGGATGAAGGAGGCCGTCGACCCCCGGCAAAACAAATCATGTACGGACCAAATAACTACTATTCGCATCATAGTCGAGCAGTCGTTGGTGTGGAATTCTTCCCTCAACATCAACTAAGTCGATTAAGAGAAGGCATTTGACAGCGTGGACCGCGATACACTCACTCTGGAAACTTCATCGCCACTATGGCATTTCAACCAAGCTGGTGAACCTGATTAAGAACACTTACAATATCCTGCAGAGTCATTCATGCAGTAAAGAACACAGACACCTTCCTAGTGCAGACTGGTGTCAGACAAGGCTGCTTGCTGTCACCATTTCTCTTCCTTTTCGTCATCGATTGGATTATGACCACGACCACCAATGGGTGGAGAAATGATATCCAGTGGACATTGTGGAGTCAACTTGAGTACCTGGACTTTGCTGATGACCTAGCGCTCTTGTCCCAGTCAGCAGCAAATGCAGGATGGCACAGACGCAGAAGTCAAGGCAAGGATCGGAAAGGCGAGAGCAGCTTTCATTCAGTTCAAGAACATCTGGAGCTCCAAATAAATTTCCTTGACTACCAAAATCAGACTGTTCAACTCCATCGTAAAGTCAGTTCTACTGTATGGAGGAGAGACTTGGAGAACCACCAAGTCCACAGTAAAGAGAGTTCATTCCTTCATGAACAACTGCCTAAGAAAAATTCTCCAGATCTGCTGGCCAGACACCATCAGCAACAAAAACTTGTGGCAGAGAACCTCTCAGCTTTCGGTAGATAATGAGATCAAGAAGAGAATGTGGGGTTGGATAGGACACACTCTACGTAAGCCGCCAACCAACATTACCAGACAGGCATTGAGGTGGAAGCCTCAAGGCAAGAGGAGAAGGGGACGACCAAGAAACACCTGGCGACGCGACCTTGTGGCAGACATCACTAAGATGGGTTTCACCTGAGTCAGCTTGAGGGGATGGCACAGGACAGAAGCCTCTGGCGATCTTTTGTGGGGACCAATACCGTGGCAGGGGTGACGGGAAAAAGAAACTAATACTGAGATTTCGTTTCATTAGACTGTCACGGAATTAGGCAAAAAATAACTTGGTTATGCCTTAGAAATATTTGACTATTTTTCATTGTGTATGCATACAACGTTATCTAAGGTGAACAAGTGATTTTCCAGACAAGCGACAGAACCAACATATATCTCGCCGAAATTATTTGCGTCGAGGGACATTATAATCACGATATGCACGCTTATTTTACCCTGAATATTACTCACTGTCCTATGAATTTAAGCAAGATCAATATATAACCGACACACTGGTCGCTTTGGATCTTGACGAGGAGTGCACGTATCTATATTGTATTCTACAGCCATAGTAGTGAGTGGTATATTTATATTTCATTTCATATGCGAGATTTATTGCGTTTGTGTTGTCATTTCGTTTAACGATTCATTTGTTACAACGCAGAATTGAAACGTTGTGTACTGCGAATTTCAAGTTGCTATTAAGACTTTAATGTATTAGCATTTTCCAGAACTCATTATTATTAGCAATTTGGTTTTATTGCAGCTAACGAGTCTAAGGAGTGTAACGAGTCTAATGAGGCTAACGAGTGTAACAAGTCTAACGAGTCTGATAAGCTTAGCTGATGAGTTTATCTGACGAGTATAACTGCTGACGAATTTAGCTGACGTGTAGAGCTTTCTTCAATTGTCTATATGTATGTACGTATGTTTGTACATATGGAGGAGCCACGACTGTGACGTAGGTAATACAAGGGTGCTGTATGCTGTCTGTACGTGTGTATACGTATGACTGTGCATGTGGTGGATCCATGAAGAGTGCGTGAGGTCGATATACGTGTGGGCTAACCCAAGGGACGTGGTGAAACTGCGGTTTATCGGTGTATGAATCGTACAAGGGTAAAGAAGCATATGTTTGTTCCAATTCTTGTTTCAATTAGTACATTTTTATTTACATGAGATTATTTTGAATCTTACTAATATTCCAGTATATTTGTGAATCTCGCTTACAGTGCAGAACATATGACACGCATTTGAAAACATAAGATTGTTTGAATCTCAATCCCAGTTTATACGTGAAATTATGTGAATATCTTACACTTCATACTATTATTTGAAACTGAGGTTTCTTGAATCTGTATATCAGACATATATATAATATTATTGGTTTATTTTCAATGTGCGAATGCTTGTATAGAGTGATTGGATCAATTATATGTCGAGAGCGTGTAAGAATATTTGTATTTATATATCATATATTTTTCTTTGCTAATTAAGTTAATAAATTTTCATCTTTCACACATTGTGTTTGAGTCATTCATTTAATCCAAAATCCACTCGGTTTCAATTCTCCGACAATGGTTTCAGAAGCAGGATTTTTGGATTAAGCGAATCTTCATCATCTTGTTTGTGAAAGTCTACATTTATTGTTTATGTTCGAGTGTGAACTTCATGACAAGATAATGTTCAAGTAGTGGTTACTTATTTTAGTTTTGCTAGGTATGTGGGTCCAGTATAAACACATTCAAAGTATTCTTGTTGTTGCCTTCATCAGGAAGATAAGGTTAGTCTATTTTGTAACATTATATATGTTATATTACGATTAGTCATGCCATCGTTTAAAGACTTGGTCGCCTTAGGAAAAGAGCTAGGGTATGAGGGAGAAAGTTTAAGGAAATTTATTCATAAGAACAGGCTAGGGAAAGGAACCAGAGGGAAAAAGAAAGGAAGCTAAGAGAGAGTTGATGGAATTAGAAAGAAAATCCGAAAGGGAAAAAGTAGACATAGAAAGGAATCCAGATAAAAGGAAAATGGCTTTTGAGAGAGCAAAATAGAACTAGAAAAACAGGCCGAAAAGGAAAGGATAGAATTAGCACAACAGGCCGAAAAGGAAAGAATAGAATTAGAGAGTGGTAAGATTGAACTAGAAAAACAGGCCGAATGGGAAAGGATAGACTGGGAAAGGGAAGCAGAAAGGGAGAAGATAGAAAGGGAAAAACAGGCAAAATTAGAAGCTTTAGCGATAGAAGAAAGATTTACACAACGAGATCATGAACGTAATGTAGAGTTAGCAATAGCTACAAAAGGGGAACACGATTCTTCCTCTAGCAAATTAAAGAGTCCTAAATTATGCTCCTTTGACGATGAAAAGATAACATGGATAGTTTTATTCATCGGGTTGCGCGATATGCTGAGAATCAGAAGTGGAGTCGAAATAATTGACCATTATATCTCAGTGCTCTATTAAAAGGTAAAACACTGGATGTGTACTCGCGACTTCCTAGAGACGAGGTTTAATTATGATTATACTTAAGAAGGAAGTACTTCTAAAAAGGTACGAGCTCACTAAACAGGGCTTCCGTAAAAATGTTCAGGTATAGCAAGCCCGAGAAGGGAGAAACCTTTGGTCAGTTCATCGTTAGAATAGCAAGAATGGCAAAGCAGTGAAAACGTTTGAAGGGTTGATTAATTTCTTGCTCAGAGATCAATTATTGAACACAGTTGGGAACTAAGTCAGTTTCTGAAAGAGAAATTCTTCTCAAACGTATAGGATATGGCTAAGCAGGCCGATTTCTTCGCCGATGCTCATGGGGGAACCCAGAACGTGGTTTCCAAAGATTTTAAGCCTGGAACACAATGTATACGAGCCTAGGGAGGTTGTGAAATCAGCTGAGGCAAGTAGGTCAGTTAGGGATACAGGTCTTCAGGGAATACATTGCTACTTATGTAAGGACTGGGGTCATGTTCAAGCAAGATGTCCTAAAAGAAAGAGACTTGTGCATAAGGTAGCTGTGGCTATACAGAGTAAAGGTATATCTGATAATCTTGTGCAGGTAGAACCAGGTATTCATTTACTTGGCTCATGTCTTTTTCCCGAAGGGCGAGTACCAACCGCGAGAGGTTTTCCCGGGTGCTTCTTCCACCAATAATACTGGCCGAGAAGAAAGAAGGGTGAACCCACCATTTTATACAATCCTTATTTTGTTAAAATAAGGGTTTTGTTTTGTATGTAAAAACTATGTCCGCGTGCACATATACGTGTGTGTGAGAATTATACACGAGTAAGGGTGAACCCACCATTTTATACAAGCTTTATTTCGTTAAATAAAGGCTTTATTTTGGATGTAAAAATTATGCAGCGTGAGTGTACGCACAGACGTGTGTGAAAATTATTTCACCGGTGATGCTTCCTATTGGTCAGCGTATGTGAAAATTACCACGGGTGGTTACTATTAATTAAAAAATTGTGTTATTGATAATGGCATTTTCGTCGTGTTTCAGAGTCAAGGCTGCGATTAATAACAAATAACATAACAGTAAATGAATTTGTCAGCGACGGTACAGTGAAATATATCATAACCATGGCATCGCTGACAAATGTTACAGAAGTGTCCTGATCGTCGTGATAACGTTATAATGTTTGATAACGAGGAGACAACACCGGTAATTTGACCTGGCTGACCTGTTAACGTCGCAGATATTTTCTGGCAAGGTGCTGTAATCAATGATACTCTCATCAATGATATCCACGCGAATATATTTTCGCTGGACAACTGTTGGACAAACTAGTAGCTCGGACGGAGAGTTTATCTTACCACGAATTAACGTTTTCAACGAGGTGTTTTTATCGGGTTTGAAAGATCTCGTCGAGGAGAGTTTAATAATATGAAGCCCAGCTTGAACATCCACGTTCCAACGAGGATTATCAACTGCGGCGCGGTTAATTAACGTCTTATGAATATTAAAATCCACCGGAAACGTTTTCACGAGGACATGATACCCCGAGTTGGTCTCAAACAAATGTATCTGATCATGTTGACAATTACACAACGTTGTAAAATATTTAACGCTGTCATCGAGGTTAATATTCTTCCCATCGAGGTCACATTTCGGATATCTTACTCTGCATCGTGGAATAATTTCTGCCCTTGAAATTGATTAGCAACGCGATTAAAATCTTTATCGTTGATAAAAACATAAAACTTGTCAAAATGTTGAATAATTATTCCCTGCAACATATAATCGTGAACCGTTAAAAGATCAATCGCGAATTGTTTACTTGGAGTGTATATCGGAGGACCTAGCGATCGAGAATAATACTCGCGGAGATCATGCTACGATTTAGGTATTTGAAAGCATTCATCAGGGGAAGCACTCATCAAACCCCAAATCGTTTATGAAGTCGTCGTCTGAGTACTCTTTCATGTTGTACTATATAGAAAAGGTAAAAGTTTAATTGAAAAATGTATAATGGATATAATGCCCGCTAAACAAGGAAAAAACAATTGTTGTTGGCTTATCGAGGGATCCACCGAACAATGCGGACAAAGGTGTCATGGAAAATATTGTATTAGACACAATCATTACGTTAAAAAAGGATCAAAAACCAGTTTGGGATGTAAAAGAGGAATACGAGGAGTAACAGAAATTTGTCGACGATGGGGTGAAAATGTATATACTAGTAGATCATTGTTAAACTATTACACGATGAGATCAGTAAACACTATATGAAAAATAAGACCCCTCCAACCGCCGAGGAGTACTTAATTAGCAAAGCTAATAAAGAAAAAAAAATATCCGAAAATTCAACGATGACATAATATAATATGACCAAAAAATAACACCAGGATAAAACAAAACCAACCGCGGAGGATGTCATCGAGGTCATTAAAATGATATATGAAAGCTTTGGTGCGGAGTTTACATTGCAGGGTGATAAATATGTCATAAAATATTCCATGATAAACCATCCTCCAGTTTTTGGGTCCTAAATGACCATCGGAGAGTTATATCATGTGTGGCACAACTATACATTTTCTATAATTTTTTTTTTATATTTTTGATAGTTGCTCCAGTTCTAATATTTCGAATGATGATATTATTTTCACGATGATCTTTTTTTGTTGTTGTTATTTTCAACTCGATAGGGAGATTTTATCTCCAGAGATGTTATTTTTGACAAAACAATGGCAATTAGAGGGGCCGAGCAGCAGAAAGTGTTTGACAAATTGACCTCAATAGTGCAACCGATTAGCTAATCCAAGATACTACAATAGCGGGATGGTTTATAGACTGTTTCGGGATGTTGGCGGAATGTTGGCGGGATTGTTTCGAGTTTCACACAAGATTTAATCGATTTGACTACATGGTTTTTTATGGAAGTTACTGACTTTTACGCGTTTAAAAAAACGAGTACTTGTCAAACATCATCCGATGTTACCTAACTCTGTTAGGATGATAATGATCGGACCATCCGGAAGCGGTAAAACACAGCTGTTACTTAACTTAATTATGAAATGGGATAAACTATATTTGGTGGCACCAAGTGTAGACGATCAACATTTTTGTCAGGTGTTAAAAGATTATAACGAGAGCGCCTCGGAGATCACCGGGGCGAATATCATTGATTTTATTATATATATCTATGAAGCGCCCTCCTTTGAAGACATTGATTTCAACGTAAACAACTTGGTCGTGTACGATAATACGATGTTGGATAAACAAAAAAATCCAGCGAGGATATTCTGCCGCGGACGACATAAAAACGCAGATGTGATATATGTTACTCAACGATACACTCAAATTCCAAAAGTGATCCGAGATAATTGTAATGTTCTCGCGGTATTTAATGGGGTTGATAACCATACACTCATAAACATTTGTCAAACATGGTGCAGCGATTACAACTATAATAAATTCAGAAATTTCTTTAGTCATGCTCAGGCAAACCCACACGGATTTGTAACGATAAATTTATCTGATTCTAGGAACCGATATCGAATCGAATAGGACTGGATAGAATATACGATTAAGTAATCACCGCCAACAACTCTCTCTGGTTAATCCTGTGATCTGTGCTTCTCCGGCGTTTGCCATATATTAACACGCATATGATTAATTAATCGCAGCCTTCCCGCTGAAACACGACGAAAATCTAAAATTGTATCATCATTTTATAAATGTTATTTTAGCAAATGGAGGGCTGGGAAAAATGGTAGACTCAGCCCTTGTGCTGATCAACTATCGGAGAATCATATTCTACTAGACAAGCTCGAGAGAGATTATACGCGATTGAAAAGTTTATTCCAGTACGAAATAAGCTTTAAAAAAACTTAACAGCAACAAGAATTTCGTGTTGATTTTGTAACTAGTGCAGAACAGTAATTTCAGCCTGTTACTACAACCACTGAGAATGCTGCTTTATCTATTGAACGAGCTATATTTGGAAATATTATGGACGACGAAGATAGAAAAAAGTGTATTATTCCACTGTTAAAACAGATCGCCGAATCTCAGCCACAACCTCAAGTTGTTGATGATGTTGTTGAAGAATAGGTAGATGCTGTTGGTGGAACCCCAAGGGGAATTTCTTTGATTTATAAATTTACCGAAGAGGGTATACAAACATTAAAACAATTTCAACCAATAAAATCTAAAGATTTTTCCGCTTTTGGTAATTTTGATGCCAATAGCTATCATTCGAGATTTAGTATTTTACTCCCTGGATATAATTAAAATATATCTCGAAACGAGTGGGTTGAAGGATTTATAAAATATACATGGGGATTGGTCGTATAAATACGAAATAAATAGTTTATATAAATTATTGAGATGTAGTTACTGATTATGATATAACACAAGCAGAAGAACGTCAAAGACAAATATAAAAAAGTAAAAAACCAACACGGAGACGAACACGAAGAAAGAAAAAATCAACAGGAAGATTCTCAACTATATCAAGATCCTCTCGTTGATCTCAATCTCGTTGAAAAAACGGAAAAGGATTTACAGGAAGTGTATTCGGTGTTTGTCTAAATAATGTAATCGGTGATTTATCCCGGTCGGAAGAAGTTCTCATCGGGTGTAAACGAGCTGGAAATATTTTCCCAGATATAATTAACGAAGCCGCTGAAATCCGTCAGAGATTATTTCAGGGTGGTGTAATAGATATTAGTTAATATCGATCTCTCATCGATGAAATCATAGACGATTATCACAGTGATTAAATGTTTTAAATAAACGGACATCATATAAGATGATTATATATGATCAACGCCGACAACAGATCAGAGTTGTAAATTCACGACTGCCAGTATATAAAGTAATTTACGGAGATGGACTTGGAAATCTTATTCGAGGTTTATTTGCTTGAATCTCTCCCAAGGCTTCAACGCTCGGCAAACAATTATCGAAGAAAGCTATTAATGTTATTCGTGATAAAGTTACTGGCGCTATTGGTGATCTCGCTGGGAAAGCTTTTTAGATTAATGAGATTAATACACAAACCTCAAATAAATCCAACCTGTAAAATTACCTGTTACTGAGATTATGGCAGTGGGTGTCAGTAAAGTATTAAATCAAACCGCAAATAAAAAAAGAGCAGAGTTTGGTGGGATGTCTAATAAACAACGACAACAATATTAACGCGACAAAACTCACACTGTGGATGCCAACTTTGACTCCATCAATTACTCAAGAAAAACGATCAGTCTCTTTTATGGAAGCAGGTGGTAAATCACTGTTGTCATGGTTGTCGATGACTACAAATAGTTCTCCTGGTCATGACGCAGGATTATTTGTCTGGCAAATATCATCACAACAAGGATTGTCAGCTCCGAGACATGTTTTCGTCGCGTTTCAGGAAAATACGAGAATAGGTGACCAACAGAGAAACGTTATGGCGTTTGACACACTTGAAGTTTCACAGGTTTCATTGAAAATAAACGGCAGCAAGAACCATCCAAGGATATAGTGATGAATTTTGAACATAATCATGTGGCACGAGCGTATCATCGTTTGATGACTTTCCTAGGACGCGACTTAAATATCAACACCGGGTTGTTAATATCTCAGCGTGATTTTACAACATTATATCCAATTTATTACTTTTCTTTGGAACACTTGGATCTATATCGGCAATCTGTCGTAGATATAATCTTCCGAGCTTATGTAGGTTGTTCTCCCGTTGGTGGTTTTAGAGCAATTGCTGTTATTCTTAGTGATAAATCAATGATGCTAGAAGGTGCTGGTAGAAGGATGAAATTCGTAGACACCCCAGTAGAAAGTAAGTTGACAATTAGATCAATCTATTATTTCAATAAAAACGTCGTACAGTCATGTTAATGTCACATTGAGTCCCGGTCAAGCAAATAAATTGTAATCGAGAAAAGCGAGCACGTGTGGTGCAAACATAACTTTTAAACGAGATCAGGTTGCTCATGGAGGACTAAATAAAATATCATTGACTAAAAATCAACTTAATCATTTTAATAAGGCGCTAAAAGAAAACACTGGCATTCAATTTGATTTTGCCCCCTGCGCGGTTAAGCATATGATTAAATCAGGAGGTATATTTCCTCTCCTCGCTGCATTCCCGCTTGATTGCTGCGGGGGCTCCCGCTGTTGCAAAAGCTTCCGCGCTAGGTGCTGTTGGAACCGCCGCTGAAATGGCATTGAAGAAAGCTACCGGACAGGATATAATAAAAAGGAAAAGTCATGAGACTACCCGGAACTTATCTAGGAAACGGATTGAGGCTCCAAGGTTTAATCGAAGGTGCCAAAATCCCTTGTAAAGAATTTCAGAGGTATTTTTATGAAATCAACCATCAAATCCCGAATCTGGTATTATTAATCTCGATGATAACACAGGGCATGGAACTCACTGGGTCGCATACGCGATTGATCCACGGGGGATTATTTTTTTTGCTCTTACGGTTTAGCTCCACCTAAAGAGTTTCTCAAATATGTCCACGGGTTAAAGATTTCGATTTGGTATTCAATGTTACTTACGCAGACAATGACCGATCCTCCGATATATGGCCGAGACGTTATTAATGTCTTGACCGCGATTTCAAACTCTACCAAACCACCTCATAAACCAACACATCAATATACCAGCGATAACTTTTTAAAGAGATCTTAAATGTATAATGGTAGATATTTGGAGAAGATCTCTAACGGGGGAAGAAATCCGAGGGTACTTCAATCGAAATTGTAAACAAACTTATCACCGAGGAGTTATCTGAAACATTAAACCTGGTAGACGTATCGCCGGATGAAAAAGTTGTATTTAAAGACCGACAGGGTAAATTGAAAACGAGTAATGTTTCCCTGAAAGACATTTTATTTAAACTCAACTGGCTAACCGTAGGCTCTATCGCGTTGTTTGATTCGCAGGGCAGAATTAAACCTAGTTTTCTTTCTTGAACCATCGTGGATAAACTAACGTCGTTGAACAATGAATATATATCGCCGACGAATACACTAAGAGCGTTACGATCTGATTATGACGCTCACATAAACCATTTTACAGGTCTCCAAACAATTTATAAAATTATTGAGAAGCCCGTTTGTAATTTCTTCCGAATTCCATCGCTGGTTTCTATGAAATTCGCTGATGTAAAAATCATCGATGATAAACTAACAACGTTGCAATCCGAATATGACAATAATGTCTTCTTTTATAATGACTTTATCCGAGAACATATACAGGTTAAAACCACGATGTTAAATTTTATGGGGGACCTGCCACCGGTGATCCCGTTAAAACTCGCTGATGTAAAAACCATCGATGATAAACTAACAGCATTAGGCACCGATTATGACAAACATGTAAAAAAAAATTGATAATCTTCATAGTAATTTCAGAAAAATTGATAAAACCACGGATTTTTTTTTGGTAAACAACCAGCAGTCCCTTTCAAACGTATTGATATAAATACAAAAAACTCTCCGAGATTAGTATAAACCTCTCGGAGATTAATCGGCGATTAGGTAGTGTCAGAAAACAAAAATCATTTTCATATCTAATCGCAAAAATATAATATGATCTCACCGATATTAATGATATTATTAATAAAATTAAAAATCCCCATGAGGAAATTATAAATAATGTATATTCGACCCATCATGGATTTCTAGAATGGACTCCTCAAAATAATTTTATTGATATTAACGCGAAGGTCAAAGGTATTTACAGATTAACCTTGGTTACACTATTACAGTTTCATATTTCATCAGGGATATCTGATGGTGTTAACAATGCTCATCTAAGAATGGATGAAGGACAAAGTGAGAGGTTTATAAGGATAAACCCCGTCGATAAAATTTAGCTGGAGCATTGATCACATGGTACGCAGAATTTGTAGTTTATTTATGTCTATCTATCTATCTATCTATCTATCTATCTATCTATCTATCTATCTATCTATCTATCTATCTATCTATCTATCTATCTATCTATCTATCTATCTATCTATCTATCACTTAGTCTTGCCGACCGTTGGGGTACCACTGATGACCTGACAACCAGCTTCCTCCATTCCAGTCTGTTCTCTGATACTCTCACTGTGTCACTCAGCTTCAGTTCTGTCCACTCTGAGATGTTATCCTCCCATCTTTTCCTCTGTCTTCCTCTCCTTCGCCCTCCCTGCACAGTACCTTGGATATATTTTTTGAACTGCGTGTATCTGTCACATGATTCTTCTAGGGCCATCATTTCGAAATGTTTTCGTGTTTGTTGAAAAATGTTGAGTTGTTGCGCGATCGCTGATATAATTTCATCGTTCATATATAATATACGAAATTATTTTTTTTATAGGTCTAAATCATTATTTTCATATAATAATAAAAAGTCACACCCAATTATTAAATCTTTTCGAGTAGGTTGATTTTATTATATCGTTGGCAGCGTATAACAAACACACATAGGAGTAACAAAGAAGTGTTTAGCCGCTGAGTACGCTGATGGGAAATCTTCAATCTAACTGTCCATAGACGCGGTTATAGGTTTTGGTTGATTATTTTTGCTTTTTTGAGAATTTGAGTTAAGGCAGTTTTCGCGTTGAGTAACAACCCTTAAATTATCAATGCGGTTGTCAAGTTTGTTTTGATTAATATGATCAATAACTAAATTATTGCTGATTAACCCTTTAAAACACTCGTAGATAAATATGTGAGCGTAATAAGCCTTTATTTGTTACCCCATATTTATACCAATTTTTCACATAACCGGTATTATTAACCCGATGAAGTTTTACTTTTCGTTTACGATGTCTAATGTTTCCATAACGAGATGCTTCTAGTTGACGTAAATAGGATGCGAAACGAAATCGTTTTGATTCATATTCGTTATACAATTTATTTGTCTAAATCATTATTTCTATTAATGTAATCACGAGGAATTTGTATAATCTTAGTACTGTGGTTATGCGGGATATCTCTGTCATAATACTGATTAAGCACTCTATAGTTTCTACCGCCACTACCGACATACAACTCCGTTTTTCTTCGTACTCCAACCTTGCACCGATACAAGGTTTTGGTCCTGTGCTTTCTCGTCGTATATTTTGCATATGATTCCCACAGAATTCTTTTCTTCAGAATTTACCACAACGTGTTGTAGATCCAATCATTAACCAATTGCAATTCTTAATTATATATAAATATTTTATTTAAATATTTGTTTTAATTATAATAATGAAGGGAATTTCTAAACTTACCAAGATAACTTTTCCTAGGCAACAACAGTTTTTTTTTTAACTTAGATTAACGAAAGAAACGTCGAAAGTTGATTTCAAAAATCATAAACAGTATCAACCACGCAAAATATGAATTTCGAGAAGACGGTGCTGCATATGTTTGGTCGACGTATCGAATCCCCCCGGGAACATTATACAATGACCGATTCCCGAGCCGTGGAGATATTATCCTGGATAAATTGTGAATCAATCAGATATTACATCCAAATAAAATACAGTGAAATTAATCGAAATACATGTGTGGTCAAATGGAGGGTTTATAATCATCGCGAACGCGTGTTGACTTGAAAAAAGAAACCCGTGATCATCAATTATAAAACTAAACCGGAAGTATTAACTGGGATTGACAGTAGATATTACAATCGAGCATATCCAGTAATAGACCAGCTAACTTGGTCTCTAAGCCTTCTTTTTATATTTTTAATTGACGACTCGTCAAAATATAAAAAAGGCTTAGAGACCAAGTTAGTTGGTCTAATCCAGTAACTGCGTTGACTTACGGGATATATCCAATAATTACACCGGATATTAGTAAACTTTCCCGGATGAGAGTTTTATCTGGGATAAACTGTGTAGCTGAACGAGTTATTGAACACCTAAAAAATACCCGATGAGGAAATGGTTTAACTGATTTAAGAAAATCAAAGATAACCAAAGAGGAAAGTATTGAGAAAAATCTCGGTAGAAGAATAATCCGTATATTTACTGAAGGCGGATCGTGTGATCATAAACGACATTGTACACGATTGAATTTCGATGACCCGGAATGTGATTTTATAATTTTGGATACATCCCTCGATGAAAAATATTTATCTAGCAAAAATGCTTGTGTGTCAACTTTGGGAAAATTCGGAACTATTGTTGAATATTTCGAAGGCGAATCACCACAATACGCACATTTAAGATCATCGATGCTAGCTTATATTTCGATAAATTTACTCACGATGATAAATAGATTATCCAATATCGCGGTTAGAGTTGCTACTGATTCATTTTACTTGAACAGAAGATACTGGAGAATCGAGAAACTTTTTACTTCAATGTGGGATGATTGGGGAATGTGGAGAATAAAACGTGAAACACTACATCGATAATGTGAATCAGCCGACGTTTCAATTGAAGCTAATTACCACTCGGGGGCGAGATTAGAAATATCATCATTGCCGTCCGTTTACGATCCAATAACCAGACATAAAACTGTAAATTTGAACGTGCCAGGTGGATGTGGCAAGACAGCCTGAGTAATTAATTTATTTGGGAAAAATTCTGACATGATAATATTAACTCCGACGCACAGACTCGCAAGAGAGACGAACTCCCGAGGATTAAACGCCTGTATGTATCAGTTTTTTTTCGGTTTAACGGTACCGCTTGGACCTATGAACGAATGGGAACAAAATATATTCCCAGGATCACTATTTGGGATGAAATATGTAATGCATCGTTGGATATATTAAAGCCGTTCTTGGAGTTGTTGTTAAAAAAAATACCTCCGTGATAATGTGTGGCGATCATGGTCAACCACCGCCATTTACTGGACCATCTCCTCATGAATGGCTGAAAAACATTGATTATTATGAAGCAATTAATAAAGATTTCTGATCACTCGACATTGAGTTAACCAAGTTAAAATCCGCTATAAGATTACAACCGGATACCATACATGGAAAAATAACACGTAGAACAATTCCTGAAACATCGATTCTGGATGTTTTGGTCAACGTGGAAACCAACAGATTTGATAATCGTGAGCAGAAAGAAAATCAGAGACACACTTCAAGTAAAATGATTTCAAACCCACAAAGATAAATTTTAAATGGATCCAGTTCCATAGGTATTAGAATAGTAGATACATGACGACAAAACATCGATGTTGATATTCCTGGAATTTTGAGAAACAAAAACTCAGACTGAATGATATTGTGCTGGTTGATATCGACATTGTGGAAGAAGTGTTAAACACCGATAAATCTCCGTGGAAGCTAGGCTACTCGATGATGATACACTCGTCGCAGGGGTTGACTATCACTGAAACGATTGTTTGGATCATCGATGATTTCATCGAGTGGTCAAATTTAGTTTTCTTGGCAGTGTCCAGAGTCCAAATCAAGTTCGAAGAGTTGTTATTGTGGTTAACGGTATTAATTAAGACCATGTGGTGGTAATTGAGTATCATCTGGAATAACTTGTAACTGTTCACGAGTAAATCCATGCTGTGGAGCAGTTGAATCTAATCAATAAATTGCTGGTCTGTTTTTAGATGTGACAACGCTGAATATCTTATGTGTGGTTATACTTCATACAGGATCAGTTGATCTTCTTTTACCTCCTTCAAGCTTGCCAGGTTCATACAAATATCTTACGGTAACATTGCTACCTAGTGTATGTACTTGTTACGCTCAAAATCACGCTGGCGTACATTTATATATTTTTTTGTTACCGTGACAACGGGTTTCATATTGATGTTCCGAGTAATTTCATTGTTCAGCGCGGTGATCACACCTGGTAATCTCTTAACCCGTTCACGTGATCGTTCGTCTTCGATGAATTCCTTCACATATTAAAATTGAAATAACTGGTCTGAAGTGTTCTATTAAACCACTCAACAATTGCCTGATCGTGATGAATTGCAGTATGTCCTCGTCGTATGGCAGTGCTATGTTGTTTCATCGTTGATGACACTTCACCTCTAACTCTTTACTGGGATCAACCTGCAGGAGATTTGGCCATTGTAGAGGTCCTTGTCAATAAATTCTTTTAAACGCGGAGGCAACTTCAGATGAGGATTTAGTAGTTAAAGGTTCTGCTTGTTTATATCGACTAGCAATATCAATGACGGTGATAGTTTCGCATTTTGCCACCTCCCTAATATTTAAGGTAGAAGGCATGGACCTAATTATCCCCATCCTATCATTTTTCAGTTCACACATAAGCTAAATCTGTAATGTGGTTTAGATTTACTTTTGAGTTAGGCTTGGAAACTTGTTGACTTGTTGGTGACTGCCTGTCACAGTTAGACTAGCACAGGAGATCAAATGCGTAACTTGGGCTTCAAATGAGCCGCGGACTTGGCTTGCGTATTTACATGTGTCTGCTACAAAGGTAAATATCTAAAAATCTAGATGGTTGAGGGTGATAAAAAGTATGCTGATTTGTTATAGTATTAGTGAACTTTATTCATGTATAAGGCACCTACTGGTTCTTTTAGCTCTAATGTAATGTTATTATCATTTTTCTGCTATAGGTCGTTGTTGGACAAAAATTTGCCAAAACAATTGTCCAGTGAGACCTAAGTCCAGGTACAGGAGTCTGACGTATTATCAATAAAGTACGGCGAAATGTCTGACAACATGAAATACCCTTAACAATAACATATATATCAGACATTTCGCCGTACTTTATTGATAAAACGTCAGACTCCTGTGGTCCAGGTATGATAGCATCCAGAAAACGGCTCTCAGTCTTGTATAATTTTACTCATACAATCCATTAAATACGTAACTCTTGTGCAGGAATTGATGAAAATACCTAAGATAGAAAGAATACAAATAAATAATATTTTTTTTACAAATGTTAAAGGTATTTATCAAATGTATTGTGATCAGTTCCTCCAGTTAGGGGGTAGTCATTGTTTTGTCACCATTGGTAAGCGTCTAACTACTCTGATCAACCGTAGAATTTGAAATTTGAACACAAGGCTTAGTAACTTACCAGAAAGATATTCATCAATAAATCTATCCAGGAGCATTGTGTAAGAATGTTTTATTTAGAAACAATAATTGATAGGCTGACTTTAAATACTAGCTTTGACCTTGAGCTTAAGCTTTCAGAGGTTCCTGCCTCTGAAGTAAATGAAACATTTTTTTCCAACCTAGTGCAGGGTATTATTATATAAATAAATCGTTTATGGTGTCTCTTTATTATTATTGTTTGCTTCTGTAATATATATATATTTTAAAATTTCAAACTCATATTAGCTTCAAAAATACACTTATAAGTAATAATGACAAAATTACTAAACAAACATATTCATCTTTTATTTTGTCTTTGACATTTTGAATAAAATTATGATATTTATAGGTTAATGTTATAGCAATTATGTTTTCCGCTTATATTAAAATATTTAATTGAAAAGTTTAATTCTGTATAGTTTTCAATTGGATTGATTATTCCAAAACTATTTTCATACCCGCCCATTTCTTTTTACTCCTATCAGATTTTAAGAAACGAAAAGCATCAAGGATATAAAAACTTCACCTAACTTAGTCATTTCATTCAATGTTTTTTTTCTTCTAACCTGATTAGTGTCAAGGGGTCTCTAACTTTGTTGAATTAT
Source organism: Unio pictorum (assembly GCA_030141615.1). Lineage (NCBI taxonomy): Eukaryota > Metazoa > Mollusca > Bivalvia > Unionida > Unionidae > Unio > Unio pictorum. Next base: position 394,153 of record JARLTB010000031.1, on the reverse strand, counting down.
TGATATTTCAATGCAAATTTAAGTTTCTGATGTAAACAAACCTTTTTTTAATATAGTCTATTTCAGCCAAAATTATATGTCCAATATTTGCACAATTTAGTTTCAATATTTTTGCTACAAATTGAACAAATAAATAGGAACTCTCATATACACATGTTGAAAAAGACGTAAATAAAAAAAAATGTATGGAATTTTTCAGATTTAAAAGACTGAAGTAGGATACATCTTATTTGGTTGGTTCAGAACATAGACTGACCCATGACAATTAATTTTTTTAGCAACCATATTTCTAGAGAAACTCCTTTTTCATTCCAAATGCCAAGTTGAAAGTGTTTGGGAACCCCTTGCAACAATTGTGTTAGAAAGTTTTTTGCATATTTCTATGTCCTTGATGCCTTCTGTTTGTAAAATGAGCAGGGGATACAATAAAACACAATGGTGCAAGAATACTATTATGCGATATAAGAAGTGCATCGTACAGTAACCATGTTTTTCTAATGCCTTGGCCTTAAAAGCAATATGTCTTGATTTCCTGCTAACAAGAAGGTTAAGAGAACCAAAACAAATAGTGGCCCCGATTTAAACAGCAAACACTTGCTTCATAGCTACAAACTTGTTGCAAATATGTCCTTAGTTAGACTGGACATTTCCATGTTTTCTATTCTTTACATTGTATTATGTATTTTATTTAGGCAAGCATTTCTTAATCAGCACTTACTCACTATCGACGAAGGTTATTGACCCAGTTGATGACATCATCTTGAAACAGGCATCAGGTTTTGCAAGTAACATGGGGCACTAATGAAGGACTGTCATGAAGCGAGGATAGTTGATAATACTGTAGCAATTTACACAAAACACTGCAGGAACTAAACAGTATACAGCTGACACTTAAGAAATCCACTATCAAACTTCTAATACTGTTTTGTTAGCCAACTAGTTTGAGCATAATGTAAAAAGATTTGTTTTGAGTAAATAGCAGCAGAAGACCATCTGTTGTGTTTATTCCCCATTATATTTACTCAGTATTATTCAAAATGTCTATTTCTATAGTAAATAAAGACTGAAACATTTTGCAAGTTTTAACAACAATGACCTGCAAATATTGAATTAAAGGCAGCCATACAGATAGCTTTGAATTGATTATATACATGGTGGCCAATATAATCAACATTCTAATCAGTATTTTCCAATTAATGTGCATAGTAATTTTGTACATAGCCTTGGTGAATAATATTACTTTTTACATTCCATTGTCAGCCTTTCCAGATATCAGTCATGGCATAAATATTTTGGCCACACATTGATTTAACTATAAGTTTGACAATGTATGTATCTGTCTTCTCCATTAATGATCAAGATGTTCATGTATTATGATTTATTTTTATGTAGCTGAACACTTGGCAGTTTGTTTTGGGAGAATATCCCCTGGGTTGACTCAGTATCCACCATTCGTGGTGCTGTAAATTCAGTTCTTGAATTTGCAAGTGCAATTAAAGAAGTTGTGTCATGGCAGGTTAGTGAAAAACCTATAAACAACAATGTAATTTTAATCATGTTGGCTCTCACTTTAGTGAAAGTTTTGTTTCCTTTTCTTATTCTTTAAAAAACATTGAATATAATCTAATTATATTACATAATTTGTTTCTTTTTCTGCTTTTATTTTTTGGCAGAACGTAGCATATTAATGTGTCATTGATTGTTTCAATGATCTAGAGTTTACACTGAAACTTGTTTGTTTATGCTGTACTATTTTCATGGGATCAACCCATTCCAGTAGAATAGCAAGGTGTTTCTTTATTTTGTTTCAATAACATTTTTTTTATTTATTTTAAATTTCAGTATTCTATATCAAGTGTTCATTTCTTTGGTTATTGCTAACCTTATTATATAAACTCTTTATATTTGTGACAAATGATTACACAGCCATATATCATGTCATGGTTTCATATAACAGCATATACTTTAATTATTTTTATTAGTATAATACTTTTTTAAGGTATTTTATATATTTATATTGTTAAACTGGCCATCTTTGACCTTTACCTATTGCTATACAAAAATTTTCAGCATAAATCATTTTCAGTGATTTTGTCATTTTTTCCCTCTTATATTCTATATTATTCTTGTCTAATTCTGAGAATATAAAGAAGTATTTTTATATTTGATTAAAACGTAGTTGCACATTGTTTCAGACATTGTGAAGCTACAGTTTGTTGTAAATAATAAAATTCCAACAGAAGTGGAGTCATCAGTCTTCGAAAAGGTGTCAAAGAGTAAAAACTCGCATCTATTCACTTTGCTTAACAACTTTAATGAAGACAAAGTTTGTGAAGTAAATTTAGGAAGAGTCCTTTTTCTTTTGTTGTCTGAACATCAGTGGTCAAGGTCATTGTGACTACATTATGAAGAATATTTTAATTTTTTTTGTTGAGTAATTGTCTTTTTAAGGTTCACAAGGTCCATTGGTCAGTTCTTTTCAGAGTAAACCGTGCCCAACTAGTATCTCTATAGAGCACTCTTAAACATGGTGGTCATACATGCTACTCGTATGATACTCTTTGTATCTTGAATGCTGTATGGATTATGGATATTTTAACTTTTTAATTATTTATTCTTTCTCTTTGAAAATTTTAACATATTAGTATCTCTGTTCAAATCATTCTTTGCATTCATTTTTTTAGTCTATATTTACCTATATTTAGCAATCAGTTCTTATTTTGCTACTTTCTCTCTCTCTTCATTTTGCATCTGACTTTTTTTTTTAATAGCAAGAGCACAAGTTCAGTGACAGACAATAAAAAGAAGATGACTCTCAAGTCTGACAAAAGTGTGTTGCCATGCATATTACACCCAACTGAAAGCATCATGTATGAAACAGAGGTTTGCATCAATTTAATTCATATTATTTCAGTTTAGGTAAGATGCAGATGGCAATAATCTAGTTTTCTGGTGTTTATACAATTATTTATTCTTTCTAAAATGTGTGTATTTAAAGTTTTCTTTAGCTGATAACCATGTTCATATTTCGTTACTTATATTCAAGAATATCTGTTGACTACATGAATTAATTGATTCGTATGGCTATCAGCAACATGTAGAATTGTGACTAATGCTTGTAAGAGGTAATGTGGAAATGATACTTTACCTTTTATGAAAATGCAGTAGGAATGCATATAGAGTTATTGTTGGATACTTGTGCCTTGTGTTGTTCCGATTAGCTATTATAATCGATCATCAGTTGGTTTAGCAAACCAATTATATAATCGATTGTGAAACTCCATAATCGATTATGTGCAAAGGGAGACTACTTTTTAGATGCATGCAATCACAAAGGTTCGTAAAAACTCCCAGCCACTAAAGCTGACTTGAAATTTATTAATCCCTTCATAACTACAAATAAAAGAAACTTATGATTCATAATTTGGAACATATAATCAATATTACATGGTCAAGTTGTTAAATTGTTAAGTTAATAAATTTAACACATTTTGTTAATTTGTTTCAGTTAAATTGCAACATCTTTTGTAGTATTTATAATCAATGACAAACAAGAAAATCATGTCCTTCTATACTTTAAATCATAGACACATCACATATGAATACATACGACAATACAATCTCAATAAACGTCGAATATCAAATGAAATATAAATTTTAACACTCGCCCCTATGGCTTTAAGAACACAATGGAGAACTTGCACTCCTGGACAAGATCAAAAGTGACCAGTGTGTCAGTTATAAATTGATCTTGCTTAAATCCAATGCATAGTGAGTAATAAATTTCCGGCGAGATACATGCCAGTTTTGTCGCTTACCTGGAAAAAACTTACTCACCCTAGATAACGTTGTATGCATGTACAACACAAAATAGTCAAATATTTCTAAGGCATAACCAAGTTATTTTTTTTGGGCCAACCAATCAATGGAAAGCTTTATACAGTGCAGAGTACATTTTTATATGCTTGAATCTGAAATAATTTCCATTATTTCTTACATCATCATTGCTTTCCAAGTACATGAATTGATACAAAGTTTGTATAAGTCATATTCACAGGAGATGGCAATATCTCAGGAGGTAAATGAAAGAAAACCATCAGAGTCCAAAAAATAGCAGAGCTTACAATTATCAACTTCTACATCTTTGCATTATCTTTCACAGGTTATAAAAATTATTCTCCAATGTAAAAGATTTGTGATTTTTTTTCAAGACAGTCTATTTATTACTAAGCAGTCTGGAAAATGTGTGATACACACAATACTTAAGAGTTTAAATTCTAATTTGAAAATAGTTGTAGAATCATTTTTCATCTATGGTAACTTAGACATAGTCAAATCACGAATAGCATTTCATCCATTGTTTTCCACGTCATTAGGATCAACAAGTTTTTCCCAGCTCACGTCAAAGGTTTTCTTTCCCTGTATTGATATTTTCCCATAATTTGTGTATATATCAGTGATATATCTTTTAAAATTAAAAAAGTAAGAAATTATGAACAACTTTCTTTATTTATAAAACACATGTGTATTTAATGGAAAACATCCCAGAATGACAGATGTCAACTTGTACCTATATAAGCTATATGGCTAACATGAGTATTTATATTTAGTGAAAAAATTACTTTCTGTCTTACTAGGCATATACACACAATATTTTAAGATGAAACATTCATCTACAAGTATGAATTCAGGCATGTATGAGTGTGTTCATATTATACAAATGCCTTTTGGTCATCTTCCTGCCTGGAATATTAAAACTGGTTTTTGAAACTAAATCCTATTATACATGTAAGCATTTAAATACCTGAAGCATTATTGCCTTGGCAAACATAATGACAAAAACACCACAATCTCTCCCATGTGTCTGCTTTGGCACCTGTAAAGAATAATGTTGGACAAAAACCTTTAAAGTGTGTTTATGTATCTCACTTGTAACACAAGTGCAGAAATTTTAATACTATACAGTATCATAAATTCTTAACATTGGTGATATAGCCAGCAAAATAATAATAAGTATGACTTTTCATGCAAAAACATGTATGGCATAAATCAAACTAAATGCTTAATTTGTGTTTCAGTATATTATGAAGTAATACATGCTGATGTATTGAGTGCATTTGTGTTGATAGCGAATATTATATTAAAAATTCAATGCAGATTTTGTCTTCTATCTACACGCCAGTATGGTATTTAAGCAAAAGCCTTTGAAGAGACATTATACATGTACTTCATTTCAAGGAGCAGATGAGATTTTTCCAAAATATAAGGAAAATCTTGATAAGATCTAAGATGCTTGGGAGATATTATCACCTTTTAGAGCCAAACGGGTAGAGTCACAGTCTGTGTCTTCTCAATAATCATTCATAATATATTAAAATCAATAATTAAAGAATATATGGGTATTATTATTATTTTTAGCTAAAGAGAAATAAATAAAGGAACAATGACAATGATTTAGAGTGTGATGCAATATGGGTAAAAAGACAATATTTTGTATATAATTGCTGCTTTAATGATAAAAATATATCAGGAACAATGGAAGTAGGATATGTTACACTGTCAACCTTTGGAGAATTTTTGCAACTGTGTCCTACATTCCATTCAATGAACATAGAATATTTCTTGTCCAACATAATCTACTGCAGCAAGATACCAATGGACGCTGAGAAAGAAAAGCTATTTATTTTGTAACATAATATGAATGAGTAACAGAGTCAAGATTCAATCCATATTATTTTTCAGTGGTTTGAAGGGAAACATGGTCTGTATTAAACTAAAATAATGTCATGAACATGCTAAAGCTCATAACAAACCGATAGGATTGTTATAGGAACAAATAAAAATTTCATAAAGTTAAGAAACATGTGATATATTGATTTCAGCCTGCCACCTTACAAGTCCGACGTAATAATTATCAAGTAATCGATAGCAAATGAAATGTCGTACATGATGCAGTCGAAATGTGCAATATTTAACAAAATGTCACTTTCGACCCTTTGTGAATCGTTTAATAGGGTTGTTTATCGATCCAAATATTTGACGAAATTTGGGCTGTCATGGAAAACGGTATATACACATTTATATAAATTTGGTCAAGGAATTCATTTTAACTCGAATATTTTAAATAACGCAGAGTAAAATGTGCATTATTTGCGTAACAATCGGGGTTACTACTACTAGAAACACCGAAATACACTGAAAAAACCGAAATACACATGCATTTACATGTTCTCTCTGTATATATCGGTTTCCACTCACACATTATTTTTGTTTTAATTTGTATAATAATATAAATCAAAATAAAATATCATTTATTATATTTTTATACAAATTATTTACTTTTTCCTCGTTATGCACGCTTCAATTGGTCGTACTTTATTGAAAACGTTGATCATTCCGGAAATTTGTGAGTATGATAACGACTGATCGTTCCGGAACGAATGTAATATCCGGAACGGACGGGTACATGGACGTTTCGTCCCAGGACATTTCGCCCCACTGCGATGGACATTTCGCCCTACCTGGTACATGGTCGTTTCGCCCCATGGACGTTTCGGCCCAGGACATTTCGACCCACATCAATGGACTTTTCATTTCATACTCTCTCTCTCTCTCTCTCTCTCTCTGTTCGTTTTTTCTTCTCCTCCCAGCAAATGTTTTTTGGAGTTAATTACAGCCAGCATTTATGAAAAGGAAATTACAATTTAGCACAGATGTTATGGCGTTCACTAATAACAAAAAAAAAATGACATCCAATTCAAACAACGTACAACAAAAGTATATCAAAATCTGAGCTTAAAATTTATCAGTGGCTCAATAAATTGCAGTCTCTTTTTCCATGGCACTAGTTGTTATGATATCTGATAAATCAACAGATCGAACAATGTCTTCATGCATTACTGCAGAAAACCATTACCCATCGTCAGCAAGCCATAGATTGCGATATTTGGGGCCAATGGCAACAAAGAGCCTGTGGAAATACTGGTAAGTATATTTATTTATTTACTTATTTATTTATTTATTTATTTCTCCATCATATTACGATCATTCCGCAAACTAACAAGTACAGTACTCTTAGACGTAAAAAGATATCTTTTCAGTTTGTGTGTGACCTAAGCAATTCAAAACCTGAGGTAAGATTTCATTACAAACAAATATTTTAAGAATATAGACATGCCCATTCGCACTGGATGTACTTAAGCTACGGTTAAATAAAATTTGCGAACAAACGTGGAACACTGCCTACTTTCTTCCTATCACAAATGTTGGAAGATTACTAGATGTAGCACCCATCCAAATAAAACATTCTGCCATACAAATTAAATAACGAAAATCTAAATATATCCAATGAGTTTTAAAATTAGAGGTAAAAATACTGAAATAAGACAACTGGTCAAATTCGAACGAAAAGGCTATCCTAACAAGAATACACAATATATATATATATATATATATATATATATATATATATATATATATATATATATATATATATATATATATATATATATATATATATATATATATCACACAGACAAATAGCACCAATAGTATTGCAAGCACAGGATATAGGAGACCACTAGCCATGGTTAAACCAAAATTGGATCCGAAAAATCCCACCTCGGAAAACCCTTTTATAGTAACACTAGGGAAAAAGAGAATAAAAAGACCCCTTTCGAAAATTTTATATAATCGCAATGGGAAAAACTAAATTTAAGGGAATGTAAAGAGAAAAAAAAAACGCATAAACTACATATCGGGGGGAGCACAAACACACAAAAACTTGTACATTTTTTTTATTGGGGTGGTGGTGGTGCGGGGGGAGGGGATTTGTCTGTTGCCCCCTTATAAAAAGAACAATGTCTTCGTGCATTTACTGCAGAAAACCAGTTACTCGCCATAGATTGCGGCCTATGGCAACACAGAGCCTGTGGAAATACTGGTAAGTTTATTTATTTATTTCTACATCATATTACGATCATTCCGCATCTATTGTCGCTTTCTCGCATAATATTGTTCGTGTTTCAGTATATCAAACGTCTTTCAAAATAAATTTTATCACAAACCTTCGATGGAATGAACTGAATGGTCTGAAGAAAAGGTTTCTATTTACAGATCTAACAAGCTACATGTATGGTCTTTTAAGACGTAAAAAGATATCTTTTCAGTTTGTGTGTGACCTGTGCAATCCAAAACCTGAGGTAAAATTGCATTGCAAAGAAAATATTTTAAGAATGGAGACATTCTAAAGTAGCTGCTTCCCATTTGCATTCGATGTACTACGGTTAAATACAAATTGCGAACAAAGCGTGGCATACAAAATAAATAAATAAAATCTAAATACATGCAATGATTTAAAAAAAAGAAAAGAAAAAAATGTTTCTCGTATTAAATATGTCGTTGTTTTTCTTGGGCCACACGACATTCCATTCTAGTCGACTAACTCATTTTGATTTTAGATGTAACGCGTTAACGTTCTTATATGCACTTTTATAATGTTCTAATATTAATACTATTTGCAGGCAGATGGCCACAATTTCGAAATGGACTTAAAGCGTCATACCAAATACATCTTCCAGATTTGAATTGAATACTGATATAGAACGAGGGCAGATGGAGAGCACAGGGAATTCAATATTGATTTCTATCGATAAAGAGGATATTTCGGCAAGGTGAATGCTATTTTTTATTTGAATCGTACGGGTGATTGCATACGTTTTTATGTGTAAATACCATATTTGATATAGTTAAACTTGGTTTTCTAGTTATTGCTTATATGTTTCCAGCATTTTCTGACAGGTTCCGACATATTTATAATTACAGGTTGGATAGAAGTCAACACTTGAAAGACATTTTAGCAAATGACCAGCTCTACGTAGTGAACGAGTTTAGGGTCAACATTGATGCTACATCAACATTTGCAGCCGATATATCTTCATTTGATGTTCAGCGTTTATATTTTCTATATTCACATGGGTAGTGCATTGTCCAGTAATATATATATATATATATATATATATATATATATATATATATATATATATATATATATATATATATATATATATATATATATATATGGGGATATAGAAATTAAATACATTACTTTGGATTGTTTCTGTCAGCAGTTCAGTAGAGTAATTAGTAATTAAAAAAATAATAATTGTATGTATCTAGTATCAAGTGTCCGTTTCTCGCATGATATTGTTCCCGTTTCACTATACCCAACGTCTTTCAAAATAATTTTTATCACAAAACTTCGATGTAATGAACTGAAGACAATGTTTCTATTTACAAGTCTAACAAGCTACATGTATGGTCTTCTTAGATGTACATCGTCGATCTTTTTACGTCTAAGAACATCATACATGATATGTAGCTTGTTAGACCTGTAAATAGAAACATTGTCTTCGGACCGATATGACTGAAAAATTCTTAAAGCCATGTTAAAAATTCCATTCACACACACACACACACTTGTTTATGAATGCAAAGAAATGAGTGGTAATGGCCATCAATTGTGACCGTGTTTACATGTTGTGCAGGCGACCACAAGTCTTAACATGCTAGCTTGTTTAGGTTTCGGGAAAGGAATAAATCTAATTTAACGCCATTTCACCATTATCTCATGCTTTTAATTTAATGCATTTTTAAAAAAAGAGAGAATCAAAGATAGTTACTGTGTAGAAGTACAAGTTTGCACATCATAATTTGACACTTCTACCGTGTCGTGAGATGTAATCTTGATTAGTGATGTGTGTTGATTTAAACATACAAATGCATGCTTAATATTTAGAAAATTAATGTCTGAAACCAGTTTTCATATCTCTGTATAGTTAATTTACATTTATATTACTCGCCCATCATTCAGCTTGATGACTGAAAGTAAAGAATCACTCGAGCGTGAAAAAGAACAAGACGATGAAACACTATTTTGAGGATAACTAAATGTAAAGTGTAAATTTTCAAACTTGAAGCAAAACGCATACCGAATTCGATCGATTAACGATAACAAAATAGTACAATGCTTACCATCTGAAATGAGGCAATTGTTACCATAATATACTGTTAAAAATTATTAAGTAGTAACAATGCCAATACATCGCAAGATATATTCAGAAAACTAATCCGATCATGAAAATGTTTTCAGTAAAGTTTAACATTTTTAAATAAATAAGCTATTATGTGGAAGAGAAACAACAACACATAGGATATGTGTTTAAAACGTCATATTGATGATGGACCACTCCTGTGGCCTAGTGGTTAGGGCGTCCGCCTATGATGCAGCAGGTCGTTGGTTATATCAACGGCAGAGTCATAACCAAAGACATAAAAATGGTACTAACAGCTGCCTCGTTTGGCGCTCACCATTAGTGTTAGGACGACTAATGTGACTGGGTGGGGCATCATGCTACATGTCTGCGGCATGATGCCCCAATGCTAGAATCACTATAAACTGCCACACTGCACACTTTGGTACGACTCGGCCGGGGATCGAACCCACGACATCCCGCTTCCGCGGTGGACGCTCTAACCACTAGGTCATCTAAGCGGTCTTCATCAGTTTGTATAACAACGAAAATAAATGTAATGCAGTATAGAAAATTATCACTGTAAACGATAGATTAATTTTCTGATCAGTCTTAATACATAAATGAATAAAAAGGGGAAACTATTGTCCGATATAACGGCATGCTGAATGTAATTGAAATATAAGAGAGATAGATAGGATTATGGGGTATGAAATCTTAACGGTAGGCCCCTAAATTAAAATGAAGACAATGGTGTAATGCTGATGAAATTCTATAAATGTCCGATATTTCCTTTGACGTGTGGCCACATTCCTGCAAGAACTATAGACGTGTTGGACCACTCCGGACCGAAGCTACCTGTTCCCAGATTTGACCACCACCGATACTCCTTCACGCACTACGATCATTTCCTTTACTCAAGCACTAGAGTAAAGGAGGGGTGTTTTACATGGTTTATAGCACCAAAATAAACCAAGGTTTTGGCCCCACAGCGTGTTGGAGTGTTTGGATGTATTCTTTGCCAAAGTGTACTCAGCCATCATCAGCAGCAGCCACCAGCAACTACCATCATCCATCACCGCCATCACCCTCCTCCTTTCTACGCCAAAGGACCCAGCAGCTAACCAGAAGTCCACTACCACCAGCCACCACTACAATAAAAGCGGCCAGGACTTCTCCAACAGCACGGTTAGGGCTAACTGTAAGTCGTTTAGAACTAAAATATACCCTGTGCTGAAATATTAATTTACTCTCTCATAACTATCACCCATTTCTAAAAACTATCCTCACTCAAAATCTCATACATTCAATTGAACAATTATTGTTATTCACAAGCGTAGGAACCATACTACAACAAAGCTTGGGTTGCAATTGTCTCGCATTTTAGTCAAGATCCCATCAGGCTCTAGTGCGAATCTTGCAATCATCAACGATAATTCAATTCAATTGAATATATATACCTTCTTCTTGCTACTATAACCCCTAATTCAAACAATCACTAAAGTTAGGAAATTGCGATTACTTAAAGCTTATACTCTTATCAAAACCTAGAAATTCAATATGGCCGACCAACCCAAAATCCTGAACAAAGGCAAAATGGCCGCCACCCAAATCAAATCAGCCGCCAAAACTAACAAACAGGCTATGCAACAAAGACAAGGGCAGGCACGACGAATGAATAATGCACTCAAAAAAACTCAGGAATGCTCAGATAAGCCATTAAATCCAAACAAAGACAGAAAATCTAGAGTTTATTCCACCCCAGAATTAAACAATCTAAAGAAAGAGGCGGCAAAACTGGACCCGCTATCCCCAGTTATGTTTAATTTACATGATGAATCTATCCAAATTGAAGACCTGGACGCCACATTGGTTCCCGGCGATTCCTCACAAAAGGTATTATCCCCCACTAAAGCCCAGATAGGGACTCCTAACACAATCTCGGCGGACGTGGTGGAAAACACCCCAAACCGAACATTCCAAATAGGGTCTCCTAACTCCAAATTGGCGGACGTGGTGGAAAACACCCCAAACCGAACAACCAAAAACCAAATAGGCACCCATAACTCAAACATAGCGGACGTGGTGGAAAACACTACCACCCGAATAATTCAAAATAGGACTAAATCAAATATTGAATCGTATGCACAAGCCGCCAGAAAAACACCCAAATACCACTCTAGCCAAATCCCGGGACCATCCAAACAATTAACTGAGGCAGACTTAATCTACCCTTCCCCTACAAAGAGGACCCCGATCCCCAACCCAATCATAGTCCATAAAACCTGGGACGGAAAAGGAAAGGGAAAGGGGCCCTCCAAAAAAGGGACTAAAACAGTTAGCATTGAAATCCCTGCCCAAGCGAAACAAACCAACAACCCGCCACCCCTACACAAAAAAGCAGCAAACACAGGGCCTAAACCTAAATATCATAGGCTTGAACTAACACTCTACGTTCACAGCAAATCCACCAAGTTATTAAATCTCTCCACAAATAGTCTTGTAGGGGCTCTAACAAGGGTACATCAAAGCACTTGCAAAATCATAAGGCCCAATAAAGATTACATTATCCTACATTGTAACACCAGCTCCCAAGTAGCAAAGTTCCTAGAAATTGACAACATAGGTGGGATTCCAGTCAAGGTAACAAAACCATACAAACTTACCAACCCACTAGAGAGAATAGCCACTACCAATGCAAACCAAAATAAGGAAAAAATCACCCCTACCCCCAAAACACCGCAACCAACCAAATATAAAGCGGTAGTACAATTAACAGGGCAAATGTCCCTCTGGGACAACAACAAACTAAACGAAGAACTAAAGAAGGGGGGAAACAATATCACCAAAACGTATCAAATAGGAAAAAGGTCACCCAAATGCTCAGTAAATGTAATAGAGACCGAAACACCCCTACCAGAACTAATCCAAATAGGCTCGACAGGATCAAAATATAGAGCAGAACCTTACAAAAACAAACCTAGGTTCTGCTCCAATTGTAAACACTGGGGCCATTTTACAAATAAATGTAGGAATCCATACAAATGCAACAACTGCGGGGGGCCACATAAGGGACAATGCCAAAGGGTCAATCCAAAATGTGCCCAATGCAAAGGAACCCATTTACCAAAATCCCCAATATGCCCCGCAACAATCGGGGAAAAACAAATTATAGATGCTATGGATAAAAATCAAGTAGATTATAGAACAGCTAGGAAAAAATGCAACATAAATGGAACAAATAGGAAAGACCAACCAAATGAAAGTAACACAGGGAATGAAATAACTAACGAGGTAATTAAGATAGTAAAATCCATAGAAACCATCATGGATAAAATAAAACAAAACAATAATAGCAACAACCAAGGATTACAAAACGCCCTCAAAAAAACTAAAAACCAACTAAAAACACTAATTGTAGCAAATGAACCCATTAGTAATGGCTGACACAACTAATGGAAATGTTTCAATATGGCAATGGAATGCAAGAGGACTATTCAATAACTTAAATGAATTAAAAATAAAATTAATTAATTCCAAAACAAAACATGATATCCTCTGCATTCAAGAAACAAAGATAAGTAACAAAAATAAAACATTGCCTAATATACAGGGCTACAACCCAGGATACTTCCAACAACGTCAGGAAAGATCAGGGGGAGGCCTAGCCATGTATGTAAATAACAGCATAACAACAATAGAACAAATACCTATAACAACAGAGGTAATAAGTAATTCACACATAGAAGCACAATCAATTAAAATCAAAATAGGAAATAATGACCTACAAATTATTAATATTTATGACCCGGGGACAAGCACCCATAATCAAGAAGAAATACTTAGAACACTAACTACCCTAATCACTAGTGAGCGCACCGTCATATGCGGCGACTTTAATGCCCATAATAAGCTGTGGGGGGGGGGGGGAATGACGGACAAAAGGGGAAGGTTGATTGAGGCCTGGGCCAATACATCAACCCTAACCATACTCAATGATGGAGCCGGAACTCGATTAAACCCGATAAACGGCACATTGACCGCCATTGATCTCACTCTATGCACACAAAAACTGGCACAAGTGGCGGAATGGGAGGTGGATCAATCTGACCCCATGGGCAGTGACCACTTCCTAATAATCACCACTCTGCAGATGACGGTGCAACCAATAGTGCAAAATAAACTCCCCAGGTGGAACTACAATAAAGCAGACTGGGAATCATTTAAAGAAATACTAATTAACGAAAACACATCCCAGTTCGAATCAGATGACATTGAACTATATTACGAAAACATAATTCAGGCAATATCCAACGCTGCAACAAAAACAATTCCAACCAGTAATTTTAAGGCAGCAAAGCTCAGTGTACCATAGTGGAATGAAGAAATTAAACTAACTAAACGATCCAAAAATAGAGCACTTAACAATTTCAAAAGATCCAATGTCACTGCTCACTTTCAGGAATATAAAGATCTCGATCGAAAACTCAAACAATTAATTAAAGATGCCAAAACAGAAACTTGGAAAGAATACTGTGGTACACTAAATAACAAAACAACTACTAAAAAAGTATGGGATAAAATAAGAAGGATCAGGGGGAAAAAGACCACAAACACCCCTAAAATAAATAACACCTCCAATGATAAAGAACAAGCTGACTTACTAGCTCAACACTTCACAAGCATGAGCAATAACAAAAACCATACTGTAGAATTTCAAAACCACAGAAATAATGAAGAAAAAGCAAATAAGCAGATATTTAAAGACCTAGGACCTAAAGAATCCCCTTTAAACAACAAAATAACAAAATATGAATGGGATCAAGCACTAAAAACCAAAAAGGAAACCTCACCTGGGGAAGATAAAATAGGGTGCATAGTATATAAACAACTACCACATAACATAGTAAGCGAAATAATAAAATTCCTTAATAAAATATGGGACACAGGAAAGCTACCAAAAAAATGGAAACATGCGATAGTTATACCCATCCTAAAACCCAATAAAGATAGACATGACTTCAACTCATATAGGCCAATATCTTTAACGAACAACATATGCAAAATAATGGAAACGATAATTAACAACAGAATCAAGTCACATCTCACTAAACATAATCTACTATCAGAAAATCAATGTGGATTCAGAAACAAACGCTCCACCACAGATCAACTAATAAGACTTGAAACCGCTATAAAACTAGCATTTAACTCCAAACAAAAAGCGAACAGAAACTTAATTGCGGTATTTCTCGATCTCGAGAAAGCATTTGACCTAGTATGGACCAACGGCCTTATAGCCAAATTAAATGATTATGGCATTACTGGTCGAATGTTTAACTTTATCAAAGACTTATTAGCAAACCGCACCATACCAACTAGGGTAGGGGCAACATACTCTGAGACTCACTCCCTTGAAAACGGGACTCCACAAGGAAGTGTACACAGCCCCACCCTCTTCAACATAATGATCAACGATCTAGATAAAAATTTGGCAACTAACAAAGTAGAACTATCCCAATTTGCGGATGATGGCGGCCTATGGAGACCAGGAAACCCCTCTAGCCGCAAAAACATCCATGAAATTCAAACCAGTCTAAACAATATTGGAAACTGGGCTAATAAATGGGGTTTCAAACTATCGCACCAAAAAACGGTAGCTATAATGTTCACCCCAAATAGAAAAAACATACAATATCCAAAATTAACCATACAAAATAAGGAAATAAAATTTGTAAAAGTAGCTAAATTTCTGGGTATGTATTACGTCCAACACCTAACATGGGCACACCATATTGATGACCTAGTCAAACGATGTAATCAGGATTTAAACCTAATCAGAAGTCTTAAAGGGACACAATGGGGTGCTAACCAGGAAACCTCACTAATGCTGTATAGGGCACTAATAAGATCAAAACTAGACTACGGCTGCCAAATATACTCATCAGCCACAAAAACTCAACTAAAAAAACTAGATAGAATCCAAAGAATAGCCCTAGTAAAGAGCACTGGAGCACTCAACTCCACCTCGACAGCCGAACTGCATGTAATAACGGGAGAATTGCCCCTACACCTGAGACGGCAAGAACTCACTTTAAAATATGCAGCGCGACTGTCCACCCATCCCAAAACGCACCCCACACTTCTGGCTATAAATAAAACCAACATCCCATATAGGAAAAGCTTAAAACAACAACTACCCATGGGAAAGCAAGTCCATCTATTAAAATCAACATTACCAGTGGAACTATTCCCATTAGAACATAACATAGTGTACGAACACGAACCTTGGAATAACGTACAATCTAAAGTCAACACCTCCCTAACTCAAAAAGGCAACAAACAAAATCAGGAACACAACCTAAAAATAGAAGCCTTAGAAATTATTAACACTCAGTACCATCAATATACTAAAATATACACGGATGGATCCAAAATTACTAATCCATACAAAACAGCTGCAGCAATGGTCATACCAGAGCATAAAGTACAAATAGGCAGACGTCTCCCAGACTACTGCTCTATTTACACAGCTGAATTCTGGGCCATCCTAAAATCATTACAGTGGATTGAAGAATTCAAACCCAATAAAACAGTGATTATTAGTGACTCGCTAAGTGTCCTCTCTTCAATTCAAACAAACACCACTAAATGTAGGGAAGAATTTCTCATTCAAATAAATACCAAACTAAAACAACTCAATAACGAAAATATTATTGTAGAATTCATGTGGATACCCTCCCACATTGAAATCAAAGGCAACGAAATGGCAGACAAACTAGCCAAAGAAAAACTAAGTGAACCAAATTTCGAGCCACTACAATATAGTACATCAGAACTATACAGTCTAATAACTACTCAAATAGATAAAAAATGGCAAAATGATTGGGATAATAGTACCATAGGGAGAGTGTTGTACACTACAGTTAAGGAAGTAAATAGGAATATAAAACCGCCCAAGGGCTTACCTATAGAACAAACAATCATAAATAGAATAACTATAGGAAAAACCAGGCTGGCAAACAGCATGGGAAAATACATAGGACCCTTTCCTCATAACATAAACTGCTACAATTGTAACACCCCTGAAGATCTCCATCATATCTTCAACAATTGTACCAAAACCAAAAAAGAAAGGGACAAATTTAGAACTCAACAACAAAGTATAAAGGCCCCTTATACATACCCAGAAATTATACAAAATAATATTACCAACATTAAAGGTACCTATAAAAATATGATAGAATTCCTAAAAAACATAGGGAAAATAGACAAAATCTAAATATAAACACCACTAGAGTACTGATAGTGTAAGCACCTATGAAAAAATAGAAAAAGCCCTTTGAGGAAAGGAAAACAAGAAACGGTTAGAACCGGGGCGCGGAAACCGGGTGTATCAAGGGATACCTTTGACGTGTCGCTTAACGGCCCCGGATACTTCCGGCAGAGGTCCTTTGTTATTGCCTGGTCGCCGCGTCTCACGGATCGGACCGTGGGGAGGTACCTGGGTGTGGAAGTGGATAATCCTTGACGTGTCGCTTAACGGCCCCGGACATTTCCGGCAGGGACCCATTGCTGTCACCTAGTAACCGAACCACTCACCTGACCTAAAACAAAGGATCAAACTAATATATATATATATATAGGGCCACACTAAGTAAGAATTGAAGAACAAAAACATCACAAACATAAGCATAATTATAAGGGATCATATGAAAACAAAATATTGCAATAAAATAATACCTCAGAAATACCTATTAATCAATCAAACTATGGTGAAAAATATAGAAAGTAGGATAAAACACGTTATTATACACTCCTCGCCTACTTCTTTCTTCTTTCTTCATTCTTCCATCATTCTCCCATAGAAAACCAAGTATACAGTGCAAAAAACATACCTACTGGTTAAAAAAAAAGTATGTAGTACCAAACTGTGCAATGAGAACAATGCACATAAAGCAGATAGACAATTAGGATAGGACCCTAAATTAGTATTTATAAGGTAGTCTAAAAATCCAAAGACTATCAGGTCCAGCGACACAAGGTCGCAAAAACTAAATATCATAAGACAGTAGGAGTAAGATATCCCTCTAAATAGATTGTATAAGGTAGTCCAAACACCAAGACTACCAGGGCCAGCGGCACAAGGCTTCAAACATAACATAACTTACAGAACATAGGAGTAAAATAGGACCCCAAATAGTAACTATAAGGTGACCCAACATCCAAGGTCATCAAGCCCAGCAGCACATGTTGCAAGAAATACTCAACTAGTAAACACCTAAGCCTAAAAAATACACAGAACATCAAACGCAAAAGCAACACAAAAAAGCACTGTACTACAAAAATTGCATTATACCT
Organism: Unio pictorum; assembly: GCA_030141615.1. Taxonomy (NCBI): domain Eukaryota; kingdom Metazoa; phylum Mollusca; class Bivalvia; order Unionida; family Unionidae; genus Unio; species Unio pictorum. The sequence goes on along the minus strand of JARLTB010000031.1, from coordinate 375,761 downwards.
CTAGAACAGCACAGGGTATTAATATAGGGTCTAGGGACAAATACCAACCATGCCTGGCTCTCCGCCTCGCCTACCGCGCCTGCAGCAACTACACGTGCTTAGCACGTCCACAAATAACCAACAAACACGGATGGCATAATATGAGTGCGTGCTGGAACTATTCCCACTCATATACATATACAGGCCCTAAAATCACTATAGCTATACAGATGTGACGGCCTAATTAAATAGTGTTCCATGAACACATAAACGCCTGTAGGGTGGTGGCTCCATTCCCACCCTCAGGATAATTAAATAACCGTCCATTGACGGATAAAACAGTGATAAGAGCCCTCGGGACGAATCACTTAAAGCACATTATTCAATTCAATTCTTGACGTGTGGCGAAACGTCCATAATCCAGTGCAACGCATGGGAGCATACTAAGCAGGGAACCAGACTAGTAGCTGAGCGCATGCGTGATGTTAGTGGTGGTCTACTATTTTCTTCGAAGGAATCTATCGTATTTAAATGGTGAATGCTAATCTAAAACTCGTTTTTCATTGCCCTTGATAAATGTACGGATATTAAGCGTACTATTGTATGTTTGTACTTTAGTTTTATGTCTGTTATTCAGTAGTGGCTGGAATTATGGAGACAGATCCTGGAGAATCCTGAAATGTCAATTTCGACTTGGGCTAAGCGTATGCAGTTAAAACGAAACTACAAACAAGCTAAGACATTATTTCAGAGACCACTGCAGGGTTTGAATTTTAAACTGTTCTGACCAGGATGAAGAAAATGAGGTAAGGGTGTGGTCGTCCCACTTTGACTAGTGCCCTACATTTCTGACAACGCCTGTTTCGAAGCTTTATGTTATATCTGATAAATGTAAGGGGCATTTTTATTTAACCATGGCGGGGTGGGTGTGACTTTTCCACCAAAGTCTTTCCTAAATTCCATGGGCATGGTAAGCTGAAGCTCCTCCCTCTCTGGCCAAAACAAAAGAGGTTTTAATCTACTATGTAAAACATGAATGACAGTTAAAAATGTCCTTGACACTGTTGATGTTGAAACCTGAAATCTATATGCAATATCTTGCAAGGATAGGTTAAGCTTAAGTCTCATTAGTGTCATAAGTTTTTCAAACTTCCCAACTTCTGGTCCGCTACTAGTTGGAATGTATTTACATACAAACTCAATCATGGTCATCAGGGTCATGTAGCAAGACATTCCAGTGTAATATTTTACTTTTTCTTCATTATCACAAAATGATTCTTGATTCATTTTGTAGCTGCTTAATTTATCTTTAAGCAGTGTATTTTCATGAATCATGTTTTGAATTTTACTGTCAACTACACTCTGGTTAATGGAGTTATTCTTTGGTGTTGGTTCTTGATGTGGTTCCATCTTTCTCTTTACTGTAAAAGAATAAACAGGGCTGACCCTGTCATCAGTAGATTCTTCCCCATCCTGGACAAAAGAAGAGTCATGAAAATGCTGCAAATCCAGCAATGTTTTGGCAATATCATGTTCTTCTCTAGTCTTTGGTCGGTGTTGCAGTCGCTTGTACCTGTAATTTAAAAATTATAATGTTTAAGCCTGAAGCTCTATCAAATAGAATATAAGACATAACAATCAGGGTCGAAGTGCTATGTGAATTGCATTCCCTTCTCTATCTAACAATACAACACTGATTATATAACATATCAACTTTTTCACATTTAATGAATTCATACGAAGTGCAACTGTTGTTTGATAAAAAGAGTATTATGGTATTGTAAATTAAAACAACATACTTAACCATTAGAGAAATAAAACCTGAGTAAATAAATATCGTTAACTGACAGTGTAGTTCCTAATTTTCTTATCTTGTTATGAAAACAATGTACTGTAATAAACTGAGTGACATTTGTCAAACTGAGGAAATGATACAATATAAGGGAACTAATTTGACTTGTCAATGACAAATAATTTTTACCTTTTCATATCTGTTTCCACTGTTTTTATTTTCTTCTTGGATTTTAAAGGACCTGACAAGTTACAAAGTTTAAGTGTGGGAGCCCAATCGGGATGTGATCGATTATACAAGTCTGCAGGTTTTCCTGAAAAAGAAAAATAAACAAAACTTAGTAAATAATAAAGAGTGACTAGATATACAATTTATTGTATTGTTGTCGTTTTTGTGTTGTTATTTTTTTAAAAGCTAATATAAACGTGGATGAATATTTTAATTATCAACAAAACTTTTCTTAGGTAAAGACTGATAAGAACTGAAGTTCACGTGCACTTTAAGAGTTAAACAAAGATAAACCGACCACAACTTACGACTCTGTTTCATTCACTGTACGAAATATCTGGTATAATTGCTACTAATGCTACTATTACTACTGTTAATAATAATGATACTAATTGATACAATATTCAATAAAAGTATCTTGTATGAAGTGGTCTGAGCAGATTTTTGAATGCTTCGACGGCAGGTCTTTTCTGTTGATGTTGGCTAACCATGTCCGTCGTCGCTCTTCACTTAACATCTTCGTTTGCTCTCCTTCAAATTTCCTCACAACAGGTTTAGTGTAAAAACTACGTTTCACGGAATCGTCTGCACGGTTTGTACAATCTTTAACCCAACATGTATTAACCATTGTGCGACTGCCAATTGTATTCAGTGATAAACAGCCAAGCGAAACAAGCATTGACCCAGAAAATGGATGACCTTACAGTGCCCGTATGTGATGACGTCAAATGATAACTATCTATAATTGTACTGAACACTGCGCAGAATCTGTATTTTTAAAGTTACCGGGTCCCGCAACAGTCGTAAATATTTGAAGTGTGATGACGTCATCAACCGTTATTTCTACTATCAGAACTTTGACTAAATATTTCTGTTCTGGAAATTTAAATAAAATTATAAAATGATACAATCTGAAATAAAAAGCAAGATAAACATTTTATCTTGAGAAATTACTTTCATCATCTTATTCAGCATATTTACTGCAGGGTACAAACTGGTAGAATCGGCTACTTCCGTCAGGTAAATTTCATAGCGAGGTTATTGTGACCGTAATGGTAAAAATAAAGGTTAATTCGCCGGCTGGATTAAGGACATGGTCATTTAAGAGCTATGCGTTGGTAAGTAACTGTCTTTTGAATGCATATGTGTAGTGTTTCAGTCTTCTTGCGATTCTGAAGCGATAAAAGACTCATAAGAAAATGTCGAATCGAGCGAAGGGTTGTGGTCACGCTTGCACTCCTTGTGTTTTATATATATTTATATATTAACTACCGCTCTTATTGAGAGGGAGACGTTACACATATAATAATGAGCTTTATTCTGAGAATAATTTTCATGGACGTTTGAAGAAAATCTCATGATTATGCACGAATGTGATTAAAATAAAGAGTTTTACTCCTTACAAAGAAAGGAATATTTGGAATTGTATTTTAGTGTTTATATATATATATATATATATATATATATATATATATATATATATATATATATATATATATATATATATATATATATATATATATATATATATTATTGATAAGGGTATTTCATTTTGTCAGACATTTCGCCGTACTTTATTGATAAAACGTCAGACTCCTGTGATACAATACAACTATTCACCGCAACAACCCAGAACAGTTGAAATTTTCGGTAGAAACCGAATCTACAGAACAAAAACATATCAAGAAACTAAAATACTCACTATTTTATTGGTTTCTGAAATATTTGTTAATTTTAATTATTCTCAAATTAGTATTAAGGCAATTTGATCCAAAACATAATTTAATGATGCTGTGATTATAAAACATTTCATTGCTACTAATTTCGTTGTTTCGTTGCATAATATCATTCTAAGGTTGGGTCGGGAATCCGGGTACTTTTTCCACATCCATGCATTTTTAGTGCATGGTTACGGGTATAACGGTACCAATTGCGCAAATCCAGATGGGTGGAGCTTAAAGTGTAGGTCCATTGCATTCAGAAATAAACAACAACACAAGCTATGATTGGTGGATTATGTAAGAGTTGTACTTTCTGTTAGGCTTAAAAAAAAGCTTAGCCTCTTGGCAACATATAAATTTATGCTAATTCCTTTATAGATCATATTTTGTATTTTTTAAAGATTTTTTTAAAATGTGATACACATGACTGAAAATAGGTATGTTGTGACTTGATAACTCATACCCTGTCTAGTTCCAGCAGAGTTATCTCTCTTAAATGCAATGGAGTACCTGGTTCTATCATTGTCAAATTGACAATCTAACATTGTTCTCTATGACAGTGTGTGACATGCATGCTGATGTAGGATAGAAAGTATATTTATTTCAGAAAACATTAGCATTGAGGTCTATGGAAAAACAATTGGTACCGTGATACCTATACGACCGCCGAGGTGAAAACAACCGCCATTGCTCTAGTGACTTGAGTAACGTGTGGGGGACATCTACACATTTTAAGATATGCCTAAGATTTGCAGCGTTGGTGGGTGCACAAACCATCATATGCAAAAGGAAAATTAAAATAATTATAAACTCTTCCTAAATTACCAAATGTTTTTTCTGTCTCTCCAATAACTACATAAGTGTCTATAATAGGTACAAACAGGTTTAAAAATAAACAAATAAGGTACAAGTTCAACAATTAACCGCTCAGCTTTTCCGTCGTTTATATCTTCCCCAAATTATAAATCGTATCGAACCACGCTTATTTCCTTGACACTCCATCGTTCATATTTGCCTTTATAATGCAAACTCCAAAGTAAATATATGACTCGTAGACTGGGTCGTGGATGTATTAGCATGCAAAAAATACGAGCCAACTATATGTGCCAACCCTGAATTGTTCTTTTAAATAATTGACTACTCTCAATGTGTGCCGTTTCTGTAATATCTTTAATCATGAAAACGACTACTGTAATTAGCAGGTTTTAATTAAATTCACATACACATAAAAACGGAAATTTTAAAACCGGAAACTATTTAAAACTGTCATGATGACTTTCAGACGTGGGTGGGGTACTTGAATGATAACTTAAGCAAAAATAGTGTATGAAGTGATAATCAGTTTATTTCACAAACCTACTGTATGTTAAATAATAAAACTACATTATTTTATTTTCAATGAAGGTCGAAACACTGGCAAGATATATTAGTATCAGCATTTATTTATTGATCAGAATTAAACATTTTTTGCCAAACACTTGATCACGTGAGCTCATATCTATCTATCTATCTATCTATCTGTCTGTCTGTCTGTCTGTCTGTCTGTCTGTCTGTCTGTCTGTCTATCTATCTATCTATCTATCTATCTATCTATCTATCTATCTATCTATCTATCTATCTATCTATCTATCTATCTATCTATCTATCTATCTATCTATCTATCTATCTATGTCTGCCTGTCTGTATATCCGTCCGTCCATCCATTCATCTGACGAACCAACAAACCAACCGATTTAAAAAAACAGCACGCAAAACTTGAAAATGGTTATTAGTGCTAAGACATTTTGTTAAAGTCAGCCTTGGACACAAAATTTTCGCTGAAGCAAGAAAAGGGGATTCTCTAATTATCGTCATGAAAGTTTAACAACATAATATGCTAATTCAAAATTCCAGTCAACAGGCAAGCAGAAAAACGAACTGATATGGCAAGTTTGTCAAGGTCGATAAACAGATTCTTGAGAGTTTGGAGAATCTAAGGTGATGGAGACTGTTAAAAAATAAATATACATTCATTGTATATTGAAATAAAGTTTTTCCCCTTCTTCTTTGCATTTCATATATACGTTTTACATGTTTATGTAAAGGTAACACAAATATGGAAGTATTTTATTAATTGTGTAATGCCAGGAAATATGGGAATATTTACCTGGTCTTACCGAAAGCATTTCGAAATGGACGCAAGCTTTAATGTTTGGGTTCTTGAATGGGTTTACCCCCTTGTTCTGGTGGAGGACAAGAGGTAGGCCTAACAAAATGAGAGGTTGATGGTACATTTTAGTGAATTCTGAATTGGGATACTATGTTCTCTTTTTTCTTCCTGAACAGAAACAGTAATAATAAACAAAATATAGGTAAACAAAAACTGTTTTCAATATCAAACATAACTAACGCTACCGTACTGTTCCTAAGCAATTGTTTTCACCTCCGCAATATGGCGGAAAGTAGGTCACTAAACTTGTGACGTCATGCCGACCCAGTGTCTCTTTGTGTGTCCAACACAGATAATGTTTCCCATTTTAAGGAACAACCAGTACATGACAAAGTCTATTTTTTGTCAGTTGAGATCCACAACAGTACAATGGAACAAAAACAAAGGCGATTTATCTTGCTCATATAGAAAGTACATACTTATTGATTAGGATATCCTGTATATATCATGGTATATTAGTAACAGCATTTATTGATTGATTATTAAAGATTTCTTGCCGCACACATGATCAAGTGAGCTCATATCTATATATCAATCTATCTATCCATGGTTGTCTGCCTGCCTGTCTGTATTTGTCCGTCCATCCATTCATCCGACGAAGCAACAAACCAATTTACACCTGAGGTTAAAAGAACTCGTATAAATTACACAGTGTATATGATATAATATATTGTTATACACCGGAAAGAGCGTCTGCTATTAAATTATCTTTTCCCTTGATGTGCCGGATGTCAAGATTATATTCCTGCAATAACAAACGCACCTAAGTAATCTTTGATTTTTATTTTTCATCTTGCCGATGAAAGTAAGTGGGTTGTGGTCACTAAAAGCTATAATCGAAGAAGGAGCTGAACTAAGATAAACTTCAAAATGTTGTAAAGCCAAAATCAACATTCCTTCTCGATAGTTGAATAATTTCTCTGGTGCTTATTTAATTTCTTTGAAAAATAGCACACTGGAGTTCAATGCCATTTTTGTCTTCTTGAATTAAAACTGCTCCAACACTAACATCACTTGCATCGACAGATAATTTGAAAGACTGACTGAAATTTGGAGCTGCAAGAACTGGTGCTGTTTCAAGTATGGCTCTTAACTTGTCAAAAGCCTCCTGATAGAGCGAACTATTTAGTACAAGTTGGGCTCTTAGAATATTAAGTTGTGTTGTTTTGAGTTATTTTAAATTACCTTGTACTGGAAATTATTTCAGTTCTTTGTATCAAGAGGATTTATTTTGTTATTTATCTGGAAAACAATTGTGCTCATTGAATTTCATAAGACCAGAACTGACTTCATCACGTGACATCATCTTCCATCTTGGATGCTTCACTAAGATTCAAACTGGGAATTATTTGGACATTTTATTACCAGGGCGTTTGCAATTTCACTAGTGGATTATATTTTGAATTATTTTTGGAATTGATTCTTAGAACCGTAAGTTTATTTTTCTTTTCTGGAAATATTTGTGCTCAATAAATTGTTTATTAAATTTTTACAAGCTTGTTATTTTTACTCTTTCTATGTTACTGTTTATTCGAGCCTAAGCACGTAACAGGTCTCAGTTTCCTTTCTAGTACTTATTTTGTTTTTCCATGTGAAAACAAATGTCAACGATATTCAATATTTTGTTCCTACCGCTAAACATGTGCACTGGTTTGAAAACACCATTTCATTCTTAATTTAATTAAATTGTACAACAGAATAGGGTTAGACAAAAATTTTAATAAATTAAAAAGGTTTATTGAACTATATAAATGTTTGTTTGAAGTTATACAGATTTTGAGCTTTCGGATATCTTTAGGTAAAGAGTCCCAAAGACAAGTTGTACATGGGAGAAAGGACGTCTCTGAAAAAAGATTTATAGTGGAGATGAATGTGATGCTTTAGGACTTGTGTAGACAATACAATCGTATTTCCTGTGCAAGAAGGTCGATCATGTTTTTCATTCCTCGTGCAAGAATTTACTAGCTAATTTCTGTATAAAAAGATTCTCTGGAGTAATTAATCAGCGGAGCTTGCAATTTTATTTCATTTTCTTCAATCTGCCCATATCTTTAGTATGACGTATCTTTTGACGTATAAATAGTGCATATGTAATTTGATCAAAGCTTCCAGGGAGGGTTAAGGACTTGTACGCCGAGACAGCATATAATGCAGAGGTGATCAGATGCAAGTTCATGGGATACCAGGGAGGACTATATAACATTATCATCGGGTCTGTGAAGAATCAAGTCTAAAATGTGACCATGTTTATGGTGGGTTGGTTAACTGACCGTTTGAAGTTTAACACATGAATTAATCTAGGCGTTGTAAGGTGCATAGGTTTCCAGGACAGTCAAAGTGAAAGTTGAAATCTACAATAATAATCAGGTTGCCACCTATTGAATTTCATTCTCCAGGATATTCGGAAACTGCTCCAAAAAGAGAGATTCAGTCAGCTTGTTTTCTTTTTACTGGGAGGAGGGTGGTAAGGCAGATATATGAACTGACCTTTGTTTCAGTGTACGAGTGTTTTTGACTAGTTCAAACGATGTGTGGTAGAAATTGAAGGTTCTAGTGCGGTTATGACGCTTTATCATGGAGTTCTTTGTGATTAAAGCAATTGTATCTCCACGTTATGATGAAGTAACCGGTGGGCGTTAGAACCTCGCACTTGTGCTCATCTTTTTAACCATGTTTCTGTCTGGAAAAAGACGTTGATATTATGATAATTGATACAATTAACGCTTTTCCGCTGGTCCTATTGATTGGTCATTGAATAATGCAAGACACAGTGGTATAACTTGGATAGTTGACACAAACGTTGTCGTTTTATTAGTGATTTGAATGAGGTCATCCGAATTAACGACATAATTTTGAATATATTGAGCTGGAAAGGGCAAAAGGAAGATAACTCGAATTCTTCTTCTTGATCTACGCCGGCTAGGGCAGGTGAGGGTTTTGTCGGATTTGCAGTGACGACAGCATTGATTGGAAAATTTACTGGACCACCCAAGAGAGTAAACGACAGACTAATGACCATGAAACTTCCCACTTGTCTGGAAGAAAGCAGTTTACCATAATCAGTTGCTATGCTCCAACCATGACCAACCCAGCTGAAGTGAAGGTCAAGTTCTGTGAGGATCTTCACTCCGCCATTGCTGATGTTCCAATGGCAGATAAGCTCGTCATTCTTGCGATTTCAATGCAAGAGTAGGCTGTGATCGCGTTGCTTGGAATGGAATGCTTGGATAGCACAGAGTTGATCATTGTAACAGCACCAGTCCATTTTTGCTCCAGACTTGCGTCAAGTATGAACTGCTGATCATCAATGCTAGGAAGACCTGCTTGGGTGAATACCTCCGTGTCTAGAACCTTGTACTGCCACTTGATGTTGAGGATGTTCCTGAGACTTGTGGTGTAAAAGTGATTAAGCTTCCGGGCATGGCATTGGTACACTGTCCACATTTCGGATGTGTAAAGTAGTGTGGGAAGCACAACTGTCCTGTAGTCTTCCCGCCTGCACTGAGAATGGGGATGATCCAGAGGATGTAGGTCCATACACTTCTTTCAGGGCATTGTAGAAGTTCTTCATGTCATGCTGGTCTGCATAGCACTGGATCCCAACCTCAACTTCAACCTCCGTACCCGTAACCGGACGTCATGAATGCACTCTAAGCACTGGCACCTCATTGATTACACCATTGTTAGGAAGAGGGATATGCAGGATGTGTGTGTGTCACCAAGTCCTTTGGCGCTGACTGATGGACAGACCACCACCTCATCATCACCAAGCTCAACATCCACTTTCATCTCAAAAGACGCCCACAGGGAAAGAATGTTCCTAAACGACTGAATATCACCAAACTGAAATGTAGCGAACAGCCTCTAGTGATTGCTCTGGAAGAACGTCTGAAATCAACCTCTCTCTCGACAATCAGAATATGGAGATCGACTGGGCAGCATTCCGAGAGCTGGTCTACAGCACAGCTTCAGAAATGCTAGGATCTTAAACCACAAAGCATCAAGACTGGTTTAGTGAGAACTGTGACGAGATCAAGTATGTTCTGGATGAGAAGCACGGCGTTCTTCAAACCTGCCTCAACACAAAAGTCCACCTCTAGGAAAGATGCGTACAACAATATGCACAGAACTGTACAGCAGAAACTACGTTAGATGCGAGACACTTAGCTGAGCAACAAAGCTGATGAGATCTAGTGCTATGTTTGTAATTGGATTTTGTGTGTAATTGGATTGTGGGAGTCATCTCGTTGTCTTATTGATTGAAATTATATGTTATAACATCTCTCTCAATCTCTCTCTCTCTCCCTTATAATAAAATAGTGGGATGAGCACTCTAAGTATGTATCGATATGCATATCACATTTATCCCAAGTTCTAAAAATCTAGCACTCCGATACTGCAGTAACCGAAGTTAGAAAGAAATATAGTCGGGTGACATAAGACCTGTATTCTGGGATGCTTTAAATCAAACTCATTCTATGTTTTATCACTATAAAGCCAGATATCGAATTTGGTCGAAATCCATGAAACACTAGTAGTTATTCAGTAGAAACCGAAGTCAAGAGGACTAACTCATGTTACTGATATTGTGTAAAGCTGGAAATGAAAGTTATTGAAACTGTAAACAATATAAAAATATAAAGCCACATATCAAATTTGTTTGAATTAAAAAAAACCTTGGTAATGTTATGCTACATAAACTAAAGTCATGAGCATGGGAATCAGGTGGGCATAATTCCTCTAAATGGTCTTGGAATGCTGAAAATCAAACTTAGTCATTTAAAGCTATGTACATGCACCTTATTTTGTTACAATAAACCTTAGCAATATTATGCAACAGAAACTGAAGCCTGGAGGAAATTATGGAATGTAACTGCATAACTCCTGTTTTGGAATCCTGGAAAACAAACTCAGTTGCATCAGTATAAAGCTGCAACCAAACAATTCACAGTAAAGTTATGTTGCAGAAACCAAGATAACCAAGATAATATTGTCATCGATATACTGTGCTGTAGAAATTCATATTTGTAAAATTAGAATTCTGGCAGCGTAAGATTTTAGTGAACACAACAACATTGTCTTTTCATAAAGTAGTAAGTTATTAAATTGGAAATGCTGATTTTATATGTTGATCATGTCTTTTTTAATATTGTGTTTAAGCTCTGAAATAAATAGCTGTACTGTAATGCATAACTATAATCGATATTAGACTCGTTTTCTATTTTCTATGGTGTGTTGTTTAAAATAGGAAACCAGTCTTTTACAATGTAAGTACAACATGGTAATATGAGTGAAAAATAAAATAGCTTAACGTGGATGGATAAACCCCAGGGGTGAGTGGGGTGTGTGCATGATAGAGAAAAACCTAGATAATCTGTATGCTATATTATCTGATTGACAATAATAATAATAATAATAATAATAATAATAATAATAAACTTCATCATAGTAACTATTGTCTTGTTTACAGACTTGGAGAAGAGTTCCTGTCCAGAACAAATCCAGTTTTTAATATTGCTGTTTGCCTAATTATTTTGATTGTTTCAAGATGTGGAGGTTGGTATACATGTATATGGATTTCTTCTTACAATGCCATTCCAGTTTGATATTAGAAGGGAAAGACAAATGTGGGAGTCAGTACACGCATCACTGAAATAAAACAAAGATAAGATTACTATATCATGTAATGTTATATCCTTAACTTTTCACTATTTAGGACAGCAACTAATGTAAAATGATAAGATATATATCAAGCAAGGAAGAATATATTCTATATTAATAATTTACTTAATGTGGTGATGATACATGCATTTCATTCATATTATCTCCCCTTGAAAACACCATAATATATTATAATACTAATAGCAATAATAATAATAATGATCATGATAATAATAATATAAATAATAATGTGAATTTAATACAGTACCTAATGTATGCACTTGACAATATTAGTTGAGTAAAGTATTTGATGTACCAATGAAACACATAAAATGTCTCTGCTGGAAAAAAGGTTTTGGGAATACAATAATTAGCTTTTGTTAATTTTGTTGGAGGCAAGTTAATGTTGTCAAGTCTTTCTTTGTTTTTAGTTTCTAAAAATGAGTGCCTGTGCCTTCAGCAATTCAATTCATTTTTTGTCTCAAATTGAAGAATAAGGATTCAAATAACTAATACTTATTAACAACTGCTGAAGATTAAGATAACTTGTATGATATTGTTTTGTATCAATTTTCTTGTATTTATATGTGTATTGGCAAAAGTATCAATGAATCAATGTATAGATGAATCCTTGCAGGGTATTCAATTGTAAGACTATCTGGGCCAGATTTGGATGTTTTATAATTTCAAACAGATTCTCTTCCAGAATTTAAGCAGAGATAACATATCAAGCACTGGTAGGGAATAGTCCTGCACCAAAACGAAATATCATGTGATACATCTTAATTTGTAGGAATATAGTAGGAAATGGATGATATTGTTGCCAGATACCCATGTCTATCGGAAATAGTCGTATCCTTGCAAAGTTGTTTTCATGACCCACAAGTAGAATCATCCTTCAGTAGTATGAGTGGTGTTAATTGTTGTTGTTTATATTAGCAAAATATTCTAGTTTTGTTAGATTCTGGAGGAAAATCAGTGTAATTATATAAAAAAAACATTTATCATGGCTGCTTATGGATCGAGAGCTTATTGAACTTCAGGTGATGACAACAGCATCAACAATTTATACATTCAAAAGTACAGTGTACAAATTCTGTATGTACTGTATGTCATGAGAGATAAATCAAGGACCTTAAGTAGCATGATAGAACAAGATGACATATTGTCAGTATAAGAACCTTGCATCATGCAGAATTTAATAAATAATTATTACACCTCTACAAATGGAATTAATTCCTGAAATAGTCAACAAAATAGTAATCTGGTGCTTCTGCCTTATGAAGTCAACAGTATAACAATGAGAAAGAAGTTTCTTTAATTGATCACATCTAAAATGAATCCAACTGTTTAAATTTGAAGTGAAATGTTAAGGACGTTCTCAAGCTTTTATCATATCTGTAAGGGTGTCAAAATAAATTACCATAACAATGCCAAGTGCTAAAAAAGTAGTGATTCAATTTTTATTTTTCATTGTTTATAGTTCCTTTATAAAAGAAATTTTGTTTCAATACATGCAATTGTAACATTGTATGTTGTCCAGAATTGAGTTCATTTTTGTTTGACCTGAATTGACTTTTTTATGTTTTTGTGTGTTAACAATGACTACATAGCTAAATTTTTCTCTGTGTGTGTGGGTTTAAAATTAGTATTAATATTAATAGAAGTCAGTATGTTTATATGGTATAGGTTTTGGAATTTTTGTATTTTACATACTCCAGGTTCTGGCATTTTTGCTAAACATCAGGATCATTCTAGAAGGTTAATTTCCATTTTTTGTATTGAGAATATGCTAATTGTGACCTGAGGTCAATTGAAGAACTAGATAACCTTGATACTGAGAGGATTGTTCCTTCATATTTTGATATCTATCACTTTCACGTTGTGTTCAGTATTTCATTTTTGGGCTTGTAATTTTAGTTCTTCAAATTATGGAATTGAAGTGATTATTTTCTCTGGAAATGCAGAAATTGCGCTGATACAATTCACGGACAGAGACATTCACTGGATTTCATAGTAAATTCAAACCAGTAATTATATTTCTGCAATTCAACAAAAGACTGTTGATACATCAACATTCTATAAGCTACCACAGAGACATCATTGCCTTCAGATTTTGGATTTATTACGGACTCCCAATTCATTTTATTCAGGGCTTTATTAGGACTTCCATCTGTCATTCTTGGATTATTTTGGGATTTAAATCACAACTACATAAGCTTTTTCTTCTCAGTTTTTAATTTTTGTATTATAGGAAAAATAATTATTTGTTGAATTTTACGAAGCGTATTGCCTTTCACTCTTTTCTGTTACTTATTTTAAGAGCATAGACTCGTAATAGCAGTCATTTACCTTGAGGTTTATCTTTGAATTGAAAACGATAAACACCTAAATAAAAAACAAAAATCATCTGCAGAATGAAGAAATGATCAAGTTAAAAATTGTCACCATGATTCATATGTAAATGGCATCATAACTGTTGTGTTCCAAAATTGAAACCAAGCTTTGCCAATTTTTTCCACTCCAGATTATGTTTCAGAAATGATGAATGTGTTGTCATTCAAAGTTAAAGTTGCCAAAAGAAATGTTCAATTGATTCAAACCTCTTTCAGACATATGTAAATTTGTTTCTGGTTTGAATATTAGGGCAGAATTAAAATATTTTTAATATTGCAGTGGTTTTAAATTTAGGGTAGGTAGGTGCACTTTATGTCCTGGGGTAGGCCAACTCATCTAAATGTACAAATCAGTTTCTGGATAATTTGTTTTTTTTAATTTTTTTTATCCCTTGGGGAAAAAGGTGCTAGGGTTCGCAATGAAAAGCAGATGTCAGCTGAATGGAAACATGCTTTTTGTTGGGTTGGGGGGCCTTATATCGTGGATTCTAGAAGAATATTGATAGCAACTGTAAAAAAAGGGATGACACTTTTGTTAATTAAGCTTTGTTTATTTTATGACATCTATGTGCCAGGACTGGGTACTATGAAAAATTTTATATCATGGTAAGCAGCAGAGAGTGTGAACAGACCAACTTTTTTAGGCGTCAATTTAGCAAACTGAGGCTTCCTCAAAAATGCTTAATAGAAGCCTCCATTCAGCAAAATAACAGTAAAAAACAAACGACGCCATTTTTGTTGTCACCACCCCCTTTGCTGCTATGGTGTTAACCGAATTTGCCAACGAGAGTGTGAACAGACCAACTTTTTTAGGCGTCAATGATGCTGCCTTCTATTAAATAGAGAAGGGTAAACTAAAGGCTTCCTTGTAAGGTTCCATTTAGTAAAAAAAAAGACGCCATTTAGTTGGCGTTCACACTCTCTGCTGCTATGGGTTAACTAAATATTTGATCAAGTCCGACACGATATCTTGTCCGAGGGTCTGATAAATTTATCGTTACAAATCCGTGTGGGATTGTCTGAGCGCGGCTAAAGAAGTTTCTAAATTGATTATGATCCATATCACCACCGCACCAAGTTTGCCAAATATTTCTAAGAGTATGAGTATCAACTCCGTTAAATACACACAGCATATTGCAGTTATCTCTGATCACTTTTGGTATTTGAGTGTAACGTTGAGTGATATATATATCACGTCGGTGTTTTTATGTCTGCCTCTGGAAAATATTCTAGCAGGATTCTTTTGATTGTCTAACATGATATCATCATATACGACTAAATTGTTAATACTTCCATCAATATCATTAATGCTAGGTGCTTCCTCGATATCGGTTATAAACTCAATAACACCATCGTCATTAATTTCTCGCGCGGCTTCGTTAAAATCCTTTAACACTTCATAACATCGCTGATCATCTACACTCGGAGCAATCATATACAACTTATCCCACTTCATCCATCTCGTTATCAAATTAAGTAGCAATTGTGTTTTACCACTTCCAGATGGTCCGATAATAATCGCGCGAATAGAATTTGGTAACATTGCATGATGTCTAATAGGTTCCCGTCGTCTCGTAGCTGAATAATCAATTACATTCATACCGTTATATATAAATTATGGATCTATATTGTGTGAAGTGTAGGACGCGTACTGGCACAAATGACTTGACGACGATTACAACAAAAAATAATCGATCAGCGCTTTCTGGTAAATGCGTACAATGTAGTACGAAAAAATTTAGATTTGTTTCCACGAAACCTTTAAAAAGAAACGAGGAGGTGATATTGCAGCCAAGTTAGCAAAACTCCCAGGAACACCGTGGGCAAAGTATCCAGGAGAAAAGCACCTTCCAGGATATAGCTACTGTGGACCGGGAACACGATTAGATATCAGACTTGATGATCAAAATCAGCCCCGACCCGGCGAGTATCCAATAAACGCTATTAATAAGGCGTGTCATGCTCATGATGTCGCTTATAAAAGCAGCAATTTGCAGCATAGACATCTAGCAGATGTGAAATTAATTCATGCGTTAAATGCTATTCCTGATAAATCCTTCAAAGAAAAATTGGCTTCGTGGTTGGTAAAATCTGCTATGAAGGGTAAATTGATGTTAGGTGCTGGTAATTAAAAATATGGAATCTATTTATTATTCTCCGAGAGGATACTGGAGAGGTTACGCAGCAATCAATAAACTCGCTAGCGCATCAAAGGTGAAAAAAACTACAGCGGCAAACTGGTTATCCAAACAGGCGATATGGCAAATTTATCTACCAGCGCCTAAACGAATTAACTACTCGCATTTTGATGTTACAACACCTAATGAAGTTCATCAAGCTGATATACTATTTCTGCCGCATGACAACGGTTACAAATATGCATTAACCGTAGTTGATGTTGCGAGTCGATACAAACAAGCAGAACCGCTAAGGACAAAATCATCTACTGAAGTAGCTTCTGCATTTGAAAAAATTTATCGACGAGGTCCTCTGCGCTGGCCAAATCTGTTACAAGTTGATCCTGGCAAGG
Organism: Unio pictorum; assembly: GCA_030141615.1. Taxonomy (NCBI): domain Eukaryota; kingdom Metazoa; phylum Mollusca; class Bivalvia; order Unionida; family Unionidae; genus Unio; species Unio pictorum. Next base: position 359,245 of record JARLTB010000031.1, on the reverse strand, counting down.
AATTTCAAGGCGCTGTTTTAACAACGATGAAACATCATAATGTCGCCATCAGACGAGGACACACTGCGTTACATCGCGATCAGGCAACTGTTGAACGGTTTAATCGGACACTTGCTGAGCGGTTATTTGGATATCAATACGCGAAAGAATTCATCCAGGATAAACGATCCCGTGAATGGGTCAAGAGATTACCAGGTGTAGTTACCGCAATCAATAATGAGATTACTAGAACAATTAATATGAAACCTGTCAACGCTATTAAAAAGAAGTATATACCCGTACAACCACAAAAAGATTTCTCTAGAAACGCTAGCGTTTCCCAACCAATTCTTGGTAGTAATGTCATTGTAAGGTACTTATACGAACCAGGAGAGCTTGAAGGTGGTAAAAAAAGAGCTACTGATCCTATTTGGAGCGTCACCGTACATAAGATATCCGGTGTAACACGATCAACGGGTAGACCAGCAATCTATAGACTGGATTCAACTGCTCCTGAGCGGGGATTTACTCGACAACAACTGCAAGTTATCCCCGAGGATACTCAATTGCCACCGCGTGGTCTTAATTAGCACCTAAGGTGCTGGCACCTCTGCGTCTATTGCACTCAAGACAAGTCAGCATAACGTTATCGTTGGTATGACCTATGCTACTATTCTTTCTGTCTACGGTAAATTGGCGAGGATCTTTATCCGAATACTGCCAACGCATTATACAATTACAACTCGCGCAGTGATTATTCTGTTGTTGCTTTAGCGTAATTATTAATTCAGCATCAATGTCAAATTTTCTATTATTTTTTTTATCCTGTTGTTTATAACCAGAGAGTTTTTTTCTGATTATATCACTGGTGATATCATCGGCGCTGATAATATCGTCACTGGCATCGTCAACAACAATTCTTCGAAGTTGGTTTATTCGCCGTACTCTGGATACTGCGAGATAAACTAAATTTGACCACTCAATGTGATTATCTACTATCCAAACAATTGTGTCTGTGATAGTTAATCCCTGTGAAGAGTGTATTGTTGCTGCATAACCTAACGTCCATGGTGATTTATCAGCACGCAATGCATCTTCGACGACGCTGATATCAACCAGCACAATATCATTTAATACTAAATTCTGCTTTTGTTGTTGTCCAGGAATGTCAACGTCGATATTCTGCTTTCGTGTATTAGAAGGTCTATAACAGAGTGGTACTGGAAGTGTTGCAAATTTACATTTATGCAATTCAAATAACTTCATCTGAAGTGCGTCTCTGACTATTTTTCTACTCGCGATTATTAAATCATTTGGTCTCCATGTTTCCCAAAAATCATTCATGGGAGTTTCTGAAATTATTTCACGCGCTATTTCACATTGGATTTTATCCGGTTGTAATCTAATTAGCGCTTTGAATTCTCGTAATTGTTCATCAAGTGATCTATGGTCGGTATTAATCTCTTCATAATAATCTACAAAACCCTTTAGCCATTCATGTGGAGATCCACCAACAAATGGCTGTGGTTGGCCGTGATCCCCGCACATGACGACTTTTGTATTTTTCAATAACAACCATTCAAGAAATGTTTGTAATATTTTCAACGATACTGTGCATATTTCATCAAAAATTATGATTTCAGGAATGAATTTATCACCCATTCGATCAGGGGTCCATTCATCGCCTTTCCATCGAAAGAAACTATGATAAGTACAGGCATTTACCCCTCGTTGTTTCATCTCTCTGGCGAGTCTGTGAGTTGGTGTTAGCACAATCATGTTTGACTTGGAAACGCTAGCGTTTCTAAGGAATAATTCAATTGCACGAGTTGTCTTTCCTGACCCACCACAACCGTTTAAATAAACTGTCTTGTATCTACATACGGGGTCAGATACGGGTGGTGCATTAGAAAATTCTGATTGAATCTCTGAGAGATTATGGTTGCTTTTCAAGTATTTATCGTCGATGGCAACGTCTGCGGATTCACAATACTCATGTAGTTTTTCCTTTTTAAATCGCCAACACCCCCACGCTTCCTCGGGGTCTGTGAATGCCGCTACAGCTGATTTGTATTTGTTGTGAATATACATCGAATCAGTAGCTACTCTAACCGCGGTATCTGGAAATCTATTTATCATCGAAAATAGATTAATAATAGAATAACCGAGCATAGAACTTCTCAAATGTGTGTACTGACAACTATATCCATCACAGTAGGTAACAACCGTACCTAATTTTTCACCATTGGATAGAAAAGCATCCCTACGGGTTACAAGTTTTCCCTGTTTCGTTAAATCCGCTACAATAAAATCGTATTCTGCGTTGTCTATGATCAACCTCGAAGAGTATTTTGCATTGTCAAATCTTCCACCTTGAGTGAATTTACCAATTATTTTTCGTCCGAAATCTTTGGCTTCTTTGTTTTTAATCTCAAATAACTGCCTAGATAGTTTCATGATTTCTTCCTCGCTGAAATTAGGAAATTGTTTTCGTATTTCATCAATTATACGATCTAGATCAGGTTTTGGTAACCAAACATCCTTCTGCGCGTGATAGCATATAATCGCTTCACTGACAATCAACGATTGTAACATCTTACTATCAATCATATATCTCAATAGCACTATTGGCATCCAGTGTTTTTCAGACATATGTCTACCAAGCCAAACATAACTACACGGATGTAACCCATCAGCGAGTTCAAATGATATCACACGAGCGAACCCGGTTAAATCAAAATCAGGCAAACGACCATTAATCGCAACACGAGTCATTTCATGTGTGGGATGTCCAAATCGTTTAAAATAGTTACTACATTCTCCATACCCGAGAAAACTTCCAGGATAACACGCGGATATATCAATTGAAATCATACCATCACGTGAGTATTTCGTATTCCATAATCCTCCATGACCAAATTCGACGCAACTCAATTTGACATCCTCGAGAAAATCACTTCGTGTTGGACGCCATGAGTTCTTTTCTCTTGCAAAATGAGCTACCACTGATGGAATTGTAAAACTATCCGTGAGTAGTTTTTCATTAGAATTTTCAGGTGAAAATTCATTAGCGATTTTTCTCATTCTGTTATCTAATTCTTCAACGCGATATAATTCACCATTTGGTCTTACAAACTGATCAAATCCTATTTCTGGATCTTCATCACTTCTAAGTAACCACACTGACACAGGATCATCCTTACACAACGTAACAATAGCATCAAATAATTTCTCTTCATAGAACACATCCTTGTAAAACTCCTTAGGGATATATCTCACGATTCGTTCTCGTGGAAATACATTTACCGCAGGTGTCCACGCGTGTTTGTTATGATCAATAATTTCAATTGGAGCTCCTCGCGATTGATATTTCGGTTCGTATAATACTTCTCCGGTTATCGTTGCTACCGATATTGGAAATTTTAATAATGCTTCTAATTTGGTTATATCGGAAATCGTTGCCCCGCGCTGTTTCACTGTCAGTTCCCATTCGGTTATTTTTTTTCGTCTTTGTTCAGTTAGTTTATTCCCCCGGGATGCATTTGTGAAGTGTTCCATTAACCGTGTTGCTACACAATTTAACACTGAATCACCTTGTGATTTCGACGCTGTTTTCATAGGTGCTAGTTTTGCAATACTTGGCTTATCATTTAGCGGGTATATTCCGTAAACAACTGCTGTTACAGGGTAAGATTTCTCATAGTATGGTTTGTCAATTCCAGTTAGAATTCCTGGTTTGGAATCTCTACTCACAATAACAAATTTTTTATCCTTGTGGATTGGTTCAAATTTATCTCTGATAATCCATTCGCCGCCGTCTTCGATAATGAATTTTATTCTAAAAAAATACCTCCGCTGGGATTTCCCGCCAAGGTGTGAAAGTATCTCAGCTGCTCTTGTTTCGTTCATAGTAGCATCAATTACGGGTACATTGATAATTCGAAATGTCGACCACGCATGAGATGCTCCATCGCGCTTAAACTCATTAAAACAGTCGCTGATTTTACTCAACAGGGTTTTGTCATCTATTAGACTTTTTGGTATATCAGAGATTCTATCGAGATTAAATCTAGCATTTTTCCAAGGCGTAATTTTCGATAATCTCTTGAACTCCTTCATATTATAATTAAAACAAGTATTTAAATAAAAAGTTTTTTATATAATGAATCATTGCAAATGGCTTATGATTGGATCAAAGACTCCGTGTAACAAATCATGCAGAAATGAATTCTGTGGGTATCATATGCAAAGTGTGAGAAACGGTTCAAAAGGTCCTCTTGCTTGCCTGTGTTGTGGGGTAGGTGTAAGAGGCAAGTCGCAGTTATGCGTTAATTGCGGGGGTAAGCGTTATAGAGAGTTGAAGCGTTATTATGACAAGCGAAGAATAAAAAATCCTGACATTGTCAACGACAACGTCAACGGCAACGTCAATGACAAAATCATAAAAACTGCTCAAGACTACATAGGCAGATTTGCCAATGTTATAATTCAGCCAATTAACGAATTAGACAAATAGAAGTGTATTGTATACAAATGAGCCAAGAATTTCAAAGACATCCTGTTATTAAAAATTACGAAGCTTCTCGTGATGGTATTGTCAGACATTGTAAAAATAAGAAATCTGTTGGGTGGGATAATGGTATGGGGTATTTGATGTTTAAAGCTGGAGGGAAGAATTATTATAATCATCGTTTTGTATTCGAGGTATTTAATGGATTGATCAAGGATGGTTTTGTGATTGATCATATAAATAGCATTAAGACTGATAATTCTTTATCGAATCTACAAGCTATTACACAACGTGAAAACACAAAACGAGGTGGGACTGGGAAATACTCGAAAAATGCTAGACCCGTAAGATCGTTTAATACTGAAAATAACACGGAGATAGTATTTCAATCAATAACCGCAGCTGGTAAGTATTTCGATATTTATCCGTATTCTATTCAATGCGTTGCTGAGAATAAAACCAAGACGGCTTTTTCAAAACGCTTTGAAAACAAAATTCAGTTTTCTTATGTATAATTACGTAAACTTGCATTGGAAATTACTTTGCAATTTCACGGGGAATAACTCCGTTAGGTAACGCGCGTGCGACAAATCACCAATGACAAAGTTACGGATCTTAAACATAGTCATTGATTTTGATTGGTTAGTTTCGCTATTATGAATCTGAACAGAATATAACCAATTTCGTCTTTTTTCAAGTATTAACAGAACTGTTTCATATACACGTCGTATTTAAACATTTTTTTTAGTGTCTGTTTCAAGTATTATGTGCTGTTTCAACGTTATCAGTGATCGCTAATAAACAAACAAACAATTACAAGCACTACACCTCTGATGTCACTTCGTTGTAATGAGTAGGTATATATACAAATTCGTCCTTTTTATAATTGGGCTTAGCCGAAATTCAAGTGTAAACAAACCTGAAATCACACGTGGCGTGAACGTTATTATTGACATTCAAACCAAGTTTCGTGATTTCAGGTTTGGTTTTATTGAATGTAGAATTAGCCCGCGTCATCCATTGTCATTGTTCACCTATAATCATTCATTGTCATTGAAATCAATTCATTGTATATACCATTGTCATTGAAATCAATTCATTCACCTATAATCTATTGTTGTACCGTCGTCATTGTCATTGAAATCAATTCATTGTATATACCATTGTCATTGAAATCAATTCATTCATTGTGTCACCTATAATCTATTGTTGTACCGTCGTCATTCATTGTCATTGTAAATACCATATATTGTAACCGTTGAGCGCCGCTTGATGTAAAACACCAAGGGGGTTCAAAACGGTGATGTGGTGTAATTGTACCGTCGTCATCTATAATCATAATCATAATCACCTATAATCGCATTAAGCTTCTGGGCTGCTAAGATGATTCAACACCTTAGCGTGTCCAGAATTCATTTTGTTGAATTGCTTTGCAATTTCACCTTTGGATTTCCAATTCAACAAATATATTTTTATATAATATGAATATTGAAAATCTCAAATTGATTATTATTGAAATCAACAATCTTAAAGATCAAAATGTTAAACTATGTTCAGGGTTAGATTGTGATCAAATTATGACCGATTTCGAGGACATAAAATTTGCAGAACAGACCGGAAAATACGTCCTCGCTAAGAAATATTTTTTAATTAAGCGGATACAAAAGTTTATACGTGAAAGCTTAGTCAATACTGAAGACGTTAATGTTTTCGTACCATTATGTAGCATCGTTGAACGTGTACGTAAGCAATTAGGCTTAGAATATGAACAAAAGAGGCTTATTAATTGTAATGTTAATGGAGCAGGGTGATGAGCCCCACGCGTAGAGAGCCTCCTTTGTTTAATCACTACCTAGGCAAACGAGGAAGTAAAATTATGTGTGTGTGAGTACAACAACAGGGAAGTATAACAAGTTAGTGTACAATTTAGTGGTTTCTTTTTTTTTTTACTCAACGAGTTTCACAAATGCTTTGCACATTTCAAATTTAACAATAGTGATACTCTTTCAATAATGGTAGGACAATCATTGACCACACGGAACGTAAAGGAGCGACTTAGCGCTCTTAATAAAATATTACCACTTCGTGATCTTATACGTGAAAAACTTCAACAGCGGCAATTACTTCAGACTGATTTCACAGATGATTCTGAACAACTATTCAAACCGATTGTTACTGCAACTACAGATGTGAAAACAGCTACTGAACGAGCTATTTACGGAGATATCCCTAAGGAAGGAAAACGAGTAGAGAGACCTCTTCTTGGTGAACTTGAAAAAATAGCAAAACGAACTAAACAAACAAAAAAATCATTAAAAACACTTCCTGGTGATATAATAACTACTGCAAGACGACAAGAAGAACAACAACGAGAACTTCAGGAAGAAATTAAACGATTAGGTGATGTTGATATTCCCTCACCAGCACCTGAACCTGAAGAATTTCAAGAAGAATTTCAAGAACAAGAACAAGAACAAGAACAAGAACAAGAACAACAAAAAAGTAAAACGAAACGAAGAGATCTTAATCCGGAAAAAATATTTAAAAGTGATACGATAAGTCGTATTAGTAAACAATCTATGACTGATGAACAATTTGCTAAATTTCTCGTCGACAAATCTATAAAAGGTCAACGAGAAGGGTATATGAATCCTGGATATGAAGACTCAATCACCAAGAAGGAATGGAAACAAAGAATGTATTTAGCAAGAATTAAAAAGTCTATACTACCACATAATGATACAGGATTTGAAAAAATTGAAAAGTTGGTATCTCGAATAAAAAACCCAGCGATACCAATTAGACCCCTTATACAGCAACCCACTTCAACTGAAGGTGCAACTGGTATCACTGAAAAAAAAGGCAGTGGTTTAGTTGGAAACTCTAGCGTTGGAAACTCTTCGAGTTTCTGTCCTGGCAATATTCTCGGTGATATAGCACGATTAGAATTACTCGTAGGAGGAAAACGAGCCGGGAATAACTCACCAGAAATAATCAATGAAGCAGCTGATATCTGTAGGAGGTTATTTCAAGGTGGTATCATGGATATTGCAACATATCGAGATTTCATTGAAGAGTTAGTAGAGAAAAATCCTTTGGATTTTCATCATCATGGTTATCATAGCGATTAGATAAATATCAATTAAATAGAGAATGATCATACACTACAATCATGATAAACCAACTAACGTCTACGTGGTAAACTCACGATTGCCAAAATACCGAGCATACTATGGAGATGGTCTCGGTAATACTATAATGGGATTATTTTCAAGAATGGCTCCAAAAGTGGCTCCACTAGTAAAACAATTATCGATGAAAGCAATTGATGTTATCCGAGATAAGGGTATTAGCGCTGTTGGTGATCTTGCCACGAAGGCGTTTTCAGCCGCTAAGGATAAACTAACAGCGCTAGTTCGACGGCGAAATTCGAAGAATTTCCAATCTAGATTTTCAAAACCAGGAATGACTTCACTGCCATCTACTGAGGTTATGCCTGCGCGAGTTAGTAAAATAATAAACAACGCAGTAGATGAAAAACTACAGTCGTTGATTTCATCATCGTTAATGACTCCGTCATACACTAACGCCCAGGATAACATAACAGCAAATATGATAGCGGGAAGTGCATTTGGAAATTCAAAGAATTTCTACAAACGTCAAAGACGTCGATAGAAAATCTAAAAGATTTTCATCCAAGCAATTTCAAAGAATTTTCACCTCCAATTTAGACCAACGGGTATATAATAAAAAATGTTCAAACAAAACCCTGATAGTGCATTTGACATGGAAGCCCCAGTACTTAAAGATGATTCTGTACGTGATTATCAATTTTTTGCTTATCACGCAGTGCAACTTAATCTTCGGGGGAGAATCGAACTTCAAGTTCATGATACCAGTAAATACTTTTTACCCGCTGAAGCCTTTATTGAAGTCGAAGGTGAACTCGTAACAGATGTTGTAGCTAATACACCATATGCAGATAACCAAACTGTCCGAGTTGGTTTTGTTAAAAATGGCATCATGGCGTTATTTGAAAGTGCAAGAGATCTCATTGATGGAAAAGAAATCGAATCTATTGAACGCGAGGTTGATATTGCTACGGGAATAATCGGGTTAGCGAGATATTCTGATGACTATACTAGATCAGCGGGTCCGTCTATGATGTTCACGAAGGATATTACTGATAACGCTGATCACATTCAGCATATTAAAATAAATACTGCAAGAGCTACTGCATCTGATCCACAACCTGATACCTCTGAACATAGAGATAGACCAGCTGCTGCCTTTGATATTCTCGGAGGTGTTAATAATAATTTCAATTTAGGGTTTGCAACAAGAGTAGCAACGTTACAAGGAGAGCGTCGACGGTTTTCATGTGCGATTCCGCTCCATCACATATTTGGATTTTGTAGAAACGTCAGAAAAGTTATCTATGGAGTAAAGCATACTATAGCGCTAGTGAGAAAGGGGACTGATGATAATGCAATCTGGCGCACTGGTGGCGCTGCGGGTAAAGTCATTTTATCAAAACTATCACTGTGGATGCCAGTGTTGACTCCATCGTTGTCAACAGAACCACGGTTACTATCATTTATGGATCAAGAGGGAAAGAGATTATTAAGTTGGTTGTCAACGTCCACAGATACCATGGATTCTAATATTGATGGTACACTTACGTGGCATCTAGCATCAAAACAGGGTATTTCAGCTCCACGTCATATATTTGTTGCGCTACAGAATACTGCGCGATTAAACGATCAAGAACGTTCCCACATGATATTTGATCAAATTGGGTGTAGTGAAGTCTCGCTGAGAATAAACGGACAGCAAGAACCATCAGAGGATATACAACTTGATTATGGAAACAATCATATTGCACGAGTTTATCATCGGTTGCTGTCGTATATGGGACGCGATCAAAATGTCGATACTGGTCTACAAATATCACAGTTGGATTTTAAAAATCTATATCCGATTTATTACTTTTCGCTGGAACATCTTGACTTGATGAGACAGTCCGTCGTTGATATACACTTCCGAGCTCGTGTAACCCGTCCTGGTGGTATTGTTAATTATAGAGCGGTTGCTGTCATTCTCAGTGATAAATCAATGATACTCGAGGGTGTTGGTGGACGAATGAGACTGGTAGATGCACCAGTGGAAAATATTTGATTGAAAATTGCTGTGCAATGAAAATCGCTTGCGATTTAGAATCAATCTGTTTTGTATAATGTCGTATAGTAATATCAATGTTACGTTGACACCTGGTCAGTTAAAAAAATTACAATCCAAATCAGCTAAGCAATGCGGAACCACAATAACGCTGAAACCTAATCAAATGAATGGCGGAGGGAATAATTTATCGCTGACGAAAACTCAGATTAATCATTTTAATAAAGCGTTTAAAGAAAAAAAGGGAGTTCAGGTTACTCTTTCTACGAGCGCGATTAAAAACATGGAAAAGACTGGTGGTATATTCCCGTTGTTAGGGTTGATTCCAGGGTTGATTGCCGCAGCGGCCCTAGCGATGGCTAAAGCGGCAGCGTTAGGGGCTGTTGGTACCGCGGCAGGAATGGCACTAAAGAAAGCAACTGGTGGATCCGTCCGCGCTGGTAAAAAAAAAGGAAAGGGTCTAAGACTACCAGGAACCCCGTATTCATGGTACAGCGGAAGCGGCCTGAGACTAGGACCGGTTTACTAACTCGGGAATCAACGATTGGAAATCCTTCAGATTTCACTCCTATGTCCAATTTTGATTTAATTGATGCCGCTAAAAAACTCGCGATTAAAAACTTCAGAGGTGTTTTTATGAAAGATCAGTTACCGGCACAACCAAATCACGTTGAAACCGGTATTATTAATCTAGATAACAGCGATGGACCTGGAACTCACTGGGTTGCATACGCGATTGATCCACGTGGGATTATTTATTTTGACTCATATGGATTAGCGCCGCCAAAAGAATTTAACCGCTATGTAAGTAAATTAAAAATACCCCGTTGGTATTCCACGTTACCAACACAAACAATGCTTGACCCACCCATATGTGGCAATGAAGTATTAAACGTACTTGATGCTATTTCAAAGGAATCAAAGATTCCTCAATCAAGAAAACCACCCCATGTAGTAGTTAATGAGTATACTAGCGGTCGTTGGATTGAAAATCTTTGATGAAATCTTTTAGATTGAAAATCCACTGGATTGAAAATCTTTTAGATTGAAAATCCGCTGGATTTAAACAGAGAAAAGATTTTTATGATAACAATGATTGATATTTGGGGACGACCTTTATCAACGCTGAAGAAACCGGATACTGGTGGAGTTGAAATCCTTGATAAAATCAAGGATGTTAAAAAACTAATCGAAGATGAAATATCCGAAACGTTAAACCTAGCAAGTGTTGATCCTGGTGAAATAGTTGTATTTCAAGATCGTCAGGGTAAATTGAAAACTAGTAATGTCTCTCTCGATGATATTTTGGTTAAACGACGAGATGCAGCAGAGGATGCTATCGCGTTATTTTCCGATCAGGGTAAACTCAAACCAGGTGTACTTGTTTCAACAATTACGGATAAACTAACAACATTCGATAACACGGTGAATTCATTGAAATCGCTCAATGATAAGTATGACGATCATATAGTTGTATTTGATCAGTTTAGTGAAACACAAAGAAATACAATTGACCAAATTGATAAACCCCTGCTAGAACTTTTTGGAAATCCACCAGTGACCACACCAAAACTCACCTTGATAAAAGATTCTATGTTGGAACTAGCAGTTCTTCAATCCGAATATGAAAAACACGTGAAACAGTTTTCAATGTTTCGTAAAAACATCATTGATAAGTTTATTGGAACCCCATTTGATAAAATTGAAATAACCCTTCCTGATATTAAAAAAAACATCGATGAGCTTAAAACGACCACTAATAACATCGTAACGGATGCAACGAAGATGATAAGCGTTATTGAAAAAATAAAAATTCCTCATAAGAGCACCAATAATATAGTATACACTATTCAACACGGTTCATTTATGTGGACTCCCACAAACAACGTTTTAAACATAACCGCAGCCGTCAAGGGTATTTATCGATTAACAATAGTATCACCGACTCAATTCAATATATCATCAAGTAGTTCATCTGGAGTCAATAATACGATATCAACGATCATCGACAAGGATGTATCTGAACAATTCACGATAACGACCACAGATAGAAATCTAGTCAGGGTTTCAGTAACGTGGTACGTAGAATTCGTAGTGGATTTAAGTAAACAATTAAACTGAAAACGCTAGTAATTGAAAACGCTAGTGTTTTTAAAATAAAATGACAATCCCTTCAGTGTATCAGTATCGCTATGATCAGGTCAGAGAATTTCAAACTAAACTCAGTTCTCTCTGTGAGGAGTATCAAATAAAAATAAAAAAATACCAACGAAGAATAACCGCGGTTGATATCACCGTATACTCGGTGTCGGGTGTAATTACTGCTGCTGGGATAATACTGTCTTCGGTTACAATGATTGCTCCGGTCGTAGTTCCAATCGCTATTTCTGCGGTGGCTACAATCGCGGGTATATTAACCGGGATCACAAAAAAACTATCATCGTGTAGCCAGAGTAAACTACACGATTATTTAATTAAATTTCACATTGCATCTGCCGGTTACTCGCAATTATCCTCGTTGATATCATCGTCACTCGACGACACAACAATATCAGATAGCGAATTCTCAACGATGGCTCAATTGTATAAAACGACAATACTAAAATTAGAGCAGAATAATAATAATAACAATGTCGTCGCAAGAACTACTTCAACAAATAGTAACAAATACAACACCGGTGAAAACAAGTATGATATCAGTAACCTCAACGCGTCCTGAATTCAGTGTGAATTTTCCGATTCCCGCCCCCGTGAACGAAATCGCGTTAGCAAAACTACGAGTGTATCATAGCTGGCCGAATATCAGATCGGTAGCATTTGGTGGTCAACAACCAAATAATTCCTTGGTGTTCGCGTGGAAAAATCGTGAAGACGGAACTCCAGACTGGAACGTTGTCTCGTTACCAACAGGGTCATATCAAATCGAACAAATCAATAACGAATTACAACGAAGAATTAAATCTATCACTGGAAAAGAATCAAAAATCGCTATAACGGTTCACGAGCCGACGTTATCATCTGCGATCGAGATTAATTCCCCTGGGTATGTAGTAGATATTTATCAGAGTTCTATAAGATCAATGTTAGGATGGCCCGAATTACCACCTCGACGAGAAACCGTTGATATACCAGAACCTGTAAAATCTGATTATGTCTCCAACGTGATAAAACCTGATAATCCATTGAAAAGTTATCAAGATTATTCTCCCATCTCTAATCGTGAGATACTTCACACTAGTTCAATCGAAGAAAATTTGAGCGCGATGAATAATGATTTTTCATTATTGTTAATATCCCTTAAATCCGGCTCTCTCACCAAAGACGAGTTTATTAGTGTAGTACAAACAGGTAACAAAATCATCAACGATATGGAAACATTTCATACGCAAATTATTCAAGAAGTATTAATAAACGAAAGTCATAAGGGGATATTTAGGGAATCATATAATATCCGCGTAGAGGATATTAAAACATTTAAAATTCCGGGGTATAAACCCGACGAATTAAAAAAATATCTCAGTTATGCCATCGATATTTGGTTTAAGAAAATCCACGACGATTGGAGGAAATTATCACGACAACAAACAAATATTCTGACATTTAATAACGACCCAGATGGCGGTGGTAGACATATCGCTCCGAACAACGTAAATATATCCTCGGTGATATCATTGAATTTAGTATGTGACGTTATCGAAGGAAGCTATCAAATAAATCTTGAGCAATCAAATCAAGCTCAGCAAGGTTATATTCTATATTCATTTGCACCAACGGCTCCTCCAGGATTTCTAATTATTGAAGACCCAACTAATCCAGTCTATATGCGATGTCATAATAATTCTTTAACGAAAATCAATTTCAAACTCACTGACCAATCTAATAATTTAATTGATCTGCGAGGTGAAGTTTTGCAAATTAGTCTGTTTGTGAAATCCTAAGACTTTCATCGTAAAAAAATTGTTAACCCATAGCAGCAGAGAGTGTGAACGCCAACTAAATGGCGTCTTTTTTTTTACTAAATGGAACCTTACAAGGAAGCCTTTAGTTTACCCTTCTCTATTTAATAGAAGGCAGCATCATTGACGCCTAAAAAAGTTGGTCTGTTCACACTCTCGTTGGCAAATTCGGTTAACACCATAGCAGCAAAGGGGGTGGTGACAACAAAAATGGCGTCGTTTGTTTTTTACTGCTATTTTGCTGAATGGAGGCTTCTATTAAGCATTTTTGAGGAAGCCTCAGTTTGCTAAATTGACGCCTAAAAAAGTTGGTCTGTTCACACTCTCTGCTGCTTGGTAGACCATACCACAGTATACCATAGTAATTTTAGGGACCGACAATTTCATGTTTTGGGTCAATGATCAGGGACACTTTTTAAAAAATTTCTAACTGCCATAAGCTTTAAAAATATCTGGCTTTGATTTATAGTAAAACGTCACCATATTTTAATCATTATATGAATTTTTAAAAAATATAATTATATTTAAATAAAATAACATATTTCAGCTTAAAAATGGCAGCACCACTCTTGAAAAATTAATTGGTCAGTACTTTACAGCAGATGGATATAGCTATGTTGATTGTTTAATAAATTAAAGTGGGATGATTAAGTTTTCACTATAACTGTACACCAAAAAAGATATTGTGTGAAAATTAGCTAGCAGCAAAGAGGGCGAACAGTCCAAGTTTTCAAACAAAAAAAGGCTTCTACGGAAACCGAAAGTATTCTGACAAACCGAAACTATTTCAAACCGAAAATATTTGACAGAAAAAAGGCTGCTACAGAGACAGAGTCTCCTTAGCGAAGAGGGTGAACAGACCGAAACTATTTCAGACAAAAATCAGAAAAAAAACGAAACTATTTCAAGCAAACTGAAACCAATTCAAACCAAAACTATTTTATGCAGATAAAGAAAGGAGAAATGGTTTCGTTTTCTCACGCTACAGACCCGGCGCCGATGGCACTGTGGAGACGAATTGTTATGGTAATACTCATTAGGATTTCACAAACAGACTAATTTGTGACATCTCTTCTCGTAAATCAATCAGATTATTGGATTAGTCAGTGAGTTTAAAATTAAGTCTCGTTAATGAATCATTATGACATCGCATATAGACCGGATTAGTTGGATCTTCAATTATTAGAAATCCGGGTGGAGCCGTTGGTGCAAATGAGTATAAAATATATCCATGCTGAGCTTGGTTTGATCTTTCGAGATTTATTTGGTAGCTTCCATCGATGGCATCACATACTAAATTTAATGCAATCACCGAGGATATATTTACATTTTGAGGAGTAATATGTCGCCCACCACCGTCTGGGTCATTATTATGTTTGAGGATAGTTGTTTGTGGTTGTGTTATTTTCTTCCATGCGGTATGTATCACAGTAAAATTTTCGTTGATAAGATCATTAATAGATTTTTTTAATTCGTTTGCGCTATATCCAGGAAATTTGAAATCGGGTAAATCAGTTTCTTTTATGTTGTATGCAGTTAGGAAATTTCGTTTAGATTAATTAATGTTGTCATCATTATGAGCAATTATTACTTGAATTACTCGCTGGTTGATATATTCCATGTCGTATACAAGTCGATTTAATATTTCAATTCATTTAATAATTTCACTCCGATTAGACTGTAGTTGTTGACTGTGTTCTTGATTGATCTCTCTAAAGTATTCAATAATTCTGTTATGATATATATTTATATATGTAATTGATTCTGGAGTCTGTCCAATCTTAAATCTCCAAAAGGCGGAATCCTGATCAACGAAATTAAAATAACTACCCGGTAGTGTTTAATTTTTTATATCGAGGTGTTTTTTATATGATGTGGTAATTTCGTGGTATGATTGTTTATCCTTTATATAATCAGATTTGTTAGGCTTGGGTAGTGGATTTTTTTCAGGGCCATCCCAGTATAGTTCTTATAGAACTCTGATAGATGTCTACGGCATATCCGGGTGAGTTTATCTCAATCGTGGATGATTGTGTTGGTTGATGAACTGTTATAGCGATTTTCGATTCTTTTCCAGTAATGGATTTTATTCTGCGTTGTAATTCGTTATTGATCTGTTCGATTTGTTAGGACCCAGATGGTAACGAAACAACGTTCTAATCTGGAGTACCATAGTGTTTATTCTTACTCGCAAACACCAGGGAATTATTTAGTTGTTGACCATCGAATGGTACTGATCTAATATTAGGCCAACTCTTTTATACTCGTAATTTTGCCAGTGCTATTTCCTTCACTGGAATCGCAGTAGGGAAATTCACACTGAATTCAGGATTGGTTGAGGTTATTGAGATCATGCTGGTTTTCACAGGAGTGATATTTTCTGCTATTCGTTGAAGTAGTTCTTGCGATGTTGCCATTGTATTCATGTTGTTTTTCTAATTTTGACATCGTGGAATCATAAACACGTACCATCGCGGAAAACTCACTATTGGACGACGAGTGACGACGATATCATCGAGGATAACTGCGAGTACGCGGTTGACACAACATGGAACTTAACTACGTAATCCTGTAGTTTACGCTGGCTACACAATATTTTTGTTGTTTTTATTATTGAAATTATTCCCGCGATTGCTGTCGCCGCTGATATACAAATTGGAACAGCTATCGGGGCAACCATTGTCACTGAAGAGAGTATAATACCGGCTCCGGTAATTACACCTGATACAGAGTACACGGTAACGTCAACTTCGGTAATTCTTCGTCGATAATTTTTTATTTTTTACTTAGTACTCCTCAGTGAGTGTTTTGAGTTTAGTTTTAAATTCTCTGACTTGATCATAGCGATACTGCTGCGATGTTGCCATTGATGACATTTTATTTATTACAATAGATTTCAATTAAGTTGTTTACCCAAATCCGCTAGAAATTCCACATACCATGTTATTGAAACCCAAGCCAAATTATTATCGGTGGATGTTATTGTGAATCGTTCAGTTGTTTCTTTGTTGATGATCGTTGATATCATATTGTTGACCAAAGATGAACTCGTAGATGAAATATTAAATTGAGTCAGCGACACTACTGTTAATCGATAAATACCCTAGACATCCGCGGTGATATCTTGTTTGTTGTTTGTAGGGGTCTACGCTAACGATCCGTGTTGAATCGTGTATACTACGTTGTTGGCTTTCTCATGAGGAATTTTTGTTTTTTCAATGATTTTTATCATCCTCGATGCATCATCTCTTATTGCCTCGATGGTGTTTTTCATCTCTTCGATGACTTTTTTTTACATCTATAGTTTTATGTTGTGTTTATCTAATGAGACTCCAAAGAATTTCTCAATGAGATTTTTACGAAAAGTTGAAAACTTCTCGACATGATCTTCCTACCTAGATTGCTGCTAATTCTATGATAGCAGTTTTTATCTCTGTTAGCTTTGATGTGGTTACTGGTGGATTTCCAAAGAAATTTAATATCGGTGTATCAATCTTGTCAACTATATTTCGTTGTAATTGAGAAAATTGATCAAATTTTGTTATATGGTCGTCATACTTATCATTGAGTGATTTCAATGAATTCGCCGAGGATATATAATTGTTATCGAGTGTTGATATTTTATCCACAATAGTTGAAACGAGAACGCCTGGTATGAGCTTACTCTGATCGGAAAATACCGCGATAGTATTTTCACCTGCGTCCCGATTTTAACTAAAATATCATGCAGGGAAACATTACTCGTTTTCAATTTACCCTGATGATCTTGAAATATGACTATTTCATTTAGATCCACATATGTGATGTTAAGTATCTTGGAAATTTCATCTTCGATTATTCACCGGTTGCAGATATTTCATTAGTGGGTTTTTTCATGCTTGATAGAGATCTTCCCAAATATCAATCATTATATTCTAAGATCTCTCAAAAAAGCGATTACTAGTATATTCGTGTACGGTTTTATGGGGTGGTTTAACCGATGATGAAATAGCGTTGAGTACATTTAATACTTCTATGCCGCATATTGGTGGGTCATTCATTTTCTGTGTTGGTAGCGTGGAGTACCAACGAGGAGTGTTTAATTGTTGTATATAACGCATAAACTCTTTAGGCGGCGCTAACCCACATGAATCGAAATAAACAATCACACGTGGATCAATCGGGTATGCATCCCAGTGAGTTCCAGGTCCGGTGCTGTTATTGAGATTAATGATACCGGTTTCAGCGTTATTTGGTTTATTGTGGTAATTGATCTCTCATAAAAACATCTCTAAAGGTTTTTATCGCTAGTTTTTTTAGCAGCATCGAGTAAATCAAAATTTGACATGGGAACTATGGGTATTAAATTTTCCCTGGTATTCTCAGGCCGTTTCCGCTGTACCATGAATACGGAGTTCCTGGTAGTCTTAGACCCTTTCCTGATCGTTTCTTTTTTTTTTATTATATCCCTTTCCAGTTGCTTTCTTTTGTGCCATCCCTGCAGCTGTACCAACGGCTCCTAACTCAGCAGCTTCGCCACCGCTGGGGCTGCTGCCGCAGTTAGTGCTGGTAACTCATCTATTAGCGGCAATATACTATTTGATTTTATCATGTCTTTGATCGCAGCTGCAGAGAGAGTGACCTGAACGCCTTTTTTTTATCCTTGATAGCATCATTGAAGTGTTTAATCTGATGAGTTGTCAGTGATAGTTTATTCTAACCACCAGACATCTGATTGTGCTTTAACGAGATCGTAATTCCACATTTTTTAGCAGATTCCGATTGCAATTTTTTAATTTGACCAGGAGTTAACGTAACATTAACACGACTATATAACATTTTATTTAATACGAGATTGATTTAATTGTCTACATGTTTTCTATTGGCGCATCAACTACCCGCATTCGTCCACCAACACCTTCGAGTAGCATTGATTTGTCACAGAGAATGACAGCAGTTGCTCTGTAATCAGGGATAAGTGGATCTGGAGCAACCGGAAGAGATTCACGAACTCGGAAATTTATGTCAACGACGGATTGTCTGATTAAGTCAAGATGTTCCAACGAAATCGGATATAGTTTTCTAAAATCCAACTGTGATATTTGCAGACCAGTATCTACATTATTATCACGTCCCATAAATGTCAGCAAACGATGATACACGCGTGCTATTTGGTTTTGATCGTAATTAAGTAAAATATCCTCGGATGGTTCCTGTTGGCCGTTTATCCTCAGCGAGATTTCAGAAACACAGAGTTGATCAAATATCATATGACTCCGTTCTTGAAGACCAACTCGCGTCTTATCCTGTAACGCAACAAATATGTGTCGGGGTGCAGCAACACCTTGTTTTGATGCCAGGTGCCAAATAAATACGCCGTTAACAGAAGAATTCATAGTATCAGTTATTGTTGTTAGGTATGATAGTGTTACGGCTATTGGATTTAATTTTATTTATTTTTAATTATTAAATCCAAATTTGTCATTTAGGGTTTAATATTCATTAATTGGGAGATTTTTCTAGAAAATCCAGGTTGACCTCTCTAACTGTAAACAAGTTTTTGACCTTGGCTTGGTTACCTCTTTATCTGACCTTGCTTCAGATTGATAAACAGGTCTTTAAAACTATTGGTTAATTTCAAGGATAACTTTTTTTTTAGTTGTTGGGGTGTAGGAAATATCTAGAATACGTGACTTGCTGAAGGTAGTGACCTTCCATGAATTTCTAGAAAATCACGTGATCACTTGTTTACTTAAGAAAAACAGTTATATAGACTTGTTTGGGAGAGAACAATTCAGTAGAATTTTGGGCTTTAAGATATTAGTTGTGTATTTTCTGTTTGAGTTTAATTTTTATTTTTTTGTTCTGGACTTTGTGTCAATTCATTGAAGAAAGAGGATTTATTATCTATTTGGAGGAGAAAACATGTGCTCATAATTCATTTGGATGATAATTAAACAAGAACTGCATCACGTGACATTATCAGCCATTTTGGATTACATCGTCAAGATTCGAACCTGGAACTATTAGAACATTTATTTATCAGGACTCTCGCAATTCCATTAGTGGATTATTTTTTTGTGAATTCTATATTGGATTATTGTTGGATTTGATTCTCTAAAACTGTAAGTTTATTTATTTTATGAAAATAATTGTACTTAATAAAAATCATTGTTAAAGTTATACAAGCTTGTTAGTTTTCACTCTTTCTGTGTTGCTGCTTATTCGAGCCTAAGCACGTAACAATAGTAATGATTTATCGCCTGTATCCATAAATGATAGTAATGTTTCTTCTGCGTTGATTGATGGAGTCATTACTGGCATCCACAGTGATAGTTTTGTTATATTTACTTTACCATCAGCAACACCAATATCACGCCAGATTGCATGATTATTATCACCTTTTCGCACGAGTACTACTGTATGTTTCGCTCCATAGATAACTTTTCTAACATTTCTGCAAAATCCAAAAATATGATGCAGTGGAATCGCGCATGAAAATAATCTACGCTGTCCTTACAACATTAATACGCGTGTTGCAAACCCTAGGTTGTAATCAGGATTAGTGTCTATGACATCAAAAGTACCAGTCGGTCTCACATATCTGGCTGGTTCTGGATCAACTGCAGTATCTTGTTTTGCCTTTTCCCTAGAATACTGAATGTGTTCAGCGTGATCAGTAATATCTTTAGAGAACATCATAGACAGACCTGCTGATCTTGTATAATCATCAGAATATCTTGCTAACCCCACTATTGTTGTGGCAACATCAACATCATGTTCTATGGATTCAATCTCTCTTCCATCAATCATATATCTAGCACTTTCAAATAGCGCCATGATACCATTATTTACAAAACCAACTCCGACATTTATGAGATACATGTATGGTGGATCATTAGCAGCATGATTATTTGTTACAATTTCTCCTTCTACTTCAATAAACGCTTCAACGGGTAGAAAGTATTTGCTGGTATCCTGGACTTGAAGTTCGATTCTTGATCGACTATTTGGTTGTACTGCGTTATAGGAATAGAATTGATAATCGCGTACAGAATCATTTTTGCGCACTGGGATATCTAAATCAAACGCTGAGTCAGGAGACGATTTGAACATATTATTATATATTTCTTGATCTAAATCGCGATCTCGCTTGCGATTTTAAACCACTTCCCGGTATCATATTTGCAGTAATATTTCCCTGAGTGTCATATCCATCATTTATCCGTGATGCTATATTCTGTTTCACCACGTCGCTTATTATTTTGCTAATACTCGCAGGCATAATTTCCGTAGATGGTAGTGGTCCTGGTGACTTCGTCGAAAATCCAAGGGATTTTTGTGGTGGTTTCTTTCGTCGCCAAACTAACGCTAGTAGTTTTTCTTTAGCCACGGAAAATGCTTTCCCGGCAACATCACCAACAGCGCTAATACCCTTATCACGAATAACATCAATAGCTTTCATTGATAACTGTTTTGCGATTGGTGCTATTTTTGGAGCCATTCTTGTAAATAACCCTTCAACGACATTGCCGAGTCCATCTCCATAGTACGCTCTATAAACAGGTAATCGTGAGTTTACTACGTAGGTCATGGTTGGTTTATTGTGGTTGTAGTGTATGATCATCTTATTTAAATGCTATTTATCAAATCGAAAAAATCCTACGGATTTTCATCGTAAACGATTTTCATTGCTAGCAATTTCAGTGATTAATCACTGTGGTAACCGTCAGCTAGCTCATCAATAAACTCTCGATATACACTAATATCCATGATACCACCCTCAAATGGTCGTTTGCAGATATCAGCGGCTTCATTAATTCCGGTGAGTTATTTCCGGCTCGTTTCCCTCCTACGAGAACTTCTAATCGTGATATATCCCCGAGAGTATTACTAGGACAACGAACTAGACCACTACCCAAAATAGAGTTTCGAACAGAGTTTCGAGCTCCGCTTGGATATCCACTTGCGAATTTTTCAGTTGTACCAGTTGCACCTTGTGTATCATCATCATCATCATCTTCTCGATCAGATGACATATAATACTCCTGTTGTTTTTTTTGTTTCCGTGTTTGTCTCCGTGTTGGTGTTTTACGTTTTCTTTCTATTTGTCGTTCTTCGATTGGTCTTTGTCGTTCTTCCTTTTGTTGTATATCATAATTAGTAATTCCTTCTTTAAATTCTATATACCCCAATTCTTTTGTATTTAAATGACCAATCCCTTTGTTCATTTTATACAACCCATCAACCCACTCTTTGCGTGATATTTTGTATTTCTTTTATAATCGTCTTTTAAGAAATCATTTCTTGAATGATAGCTTTTAACAGTAAAAATCACCAAAAAGCGTGAAAATCACTGGTATTTAATAATTGAAATCGTTTTATTATTGTTTTAGCCTCATCGGTAAATTTATCCACGAAAGAAATATCCTTTGTTTTACTAACATCACTTTGTTGTTGTTCTTCTTCATCATGTGGCTGTTGTTTATCTCCAGCTATCTGTTTTAACAATGGGAGAATACCCATTTTTCTATCCTCTTCGTCAACAATCTCTCCCAATATAGCTTTTTCAGTAGTCAATGCGGCGTTCTCAGTAGCAGCAGTTACTGGTTTAAGTTATTGTTCAGTGCCCGTTGTAAAATTGGTTTGAAATTCTTGTCTCGTTTGTAACTTATTTCTAACAGAGTTACGAACTAGAATAAATCTCTTTATTGCAGCCAATCGCTCGCGGGCTAATTCTGTTGTTAAAGCTTCACCTACCATTATAAACTAATATATGATCTAAATCGTAAGTGAAAAATCTGTGGATAGCTACGCGTTTCACTTTTTTCATGAAAACTGAGGGCAAAACCCCCAGGAATTCATTTAAAGGAAATCGATTTTCATGAAATCTTGTCGACGGATTAGCCAAAAACAGTAAAAAAAAGTTCCTGAAAAAAGCATCGACGATTCAACGATTATTAATGATCATTGATGGAAAACACCACAAAATTTGCCTCACAGGGATAGAAATCTCACCAAAATCGATTTTCTCTAAATGAATTCATGGGATTTTTGCCCTCAATTTTCATGAAATTACGTCGACGGATTGCATAAAAACACCGCAAAAATGACTAAAAACAACAACAAAAAAAATGACCAAAAATCAATGAAAAAAAATATTTCAGCAATTAACAAATAAAATAAAATCTATAGATGCCCACCCACCCAAAATTCTTTTGACAATAACTTCTGCGTCAGTGATTTATCTCCGTGCCAAAAAAAAAAATACAATACTTGGAAAGGTATTATAGAGTTTTCGTTCCGTGTGAGTAAGCATTCCTGTTTTTAGAATTTATCAATGGGGCCTATACAATTTCAGCCCATGCAATTTGTCAAAAGGGCTTTATTGTATGTGGATTACTCATACTTGCAAACAGCGCGATGGAGCATCTCACTATTGGTCAACATTTCGAATTGATGGTAGTGTTGATGCTGTCATGAACGACGAAAGAGCAGCAGTGATAATCTCACATCTTGACAAGAAAAAGTATTTTTTAGAGTGAAATTCATTATTCGTTCAGAAACAGGAAATTGGATTATACACGACAAATTTGAACCCATCCTGAAAGATAAAAGAACTGTCACTGTGAGTCAGGATTCCAAGCCAGGAACGCTAACTGGAATTGACAAACCGTATTACGAGAGAGCTTATCTTGTAACCGCGGTTGTTTATGGGATCTATCCAATAAATGATAAACCGAGTATTGAAAAATTAAAACCAAGGAAACATTCGTCGCTGAATTGAGTAGCAGAACGAATAATAGAGCATTTTACAAATGCGTTGCGTGGAGACAAATTAACGGATCTAAGACGCAAAAAAATAAACGAATGGGGTTAGTTAGGGAGAGAGGTGCAACAATTCAAAATGTAGCTGAACTAGAGCGGATTCTAAAATTCCCAATAACCGTAGCGACAGTAACAGGCGAGATATTATATGAACCGAAATATAAATCGAGAGGATCTCCAATCAAAATTATTGACCATAATGCACACGCGTGGACATCCGCAGTAACAATATTTTAGTGGGATAAAACTATAAAATACCTACCTGTGGAATTATCTCGGGGAGAATTCTATGAGGAGAAATTATTTGCTTTTATTTACGAGTTAAGTAAAAACGACCCTGTATCAGTGTGGTTATTTCAGAGTTTTGAAAACGAAGAATATAAATTCAATCAATTTGTAAAACCCAATGGCGAAATATATCGTACTGAGGCCCTCCATGATGAGATGAGAAAACTAGCAAGTGATTTTTTCAATGGAACATGACGAACAATTACTAACAAACTGTTTTACAATACTGTCAGTTACAGCTCATTTCACGAGAAAGAGAAATCTATGGAAACCAACAAGAGCTGAATTTCTCTCAGATATCGAATCAAGCTGCGTTGAACACGGCCGTGGTGGATTATGGAATACCAAATATGACCCTGAAAGCGTTATTTCGGTTGATATGATTGCGTGTTATCCAGGGAGTTTTCTCGCGTTTCGAGAATGCTCTGAGTACTTTAAAAGATTTGGACATCCCACACACGAAATGACCCGTGTTGCGATTAATGGACCACTGCCCGATTTTGATCTAACCGGGTTCGCTCGTGTGGTATCATTTGAATTGGCTAAAAGACTTCATCCGTGCTGTTATGTTTGGTTTGGTAGACACATCTCTGAAAAACAATGGAGTCCAATAGTGTTATTACGGTATATGATTGATTCTAAAATACTAATATCGCTGATTGTCAGTGAAGCAATTTTATCATATCGAAAACAAACTGATGTCTGGTTACCACAACCCGATAGTCTATATAGTATAATCAGCAAAAACAAAAAACAATTTCCTTCGCTGGACGAAGAATATATCGTGAAATGGTCCAAAACGATCTTTGAAGCTAGAAATAAACACGCAAAAGATGTCGGTAGAAGAATAATTGGTAAATTCACCCAGGGGGGAAAATACTACCACAAACGGTATTCTTTACGATTAATTATAGATGTTGAATATGATTTTATAAGACGCTTTATTGTCCGATGGAACAAAATTCGGTACAATTGTTACTTATAACGACGAAGATAATCCTCAGTACGTTCATCTAATGGCTTCTATGCTGGCTTATACTTCTATTAATTTACTTTCAATGATAAATATATTTTCTGAATTTGCGGTTAGAGTCGCCACTGATTCATTTTATATAGACGTAAAACATAAAGAAACAGTGGCTAAATTAAAAAATTTCGATGAGAGTTAAAAAGGAAATACCGTGTGATTCTTCTAAATCAGCAGATGTTACAATTGAAAACAATTACTTGAAAAATAATCAGATATCAGAACTATCTAATGCACCTTCGATATCCGATCCAATATGCAGATATAAAACCAGTTACCTAAACGGCTGTGGTGGGTCATGGATGACAACTCCTGCGATTGAATTATTTCGAGGGAAATCAAACATGATTGTGCTAACGCGAACACACAGACTTGCAAGAGAGATGAAACAGCTAGGAATTAATGCTTGCGCTTATCACAGTTTCTTTCGATGGAAAGGTGACGAATGGACTTCTGATCGAATGGGCGAGAAATATATTTCTGAAATCATCATTTGGGATGAGATATGCACAGTGTCGTTAGATGTATTATAAAAGTTTCTCGATTGGTTATTGCTAGCAAATACAAAAGTGATAATGTGTGGCGATCATGGTCAACCATCACCATTTGTCGGTTTATCTCCGAATAATTGGTTGAAGAATTTTGTAGACTATTATAAAGAAATTAGTACTGATCATAGATCACTTGATAATGAATTATGCGAGAAACTAATTAGATTACAACCGGATAGAATCCAGTGTGAAATAGCTCATGAAATAATTTCGGAAACCCCATTAAATGATTTCTGGGAAGCTTGGAGACCAAACGATTTGATAGTGGCAAGCAGTAAGGTAGTCAGAGACACACTTCAGATGAAGTTATTTAACACGCATAAAGAAAAATTTGCAACACTTCCAGTGCCGTTGTGTTATAGGCCTATGGATACACGAAGACAAAATATCGAAGTTGATATTCCAGGCCTGACAGAGTCAGGGACAGAAAAGCAGATTCTCGTGTTAAAAGATGTTGTGTTGGTTGATATCGGTGTTGTCAAAGATGCATTGCGTGCTGAAAAATCCCCATAGAAGCTAGGATACGCAGCGACGATACATTCTTCGCATATGTTGACTATATCCGATACAATAGTTTGGATCGTAGATAATCGCATTGAGTGGTTGAATTTAGTTTACTTAGCAGTTTCCAGAGTACGAAGAATAAATCAACTTCGAAGAGTTGTTTTAGATGCTGATGACACCACAATCAGTGATATTGTCAACTATTGACATAATCAGAAAAAAACTCACTGGTTATAAACAACAGGACAAAAAAAACATCAACGAGAATTTGATATTGATGCTGAATTTATAATTACACTGAAACAACAACAGAATAATCACTGCTGTGAGTTGTAATTGTATAATGCATTGGTGTTGGTCAATAAAGATCCTTGCCAATTTACCGCAGACAGAAAAAATAGCAGCGTAGGTCATACCAGAGATAATGTGATGTTGACTTTGTCTTGAGTGCAACAGATGCAGAGGTGCTAGTTAAGACCACACGGTGGTAATTGAGTATCCTTGGGTATCACTTGTAATTGTTTACGAGTAAATCCCCGCTGAGGAGCAGTTGAATCCAATCTATAGATTGCTGGTCTACCCCTACATCTCGTTATGCTAGATATTTTATGTGCGGTGACACTCCAAATAGGATCAGTAGCTCTTTTTTTTACCACCTTCGAGCTCACCTGGTTCATATAAATATCTAACAGTGACATTGCCGAGTATTGGTTGTTTTGAAAAATCATTTTGCAGTTTTATGGGTATATACTTGTTTTAATCGCTTTGTTAGGTTTTATATTAATTGTTCGAGCAATCTCATTATTTAGCGCGGTAATTACACCCGGTAATCTCTTGACCCATTCACGAGATCGTTTATCCTGAATAAATTCCTTCACTTATTGATATCCAAATAACCGCTCAGCAAGTGTCCAATTAAATCGTTCAACAATTGCCTGATCATGGTTTAGTGCAGTATGTCCTCGTCTGACGGTGACATTATGATGCTTCATTGTTGATAACACTGCACCCTGAAATTCTTTGCCAGGATCAACTTGTAATAGATTTGGCCAATGCAGAGGACCTAGTCGATAAATCGTTTCAAACGCAGAAGCCACCTCAATTGATGTCTTTGTCTTTAGTGGCTCTGCTTGTTTGTATCTACTCGCAACATCAACTACAGTTAGCGCATACTTGTAAACACCATCATGCGGCAGAAATAATATATCATCCTGATGAACTTCATTAGGGACGCTCACATCAAAATGTGAGAAGTTAATTTGTTTAGGCGGTTACGAGGTGTTAAAGGATTTTAAAGAGAAAGCAAAATCGGAAATTGATGAGGATATTATTGAGTTTATAACCGATATCGAGGAAGAACTGAGCATTGATGTTATTGATGGAAGTATTAACAATTTAGTCGTATATGATGATGTCATGTTAGACAATCAAAAGAATCCCACTAGGATATTTTCCAGACCTAGACATAAAAACTCTGATGTGATATATGTCACTCAACGATACACTCAAATACCAAAAGTGATCAGCGATAACTGCAATATTCTTGCTATATTTAATGGAGTTGACACACATACGCTACGAAATATTTGGCAAACTTGGAGTGGCGGTAATATGGATTATAATCTCTTTAGAAATTTCTTTAGTCATGCTCAGTCAATCCCACATGGATTTGTAACGATAAATTTGTATGACCCTAGATCAAGATATCATATCGGACTTGATCAAATATTCGGCTGAAACAATTCGTCTCCGCAGCACCATCGGCGCCAGGTCTGTAGCGTGAGAAACCGAAACCATTTCTCTTTATTTTTGTCTCCATAAAATAGTTTGGTTTGAATTAGTTTCGGTTTGCTTGAAATAGTTTCGTTTTTTTTCTGATTTTTGTCTGAAATAGTTTGGGTCTGTTCACCCTCTTTGCTAAGGAAACTCTCTCTGTATCAGCCTTTTTTTGTGTGAAATATTTTCGGTTTGAAATAGTTTCGGTTTCCGTAGAAGCCTTATTTTTGTTTGAAAACTTGGTCTGTTTGCCCTCGTTGCTGCTTAGTTTGATAAAACAGGAATTATTGATGCCTACAGTTTACTAGCTACTGTACACAATTCGTCTGATAGGCTAGGAAACTGAGTGGATACCAACACCAGGGCAAGACAGTTATCAGATAGGACATGAAGCACACTTACTCAACCAATGAGAAAAAAAGTAATGCTCATAAGAAATAAAAAACAGAAAATAACTGCTCTACTAAAAAAAATCATAGGATGGTTTGCAGTCTTTACACCTTAACATACATTAGTATATTGCTGAAAAATGGAATTTTTTCAGTCTAAAATATTTCCAAAAGTTAGCTTTGCCAGAATTTATTCTGTGAATTGCACACATTTACCGAATTCATGTTTGATACCATTTTAACATAAGAAATGCAAAAGAAACAAAATAGCTTTAAAATATAGAAAACTGTGTTGTGTTTTGTGGATATTGTTAGTGGCAATAGCATGACAACAATGATTTTGTGGTTCTACTCATATGTCACTAACGACTCGTTATGAAGCTGGAAAAAGAAAGACATTACATGTATAGATGATCAAGGTTATATAAAGTGGAACTGGTATAATCTAGCCCTGTGTAGTTGTTTTTGTGGCAGTTGTGGCCCAAAAATGATTTTATTCTTGTCTCTTTATCATTGATTAGGCACTGATTATTCTGACAAAGCGACTAAAAACAAACAAAACAAAATGTAGTAGGTCATTATATTTAATATTTTGTAACTGTGCTTGTTTAACTTATTGAATAAATCACTTTTATTCTTTTCATACATAATATTTTTTTATTTCATATCTTAACATTTTTAGGTACATTTTACAAAGTTAATGTTTGTGAATCAGAAGATGCATTTTTAATATGGCCTAATATACCAACTAATGTGAAAGACAGAGCAGTGTACAAGGGGGACACTCCTGTTGTGGCATGGTCACAAGAACGTGGATTCACTGATGTCACTGGTACAGGAAGGCTGAAGCAGCAAGGAGAAAGTGCCATGAGGATAATAAAAGCCCGTCAATCGGATAGTGGAACTTACAAGATGATGTACATTACTGCAACTAACAAATCAGCATCATCAGTTAATCTTGAAGTCATAGGTACATTATAGATCTTACCATATAGATTAAAATATTACATCAACATATTGTACCTCACAAGAATCTCTAAGTAATATTTTTAAATGTATGATACTAGTTCATTATGGCATAGAACCATATTTATGTCGACATTTTGAAATTAATTAGGAATTGTAAGGGCAATACCTAAACTGATAATCTGATCTTTAACTGTTTTCTGTTTATGCCAATATTTTGACTTAATATTTACTTGCATCATTGTATCTACTACTGAATTTTACATTTCATTTAAAAATTATGTGTTTGTTTATTATATCTAAACTATGAATGACCACGTCCTGTAATGTTTACTGAATAAGTAATGTTATTTGCAAACATATTGCTGTATTGACTACATGCCATTTTTCTTGTCTTGATGAGCTTTGGAAGAGGTTAGATTTCATTATGATGACAATTAAACACTTAAAACATGTAATACCATCAGATCTTTAGCAATGCTCTGAATAACTTTTAAGTTTCATAGCTCAATATTGCACAGCTAAACCATAGGGGTCAACTGTGTATAATGGTAAGTCATCATATTTTTAATTTAAAAAAAAAGAATTTTGATGTATAATGCTGATTTTAAGAATTCAGTGATGAAAGGGAGATGATAAAGTAACTTTCCATGCATGTGGGACATGATAACATTTGACTCATAAAGACACAGGGTACTATATCATGTAAATGGGTTAGGTGTATCAAACCAGAATTCCACAGCTAGATGAGTTTGCAATGTCCAATGTTTAAGATTCAAATATAAGGTGTCACTAAGGCTATCCAATCAGATCATAGCTAGAACACCCTTTATTTCCTTTAATCCTGTGGTAAGATAAATCACATTTGATAATTTTGGCTTTCTTTTCAAAGCTTTTTGCATGGTCACAGATACCAAAGTACAAGAGGGATATCTGTCCTATGTGGACTATCTTCAGGATCAGTAGATATATCTGCATTACAACCATATTACTAATCCCCTCCTTAATCTCAAAATTCACTCAAGGTTAGAGGTATTGAAAAATAAAAATTAATCATTGCTGGACAAGCCCAACAATTTTTCAGAGCTTTTCTTTCTTTTCAGTCCCTCCAACAGACAATTGCATTCCCTATATAATTCATCAAGGAGATACTTTACGCGTAGAACTTCCTCAAGAGGACTGTGGAATCCCAATGTTGACACTAGAATGGATGAACTCAGTCAGTATATGCATTTGGTTGTGCTTTTTATTTGCTAATCACAGGGGAGTGAGAATTTAAGTGGACATTCCATCATTTCATTTGGTTAAAGCTTTGGATTAGAATGTAATACTTGCCATATGTATTTCATTCTAATGATACATGATTGTTTTATCTACCAGCTTCTTAGCATTTTTATTTAATTCGTGTAAAGGTTAGGTTGCTTCCTTTGTTGGGGTGGGGTGCTTCCAATTTATTTAAGTTAATACAGAAGACCCACCCTGGCTTGTTTTTGTCAGAAATTGAAGTAGTGATAGAGAGATGCAAAGCTCTGAGCCCCCTGTCAGTGGTGCTGACAGTTAAATTAATGAATACACAAATTGAAATTTTAAATAACAACAATTTAATATAATTCTAACAGTAATCTCTTGAATACAATTCAGCTAATATCATATCACTAAACCAAGTGACGGCCTATTTTATCCTTTGAGTTAATGTGTGAAATTGTCCCTTCTGTCCTGAGTCCTACTAATCTGTATGTTTCTTCTTCTCTGTTCCTTTGTCTCCCTACATTCTCCCTTCAACTTCTCCCTCTGTCCTTCCTTCTCTCTTGTCTCCCAGAGACTCTGACCAACTGCTGGGGTAATTACCTCTGGTCCTTAAAAGCTTCTAAAGAATACATATACAGACATTAGCAAAGCATATTCCTTTTGCTACGTAACTCACACTAACATTAATATCATCAGATAGGCCATTACCGTTTCTGGTCACGCATTCGTGCCCATTGAAATACATATTCTCCTGCTAAGTGTACACGGTATATATATATATATATATATATATATATATATATATATATATATATATATATATATATATATATATATATATATATATATATATATATATATATATATATATATATATATATCTTCTTTATCTTATTATATACAAAACAATATCATATAATCAGATGCATTTCTGTACATTGCACTTCTACAAGTATACACATACATGTATATGCACATTCATGCTCTGATTTATCCATACACATGATACTCCTACAAATACATACAAATAGGCAAATTCCTGTAATAATTTTGCACACCACATTATACAAAGTTTATATTTTAATTCAACATTTGCAAATCTATAATATAAAATAAATACATGCATGACGTTACTACAAATTAACCCAATAGCGAATTACGATATTAATTCTACACATAACGTTGCTCATATCTCAAAATACGCATGTATTTCAAACGCTACAAATGCATCAAACTACAATGGTAATTTTATGTACTGCAATAATTAAAGTATACTTACTTTGAAGTAATATTTCACAACAATCGAGCAAATGATAACTAACCTGTTTTGAAGCTCCCTTATTATTCCCAGAATAAAAATCTCACCATTACGAATGGTCTTGGAGTAGTTTTTTTGCCTTTTCCCGCCAAATAATTGTAATACTACCAATGTTTTGGTTCCCAAGATTATATATATTTAACTTTAAGATTCTACTATCCGGCATGCCTAACTCAATTCTGATTGGAGGACATTGCCCCTCCCAACCATCTGTCAAGGATCTTTACAATACAATTTCCCGATCCCTTGTTCCAAACAAGAAATCGCCACTTACCTATGAACAAGGTTACGTAACTGACTTTGGCAAAAAAAAACGCGTGTCTCGAGTTTATGGCTAAATCAATTAACTGGCTGGATACCTCAGACAAAGGGACCACTGTGTCTTTGTGTCTAATTTCAATGGGCAGTTCAAAAAGTACCTACGCCAACATCTTTTAATCAACATACACCATTTACATCTCCTGTTGATTGAGAAGCTTCATATTTTACTGTTACCAACATCTTACAATTTTATGTTGAATTAATTGGGTTATTATATTACTGGTTGATATAAAACCTTTTAGTATTTTTAAACATGTATAAATACAACCTATTGTTTGGCGCTAAATAGCCTAAAAGTGCTGGTGCGCTGTTAAAAATCAATCAATCAATCAATCTAATTTCAATGGGCACTTTGTTCCACGTCGCCGGGCCCTGGTATGTAAACGAACTTAGTCCATATGACTTTGTTTTCACCATGGGAACAATGAGTATACGATTATCAGAAGAAGAGCATAAGTATCTAGCTGGTGTATACACATGGGTGAGGCCGGATAGGTATGTTGGACTGGAGTCTGTCATTGAAACATAGCACAGAGAACAAATTTTGTGTTTGATTCTGTATCGAATCGATAGCCAGTATAGGGTACAGAGCAGTGGTGAGGTGTGCTCTGATCGAGGTACTCTAAAGATGATCCGTGCAGCTGTGTTTTGAACTTGTTGAAGTTTCTGGAGTAAATATTGTGACGAACCAGACAGAATTGAGTTACAATAGTCCAGTCTTGAAAGTACTAATGAACACACAAGTGTTTTAGTGGCATCAACTGAAAGATATTTACGAATGGAACTGATGCGTCTCAATTCAAGATATGCAGCCTTGCATATGTTCATGACATGTTGGTGCAATGTGAAAGTACTGTCTAGAGTAACGCCTAGGCTTTGTACTGACTGAGAATTTCATGTTGTTGTTGCTGATATTTATTGTCTGAGGTAAAGGATGTGAATGAGAAAGTCTTTGTGTTGTGATCAGAATAGCCTCTGTTTTATCATCATTCATTTGCAGCTTGTTACATGTCATCCATGATTTCACATCAGAAATGCACCTCTCTACTCCATGGATGATAGCATCAACTTCAGTTGGGTGGCTAGACTTGTATATTTGGGTGTCATCAGCATACAATTGGTGCGATACTGGGTGATGATCTATGACACTTGAGAGCGCCTGAGTGTACAGAATGAAGAGAACAAGTCCAAGAACAGATCCCTGTGGAACACCAAAACATAGATCAACTGGGCTGGAGTGTATTCCATTTGCAGATATAATTTGTGTCCTGTTGACTAAATAGGACTTGAACCACTGTAAGGCTATGTTCTGAACGCCAAATACATGCTTGTTGTGTTATTGTGTTAAAACATAATATAAGACGTCGTGTTCTAACTATCAATAACTTTAATATGTACAAACGACTACTGTGAGGTCTTAACACAGAGTGCTATCAAAGAGGCAGACCTGATGATAGTACCAGTGGAACCAATGACTCATGCACAGAGGGCTCCGATTGGTCAGCTACACATGTATAATGTTACATCTCTCTTCTTACAAAGAAGGTTTTAATACACTTTATTAAAATGTCTAAATTAATCATTAGCCATTATAACTAACATATCAAAATCAAAAGCGTCTTTGATAGCAAATATTACAATGATTAACTAATAAATTTCTGCAACATACTGAGAATGAATTTTACAGTTTTTACAATTCTTGTTGCATGCTTGATTGCTATTTAATGTACACAACTGGTCCTTATATATTTAATGTACACAACTGGTCCTTATCTTGAATCACTGTCTGTGTTTATCAACAAAACGATACACCGTGACACTAATGACGGATCTCTGGGCTCAGCCTCTCTATCTGAGAGTATCTGATTACAATGACTCGATTATCTTTGGTTTTACTAACCTTCCAGAACGTGTGTAATATCCACTTTGCTGACAATCCTGTGGGAATGTTGCGTCAGGCTCAGGTGTATTTTTACTGAAACATCGAGATTCTATTGACTGTGAAATTGGCATACTGGCATTTGCGGGAAATGTTACAGCTGTACACAGTGTGTTTTCATTCTGAGAGAAGGGGGCATTTATACTACATTGCAGGGGGTGTAGTTCATTAGTTGTTATGAGCTGACGTCTATTTCGACGATAAATGGTACCATCTTTGGTGCGAACTGAACACTAAATCGGAAATGTCAACTGAGATTCTTGGCCAAAACAAAACATCTCTAGCTCTTTTCAGACACTTCTCAATACCTAAATGTCCTGAATGTACAGTTTCTAGCATTTTCTGCCTGAGGGCTTGTGGTATGACTATTTTTTGACCTTTCAAGATTAACCCATCTACGACTGAAAGCGTATCTCTATAATTCCAATAGTCAATTATCACTGATTTACAGCTTGACCTCTTTTCAGGCCAGCCTTCAATTATGACCTGTTTCAGTATGACCAGCTGGGGGTCTTGTTCAGTGAGAGATTTAATTTCTTCTTTCTTACGATCAGATACAGGTAATGCTGATAACACCATATGCACATGCATATCTATACCTTCAGATAAGGTGGGGTGTGTATCAGATAAGAACTTACGAGAGAGTGTGTCTGCTACGGGTATGTTCTTACCTTGGTAATGTTTTACCTCTAGGTCATAACGCTGCAGTTGCAAAAGCATGCGTTGTAGTCGCGGTGGGGCTGCATAGAGGGGCTTTTTCATTATAGAGACAAGTGGAAGGTGGTCAGTTTGAACATGTACCTTTCTCGCGTATACATATTGATGAAAACGTTTGCATCCGAACAGTATAGCGAACATTTCTTTCTCTATCTGAGCATAATTAATTTCCGTTGTGGTCAATGATTTTGATGCATAAGCCACGGGCTTATCATCTTGCAATGTGGCGGCACCGAGCCCATATTTTGACGCATCAACTTGCAAAGTCAGTGGTTTCTTAGGGTCAAAATAGGACAGAACAGGTCCCGGACTTGTTGTAATTATGTCTTTGACCTTTATAAATGCGTCTATTTGCGGAGAGTCCCATTCAAACTCTACGTCTTTCGCTAACAGTTGTCTTAACGGACTGGTGACCGCTGCCAAATTTGGGGCAAATTTGGACAAGTAGTTAACCATGCCAAGAATGGTCTCTAACTCCGCGCGGTTACGAGGGGGTTCCATTTCCCTGACAGCTGCTACTTTGGCAGGGTCGGGTTTGAGACCTTCTGCTGACAGAATGTACCCGAAGTACTGTACTTCTGTGACACCTACTTCTAGTTTGTCCTCATTTAACCGGATTCCTTTTTCAAGGGAACGTTTGAGAACATTTCTCAAATTTGTATCATGTTCGTCGCGTGTGCGTCCGAAAACTAGTATATCGTCGCAAATCGAAACTATACCATTTAAACCTTCAAAACTCTCATCGATCTGCCTTTGGAATTCATCTTGAGATGATTTCAAACCAAATGGGAGACGCAAGAAACGGTAACGACCGTATGGGGTGTTGAAAGTTGTAAGGTAAGAAGAGTCTGTTGACAGTTTTATTGCCCAATATCCTGACCGTGCATCCAATTTGGTGAAATATTTTGCACCTGATAATTGGGGTAGGATATCGTCTAATGCGCGCATAGGGTAATGGGGACGCAAAATTGCTCTATTAAGATCTTGTGGGTCGAGGCATACCCTTAGTTTACCCGACTGCTTTTCTACGACTACCAAAGAATTCACCCATTCTGTAGGTGATGTAACCTGGGCAATAATATTTTCATTTTCCATGCGATCGAGTTCAGTTTTGAGTCTGTCTTGAAGTGCGACAGGTACTCGCCGCGGAGGGTGCACTACAGGTGTTGCCTTGGGGTCGATGTGTATGGTACATTCCCCTGGGAAAAGACCTATGCCGTTGAAAACTTCGGCATATTCCTCGAGTACAACTGCCTTAGTGAGGGGCGTACTCTTGTTGCATTGTAAATTTGACATCTGTGTCTGAACAGAGTATGTAAATTTAACTAAGCCTAACTCAATACAAGATTGTAAACCAAGTATAGGTGGTGCTTTCGTTTTAACAATGTAGAACTCGAGTTCATGTGTACGTTCAGTGCGTTTACATGTGAGATTGACTGTACCTATTGTACTTAATAATTTGCCGTCATATGCGGATAATGTATTTGATGTAGGTTGTAGGGGATGCTTTATGCCTATCTTTTTGAATATATGCAAGGGTATGATGTTAACTTGAGAGCCAGTATCCAATTTAAAATCAATAGAAACTAAATGTGGTCCTACCTCAATCGCTGCATACGCCTGGCCATTGGCAATTATATCCCTTTTTACACTGTCAATATACAAATCCTCGTTTTGATGTTCATTGTTAATCACACTGACTGTTTTTGATCTACATACTTTTTCAAAGTGATTGGGTTTATGACACTTATTGCAAGTCTTTCCTTTTGCGGGGCACTTATCCTGGCTTGAATGCGACTTGTATCCGCAGTGTCCACATGTCAAGTTCCCGCTCCGTCTGGAAGACGTGGTCCATTTCTTTTTCGGCTGCAGTTCTTTTGTCTTGGCCTGTCGTTGAATTGTCGCATGCACTTCTGGTCTGGCTGATGCAGACATGGTCTGGAGTTGCTCCTGTGCATATTCATGGCTTTGACTGATATTGATAGACCTTTCCAAGGTCAACTTTTCGCCTTCGTTGATAAGTTTTTCTCGTATCCTTGATGATGATACCCCGAAAACAATTCTATCTCGAATCATGTCGTCTTCGTCTTTGAAGAGACAGTCTTTAGCCAATAGTTTCAACGAGGTCACATATTGATCTATTGTCTTGGAGCCTTGAACTTCGTTATTGAACTTGAATCTTGCAAAGACCGGATTTAATTTTGGTTGCACATGATGTTTGAATTTTGTAAAGATAATTGTTGGGTCCTTTTTATCTTCTTCTGTCAGAGTCCATGTATTGAAAATGTCTCTACCTTTGTCTCCTACCCAAAGTAAAATGTAGTTGGCTTTAACCGCATCACTTCTTCTACTCATCGGTCCGTTAAATATCAATTCACAATGTTGTTGGAATTTAGCCCATGATGTGGTAAGGTTGGAATTTTCCCAGTCCATGGTGGGTGTTGGCACGCCGGAAAGATCCATTTCGAAGGTATTAAGTTCGTATCCAGAATTTTGAACGTTTTAAAGGTTTTAAATTCGTCTTAAATCTTCCGTGGATTGTTAGGTTATTGTTTCAAAATATCCATTTACGATCCATGTGCTATTCCATTGCGATCACTTCTGACACCATGTTGTGTTATTGTGTTAAAACATAATATAAGACGTCGTGTTCTAACTATCAATAACTTTAATATGTACAAACGACTACTGTGAGGTCTTAACACAGAGTGCTATCAAAGAGGCAGACCTGATGATAGTACCAGTGGAACCAATGACTCATGCACAGAGGGCTCCGATTGGTCAGCTACACATGTATAATGTTACAATGCTGGAGACGGTGAAGTAATATATCATGGTCTACTGTGTCAAATGCTGCAGATAAATCTAGGAGAGTGAGGACTGTAATCTTTCCACTATATAGTAGTAGTAGCAATTTAATTTTCATTAACACTTAACCAACAAATTACCACCCCAAAAATTCACATTTTTTATGACTACGGGATTGAATGAAATGAATACTATAGTGTGAAGACACCTGTACATGTGCTCTCACGTGCATGTCATATTAGTTGTTACAGACTATTTTAGAAATGTTTTCAACTGCCATTTTAAAGTGAAGTGCTTAAAATTAACAATATGTCAATTGGTAAAGATTATACCAATCTGTAATTACAGTACTGTAATTGTGGCACGCTATATTGCATTTCTTGCTTTGCAACCACTTATCCCTGTACTGCTCTCACTTCTTCCACTGCTATCTAAAAGGAGATGTTACTTCTGTCTAAAGTTCATGTTTAGCTTGACACCTGGTTATGCATAGCACAGCAATAAAGCGAAGTATATCAGTATCATAGGATCTTTTCAACAGAAGGTTTCCATTACATTTAATTTAAGCTTTTTTTCTTTGGCTGACCTTTTTTCAAACAAATTTCAGGATAAGCTTTACTAACAACTATGGTTAGGTTTTAACAATTGATCTTTTTTTTCTTAGATACTAACAATGAAAGGGTTATGAAAATCTTGCTAAATGGATGCTTTGCAATGAAAAGATATCAAATTTTAAACAAAAGGCCAATATTTATAGTTCATGTTTGAAGTTAGTCATCGCCTTCAATTCTTACTTTTTCCCTAAAGTTCTAAATTAATGTAAATCTGTTCAAGGAACCTATTCAAGTAATCTATCTTTTGTTGCTGTTAAGAAAAACTTCACCTTAAACATACACCAATTGAAATATAGTTAAGCACATTTGCTACATTCCTACAAAGTGGTGGGAAGAGCTGTGTTCTGCTTTGCTCACTTTAAAACTGAAAATATCTTGTTAACCCAATACTCAGAAGTGGGGTAGGTGGCAATAAATCTATGCTAATGAGAATATGATTTATAATATCTACATGCTCTGAATACATTTATATCTGGCACAAAAAATATTTCTTTAATGGTAAAGCTGGATACTGGAATATTGATTATTAATTTGGGTTTAGTATATATAATTTTATTAAATATTCCAACAGCATTTTTATTTAATTTGAGAAAACATTTATTTCCAGACACTTTAGAGACTTTGGTCTACTCTGTGAATGTAGCGATAAAGCAGGGTTCATACAGTTTTTGAAGGTCTTTGACAGTTTATGAAAAATGAGGAAGTGTTTTCAAGGCCATGAAACTTTGGGAAAAATGATCAGATTACCCTGAGGTCTTTAAAAGTCTTTGAAAACTGAAATAAACTCTAATATTTTAATTTCTTTACATAACCACAAATAAAATTGTACAAGGTTTTTAGATTTGGATGTGGTTGAATGTTCCTGGTTTCTATCTTTTGATGACCCGTTCAGTTTCATTTCATCATTAAACAATATTGTAGTAGCTTGCATTCATTGTTTTCACATATAACATAACTTTAATAAAAAATGTTCGTGAAAATAGGTTTTGGAAATCTATTTTGTGGTCTTTGAAAGTTTGTTAAAGGTCGCTAAATTCTGTATGAACCATGTAAAGGTCTCATCTTTTTAAGCATTTATCTAGGTCTTACATTTTATTTATCTATCCTTTCTGCTGCCCAAATATATTTACGATGATCTAGTGGAATTGTTGTTTAATTTGAACACAATTTCTTGCATTTATAGTCTTCCAGTTTCAATGGCAGTACCAGTGTCCTAAATGCAAGATTACAGCCAGGAACATACACTGTTTGTGCTGTTGGCATGGCATTACAGTGTTTCCAGGGAAATGCTAATAAACTTTGTGCAAATACCACTCTGGATGGTAAGAATAATTACAATCATCATCATCATCATCATCATCATCATCATCATCCATTTTGATTATCTAGGCCTTTAATTAATCCTCTAACGAGGGTAGGCCTGGCTGTTTTGTCGTGAGAGTAGGTATTCAAAGCTTTCTTCCAGGCTCTACGGTCCTGTGGGTTGATGCCACTCAGCCCCAACGTCTTTCTGTCTCTTTTTGTCAACTCTTCCCATGTTAGCTTAGGTCTGCCTGGAGCTCGACTTCCAGTAACTTTGAGGGAACGTACCTTGGATATCCACCCTTTACTACGCTCAACATGGCTCAGCCATCGCATCCTATTTGATTGGATAATGTCAGAAATATTTCTGATGTTGAGCTCGGTGAAGAAAGACTCAAATGGGACATTCCTCTCAGGATTTACATGGCAGATCCATCGTATCATGGCTTTATCATTGCAATGTATCTTCCTGAGAGTTGTAGCAGTGACAGCCCAGGTTTCAGAGCCGTATAACAGCACAGGTCTGATGTAAGTTGAGTAAAGACAACCCCTTGTAATGTGCGTCAAATGCCTATTCGTCAGGATCAGGAGAAGCTCTCTAAATTTATTCCAAGCAGACTCGCAACGCGTTGTTGATGCCAGTTCACATCCTCCTCTGGCCGATATGGTGTCTCCTAGATAACAGAAGTTGGCTACGACATCAAGCTTTTCTTCACCTACAGTTACTTCTGTCACAGGCCTTCCATCAATAGGTCGAGCGAGTCCACTACATCTGGGACACTTGTAGCTTGGATATTAAATATTTTATTTAATTATTCAGGTTTGAGAGGTCCATTGATTCCACTACATTTCTTGTGAACCCAATGTGAACAGCTGATGCAAAAGATTGAGTTTCTACCTGCACCTTTTAGGCAGACGGCACAGGAATACTTTCCTGAGCTTTTCAGTGTTTCCCTGTTCAGGCCAGAAATCAATACCTTGGATTTACCCATGTTGACCCTGAGACCTTTTTCTTCCATGCCCTTCTTCGATTCTGTCACATGTTCAACCAGAGCCTCGAGTGAGGAGTCAACGATCACTAGATCATCAGCATACAGGAGCTCGTATGGGCAGCTTGTTCGAAAGTGAATTGACAGCGCTTCCAGAACAACGATAAACAATAACGGGTTCAATACCGATCCTTGATGAACACCAACATTGACATTGAACTCATCACTGTAGCCATCACCAACATGAACACGGCTTCTAGCATTAGAGTACATGGACTGTACAGTTTTAACAAGCCATTCTTCAATGCCTAATTTACACATCTCCCACCATATGACATTCCTTGGAACTCGGTCGAACGCCTTCTTAAGATCTATGAAGGCCATGTATAAGGGCTTGTTAACTGTGATGTGTTTTTCTTGCATTTGTCGCAAGATGTATATGGCATCAACAGTTCCGCTTCCTGGCATGAAACTGAACTGCATGTCACCGATGTGTGCTTGTTGTCTGATCAATTGCTCTATAACTCTCTCAAAAACGTTCATTATCAGGTCCATCATCTTTAGGCCTCTGTAGTTGCTCCTGTCCAGTGCGTCGCCTTCGCCCTTGTATAGACTGACTATGTAGCTTTCCTCCCAGTGTGTTGGAATATGTCCATCACAAATGATAGCTTCAAAGAGATCACGTATGAGTGCTACACCACTCATGCCAGTAGGCTTCAACATCTCTTCTACTATGCCAGATGGGCCTGCAGCTTTACCCGTCGCCATCTTGCTGATTGCTTTTTCAATCATCACAGTAGTGATTGGAATACTTGGGCCTTCAACAGGAGGCTCATCCGTGAGGTCATTCGGGTTCCATGGGAATTCAACATTCAGCAGCCTATCATAGTGCTGTTTCCAAGCATTTTCTCTGGATTTCTCGTCCAGACAGAGCTCACCCATGTCATTCCTGATTGGTTTCTCACCGATTACATCTAGATTATCTCGGCGCATCTGCTTGGCCAAGATGTAGATGTGTTGTGATTTCGGGTCGATGTTTTGGAGGACATGTTTTTCTGCTTCCCATTTGGCATGTTGAATAGTTTGCTTTGTAAAACGCTTGGTGGCATAGTAGTCTTCCCTACTGCCCCCATTCTTCCATGCCTTAAAACATTGCCTCTTTTCACGAACCGCATGATCCACGACGTCAGTCCACCACCAGGTTTCCTTTTGCCACTGATGCTTGCTTGACAAACCACACACTTCAGTTGCGGCCTCAAGCAGACCATCTTTCAGAATTGTCCACAGTTCCTCCACAGTATTCGCTTTGTTACCCTTGGTCTTCGAGATGTAGGACTCAACAAACTTGTCTCTCAAAGCTGGTTCTTTAAGTTTCCACAGTCTTATGCATGGTGTGAACTTGCGCTTGCATTTACGCAATGATGGAACCTTCAGGTCACATGCAACTAGTTTGTGTTGTAAGGCACATTCCTCATTGAGTATGACCTTCACGTTTGTTACATATTTTCTGAACCTACGATGGTAAAGCATGTAATCAATCTGTGTGCAGATATCTCCAGATTGGTATGTAACCAGGTGTCTGCTGTACTTCTGGAATTGTGAGTTTCCTATCACTAAGTCATTTGCGACAGCGAATTCAAGCACCCGTTCACCTTCTGAATTGCGCTGTCCAAAGGCGTGACCTCCATGCCATTCCTTATATCCGTCAGGATTGCTACCTATATGCCCATTCCAATCCCACACATACAAAGAGTTCCTCTGAGGCCGGGATATTAGTGACCAGGCTCTGCAGCTGCTCATAGAATCTGTCCTTCTCGTCTTCGCTAAGGCCAACCTGTGGTGCATAAATGCTCACGACGGCGAACACCTTCTTTCCGACAACAATCCATACCATAAGAATCCTAAGTACGTGTAACCCCGAACACCTTATCCATCCATCTCTCTGAAAGCATTACTCCAACACCACCTGTACCTTTATTGTTTCCGGACCATATAAACTTGCCAATGTGCATTTTAATTTAAAATATGAATGTAATGGAAATAAGTTATGGAGAGGATATATTTTTCAGGTGTGATATCACTCTGTAACACACACACACACACACACATGCACACACAAACAAGAGGGTTAGTGGCAATATAAAGTGAAATTTTGCACAGAGAATGAATATTGTACATGTTAGAATTTGTATCTACCATTATTCAGATGAGGATCTACAGGTATAGTACCCTTTGCCTTTCCTGCTATAATCCCGAGATTGTAATTTTCACAGTTTGGTTTAACTTCGTAATATTAATATCTATGTTCTTTGATTGCTAGTAATTAAGATTAGATTTGTTAACTTTGCTGTTATATAAATGTGTGTTATGCCCGTATGTCTTTATCCTACAGCTATATTATATCCTTTGTTGGGGATATGTGCTTAGTCAAGTGAATATGAGGTTGGTGCATATAGGCAAGGCAATGGGTGCTGTAACCAATGGACCCAAATTCGAATCTTAATAGTACAAAAATACAAATTCTCTAATCTGTTGATCCATTTTACAATATGGTCATAATATTGGCCATCTTGAAAATATTCTATGACTTCTCCATCTTATCAAATAATTGTTGAAGACTTTTTACAAAATAAAATTATTATCTAATAAAAATGGTAAAGAATTTACCTCTAACATTGTCTCTAGTGGAGCCATCTTTCAAAATCATCTTACTACAAGTCTTTATAAGAATGGTAGTATTTACTTTTTTCTACATAATGGCAGACAATTTAATAATCATTTAGGTAACATAATGAAATTTTTACTTTAAAATCCCATGTTAAATGCATTGAATCTATAAAGGTGTGTTATTCATAACCTTCACAGACAGTATCTGACATTAATCAACATTAGCATTTTGATCTGTATCAGCACTATTATAAATGAGATTTATTATTCACCCTTATATTATTTTGGTGTCAAGTTCCAAGGAACATGGACAAAACTTCAAAGTCAATTAGATTCAGAAAATCTCAGACAATATGATCTCATTTACAAACATGATTTCTTTCTTATAGCAGGGTATATGCTCCACTTTCTACTTATCTATCTGGTAAAATAAGTCGACTGCATCTTTATCTATCTGGTAAAAAAAGTCAGCTGCATCTTTATCTATCAAGTTATCTTCATCACTGATTATCTTACTTACATATCAAATGTCAGCAGATTGTTTAAGCTATACTTACGATAATTGAAATATTCATCAGTTACTGTAATAGATCTCAGATTGCTTAAGCTATACTTCAGATGGTTGAAATATTCATTATTTACAATAAATTTCAGATTGTTTAAACTATACTTGAGAGATGGTTGAAATATTAATCAGTTACAATAGATTTCAGAGATTTAAGCTACAATTGAGAGATGGTTGAAATATTTATCAGTTACAATAAATTTCAGATTTGTAAGGTATACTTGTGATGGAATGATTAATTGAAGAGTATGTAATGGTAAATTAACTAGTCAAGAGAATGGTCCTTATTTT
This sequence comes from Unio pictorum, assembly GCA_030141615.1. Taxonomy (NCBI): domain Eukaryota; kingdom Metazoa; phylum Mollusca; class Bivalvia; order Unionida; family Unionidae; genus Unio; species Unio pictorum. The sequence goes on along the minus strand of JARLTB010000031.1, from coordinate 315,535 downwards.
CTTATTAACAGATTCTGATCTGTAAACAATGAGGTCTTAACAGTGGTAAACAGATAAGTTCAATTAACTTCAGGATACATTTTCTCCATTGTATCTGCTTCAGTCAATCAGGAATCCAAGTTATGTAAACAAGAAAAGCAGACAGATCCCTCTGGTATAAAGTAGGAGATGGCAGCAGCTTTTCTGGATGAGATTTGACTTTGTTCTGTTACCATGCAGAGCAGTATGACAGTATGTTGAATTGTTTTGATGCAGTCATTCATAGGAAGTGGCAGATGAATATCTTTTTATGGATGTAAATATTTATTAAATGAGGCTACATGCAGTACTTTCTATCTTCTTACCACCTACTTACCTACCTACCTATCATATATAAATAACCTGTCAGTTGGTTTTTCTGTCAATACTGCTGTTCTTACTATATACTGTATCTCAAGTTCCAGAAATACAACCTCAAAATCAAAGCAGTTCTATGCCTGGTGGGATAATAGCAGCCATTATTGTTCCTGTTGTATTGATTGTGATCATAGCCATTGTTTTGGTGTGTTTGAAGAAGGGATACATCAGAGGGAAATTATGTAGTAAGTATATAATTTTCAAATTACTAAATTGGACTGGACATTAATGCTAAACAATGTATGGGAAAGTTTTATGTAATGTTCCATAGTATTGCAAACCAATTTGTAGCTTTTCTTTACTTTAGAAAACTAGGTTTTGTAAGTAGAGAACTTATTTATTAAATTTTTTTATGTGATAAAGTTTCAAAGTTTAAGAAACTTAACAAAGCATTTCTCAGAATTTGTACAATCATTCAATTATTTGTAAGAAATGGTCCAGATCCCAAGAAAAGGAATGAAATGTAAATATCCTAAAACAGTTTGATATAGAAAACAATAGGTTTTAATAAACCTTTCTAATCTAAAAATTCAATTAGTTTTCTGTTGTAACAGTTGCTGTTGTTCTTTTAAGGTTAAAATGAACTACCCTATATTTTCGATTATTTAACCTGAAATTTTATTCTTGCAAAGTAGGGGTCATATTATAAGTGCAACATAAACTTCATCACACACAACTCAGCCTGAACTTACGACGTAGATAAATGACAGAGAGAACCTTAATGTACATCGATCGAAATTTTATTTTTAAATTTCTTTTAGAAATAAACCTTCCTTTTTCAGTTACTAGTGTTGTTGGCGATTTATTTGGCACAAGTTTTTCAGACATTAAAATGACAAAAGATAATTTTTATGCTTGAACGAAAACATTTCAATACGAAAATTACAGAATTGAGATAATAAAATGAAAATTGGTACATTCGAATCAATGATTTAAAAAAATAAGGTGGAAAAGGCTCCTATAAATAGCTTGTGTTTGAGTGTGTTGCACTCTTGCACCTTTTAAATGGGCACCTATATGGAACGCGTGCAACTCCAGAAGGTACAAATGTGCAACATGTGCATCTTTGACATTAAATAATTATGTAAGGCACTGTCCAACTTTACTGGTGGTTATATATATATTGTAAATAGATACATATGCATTGAAATTTAAAAATCAGTATTTGTTCCTGAAAATCAGTATTTTTGTCACAAGTAATCAGTATTTTTGCACTCGGGGGTTGGCAGCTATGCATCAGATGCCATGAACATATTTACGTGAAATATATACATGTAGTTGGTTATCAGAATATTGTTTCTAGGTCATCTTGACTTATAAAGTCAGAATGTTGTTTCTAGGTCATCTTCACTCATAAAGTCAGAATGTTGTTTCTAGGTCTTCTTGACTCATAAAATCAGAATGTTGTTTCTAGGTCTTCTTGACTCATAAAGTCAGAATGTTATTTCTAGGTCATCTTGACTCATAAAATCAGAATGTTATTTCTAGGTCATCTTGACTCATAAAGTCTGAATGTTATTTCTAGGTCATCTTGACTCGTAAAGTCAGAATGTTGTTTCACTTTACACTTTACAAATATCTAGTCTCTAAATATGCTTATAATACTTAAGCAAGAATAAGTTGTAACTTTAATTAATTTTTATCTTTAGAGTCAATGAATGAAACGACTATGGAGAATGATCTTAATGAAGGAATGGGCTTAATGCTAGTAGAGACCTCAGAAAAAGGTAATCTGAAGTGTATTGTAAGATGGCTATGCCATATGCATTTTCTTACATGAAGTTAAGTTACACAGGAGCATGTCTTGTTTTAGTTAATGATCCTTAAAAAAAGTAATTAAATATAATATTAAATAAACAATTAATACAAGTTAAAATATACCTTTTAATTTGTAGCCTATGTTGTACTTTGACATTTAAGGTAAGATAAGCTATTAATTCCAAATCCTTAGTCAGTGCTTGTTAAAAGACTTGTTTATATTCATTTCCAAATCCTTAGTCAGTGCTTGTTAAAAGACTTGTTTATATTCATTTCCAAATCCTTAGCCAGTGCTTGTTAAAAGACTTGTTTATATTCATTTCCATATTCTTATATTGTGTGTCACTTCATTCTTTCTATGAAAATAAACTGTTGAGCATGTTCTCCTCAGAAAATATTTATATTTTTCTATTTTTTTAAAGAGTATAAGAGACTCATCATGAAATTTAAAGTGAATGTTTCATGTCATGGTCATACATATATATAAACTTTTGGAGTGAATGTAGACTATTTTATTTTGGAGTCTTGGTGAATCAGATTAAGGCCATTTCATTTATGCATGAATACTTGATTTTTGAAAACTTACCTTCCCCAATCTTACAGGTTTCATGTCCCTTGATAAAATAGAAAAAGACTCTCAGTTAAGTGATCAGAAATAACAGTCACCATGACTACTGGATACTTTTGAATGTATTCTTGTGCATAGTTTGATGAAGAAAACAAAAGCCTATTTTAAGTATCATATCAGTGTTTTTGATTTTAGTAAAATAAATGAAAGCCTGTTAGTACTGCTATTAGAATTTTTATTCTAGATCATAACGGGTCTTGTAGGACTTATTTAATCTCATTCTTTGCTATTTTCATTCTAGATCATAATTGGTCTTGTAGGACTTATTTATTCTCATTCTTTGCTATTTTTATTTTAGGTCATAATGGGTCTTGTAGGACTTATTTATTCTCTTTCTTTGCTGCAATGGAATAGGTTTATTAAACAACCATTAAAAACGCACCACAAAAGAAACCTTGACATGTATATCTGGTCTCTAAATTTGTTTATTATATACTTAGAAGGAAAGTGTGTAAGTGAAATTAATATCTTTTTTTAGTACCAGAAGAAGCAAAAGATATATTGGATAATCCCAATGAAAGAGATGCCATGGTGGTAGAGGAGACCTCACAGAAAGGTAATCTGAAGTATATTGTAATATGACTGTGCCGTATCCATACAAGTACGATACAGAATTTCAGCAACAACCATTAGGAGCATATGAACCTATCTCTATAGATATAGTATGGAAAATCTTGATGAAGAGTGCACCAAAGTCATGTGAACTTGATCCGATTCCAACATCACTGCTGCTTGAGTGCTTAGACCCTATATTGCCTTCACTAACTGATGTTATTAATATCTCTCTCATCTGGGGAATCCCCATCATCTTTCAAAACTGCCAACTAACACTTGACCATAATGATTTAAAGAACTACTGTCCAGTTTCTAATCTCCCATTCATATAAATAATCTTAGAAAAAGTTGTTCTAACACAACTTGTATCTCATTTGAATTCAAAGTCTTTTTAGCAATGCACAGTCTGCATATCGCCATTGCCACAGTATGGAAACTACTCTTCTGAAAGTATTTAGTGACATTCTCTCTGCTTTGGATAGCGGAAAGATTACAGTCCTCACACTCCTTGATTTGTCTGCACCATTTGATGCAATAGACCATGATATATATTACTTCACCATCTCTAGCATGTATTTGGCATTGACATTACTGCCTTGGTGTGGTTTAAGTCCTACTTAGTCAACAGGACACAAATTGTATCTGCAAATGAAATACACTTCACCCCAGTTGATCTATGTTGTGGTGTTCCACAGGGGTCTGTTCTTGGACCTGTTATTGGACCTGTTCTCTTCATTCAATACACTCAGCTGCTTTAAAGTGTCATAGATCATCACCCAGTGTCTCACAAATTGTATGCTGATGACCTCCAAATACAAGTCTAGCCACCCAAGTGAAGTTGATGCTACCATCCAAGGAGTAGAGAGGTGCATTTTTGATGTGAAATCATGGATGACATGTAGCAAGATGCAGATGAATGATGATAAAACAGGCCATTCTGATCACAACACAAAAACTTTCTCATTCACATCCTTTACCTCAAACAATAAATAACAGCAACACCAACATTAAATTCACACAGTCAGTACGAAAACAACACATCATGAACATATGCAACATATGCAAGGCTGCATATCTTGAGCTGAGACACATCAGCTCCATTCGCAAATATCTTTCAGTTGATGCCACTAAAACACTAAGACGAAACTATTGTAACTCAATTCTGTCTGGTTTGTCTCAATATCTACTCCAGAAACTTCAAAAAGTTCAAACAGAGCTGCTTGGATCACCTTTAGAGTACCACGATCAGAGCACACCTCCACCTGTACCCTACACTGGCTATCCATTCAATCCAGAATCAAACACAAAATTTGTTCTCTGTGCTACGTTTCACTGACGGACTCCCATCCAGCATACCTATCCGGCCTCACCCATGTGTACACACCAGCAAGTTACTTATGCTCCTCTTTTGACAATCATATACTCATTATTCCCACAAAGAAAACGATGTCATATGGACAACATTCTTTTGCATACCAGGGTCCAGCAACATTGAATGAATTGCCCATTGAAATTAGACAGAAATACACAGTGATCCCTTTCAAGAGTGCTCTTAAAATTCACCTTTTTCAACTGCAAGAACAAACTTAAAGACCTAAAAATGTTTCCCCACCTTTAATATTTTCAGCATTTTTGTTGTTTCCAATTTCATGGTGTTTGTTTTTGTTTTTGTTTTTTGTATTCATATAATTATAGATATTGTAAAACGCATAGAGCTTCTAAAGATTAGGTGCTATACAAAGTCCTCATCATTATTATTATTATTATTATTATTATTATTATTATTATTATTATTATTATTATTAACCTGGGAAAACCACCAGAAAGAACCACCGACCCACAAGAAGCTACTGGCAAGCTTTCTCACATAACTACATTAGCTCAATCTTAGACTTGAACCCACGCAGACAGAGGTGAGATGGCAGTGATTCATAACGGAGAGCGCTTTAAACCACTCGGCCACTTTGGACCCCTAGTAGCAGCTGTTCAGGTCAGGGCCACTGTTCACATGTTTGTTTACTTTAAAATTTATTAGTGGGACACCCATTAGATATATCTGTCATGGTAAGGGCAACACAAAAACTTGGTTACCATAACATGTGCTTGTTATACCATGTTAGGAAAAGATGAACAAAATGGACAGAATTACATTTTTCACTGAAATATTTTAAATATAAGGGAAATTATTGTCATTTAATAACAATGAGAAAAAAAATCAAATAAAAATTCACCACATGTGTTTCTGGTAATTTTTGCAATAATTTTACTTGAAACAATTCCAAGAAAACAAATTAAATTCTTGAATGTGAAACCACTTATCATAGATTAATTTGATACAACATATGAAGTGCACCATTCTGATTTAAAAATAAATGTCACTGGATATCATAAACAATGGGCTGTATAGGTGTGATTTTTGGATTTATATGAGAGGGATTTTCACCAGGCTGTTTTTAAGGGACAAACCATGGCAGGTCGAGGATACTACAACATTCACTATCTGTTGGTTTTAAGACTATTTGCTAAAGTTACTTTAGACATGTAGACTAGTTAATGTGGGTGTTACGCATAAATAATTGATTAATTTCTTTTGTGTCTATACTCTTGTATTAACTACTAATCCACATGGATTTAGCCAATTTGTGATAAAAAAAAACTGCAGATCCAGGTAAGTAGCAAAAATAAATAAAATATGTGCGTATTTCATACAGTTTGCTTTAATTATGGTATGATGCAATATATAGATTGTTCTATACTAAGATTACGTTTTTTTGCCACTTATGTTAGTAATAAATTATGCTTTGGGGTTGGCAAGTGCAAGTCTACAAGAAAGCAGTTCAGGTTCACATATATCACAATTTCCCATTGATTGGGTACCTAATCATTAGGATTGATGGGTACCCGGTAGAAATTACCGAATGTTTTGACATCTCTATCTACATCAAAGCAAAGACAATTTCATTTCTTGAAGAAAAGATGAAGGCAATAATGGTCTAAGCACTATAAATTAGGTTTCTGTATAATAATGGTTTGGACTGTGACCAATTAAATTTCTGTGAGTGTGTGTGCTGTGTTTGGCATTATTATATAATATGATGTAATAATTTATAATTTATCTATGTGTCTGAGATACATGTGAATAGCTTCACCTATTACATGGTGAAAATGAAGCTTTCTAGCAGTTTCGTATAATTTCTGTTCTTGAGAAAATGTAGATGGTGTTACATAAAGAGCATAAATGTAAAATTATAAAATATTTGTGTCTGCACGCCTATTTGTATGGCACATATATGTCAATAGTATAATTTAGATAACGTGAAACATTTAACTCATTAACCCCACATGCCATGTTTATGCATTGGGAGGTTGTACTCTTCTTCCAGGCTCAGTAACATTAACGTCATTTAGATTACAACATACATATTTTAAGGTAGATCACAAATATTTGTATAAATGACTTGTATATGAACTGATTTCATTAATTTTACAGATGTGCAAGCCATCAAAAGACATTTAATTAACCAATATAGAACTATGACAGCTCTATCCCTTTCACCTTGCTATGAAGAGAACTTTGAAGATGTTTCAAAAGTGTACTGTGACTTGGACATCATTAGCCTGGGAGAAAATGTGGCAGGTATAGAATATATCAATCCAACAGTTGCATCGTACAAAGAAATACTGGGTGGTGATGATAAGAATGTAGGTACTGCAGACAATGTTTGGCCAATACCGGCCATGATTCTTGGGGAATGTGGAAGTGGAAAATCTAGTTGGTGTAAGAATTTAGTTAACAAGTGGTGTCAATATCATGACAATAATGAAATGAATTTAAAAGAAAATGACTTGGATGTCCCAGAGCTTGCAAACTTTGACATTCTCTTGTATATTACATTACAAAATAAAGGAGAAGGTTTATCCTTCCTGGAATATGTAAAGAATACTTTATTTGCTGATGCTACTGAATACTTTGAAGACATCATAAGTTGTAACCGACAACCTATGGCATCCATTCTTTTTTTGATTGACAGTTTTGATGAGGTGACACAGCATACTGAGCAGAGTTTGAACTTATTAAGGGAGAAAAAACAGTGTTCCATAGTTATTACATCCAGATCCAGTGGTTTAAATTGTTTGCATCTGAAACCACTGCGAATATTCCAGATACAGGGAATGAGTCCCAGTAGATCCAAGGAATATGCCAAGAAAGTTTTAGACATTCTCAGTGAGCGACGTGTTGAAAAATTAAATGTGGATCTATTTTGGAAGTTTGCAAAACACATCCAAGTACTCAACATGTGTCATCTCCCGCTACTATGCTTGTCTTTGATAATGTTTTGGATTGAGAGTAAAGCTCTTTCTGTTGACCTAACAGATGTGATACTTACTCTCATCGAATATTACCTTCGACGTGCCATGACCAGGGAAAAGTACAAGATGAATATTTCCAAAGTTTTGGAGAAGCAGCATTTTGATATATCCAAATTTATTGCAAAAACAAGTCATAAGCAATACCTGAGAGACCATGGCTATCTGTTAAAGGTTATCAGTACTGTAGCTGAAAAGCTCTGGTATTCGCAGATGCAGGTCAGAACTGACAAAAACAGTGCAGAAAATGAACCTAACACAAAGGACAATGACATCGATATTGAGTTGTGTGTTGAAACTGGAATTTTGAAAAAAACATTTAGGGAACAAAGTATCCACATTATGTTCAGTCATCCTCTGTTATTTGATTTTTTTGTAGCATCATCAGTAGCATTGGAAAAGCGAGATTCATGTACAAAATATTTGACCTCGACAAAGGCTGTTGTTGAGAACAGTTATGTGATTCATATGCTTTGTCAACTTGCACCAAATACTGGACAGGATGTCATAAAGGGTATAAGTGAGCTTAAACCTTTCTATGAAAATAATGAGAAAGATACGGCTACAAAAAGAATGTTGTCAGACCAACAAATAATATGCAATATAGAATGTAAAGACCCCCTTTTACAAGGTGGGGCACCAGTCAAATGGCTTCAGACATTAATGTATACAGATGAGCTAAGCAGTGCAAAACTTTCAATTCTTACTGAAGGGTTGAAATTTACAAAAGAACTTACAGTCTTTCTTTTGCAGTATTTTGAAAATAAAAATGAATGTATATTCCGACTACCCATAATGCCGAAGTTACATGCTCTTCAAGTAGATATAGAAAATTGTACATTATTGCTACATGAAGAACGGGAATGGAGCAAAGAAACTTTTTCTGAACTCCGTAAATTTGTACTAAAATCTGTTAAGATCGATGTAAGAACAACAGGATACATTGTTGAGGCACTTGGCTCCAGCCAAGATCTCTTCACACTTGAACTTTGTCCAAAAGATGATGCTGATGAAGAGATACTTGCACTGGGTGACCAGAAGCCATTTCTCTCCTGGAGTTGTCTAGCAAAAGGCATAACATGCATGCCAAAACTTAGCACTGTCCGATTACATAATCTTACAATTGGAAAACATTTATCTACACTAATTGATAGTCTGTGCAGGTGTCCAATGCTGAAAATTTTAGATCTCCTGAATTTAAAAGAGACAGACACAGAAGAGATACCAACAATTTATACCAGTGATAGAAGATGTGAATGTACACACCACAAAGTGCAGCAGTTGGAACAATTGAAGAGTTCCAAAAAAAGCAATAAGATTTTGAAAACAGTACAGCTCACAAAGAATGCAATGTCTGAAAAGTCTTGGTTAATACTGAGTGATCAATTACAGACTTTGTCTCCCAGTATTTTACATATAGATCAGGTACATCAATCAGGTCTGGTTCTCAGTAAGCTCTTCCAGAGTATTGGCACCTGTAAAAGCCTAACTATTCTGTCCATTTGTTGTATTCCAGCTGGAAATGATACAGTGGATTTCTCTGGCTTAAAAGCTCTGCACAAGCTTAAGAAATTGACCCTATGCAAAATTACATTACCAGATTCATCTTGGCAAGAACTGTATAATACAATTAGCAAGCTAACCAAGTTAAAAGAAATATCACTGGCACATTTGGAGATGAAGACTTGTTTTATCAAGGTACAAAAGTTATCAAATCTGATGCTTCTAGAGATTAGGGAAATTGAGCTAGAAGAAGAATTGTGGTCATTGATAGCAAACAAAATTATCTCATTGCCCAAACTGAAAAAGATGCAGTTGAGCTCTTGTAAAATGTCCAGGAAGGGATTTTCACATTTCTTTGATACAATGAAGCTTTCTTCCTTTCATGTCAATTATACACAAGCATCAAGAATTGGGGAAGGTGGGATGGTTTCTTTGAATATGGTTGTAACATTAAATAAAGACCCTTCAGTTGAATAGACCATTTCCAAATAAAGAAATGTATGAGAATAGCTGTCACAAATAATTGACATGCAGTCTTTATGAATGGATGTAACCATACCTATCATGATATATAAAACAATATTGCCTAAAGAACTTACTTCACAGATATTAGGTACAATACCTATCATGATATATAAAACAATATTGCCTAAAGAACTTACTTCACAGATATTAGGTACAATACCTATCATGATATATAAAACAATATTGCCTAAAGAACTTACTTCACAGATATTAGGTACAATACCTATCATGATATAAAACAATATTGCCTAAAGAACTTACTTCACAGATATTAGGTACAATACCTATCATGATATATAAAACAATATTGCCTAAAGAACTTACTTCACAGATATTAGGTACAATACCTATCATGATATATAAAACAATATTGCCTAAAGAACTTACTTCACAGATATTAGGTACAATACCTATCATGATATATAAAACAATATTGCCTAAAGAACTTACTTCACAGATATTAGGTACAATACCTATCATGATATATATAACAATATTGCCTAAAGAACTTACTTCACAGATATTAGGTACAATACCTATCATGATATATAAAACAATATTGCCTAAAGAACTTACTTCACAGATATTAGGTACAATACCTATCATGATATATAAAACAATATTGCCTAAAGAACTTACTTCACAGATATTAGGTACAATACCTATCATGATATATATAACAATATTGCCTAAAGAACTTACTTCACAGATATTAGGTACAATACCTATCATGATATATAAAACAATATTGCCTAAAGAACTTACTTCACAGATATTAGGTACAATACCTATCATGATATATATAACAATATTGCCTAAAGAACTTACTTCACAGATATTAGGTACAATACCTATCATGATATATAAAACAATATTGCCTAAAGAACTTACTTCACAGATATTAGGTACAGTACCTATCATGATATATATAACAATATTGCCTAAAGAACTTACTTCACAGATATTAGGTACAATACCTATCATGATATATAAAACAATATTGCCTAAAGAACTTACTTCACAGATATTAGGTACAATACCTATCATGATATATATAACAATATTGCCTAAAGAACTTACTTCACAGATATTAGGTACAATACCTATCATGATATATATCACAATATTGCCTAAAGAACTTACTTCACAGATATTAGGTACAATACCTATCATGATATATATAACAATATTGCCTAAAGAACTTACTTCACAGATATTAGGTACAATACCTATCATGATATATATAACAATATTGCCTAAAGAACTTACTTCACAGATATTAGGTACAATACCTATCATGATATATATAACAATATTGCCTAAAGAACTTACTTCACAGATATTAGGTACAATACCTATCATGATATATATAACAATATTGCCTAAAGAACTTACTTCACAGATATTAGGTACAATACCTATCATGATATATATAACAATATTGCCTAAAGAACTTACTTCACAGATATTAGGTACAATACCTATCATGATATATATAACAATATTACCTAAAGAATTTACTTCACAGGTCTTAGATAAAAGTTGGGGTCTACATATGTCACTTCATGAAGCAGTTTTCTTGACATTGCAGTCTGTTGAGTTAAAATATTTGCCAGGCAGTTTTTGTTCCAATAAAATAAGTATAAATCATGTTACATGATGCTTATTTTCACAGTCAATTAATTAATTGTCCTGGCTGTAAATCATATGAACTTAATAACATATTGCTACATCAGTCATACGTCTATTTGTTCACAGCCTGTCTGTCAACATCTTGCATTTCTCAGAATGTTTTAGAAGATAAAGTCTACAAATTTAAACATTAAAGTTCACTTCTCAAGCTACTCTATGGCCTATATAGTCCTACCCGTTTATGTCGACATCCTTTTTGGCTTACATAGCCATGAGAGAAAATCTGTTTTTATTTTTATTTTTTCAAATTGGCTAAATCTAGATTGATAACTCTTGGTTGAAATGTTTCTTTGGACATGTTCTTTAAACTTTTTGCACAGGGTGACTTTTTAAAACACTGGTGTTGCCAACATTTCATAAACCCTGAGCTCAAAATTCGTGTTTGGTAGATATAGACCTTTCATTTGCCTTTCAGGCCTTTACTGTGAAGCTTGATGTAAAAGTAATTATGGATGTAGCAAATAAAAATAGCATAAGTATTAATAAAATCAAAGAATCTGCATTACATGTTAAAATATGACTATGAAATTAAGTGAATTCTAATTTGGCTGATCAGTAGTAGTATTAGTAGTAGTAGTAGTAGTATGGTTTAATGCCATTTTCAACACAAGACAGGCTATTCATGGCGGCCAGTATTAATGGTGGAGGAAGAACCAGGGAAAACATCAGAAAGAACCACCGATCCACGAGAAGCTACTGGCAAGCTTTCTCACATACCCACATTGGCCGAATCTGAGACTCAAACCCATGCAGACTGAGGTGAGATGGCAATGATCTGTACTGGACAGCTCTTTAGACCACTCAGCCACTTGGGGCCCCTTTGGCTGATCAGTTTTTTGTTTTGTTTTTTAGGTTTAACACCATTTTTCAGCATGCGATAGGCTATACATGGCAGCCAGTATTATTGGTGGAGGAAGAACCAGGGAAAATCCCCGGAAAGAACCACCAACCCACAAGAAACTACTGGCAAGCTTTCTCACATAACTACCTTAGCTGAATCTTAGATTCGAACCCACACAGATAGAGGTGAGATGGCAGTGATCCGTAACAGAAAGCACTTTAGACCACTCAGCCAGTCAGGGCCCCTGTGTGTGGTTAGTAGATTTTGTGATTTTTGGCTGATCATTAATGTAGATAAAAAAAACATGACTAATAGTGACTATTAAATTTAGGCTCGCACTATTGAATTCAGCTTCAACCAGGCTTTCCTAGTTGACCGATCTGATATCTTTTCTCATCAGATAAAACAACGTCAAGCCTGAATGAAACATTATGCTTATTGTTAAATGAGAAGAGTTATATCACTACTGTTCTATCTAACCAAATGTAAACACACTTTGTATATAATATATATGTATATAGGGTTGCAGATACATTTTGTAAACTTCGTGTGTTATCGGCATTCAGAAACATTTTAGAGAGAGTTCCTTTTCTTACCAGTTTAATAACCTGGTAAATTTTCATGTCAGTGAAAGCTGTTATTTTTGATACTGAGAAAGTTCTGAAGAATACATTGACATATTTGCTATGATAATAAACATTTCACTGGATTCCCAAAAGTCTTGGGCACTATTTTACAAAACAACACTTACCTTAGATTTTCCTAACAGTTTTCTTTGTGTGTGATGAAGGTTGTTTCAGTTGCAAGAATTATGTATTCTTTTTCATTAGCTATCTTTAGATTTATTGGTACTTTTTTCATAAGTTATCTTTAGCTTTATTGCTAATTTTTTCATTAGTTATTTTTAGATTTATTGGTAATTTTTTCGTTAATTATCTTTAGATTAATTGGTACTTTTTTCATAAGTTATCTTTAGATTAATTGGTACTTTTTTCATAAGTTATCTTTAGATTGATTGGTAATATTTTCATAAGTTATTTTTAGATTTATTGGTAATTTTTAGCAAATTCCATATAGGAATAAGTGTAAAGAGTTTTTGTAAGTATGCTTTTGGATAGCACAAGTCATATGGCAGGTTATTTTGAGATGATCCCAAAAATTTCAGTATGTATATCATTAGTGGCTCTTTTCTTAACAAAGCTAATTTTAAGCACCTTTTAACACGGGCTTCACAAAAGGATAACATAATACCACTTGTACACATAACTAAAGATTTTACTGTGTTGGTTAACCCAACAAAATATGAATAAATGCATATTAAGGTTTAGCAATTAACCAAACCAAAATTTATAAAATTATTTTCATAATCGGCCAAAGGCAATGAATTTTGGGAACCAAAACGAAGCTTCGAGTCGCATGAACATTATTTTCCAAGTACAACTAAGAACAATGCATACATAACAAAAATGGTTGGGGTTAGTTAGTATGTGCTTATCTGAGAAAATTACCCCACCCCCTTTGCCACAGTTAATTTCTTCAAACATACATAATGTCATCATCTTTAAGAACTTGGTAGAAATGTCTACTATTATGCAAATTTAGTTGTGAAATGGGTAAAAAAAATTAGCCCCCCCCCCCCAATTTTTGCTTATTGCTTTGGTAATACTAAGTAATGGGTATATGGGGTAGATATAATATTTTCATATACAATTAAAAATAGCCCCCAATTTTGTACATTGGTTTGGTTTAACAATAATATTTTCATATACAATTAAAAATAGCCCCCAATTTTGTACATTGGTTTGGTTTGACTAAGTAAAATGTCTTGACCCCCTTAATACTTTTTGCCTCCCCCCACCCCCATTGTTTAAATTTTATAGTGTTAGGCATAAGCTGAACATATCATATCTATGAATAACTCTCTCTAGATCACCCAAAATGGCAAAGTCACGATTTTGCCAAGGCAATAAAATTTGTATCTAATTGCTTATTATTTTTCACAGCTTTAAACTGATATCCTCCAGTAAAACTTTGTTAAAAATTTCATGTACTCCAAACTAGAAATGGAAGAGTTTTTGGGAACCAAGTTTGTAAATCTGTATCATTTCCTGTTTGTCTTGTTTCTACACATTCTAAAATAGTCGTGAATATTGTCAATGTATTTACTTTGATTAGTAATGATTATTTATCCATTTTTTAGCCTGTTATATTTTAGGTACTTTAGGATTATACATGTTAATTATGAATAAATTTGATAAAAAGAGAATAGGACACAAATACACAAAAGTATCACAACTAAACATAAAGACACTAATACACAAAAATATTATAACTAAACATAAGAACACTAATACACAAAAAATATCACAACTATACATAAGAACACTAATACACAAATATATCACAACTAAACATAAGAACACTAATACACAAAAATATCACAACTAAACGTAAGGACACTAATACACAAAAATATCACAACTAAACATAAGAACACTGATACACAAAAATATCACAACTAAACATCATTGCAAGTTTCAGTTCATGTTATAAGTTCAAAGTTAATTTTTATACAACCGAAACATTTGCATTCAGAAATTGGTGTTTCTTTTGAAACAGATCCTAAAAAAATCACCTTCCTGACTGACCACTGTTAACAAGCTTTAGTGGCCAACTTTTGTAAAGGAAAAATTCACTTCTCTTCTAGTGCTTGATTATAGATTCATGAAAAAGTGACATAAAGATCACTGTTTATTGCATGAACAGCTGCTTTTAGAGAGCAGATTTCAGTCCTTTATAGACAAATCAGATGCATTTCAAAATTCGTCATAATAATCAGCCATTTTTTTTTTTTTGATGGATAAAAATATTTGAATACTGCAAAGCTTAGGCTTTCATTAAGGTCATCAGACCCCAAATCTAAATTTAATTTAAAAAGCTTATCTCATAATTAGGAAATTAAACAATTAAGGGCTGGATCAAGCTCTCCAAAATTTGAAACGGCCTTGACATTCCCCAAATGGCACCAGAGCGAACATCTATGTATCTATTTACTTAGAGCATGAATAATACCTAATAAATATTAGCAAGAATAAAATGATTTTCAAATTTCAAGTGACAAGTTTGTGTATGTTTGTATGGTTTTAATTTTTTTACCAGGGAGGGGAGAGTCTGGTAACCTGTACCCCCCTCCCCCAAAATCTGGTCCTAATATTTAATTTTTCATGTAATGCTAGAGACCAGTTTTTTGCAATAATTTAAGAACATTACATTGAATGTGATTTTCATTTCTTATTTTTCTTTTGATATCCTCTGTTTTGTTTTTAAGGTATGTGTTTAATTAATTACGGTGTGTGTATTTAATTAAGGTTTGTGGTTAATTAAGGTTTGTGGTTTTATTATTTGTTTTTTCAATAATTAATGTATATCATGTAACTTTGAGACATGACATTTTCATCAGATCACTTTGTTCATGGCATGAATGGAAACTGATAGAGTGAAATAGCAAATGAAGTGTACACAGTTGTATGCCTTTCAATAGATAACATAATCACATAATGCTTTTATCAAAGTTTAAGGATTCAAGTGCACAGAATCATTTTGTAGTTTAGCTCATGTTTCTCATTTTAATATACGATGCCATATCATTCTTGTAGAATACACTTTGAAAAGAATTATGACATATATGCCATAATGTTCCAATTTTCTTGTGTTTATCTGATATTAATCGCATGGTGTTCATTTGTAAATCTCTCTTATCAAATTTTATTTGTATTAAGTATTCATTCATTTCTTCAAAGTGGGTCATGGAAATAGGATGCAAATAAAAGGGAAACTATGACAAATTATTAACTTGCACATAAATCACATTTATCAAATATAATTTATGGAGAATGAACATTGAAGTTATTGCTTGATGCAGACAGAATTGTATGTAAGTGTAAACTAGCTAGGCAGTTTCTTATGATGTATGCTTTTATATGGAAATATAGAACCTCATTTTTCTACCTTACATGAGTTCCTCTTTATGTATCCCTTGCTAGGACACTTTAAATATTACATGACATGTTACCACTGTAGAGTTAGTAAATGTAATGGTATGAAACTGACATGCTGTTGTTTGGGTTTACACTGTTGGGGGTATTCCCATCTATTTATTTAGTATGTCAACTTACAGAGAAAATACAGTAGAAACAGTGAGGGGCATCATAAAACCCAGTAAAGCCTCAATAAAATTTGTGACGGACTTCCACTTGGTTGACTGGATTTCCACTTCAATGGGTGGAAAATCCACCAGAATGAGTGGACTTCCACTACTTATAGTAGGCACCCTCGGTCAGTGTCCATTGGATTGTGTGGTAATCTGTGAAACATGATACATATACTGTAGACAGTCAAAATGCATCCAAGATGGAGAACCATAAAGTTCTACTACATTGTATCTAGAACTGAAACTGATCAAAACACACTGAAATGTAATGTCCGTATTACCAAAATGGAGTTACCAAGCACACTCAAATGGTTTAAATCACTAAGAAGGACTTTACAATCATTGAGATGAAGATATCATAAGTGTCTCAATTGACATAAAGTCACTGAAACTATTTTAAAATGGCTAAAACAATTTTAAATAACCAAAATGAGTTTTAACATCACTGAATATAATAGAATCAAAATGGTTTTATGGTCTTTTACTTGCAATCTATATTAGTTTTCATGCTTTTCTCCAAATCGTAGTATGCATTTGTCCATTTTATTGGTTTCTATCTTTCAATCCCTATTAGTTTATTCACAACTTTAAAAATTCATTTAAGATACATTGACAACTGCTTTAAAATTTTTTATGTAACCTATTGTTTAAGTATTCTTTATTTATTGGTTTAAATACAATTTATATTGGTAAAATTATCAATGTTTATATCTGTTAGTATTATACCGGTAATTAATCACATTTATCTATTAATCATTCTTTACATCTCTGTCTGCTATTTGAATATTAGCATACATAATATTATTTGTATCAATTTAACTTTTATCGAACAAAAAGTGAAGAGGTACAAAATTTAAATGGGACTTAGACTTATTGCAAAGCAATACATCTAAGAGTTAGTTATCCGAGAACCATGTAAACACCTGATGAAAGCATTATCATTTTATTCTTCTGTATCAATAAGTATATATTGATTTAGTGAATTTAATGTTTCATACCTAATATGTTATGCAAATGCACTTCCTTAGATATGGTATAGCTTACAAATTATTCTATTCCAAGAAACTGAATACGAGTTCTTGAAATGCTTTCATCTCGATCATTGTCAGCATGCTTTACTCCATAACAACCAATAAAATAATCCAAACTTCCATCGAGTAAAAGTAACACATGAAGAAATAGAAAATATTGATTCATTTAAATATCAAAATACACACTACCATGAGGTGAGGTGTGTTACAATGCACAATCAACAGTCACTCTGCACCATAGTCGCGAAACAAGCGACTCTGCTATCTGGCGATTTACTATTCAGTTTTTGTATATTATCCCTATGATTGTGCAAATACATTCAGTATGGATAAATCCAGTGTTATAAATTTAAGAAGGGGCACAACTAATCTAGGGTTGTTACCTTCAGCAAACTTGTATTTTTAAATCCAATGCTGATGCAGATGATTACATCATACCTATAGTGTATGTTGGAAAGTCATATCAAGACATTAGGAAATATTACACAGATATGATTGGATATGTTATTATTGAAAGACAGGATCTAATATGTTGGAAACAATGTGTGGACGACAGCCATTTTAATCCAGTAAATTTTAGTTTGTAGTAATGTTAATATCATTGGATGAAGTTCTTATTTTTAACCCTGACAAATTAAAAAGAATTATTAACAATGCCATACCTATTAACCACTATAAAAGTATTAAGAACATCACTGGCATGCTAAGGTAATTCATCTGATCCTGTGTAGTTATCTGTATTATTTGATTATTTTCAAAAGTCACCATTGTCTCAACAATATTTTTTTATGGTGTACTAACTGTATTCTTAGACTATACAATACCGTTAGTTTTGAATGTTTTTATAAAACTGTATTCCTCAATTATAAGTGCTCAATGTTTGCTGCATACATATTTAAGTTTATTCAGGATTTTAGGATTTTAGTGTATTCAGGATTTTATCAGATGTTCTGCTTCAGACATTGTATTGATAGCTATGCTACACTTGTACCTTTATTTTATTGGTATAATTGCATTGTCACTGTGTGTGTGTATGTGTGTGTGTGTGTGTGTGGACATTCGAGTTTGTAACTGTCTTTTATGTCTGCAACAGTTCAAAAATTGAGAGGAAAAGATGTGCAACATAAGTTATCTGATTTCGTGAAGGTTGTTTGAGAAAGAACATAAAACATGTGGATGTTGTTTAAATGTTTGAAAAAAGTGAATTTAAACATATAAAATAGAAATAAATAGATAATAATAAAACCGAAGTCTTGAAAGTAAATAAATACTTGTAACAAAAACTAAGCACAATTAAAAATAGAAATATCGTATTAAACAGAAAATATTTTATTATTTTCCTTCAATTGGCTAAATCCTTGTACCTTGCGTAAATTATCCATGGTATCCTTATACCTTGGGTAAATTATCCATGGTATCCTTGCACCTTGGGTAAATTATCCATGGTATCCTTGCACCTTGGGTAAATTATCCATGGTATCCTTGCACCTTGGGTAAATTATCCATGGTATCCTTGCACCTTGGGTAAATTATCCATGGTATCCTTGGACTTTGGGTAAATTATCCATGGTATCCATATATAGCTTATAGCTTAGCAAATATATAGTGTAATTTTTAAATGAACTCTAGCTGAGTAAGATCATTTTATTCTTTGTGCAAAGCAACATGTTCTAAATCACACTGTAGAAAATTTGTAAGGAAGGAATGAATGAATATTGGAAGGCAAATTTTATTCTGTAACAAAATAGTCACTGCCTTGGAATAATGTTTAAAAAAATATTGTATTTTGTAAGTGGGTGCCAATTTCTGCTTAAAAATGCCCCAATTGTGCACTTAGATTGTATCATGTCTAATTTTCTTAAGCTGTTATTTTCACATTATTTTGTTAAATAGAGGTGAAATGTTCCATCATTTTTTAGACCTTTTAACTGTATTTTGACAAACTACACCCATAACTCGATATGCAGAACATTTAATTTTCAAGCAAAGTATGCTGTAGTCAATTGTTTCATTTTGTTTCCTCATCTTGTAATTATTGATATTTTCCCAGTTTTCATCATTTTTTTTCCTCAATGGTGCATTATCATTTTCACTCAAAATGGCGCACATCAATATAAATTTTGTGTTGCAATAAAACGCATCATGCAAAGTAATTCAGGCACTTGATGATTAAAAAAAATAAACGTTTAATAATGTTTGTCTTTGATGTTTTTATGTCAAGCTTTTGTATTAGTCTGCTGACACAGTTAGATTGTAGACAGAGACATATTTGCCATTTCTAAAATCAGAGTAGTCCCAATAATATGAATACATTTATGAAAATAAAAGGTTTCAAAAATTATTTTGTATATCTTTGTGTCTTTGTTATCAAGTGATTTTCCAATGGTAGAAGTAGGTCATCATATCAGGTTGATTGCACACATCAAATATCTTGAAGACTAATCTTGACATATTTGTAATGTCATTGATATTGGTACATTATTTTACTCTGATTTTATTGTATAACAATCATTACGATGAGAAAATGTCATTCACTAACTTTGTGAAGGCATTTAAAAACAATATTTAATTATTTTTTAACTGAGATTTATACTACAATTCAAATAATGTGAAAATCATTTGATTTCATGTTCTACCAGTTTCACCATAAACCTTAAGTTGCATTGTCTCTGAGAACAAAAAGTTAATATAGATAATGGAATGAAAATATTTCCGAGATGTAGTTATAAAAACAGTTTAAAATATGTTGCAAAAGATTAGTAGCAATGATCAACTGTAAGAGACCAACCATTTAATTCTTGGGGAGGGGATGGCAGTGACTTTAATTATTTTTTTTATATCAAGTAATATAATTTATATAATATGTTGTTTATTTTTGTGTTGTAAATCAGAGAAAAAATATTATTTTTATGGTACAAATGTATTTTAGAGCCAGAAATGTTTTGTCTAAATATTCCCATGTCCTTCCCTGTGAAATTGAAATGGTTTGTCCCTTAACTGGCAGTTTCAAACCGTGAACATGCTAGAGTTTATCAAATGTATATCATTCTGGAGCTAGGGTGATTTCTTTTATATTGTTGTCTACACTGTAAATCATTTTGTTTTATATTAACTAGAAGTTAGAAATTGTAATTCCAGTAACAGACCTTAATAAATAATGTGAATGTTGTGTCATTTGAATTTTGGCCTAAACATGGTGTCACAACTGTTATATTGACTTGCGTTATTCTTCTATAAAAGAACACTTTTTGGTCCATTGTACAATTATCAGCTTAATAATAACTGGATTTAATGCTGCAGATAAATCTATGTATGTGTTATGTTTTCTAACATTCTTGAAATTAACTCAAAAGTATATTTTATTGTGGTAAAAGGGAGATAATCAAGTTTGCCTGTTATGTTCTACATCATGAAAGTTGCTGTACTTAATGTTGCAGAATTCAGATCATGATTAATTCCCATTATATTATTCAGTTGCTTTTAACAACATTGTGAACACATAATTGGTTATATCATGCCTAGGAAATGGCAGTTAAGTGACTGTAGAAAAGAACACAGAGAAAACCATTCAAGGTGATCTTGGTGAACATAAAAAAATACGAACCTTAGCTTACAATTCATGGGCAGATGATACCAGTATTAATACTCACAGTTAAATTATTTAGTTTGTCAATGAGGACAACATTGGCCATCCAGTGTTTTATCGGGAACAAATGGTATGTGAGTGCGTAGGTGGCCGATGAGTCAAGTGTGTGCCCTGAATGTTCTGTGGCATTGTGGACATGGGATGGTAGCAACATTTATCGTGAGGTTACTGGCTCTGGATTTCCTGGCCTGCCATTGTTGTTTGTTGTTCTGCTGTGGCTGTCCTGTTGGACTTGCAAACAACAGCACCTTTAGTGATGGAAGAGCGCCATATGACCCTGTCATATGATCAGTGGTATACTTCTTGAACATCTTGCGTGACCCAGTATCATCGTGGCAACGTCAACATGTTTGAGATGTATTCAATAATCTTTCCATTATTGATGTTTGTGTCACTGTTGAACAATGCCATAACACTAATATTAAGAAAACCTACTCGATCTCCCTATACTGTGCCATCTGCTTTCCAAAGTTGACCTTCAATTTCAGTAAATGCCTTAGTTGCCAAGAAATATCTGCTTGTATCATGGACTTGTAGTTCAATTCATCCACACGCGTCAATTATATGCATCATAGGAATAATATTGATAATCACGCACTGATTTATTCTTGATGATGGCTGCGTCCATGTCAAATGTGGTTTCAGATATACACTTAAACATTTTATTGTTTATTGTTGTCAATATTGATTTTCCAAAATTGTCACAAGATTTTCACCATCATTGGTGGTGCAGCGACGACGTTGCGTCAGACCACTTCCTGCTATCAGACTTGCTGATGTATTTGATCTCTCCTGGCAGCTTGTTGTTTTGTCAGTGACATGTCTGACAATTGCTTCAAATGTTCATTTGCATCTAGAACTATAATTTTCTAACATTTGCGGTCATCACTTCAGTGTTGAACAATTTTATTACTTACGGTCGCACCACTGGTGCTTTTCTTCCTAATTGTGCGAGTCTATCTCAAATCGTTGTGAATGCTTTACCAGCACCATCACCAATCATGAACAAAGTCAATGGCTTTCATTCCTAGTTTCATTGCAATTGGGATCGCATTTGTGGCTACCGTTCAGCAGCAGGCAGGGTGAGCCCCATTTTTGTGCAACCCTTATTTTGGCAAAATAAGTTATTTTTAAATTTTGACAATTTGTCATCGCTGCGATTAATCACCGTGGGAAAACCCTACCTGCTCAAAAAAGGCTGCGATGAATTAAGCATAGATTTTATTTAGTCCGATTCGATATCGTGTTCTAGGATCTGATAAGTTTATTGTTACAAATCCATGTAGGGTTGCCTGAGCACGACTAAAGAAATTTTTGAATTTGACAAAGTCCATGCTGGAACACCAGGTTTGGAAAATATTTCTAAGTGTATGAGTATCAACCCCATTAAACACTGCAAGAATGTTGCAGTTGTCTCAAATCACTTTAGGTACTTGAGTGTATTGTTGAGTGACATATATCACATCTGTATTTTTATGTCACCCCCTGGAGAATATCCTGGCAGGATTAGTTATTTGTTTATCTAACATCGTATCATCATACATGACCAAGTTGTTAATACTCCCATCGATGTCTTTAACGGAAGGTGACTTGTCAATATCTGTGATAAACTCAATAATATCCACTCCGGGTATCTCCGTGGTACTCTTGTTATAGTCTTTTAGCACTTGATATCACTGTTGATCGTCGACACTTGGCGCTACCAAATACAATTTATCCCACTTCATCCACTTCATAATTAATTTCAATAACAGTTGTGTTTTACCACTACCCGAAGGACCAATGATGATCATTTTAATTGAATTTGGTAACATCCAGTAATGTTTGACAGATGTCCGTTTCTTTAACGCTGAAAAAATACCATTAGATATACCTTAAGTAAATTATGGATTTATATTGTGTGAGATGCAGGACACATAGACAAACGATTGACCCAACTCCTATCGTGACAAAGAATAACAGAGATGCAGTCACTGGCAAGTGTTCACAGTGTGGTATAATTTTTTTTTAGATTTACAGGTTTTAAAATAAACGGAGGTGATATCGCCTCCAAGTTAGCAACCCTCCCAGGAGCCCCATGGGCGAAATATCCAGGAGAAAAACACCTTCCGGGATATAGTTATTGTGGTCCGGGAACTCGATTAGATATCAGACTTGATGACCAAGATCAACCTCGACGTGCTGTATCCGATAAACGCTATCGATGAAGCCTGTCGTATTCATGATATCGCATATCGAAGTAATAATCTTCAACAACGTCATATCGCAGATATAAAATTGATCCATGAGCTGAATTATATCCCTGATAAATCTTTCAAAGAAAAATTAGCATCCTGGTTAATAAAAACAGCGATAAAGGATAAACTAATGTTGTGTTCAGGTATTTAATACTATGAAATCAATTCATTATTCTCCAACCAGATATTGGAAAGGTAAATCGGCAATCGATAAACTCGCCAACGCTGCAAAAGTTACTAATACAACAGCGGCAAATTGGTTATCCCAACAGGCAATATGGCAAATTTATCTACCGCGTCCAACAAGAATTCAATATGCATCGTTTGATGTTAATACCCCAAATGAGGTTCATCAGGCCAATATATTATTTTTACCACATGGCACTGTCAAAAAACACTTACAAATATGCGTTGACGATAGTTGATGTTGCAAGTAGATATAAAGAAGCTGAACCATTATCAACAAAGACTTCTTCTAAAGTTGCCTCCGCGTTTAAAAGAATTTATCGTCGAGGTCCTCTACGATGGCCAAATCTACTCCAGGTTGATCCCGGTAAAAAATTTCAAGGTGAAGTATCATCAACGATGAAGAAGTATAACACTACGATACGACGAGGACACACTGAAATCCATCGCGATCAGGCCATTGTTGAGTGGTTTAACAGAACACTCGCAGATAAATTGTTTCATTATCAGTACGCGAAGGAATTTATCGATGATAAGCGATCGCGTGAATGGGTTAAACGATTACCAGAAGTAGTTGCACTCAACAACTAGGTTACTCGGACGCTAAATATGAAACCGGCTACCGCGATAACAAAAAAATATATAAATGTTTCCAAAAGTAATTTTTCATCGTGGATATTACCTAGCGATGTCACAGTGAGATACTTATACGAACCTGGTGATCTTGAAGGTGGTAGAAGATCAACGGATCCGATAAGAAGTGTTACAACCCATAAAATATTTAGCGTTGTAACATCTAAAAACAGACACCAGCGATATATAAATTAGATCCAACTGCACCACAACGTGGATTTACCCGTGAACAATTACATGTTATTCCAGATGATACTCAATTACCATCGCGTGGTCTCAGCTAATAACAACTCTTCGAATTTGACCTATTCTTCTTGCTCGCGATACTGCGAGATAAATTAAATTTGACCATTCGATGAAGTCATCGACGATCCAAATAGTAGTATCAGTGATAGTTAATCCTTGTGACGAGTGTATCGTCATCGCATATCCCATCACCCATGGAGATTTATCAGCGCGCAATGCATCCTCGACAACAGAAATATCAACCCACACAATATCGTTTAAAACGAGTTCTTGAAGAAATTTTTCTTTATGTGTGTTAAATAATTCTACTTGAAGTAAATCTCTGATTTTTTTCTGCTAGCGACGACTAGACCTGTTGGTTTCCATATGTCCCAGAAATCGTCAATGGGGGTTTCAGGAATTATGGTACGTGTTATTTCACATTGCACGTTATCTGGTTGTAACCTTATAGCAAATTTTATCTCGGTTAGTTCTTTGTCAAGTGAAATTTGTGTTGATTTCTTCGTAGTGTTCTACGTTTTTTTTTAGCTATTAATGCGGAGATTCTCCGACAAATGGCGGTTGTTGACCGTGATCGCCACACATTATCACAATGGTGATTTTCTTTAACAACCATGTAAGAAATGTTTTTAGCAGCTCTGATGATACTGTACATGCTTCATCCCATATAATTATCCGTGGAATATATTTCGTTCCAATTCTATCGGGAGTCCACGTATTTCTGCACCATCGAAAGAAATTATGATACGTATAAGCGTTAACTCCCCGGGATATCATTTCCCGGGCAAGACGATGAGTTGGGGTCAACACGATCATGTCAAAACTCTTTCCAAATAAATCGATTACTCGTGTTGTTTTAACGAATCCTCCTGGACCGTTCAAATAAACCGTTTTATGTCTGATTATCGGATCATGCACAGAAGGATACGATGACAGTTCTATGTCGTTATCCTCACCGTAATTGTCTTCGATGGGAACATCAGCTGACTCGCAGTACTCATGTAGCGTTTCTTGTTTTATTCTCCATGTTCCCCAATCACCATCCAACGTAGTATACTCTTCGACGAGTTTTCGGTATTTTTTAAAGAAATAGAACGAGTCAGTCGCGACTCTAACCGCGATGTCAAAGAATCTAAGTTAGAGAGTAATTTTATCGTTATATAACATAACATTGATGATCTTAAATGAGTATACTGCGGTGAATCTCCTTCGAAATATTCAACGATAGTCCCGAGTCGCTCCCTACTGGATAAATAAGCTGTTGTTCTTGAGGTAAATATCTCCTTTGCGGTTGTATCCGCGATAATAAAATCCAATTCAACGTCATCACACACTAATCGGGTGCAGTGCCGTTTATAATCTCATGATCCACCCTGAGTAAACTTCCTTATTATTTTTCTTCCGAGATCCTTTGCCTGTCGTTCTATTTATCTGTTCATGTTCCAGTCATCGCATTTTTCAGGAGTCGGTAACCAAACATCAGTCTGCGCCCGATATGAAATTATCGCATTGGAAACAGTCAACGATGTTTGCATTTGTTTATCTAACATAAACCTCAATAATGCTATCGGAGCCCACTTTTTCACTGAAAGATGTTTTCCCACCCAGACATAAAATATCGGATGAAGACCATTGGCGAATTTAAACGAGGTTACTCAAGTAAACCCAGTAAAGTCAAAATCAGGTAATGTTCTATTTATCGCCACCCGGGTCATCTCATGCGTGGGATGACTGAATCGTGTAAAGTATTCACTCACCGTATCCGAGAAAACTCTCTGGGTAGCACGCTGCCATGCCAACGAAAATCATGTCCCGTAGATCATATTTTGTATTCCATAGCCCGCTATGACCATATTCTACAAAGCTAGCCTGTACATCTTCGAGAAAATCATATCGGGTCGGCTTCCACGAATTCTTTTCGTTTGCAAAATGGGCTGCGACCGACGGCACTGTAAAACAATTTAGGGTACTTTAGTCAGCGTTATTGCTATACTTCAGCGCTAAATTATTCATTTCCGTTTGAAGAGCCTCTTTTCGATATAAATCTCCGTTTGTCATAAGAAATTGATCGTATCCTCCTTGTTCATCACTCTTAAATAACCACACTGAAACAGGATCGGTTTTATTTATCTCGTAGATAGCGTCGAATATATCTTCGTGATAATATTTTACAGTTAGTGCTACCGGAAATATTCGTACGGAGTTACTCCACGCATGAGAATTATGATCGATGATTTCGATTGGAGTTCCACCCTTTTTATAAAGATCAGACAAATGAAAACCTCTCCTGTGATAGTTTTCACTGTAATCGGAAATTTTAATTTCTTTTCCAACATTGAAACATCGTTTATTGACGCTGGTGTTTGTTTAATTGACTCCGCCCACGTGGATATTTTAGATTTTTTTTACCTCGGTTAAACCGTTATCTCGTTGAGTAATTTTTAAGTATTCTATAACTCGCTCTGCAACAGTTCAACACCGTTGAAACTTTCATCCGGGGGAGTTTTTTTTTTTACATCGGGGCTATTTATCGGGTAAAATTTATAAGTTAACGCTGTTACAGGATACGCCCGATGGTAATATCTGTTATCGATTCCAGTTAAAGTACCCGGTCTAGTTTTATCGGTCACAATTACAGGTTTTCTCGAATCCAGTACACGTTCGCGATGGTTATATACTCGCCAAGATCGTCTGTCAGCTCCTCTTTCAGATCCTTTGGAATTTTTTTATATTTGACCTGGATTACATATCTACCGTTCTCAAAATTTATCTCGATAACATTTCCCTGGCGCGAGAATCTGTCATCGTGTTATCAAAACGAGAAACCAGAAACGTGGATAATACATATCTAGCTCCATCGTTTTTAAATTCCTATTTGGATCGTCGAATACTGTTTCTAATCTTTGATAACCACGCGGGAAATTTTATTTTTACATCTAGGTCAAAAACTACTCTCTTGCGAGAGTTTTTTTTTAATTCAGAAAAGTTAAAAATTTCCATAGTATATTATAATTAAATCAAATATTCAAAAAATATTTATTTATATAATGTCCACTTGTAATTGGTTACCAACTGGGTCAACTACCCGCTGCGGTAAATTCTGTCGAAAAGAGTTTTGTGGGAATCACACGCAAAATATACGACGAGGGAGCTTAGGGCCAAAACCCTGTATCCAGTGCGGTATTGGGGTACGAGGAAAATCAGAATTATGCGCTAGTTGCGGGGGTAAAAACTGCAGAGAACTTAAACGATATTACGATAAAAATACTCGCTATAATCCCAAAGCTAAGATTATACAAACTCCTCATGACTACGTTGACAGAAAAAACTGGATTTTCAAAATAATAATTTAGAAAAATACCCTATAAAATAATGAATATGTCCGAGTACTTTGCTCATCCCGTTTACATTAACTACGAGGTGTCCCGAGACGGAACAATCCGACACCGAAAACTAAAAATCCCACTTGATAGGGTTGGCAATATGGGCCATGTACTAATTTCTGTTGTACGAGGAAACCAAACGAAATGTTATCTAGCCCATCGGTTTATATATGAGTGCTTCAATGGGGTAATCTGTAGCGGATTAGTCATCGACCATATAAACCGAAATAAACTTGACAATCGCGTAGAAAATTTACGGGCAGTTATCCCCAGTGAAAATTCACTTAACTCAGCACCGAGAATAAAATCACAGCCACAAAGACTTATAATAGCGACTATGGATAACATAGATAAGGAATTTCCATCAAAGAGCTCAGTGGCTAAATGCTTTGCTGTAAATCCTGGATGTGTTGTTAAGAGCTGCATATGCTGTATATCTGACATTATACTCGAATCAATTTAACAAGAAAGTGTTATTTAGGTTAGCGTAAATTTTTTATTACATGAAAATTATAATTTAGACCAAAACATTTGTGTATATTATATATGAACGACGAAATTACATCTGCGATCGCCGATAAACTCGAAAATATTCGACAACGTAGAAAATATTTCAAGGTTATGTCTCCGGAAAAATTACAAAAAAGTATGGTTGGGTAAAATATTTTCGGGAAGTCGCCGAAATAAAATGAGACACCGCTAAAGAATTATGTGATATTATCACCGAAAAAAGTCAAAACGGACTAAAACATTCACCGAAAGAAAATCAAACCCAGATAAACAACTCACCGAAATTGAACCGAAATTGAATTCGCCGATAGAAAAATCACCGAAAATGAAATATCATTAAAGGAGACCGAAATACACCAACGTGAGTGTTATCTTCTATCGTTGTATCACGAATGGAAATATACAAAAACTTTTTAACGCAATGTGAAATTGCAATTGTCAAAAATGTATTCGCTAAGTTCGCCCGTTGTATAAAATACTTAAAGGGATCAGCGATGATATGAAACCCGCCATTAAATATGCGACAGTGGAAATAAAATACTTTGATGCCGAAGATAACCATCCAAAGGATTTCAAAAATTAATATATATATATATATATATATATATATATATATATATATATATATATATATATATATATATATATATATATATATATAAAGAACAGTGAAAAAATATCGCCGAATTGAAAATCGAACTCGATCGTGTACAACATCTTCACGATAGTAAAATATTTACGAGTGACTACATCGACCGCAAATACTCAAAGATAACCTCAGCGCGACGGTTAAGTTTTCCGATGTATAAATCAGAGTACCGTGTAATGAAAATTATCTCCCTGGAACAAAACAGAATCATATATGAAAATAAATTTAAAAAATCCAATAGATTTCAACGAGGAAAGTTTCATTGCGGTATGTGCAATTATAAGAAGGATTCTAAAAGCCGTTGGAGAAATATTCAACAAGGAATCTCTCATAGAGTCCAACACGAAAGAATTCAAGAATAAATATTTGATCGATTTTAACAAAAACAATTTCGAAGAGATAAAAAATAAACTTGAGAAGTCAACTCTAGATGTGAAGTCTTTGGATGTGAAATCCTAGGGATTTCCACATTAGAATCTCGGAGTTGACTTTACCGCGTTGAATTTTTGGGAAACACTAACCGGCATTTGAATTTCGCCTTTGAAATCATCCGTCACCGTATTATTTATTTCTTAGTCACCGTATAAATCTTTTATTTTTTTAAAACTAGGTCATTATTAACCGCAACGAGATGGTTATGTTGTTGTATTGGTTTTTGATTATGATCAAACTGTTTTTTAATCTTAGCGGAGCATATGTCATTATCGCGTTGTAGTTGATTAAGCGCATTTACATATTCGCTATTAGTTTTTATAAACGCGGAAAGTTTACCTTCGTAGTCAGCGCTAGCGCTCGTTAAAGTATTTTGTAATTCTGCGAGTTCTCTATTTATCGCAACGATCTTCATTTTAGCGCGGAAATATCCTCCTGGAGTTTTCGCTTACTGGCTTTATATTCCAGTTTAGCTTTTATGAACTGTTCAGCGTTGCCTTGCGTTATCGCGGAGATAGGTTCCCTAGCCCATATCTTATACAGTCTACCTAATCCTATTTTGAATACCGTGTCGACTTACACCGTGTAACGCTATTATTTTTATTCGTCTTCCATGGTAAGGTAAGTTGGAGTTCTCATATATTTTCATGCACAAAACTTTAATCGGAAAAATATCATGAAATATATAGTCGAAATTACAGTTATAAAATATCATAAGTAATAATCGCAGATAGTAATCGCAGTTATATTATTTTTTCTATTGGATTTTTTCGCGGGTAAATATTTTTGTCTCTTATTTCTCTCCCACTCACTCACGGTTTGTTGATTTACAACCCCAACAAATTTCAAATTGAGAACTTTTATATCGATTATAAGAGAAGTTAATATCTCAGTCTGCTTGAGGATTTTATCACGTGGAATTTTTATATCAAGGAGATATTCCTGAAAATATTTTCGTAATTGTTCTGTTTTTTTATATTCTCTTGTAATTTTATTTAAACAAACACGGATAGTTTCAATATCCCAGATATAATTAGGCGGTCTCTTGGTTATAGGATCACGCGAAGGTTCTGTTTTGACGAAATAATAAAAGTTCCATATAAATGTTTCTTTGCAATCTCTTGGTCGCGCATACTCTCCCAAAATGTGTCCACTTATTGAACTGATTATTCTATGTGCAGTAAATGTATCAGGATAATCGGTAAATTCAGGATACGGTGTTGTTCCAATGGAGTAAAAATCATTTTTCGTAGGTTCGAGAAGAAGAGTCTTCGCTGGTTGTTTTTCTTGTGGACCTCGGAGGGGTATTTCAGATAGTTCTATTTCGTATGGTAATTTTTCAGGCCATCCTAGTATGGTTCTTATCGAACTGTTATATATATATATATATATATATATATATATATATATATATATATATATATATATATATATATATATATATATATATATATATATATATATATATATATCGACGGCGTACCCAGGTGAGTTTATCTCGATGGCAGTTGATAACGATGGTACGTGAACAGTTAGTTCGATGCTAGATTCTACCCCGGTGACAGATTTTATTCTACGTTGAATTTCATCGTTGATATCCTAGATTTGGTAACTACCTTTTGGAATATATATTGTCAGCCAATCAGGATTGTCATCGGTTTTATCTTTGTTCACGAATACAAAGCTGTCATTAGGTGATTTACCGGCGAAAGATTCCGATCTTATATTGGGCCAACTGTGATAAACAACTGGTTGAGTTAGCGCTTTTTACCGAGATCCGAGTTGTAAATTCAATTCCGAACAAGGGTTTCTTTGACGTGGTCGATATCAACGTTGTCTTCACCGGAGCGGTATTCTCTGCTTTTAGCTGAAGTAATTCCTGTGACGATGTCTGTGATGCCATTATATTCGTGTTGTTTTTCTAATTTTGACATCGCGGAGTCATAAATATGTACCATCGACGAGAACTCGCTATCGGAGAGTAACGTGTCGTCGAGCGACGATGATATCACTTAGATGATATAACTTAACAACGAAGTCTTGCAGTTTACGCTGACTACACGATGATATCTTTTTTTGTTATAATGGAGATTGTCCCCGCGATGGTTGTCGCCTCAGCTTTACAAAGTGGAGCAGCTACCGGAGAGACCATTGTCACCGAAGAAAGTATTAGCCCTGCTCCGGTAATTACACCTGAAATCGAGTACACGATAACATCAACGGTGGTAATCCTTCTCCGATATTGTTTTTATTTTTGTTTGATATTTTTCTGTGAGAGATTTGAGTTTAGCTTATAGTTGTATGACCTGGTCATATCGATACTTTTGCGACATTGTCTGCGACATTATTGTTTTATTTAAAATCGTAGATTTCAATTAAGCTGTTTACTCAAATCGGCTACAAATTCTACGTACCATGTTATGGATATCCGAACATGATCTTTATCGATGGTGGTTATAGTGAATCGTGCAGTTGAATCATTGTCTATGTTTGTCGATATCGAAATATTGACCCGGATGACGAGCTTGATGAAATATTAAATTGGGTCGGTGACACCAATGTTAGTCTATTAATTCCTTTAACTGTCGCAGTGATATCTAACGTGTTAGTTTTGTGGAGTCCAAGCAAATGATCCGTGTTGGATCGTGTATACCACGTTGACGATTTTGTCATGATGAATTTTGACTTTATCGAGGGTGATAATAATCTTTGGTAATCTTCCTTGATGGCCTCATGAGTCTGTTTCATATCATCGATGAATTTTTTAATATCTGGAAATTTTATATCGATGTTATCTATTGGACTCCCAAAGAATTTATTAACGATATTTTTACGAAAATTTCCAAATTGTTTTACGTGATCTTCATACGCGGATTAAAGTGTTGCCAGTTCATCAACTGCAGTTTTTATATCGGAGATTTTAAATACAACCTCCGGTGGTAGTTTTTTCAAAAAATTTGTCAACTCAGTTTTAACCTGGATATGCTGTCGGAGAAAGTCATTATATGTGAGAACATGAGCGTCATAGGTGGACCGTAGCTTTGTTAGTGTTTCAATTGCGGTTTTTATTTCTGTGAGCGGTGGTGTGGTCACCGGTGAAATTCCCAAAATATTGGCAATAGGAAGTTGAATCTCGGTAATACTTTTTTGTAACTCAGCAAAGTGGTTTACGTGGGCGTGTAATTTGTTTACATGAGTGTCAAATTCTTTTATATGAGCGATGTGATTATTATTTAGCGCTGTTATTTTATCGCTGACGGCTGAAATGAGATCACCTGATTTGAGTTTACCGTTAACGTCAAACACCTCGATAGCATCTTTTATTACCGGGACGTGTTTAACTAAAATATAGCGGACGGAAATATCACTCGTTTTCGATTCACCTTGACGATCTTGAAACACAACAATTTCATCCGGTGATATATCTACGAGATTTAACAAATCTGATAGCGCCGCTTATATAAGCTTCTTTCCCTCTTCAAGGGAAACTCCTTTTGTTTTCCCTGTACGTTGAAGTGATCTTCCCCAAAGATCTACCATTATACGTTTATGATCTCTTTAAAAAGTTATTACTGGTATATTCGGGTACATTTTGATGAGGGAGTTTAGGAGATTTTGAGATTGCGGTTAACACGTTAATTACTTCTCTGCCACATATCGGAGGATCGGTTAATGTCTGTGTATATAGCGTTGAATACCAACAGGTGACCTTTAATGGAGAAACATATTGAAGAAATTCGTTTGGTGGTGCTATCCTATACAAGGCAAAATAGATAATTGACTTAGGATGCATCGCATAAGCGACCCAAAGAGTTCCAGGTCCAGTGTTATCATCGAGATTAATTATACCTATTTCTGAGATTGACGGTTGTTTAGGTAATTGATCTTTCATGAAAACACCTCTGAAATGTTTTATCGGGGAGATTTTTTTATACCGCGGCGATTAAATCAAAATTTGACATCAGATACAACCCTAGCTCATGTAAGTTCCCCGGAGTCTCAGGCCGTTTTTAATTTAATTAGGTTCTCAGAGAAAAGCTTGTGGACATATGTTGTACAGTAGATTGACACGTTTTATGATTTATTAGAAGAGGACACGTTGCACTTATGATAATTACACTTGAAAGAAACTAAAAGATAGAACTCGAACATAAATTTAAGTTAATAAAAAAATATTGAATTGGTATTTATTTATTAAAGTACTGCCTCCACTAGGCATAAATGACATTATCGTAGGATCAAATTTTCCATGAATATTGTTGATTACAGTGTACTAAGAATGTTGTTTGGAAAGAAAATGTAACAAATTTTATTACTACTTTTTTTAAGTTGATATTGCATAATGTTGATTAAAATTTCCAGTTTCTATCTACCATTTATTTACAATAAAATGAGCTATATATCAGAGTTTCTGTTACCAATTTTGATTTTGATTTTCTTCAAGTTCAACAAAGACAGAATGAGGATCACATTTCAAGACTCATTTCGTGTGCGCATTTATTCATCATCACAATAAATGAAAGCATAATATACCTGTCTGGTTTAACCATTGCCATTTTTTTCTCAAGTTATGGCCCTGGAGTGAGTAGCAGCTGTTCAGGTCAGGGCCACTGTTCACATGTTTGTTTACTGGACTCTAACATTTTGGGTAAAACAGTTCCAAGAAAACAGATGAAATTCTTGAATGTGAAACCAGTTGTCATAGATTCATTCTATTTTGATACTACATATGTAGTGGACCAGTCTGAATTAAAACTAAATGGTGCTGGATATCATAAAATAATGGACTGTATCGGTGTGATTTTTCAATGTTTTATGACTGCAAATGAGGAGACGGATTTAGTTAAACTTAAAGCATGTTGGACCAGACTGTTTTTAAGGGAGAAACCATGGCAGGTCAAGGATACTACAACATTCACTATTTGCTGGTTTTAAGACTATGCGCTAAAGTTACTTTAGACATGTAGACTAGTTAAAGCGAATGATACGCATAAATAATGTATAAATTTCTTTTGTGTCTATACTCTTGTATTAACTACTAATCCAAATGGATTTAGCCAATTTGTGATATAAAAAAAATGCCAATCCAGGTAAGAAGCAAAAATAAATGTATGTTAAATACAATAAATATGTATGATTTTTTTAATACTGTTTTCTTTAATTATGGCATGTAATATGCAGATTGTTCTTTTTATACTAAGATTACGGTTTTTTGCCACTTACATTAGTAATAAAATATGCTTTTACCTCTCTTGGGCAGTTGGCATGTCTGAACCTACAAGAAAGCAGTTCAGGTTCACATGTATAACAATTTCCCATTGATCGGGTACCTGGGTACCTGATCATTAGGGTTGATGGGTACCCGGTAGAAATTTCCGAACATTTTGACATCTCTATCTACATCGAAGAAAAGACAATTTCATTTCTTGAAGAAAAGGTGAAGGCAATCATGGTCTAAGCACTACAAATTAGGTTTCTATATAATAATGGTTTGGACTGTTACCAGTGTCACCAAATTAAATGGATGAACTTTATAAACTTGGTTGTGCTATATGAATTGGATAAATATATTTCCTTTTTATCGGATCTCTTTGTAAAGTAAATAAAGTGAGAGTTATTATGTAGTGGTGGATGAATAGTTTAACCTGCTTTTTTATACAATACAAAATTGTTTGCTTCATTTGCATTAATATATTTGTCAAAATCAAGATAGGCAGTATGAATGTTCTAAGATATTCAAACATAAAGTATTGTACATTACAAAATAAAGGAGAAGGTTTATCCTTCCTGGAATATGTAAGGAATACTTTATTTGCTAATGCTACTGATTACTTTGAAGACATTAAGTTGTAACCGACAACCTATGGCATCCATTCTTTTTCTGATTGACGGTTTTGATGAGGTGACACCGCATATTGAGCAGAGTTTGAACTTATTAAGGGAGAACAAACAGTGTTCCATAGTTATTACATCCAGATCCAGTGGTTTAGATTATTTGCATTTGAAACCACTGCGAATATTCCAGATAAATGGAATGAGACCCAGTAGATCCAAGGAATATGCCAAGAAAGTTTTAGACATTCTCAGTGAACGACGTGTTGATAAACTAAATGTGGATTTCTTTTGGAAGTTTGCAAAACATATCCAAGTACTCAGCATGTGTCATCTCCCGTTAATATGCTTGTCTTTGATAATGTTTTGGATTGAGAGTCAAGTTCTTTCCGTTGACCTTACAGATGTCGATCTTACTCTCATCGAATATTACCTTCGACGTGCCATGACCAGGAAAAAGTACAAGATGAATATTTCCAAAGTTTTGGAGCATTTCGATATATCCAAATTTATTGCAAAAACAAGGCATAAGCATAAGGATAAACCTTCTCCTTTTTTTTGTAATGTAATATACAAGAGAATGTCAAAGTTTGCAAGCTCTGGTACACCCAAGTCATTTTCTTTTAAATTCACTTTATTATTGTCATGATACTGACACCACTTGTTAACTAAATTCTTACATCAACTAGATTTTCCACTTCCACATTCCCCAAGAATCATGGCCGGTATTGGCCAAACATTGTCTGCAGTACTTACATTCTTATCATCACCACCCAGTATTTCTTTGTACGATGCAACTGTTGGATTGATATATTCTATACCTTCCACATTTTCTCCCAGGCTAATGATGTCCAAGTCACAGTACACTGAGAGACCATGGCTATCTGTTAAAGGTTATCAGTACTGTAGCTGAAAAACTCTGGTATTCGCAGATGCAGGTCAGAACTGACAAAAACAGTGCAGAAAATGAACCTAACACAAAGGACAATGACATCGATATTGAGTTGTGTGTTGAAACTGGAATTTAAAAAAAAAACATTTAGGGTACAAAGTATCCACATTATGTTCAGTCATCCTCTGTTATTTGATTTTTTTTGTAGCATCATCAATAGCATTGGAAAAGCGAGATTCATGTACAAAATATTTGACCTCGACAAAGGCTATTGTTGAGAACAGTTATGTGATTCATATGCTTTGTCAACTTGCACCAAATACTGGACAGGATGTCATAAAGGGTATAAGTGAGCTTAAACCTTTCGATGAAAATAATGAGAAAGATACGGCTACAAAAAGAATGTTGTCAGACCAACAAATAATATGCAATATAGAATGTAAAGACCGCCTTTTACAAGGAGGGGCATCATTCAAATGGCTTCAGACATTAATGTATACAGATGAGATAAGCAGTGCAAAACTTTCAATTCTTACTGAAGGGTTGAAATTTACAAAGGAACTTACAGTCTTTCTTCTGCAGTGTTTTGAAAATAGAATTGAATGTATATTTCGACTACCCATATTGCCAAAGTTACAAACTCTTCAAGTAGATATAGAAAATTGTACATTATTGCTACATGAAGAACAAGAATGGAACAAAGAAATATTTTCTGAACTACGTAAATT
The DNA here is from genome assembly GCA_030141615.1 of Unio pictorum. Classification (NCBI taxonomy): domain Eukaryota; kingdom Metazoa; phylum Mollusca; class Bivalvia; order Unionida; family Unionidae; genus Unio; species Unio pictorum. The sequence goes on along the minus strand of JARLTB010000031.1, from coordinate 278,654 downwards.
TGTACTAAAATCTGTTAAGATAGATGTAAGAACAACAGGATACATTGTTGAGGCACTTGGCTCCAGCCAGGACCTCCGTGCACTTGAACTTTGCCCAAAAGATGATGCTGATGAAGAGATACTTGCATTGGATGACCAGAAGGCTTTTCTTTTCTCATGGCGTTGTCTAGCAAAAGGCATAACATGCATGACAAAACTCAGCACTGTCCGATTACATAATCTTACAATTGGAAAACATTTATCTACACTAATTGATAGTCTGTGCAGGTGTCCAATGCTGAAAATTTTAGATCTCTTGAATTTGAAAGAGACAGACACAGTAGAGATTCCAACAATTAATACCAGTGATAGCAGATTTTGTGAATGTACGCACCACAAAGTGCAGCAGTTGGAACAATCGAAGAGTTCAAAAAGAAGCAATACTATTTCAAAGATATTACAGCTCGCAAAGAATGCAATGTCTGAAGAGTCTTGGATAACACTGAGTAATCAATTACAGACTTTGTCTCCCAGTATTTTACATATAGATCAGGTGCATCAATCAGGTCCGGTTCTCAGTAAGCTCTTCCAGAGTATTGGCACCTGTAGAAACCTAACTATTCTGTCCATTTGTTGCATTCCAGCTGGAAATGATATAGTGGAATTCTCTGGCCTAAACACTCTGCAAAAGATTAGGAAATTGACCCTATGCAAAATTACATTACTAGATTCATCTTGGCATGAACTGTATAAAACAATTATCAGGCTAACAGAGTTAAAAGAAATATCACTGGCACATTTGGAGATGAAGACTTGTTTTATCAAGGTACAAAGGTTATCAACACTGACGCTTCTAGAGATCAGGGAAATTGAGCTAGAAGAAAATTTGTGGCCAACGTTAGCAAACAAAATTGTCTTATTGCCCAAACTGAAAAATATGCAATTGATCTCTTGTTCAATGTCCAGGAATGCATATTCACATTTCTTTGATACAATGAAGTATTCTTCCTTTCATATGAATCATGTACAAGCATCAAGAATTGGGGAAGGTGGGATGCTTTCTTTGGATATGGTTGTAACGTCAAGTTACTACAATTGAAAAGACCATTTACAAAAAAAAAAAAATATATGAGAATAGCTGTCACAAATAATTGACAAGCAGTCTTTATGAATGGATGTTACATTAGATAAGGTCCCAACAGATGAATAGACCATTTCCCTAAAATGAAGCTTATGAGAATAGCTGTCACAAATAATTGACATGCAGTCTCAATGCATGGATGTAACCATACCTATCTTGATATATAAAACAATATTGCCTAAAGAACTTACTTCAGAGGTCTTAGATAAAAGTTGGGGTCTACATATGTCACTTTATGAAGCAGTTTTCTTGACATTGCAGTCTGTTGAGTAAAATATTTGCCAGGCACATTTTGTTCTAATAAAATAAGTATAAATCATGTTACATGATGCTTATTTTCACAGTCAACCAATTAATTGTCCATGCTGTAAATCATTTGAGCTTAATGACATGGTGCTGTGTCAGTAATACATGTCTGTCAACATTTGTTTTCTTCTTCTCCAAAATCTTAAACTAATTTTGATGAAATGTGATTAAATTGATCTTAAAGATATTCTTTACCTAAATTGCTTTAGGTGACTTCCCAGGCAAGTTTGTATTTTAGCATTTTCTCTAAAGTGACTTGTTCATTATTACTTACACTTGAAAGGATTCCATGAGAAAAAGTCTACATAACACTACATAGCAATAGGAAGGAAAAATAAATTTTTACTTCTTCAAGCTTGTTGAACCAAATGTGAAAAGACTTTGTTGAAATGTTAATCGACATGGATTGAAGACTAGTGTAAAGATATAGAAAACAATCTTAAGAAAAATAATAGCAAAAAAGCATACCAACTGGTGAAAAACCTGATCAGTGTAAAACAAGGATGCTCCTCCATCATTCAAGATAAGAGAGGGAAATGTCTTACAGAAGAACAAGACATTCTTAAGAGATGGACAGAATGCTGCTCAGACCTGTACAACCACAGACCTACAGGGGACCTAGACATACTCAACACCCCATCAGTGACCAACACTGACAACTACCCCATCCTCCGAGAAGAAGTAGAGGCTTCAGTGCAAGCATTGAAAAAAGGGAAGGCAGCAGGAGTAGACAGCATTCCAGCAGAACTAATCCAAGAAGGGGGTGAAGCCATGATAAGCGCCCTACTAACAATCTGCAACAAGATCTGGCAGACAGGGGAATGGAAAATAAACATGGACTCAATCACTCATAGTAACTCTCCCGAAAAAAGACAATTTGCAGCCATGTCAGAACTATCGTACGATCAGTCTTATATGCCACCCAAGCAAAGCCATGCTAAAAATCATATTAAACAGACTGAAGCCGCGGGCAGAGGAAATCATAGCTGAAGAACAGGCAGTCTTCAGACCAGGGCGAAGCACAACTGAACAGATTTTCAACCTCAGAATACTATGTGAGAAATACCTCCAGCACCAACAAGACCTTTATAATGTCTTTATAGATTTTAAGAAGGCGTTTGACAGGGTATGGCATGCAGCCCTTTGGTCCACCATAAAGCTGTACAACATCAATGCTAACCTGACCAAAGTCATAGAAAGCCTTTACAGCAAGGCCACCAGCGCAGTATTCTTCAACCGTCAAATAGGAGATTGGTTTAGGACAACTGTGGGAGTCAGACAGGGCTGCTTGCTTTCACCTACTCTCTTCAACATCTTCCTTGAAAGAATCATGACAGATGCACTGGAAGACCATGAAGGAACTGTCAGTATTGGAGGCAGCATAATAACGAATCTGCGCTTTGCTGATGACATCGATGGCCTTGCAGGAAATGAGGAGGAGAGCTAGCTCAGTTGGTGGAAAAACTGGACCGGGCAGCTACTGCTTTTGGTATGGAAATCAGTGCAGAGAAGACCAAATTGATGACCAACAACACCAGTGGCATCCGCACTGACATCATGATTAGAGGCCAAAAACTGGAAACAGTTAATAGATTCAAGTACTTAGGAGCCATCGTGGCAGACAAGGGATCGAAACCAGAAATATTGTCCAGGATTGCACTGACAATAACAACAATGGCAAGGCTGAAGACAGTTTGGAAAGACAGAAACACCTCAGTCAGCTCAAAAATCAGACTGATGCGCTCCTTGGTTGCATCTGTATTCCTATATACCTGTGAATCATGGACCCTCACAGCGGATGTCGAAAGGAGGATACAAGCTGTTGAAATGAGATGCTTTCGAAGGTTGCTTGGCATTACATATAGAGATCATGTCACGAATGAGGAAGTGGGAAACAGAATTAAGCAAGCCATTGGGCCCTATGAAGAGCTATGGACCATTGTGAAAAAGTGCAAAATAAAATGGTATGGACATGTCACACGATCAACAGGGCTTGCTAAGACAATCATGCAAGGTACTGTGCAGGGAGGGCGAAGGAGAGGAAGACAGAGGAAAAGATGGGAGGATAACGTCTCAGAGTGGACAGGACTGAAGCTGAGTGATACAGTGAGAGTATCAGAGAACAGATTCGAATGGAGGAAGCTGGTTGTCAGGTCATCATTGGTGCCCCAATGGTTGGCAAGACTAAGGGATAGATAGAGATAGATAGATATTAACTATGCATATATATATATATATATATATATATATATATATATATATATATATATATATATATATATATATATATATATATATATATATATATATAAAATTTTTGCATTGCATGTTTTTTCTTAAAATTTCATTATATGTCATTCATAATGTAACATTGTATATTTTACTTGAGTTTGTGCCTAATCGGTTTAATTTCCTATTTGACCTGAATCATGGACTTTATAATTTTGTAAACAAGGGGTATGTAGCTAAAATCGTCTCTATATGTATGCATTATTTTTAGGATCATTAGTAATAGAAGTGAACAATAATTAAGCTTTTATAAGGTTATTTTCCATTAGGTAATAGTTTCTGTTTTAGTAAATGCTAATTGTGACCAGAGTTCAAAGAAGATGACTATTTAATCTTGTTACTGGAAAAAAAATATTTATTCATGTTTTAAGATCCTAACATAATCAGTTGCATTATTGTTGTGTCTAGATATTTGTTTGTTTGGAATGTATAATTTCAATTATTTTACTTCAAGTGTTTCTTCTGGAAATGCAAAGTGATAAAAATAAGTTTTGGTCTTACATGTTTAGGCACTAATAAACAGTAACACAGCTTTAGTGAAAACAACAAGCTTTGCAAAATTTAAAATGAAAAGAAAAGAACTTACTGTTTTAAAAATAAAATCCCAAAATAATCCATGAATAATCCTCAAATCAAATTTTCAAAGTCCTAATAATGAAATGTTCTAATGAATTCAAGTTTGAGTCTTGATGAAAATTCAAGATGGAAGGCGATGACATCCTGCAACCTGTATAGTACTGTTCTCTACAGTCCCATGTAGACACACAAGAAAAATCACTCCGGTGTTTGAATTCTTAATAAAACTTGTATGACTTGACTTTGTCCAAGAATTATATATGAGCACTCAAATATTTCCAGAGAAATGGATTAATCTTTTAAAATCCAAATAATCTGAAGAAAATTTATCTCAAAACTGATCACAACTGAACAATTTGACATCAAGTGTAAAAAGCCCAAAACTAAGACTTTTCTATAAAAACAAAGATTACATAGTAATTTGAGATGCAAAATAGGTAGCTGTATGAGGGTCACATGATCAGTTTTACATCATGTACTCCTAAAATGACCATGATAAAGATCAATCATTTTACTAAGAATGAAATAAAATTGTTTACTTCACTGGTGATTTTTGACTCGAGGATAAACTATTTACAAGTCTAAGGTCACGTATTACTACAGCTTCGATCTCACTCTTAGAAATCCCACAATAAAAATAACTTGTTTACGTCACTGTCACTAATTTTGAATTAAGGTCAGGATCTAGGTCATCCTTAGGTGTTTTCAAAAAGAGCCAGGTCAAACTGATTTTCTGAAAAAAATTCCAAATCACGTAAACAAGATTATATTATAATAGCATGTCATATAATAAAAAATTTAAAGCTAACAAACAAAAAACTTAAATTAAAATAAATATTAATTAAATCCATCAAACATAACACTGGAAAATACACTTGAATTTATAGTGAAATTTCAAATAAGGATATATTCATGGATTGCATTAGTGTGATTCATCAAAAGACTGTTGGCACATCACCACTGCATGGGCCACCATAGTCACATAAACACTTTTTTGCATTGTATTTAATTTGAATTTCCACTAAAGTTGTTTGTTCAGAACTTTAATTATTAGGAATTGTGTCTGTAATTTTAGGATTATTGGGATTTAATTCGCAACATGATATGTTCCTTTCCTTTTATAGGTTCACTTTGTATTAAGGGAAATAAAGTATTTGTTTTTCTAGTAATTACTATCATACAATTTTAAACTGTCTTTTATATACGCACCCATTGCCTCATGTAATAGATACAGTTTTCATGTAGGACAGTGGAAATCTGATTTTAATCAGATTGACACATTAATGATGTTTACACTTTACAATACACTCTGTTTTTTCTGAAGATGTCTATTTGTGCAAAAATGTTGTACGGAATTTCACCCGAAGAACATCAACTTCGGTTATCTTTACTTACTGAAACTTAGCAAACCATTTTGCAGTGTTTGTCTGTAGAGTTTAAGTCCCCGCATATATGAAACATCCATGTATTTCATAACCTGCCCTATTGTATAAGTTTATAAACAAGGTTTCCATTGCGTACATCCCACGATCTTACAACAATATGTGTGACAACAGAACCAAGAAAGATGAAGTTAAAAATAAGTCACCCCCGTTCTGAAACCCTTTCAACCTCACCCATACGTACATAATTTATGGACATCCCCAAAGTTTTTTTCCCTCCTGTGTATCATGAAAGCTTGTAGTTTATGAACCTTGTGTAAAGTTTATGAATCTTGTGTACAGTTTTTGAACCTTGTGTAAAGTTTATGAACCTTGTGTAAAGTTTATGAACCTTGTGTACAGTTTTTGAACTTTGTGTAAAGTTTTTTAACCTTGTGTAAAGTTTATGAACCTCTTGTGAAGTTTATGAACCTTGTGTAAAGTTTTTTAACCTTGTATAAAGTTTATGAACCTCTTGTAAAATTTATGAACCTTGTGTAAAGTTTATGAACCTTGTGTAAAGTTTATTAACCTTGCATAAAGTTTTGATTTACTTCTAGATTCTTTTATTCTCTTCACAATCAAGAGGTCCCTGTGTTTTTAAAAAGGATACGATGTTATCATAACAAAGTAAACATGTTTTCTTTGTTCTTAAAGAAAGTTACCACTTCGTTAAAGACATTTGAACTGACCTAAGAATATTATTTTTGGTTATCTTTTTTGTTTCTTCTTTATGTTGTTTATTATCATACATATGTGGCTTGCTTATGAAGATTTTGAGTACACTTGTTAAGTACATAACATATCTTGAGCTGAGTAAGCATTGTTTGATAATTGGAACAAAATGCGTTCTCAATCACATTATAGATAAAAGAATGCAAGGACTGAACCCTATAGGAAGGTAAAATCAACTCTGTAGTAAAAGGGTCGCTACCTTCCAGGTTTGAAAAATATTGTAAGTATATACAGATTTACGTTTAAAAATATCCCTGATTGTACATTTGGTGTGCATTATGTCTAATTCTATGTTCATTTTCCCTGGCTATCATATTTACTTCATTTTTTATGTAAAGATAAAATGCTCCATCATGTTTTAGATTTTTGAACTTCTGTAACTCAGTATGTAACACTTAGATTTGTATGCAAAATGTAGCAGGTCCAAAGCTAAGTGGCTGTAGTAATTGTGTTTCACTTTGATAACTTTTTCTCATCTTGTATTAACAGATTTTGGAAGGAAGGTATTTGTTTCAGTTTTCATCATTTTCACTCAAAATGGTGCATATTTTATCAGTACAGATTCTGATTGTTTTCAACAATTTTTGCATAACATACATCATGCAAAGTAATTCTTTTCACTGGACAAATGTTTGATAATGTATGTCTTTCGTGTTTGTTTGTCTTTCATATGTATTCGATTACTGACACAAATATTTTTTTGCTATAACAGCTTTGGAGAGAGAGAGAGAGAGAGAGAGAGAGAGAGAGAGAGAGAGAGAGAGAGAGAGAGAGAGAGAGTAGATATTGATAAATAATTAATAATCATAATAATCTGACCCATTAGGTGTGGTTTGTCTAACCTGTAGGGTCGTTCTGTTTTCTTCAGGGTGAGGTGGGGACCAGTGGATTACTAATTAAACCACTAGGTTATATTGTAATCTACATCCCAAATAATAACTAGTTCTGTCCATGTCTCCCGATTCTACACTAATGCTTATCTGCATTGTTTCTCACTTTGTCTAGTAGGTATACTTTATCTTTATTTCCTGTCTTGTATATCTCTGTCTGTTTCTTATTTTCAACTACATTTTTTCTTTCCGGTGTCCCTTTCTTGTTCTCTTTCTCTGAATTCTTTTGCTTTCTGTCCCTCATTATAAATTGTATCTACATGTATACAAATACTGTAATCCCACACCCTTTCCCCAACCTATGAAATATGACTGGCACACCATTACTAGATGAATTACAGTTCCCTTCCCCCAGATCATACCACAACTAAATGTCGCTGAAACAGCATAAATATGACCCAAGTTATTCAGATATGTCATGATGCTGACCTGTTTACCTGGACTTGTCAAAGCCTTCATGAAACCCCAAAACTTGACTTACTAATGATAAGTTATTTCATCAGTATCTATGATAAGTTATTTCATCAGTATCTATGATAAGTTATTTCATCAGTATCTATGATAAGTTATTTCATCAGTATCTATGATAAGTTATTTCATCAGTATCTATGATAAGTTATTTCATCAGTATCTATGATGCTGACTTAATAACCCAGACTTATCATTATTTCCCTCACTTCTGTCTCTAAAATTCACATATTTACCAAACTCAGATTCAATATATTACTAGGTATAAACTTTATATTGGTTCTGCTACGTATTTGAAAAAAAAAAATTCCCACACTAAAAATCCATTTGGTCCGAAATAGTAAGAATCCCTTTGGCTATAATAATATGGCTACCTTCACGTAAAAAAAGATTTAAGAAATTATTATGTCTGTATCTTTGTGTCTTTTTTATGAAAAGGTAAATACTCTGATAAAACACCTTCACTTTTTGATTCAGCAAATCATGTGTATCAGTTCAGGAATAATTATGACATGTTTGCATTTTGTTGTAAAGTTTGTGATTGTTTTTTTTTAAATTGCATAACAATTATTTATAATGAACATGTCAAAAAGAGTATGTTTAAATCCTTTTATTCTGAATGTCTTCCAATCTTCCGTACTGTGAGCGTGATAACCAATGAATGATTTTTTAAAAAAAATTCTCTCTCATATATATATATATATATATATGAGAATTATAGTATCCTAACTACGTAAACTTCATTTGACTTTTTATTCTATATGCTAGAACTTCCTCTTTAAACTGGAAGCTGTATTTCCCCCTCGCAGCTCGTTATGTAGATATAGATAATGAAATGACTTTGTGGAATGTGTTATAATGAATAATTTAACATTTAAAAGATTAGAGCCAAGATAAAGGGTGTGGTTTTATAATGAAATACTTAATGTGGCTAAATATGGGGAATGCTTTATGCAGAGCGAGAGTTTTGATATTTTGTTAGATGAAAAATGTCAACAAGTCTCTAAAACTGATACTATGCCAGCTGTCACCGCCTACATAACATTACTCAAATGATGTGGTATAAATCAAATGATTTACGCAAGCAAATGAAATTATAAATCCAGATTCTAAATGATGTGGTGTCACATTAAATGATTTAACAAACAAAACAGAATGATGCATTTAGATTTCAAATGACGTCGTATTAAATGAAATGATTTAGAGTGAAATGAAATGATTTAGCATGAAATGAAGTGATTGAACCCCAAAATTGACAAAATGAATTCGGATTCAAATGATGTGGTAGTAAATGAAATGACTTGGTTAGAAATTAAATGATTTAAAGAACAAAAAGCTGATATCTACTTTCAAATGACGTGGTTTATGAAATGATTTATTTCAACCAATGAAACCATGAACTTAAATTCCAATTCATTTAATATTAACTAAAATGCTTTAACAAAACGGAATGAAGAATTCTGATTCCAAATTATGTTTCATTAATTGAATTTGCATAGCCTAAATTCAGATGATTGAAACCAATACATGAAATGATGAATTCAGATTGCAAATGACCCGAAATTAATAGACTGATTTAAAGACGAAAATAGAATGAAGAAATATGTTTCATAATGATGAGGTATTAAACAAAATGATGTAGTCAAAGATGAAATGATTTAATGCATCACATGAAATGATGAATTTAGATTCCAGATGAGTTAGTATTGAATAAAATGGACCGAGGGGCTGAAAGGAATAATGCATTCAGATTCCAAACGACGTGGTATTAAATGAAATATGTGGAAAGTAAACGGTCTTATGGGCAGCCGTCACCGCCAAAATTACATTAATCAAATGATCTAGTATGAAATCAAATGATTTAACCTAGCAAATGAAATGATCAATCCAGATTCCAAATGATGTGGTGTTACATGAAATTATTTAACGATCAAAACCGAATGATGCTTTTAAGTTTCAAATGACGTGGTATTAAACGAAATGATTAAGTGTGAAATGAAATGATTTAACCCAACAAACAGAATGATCAATTCAGATTCCAAATGATGGTGTGTGATATGAAATGATGTAGCATGCAATGAAATGATTGAACCCCAAAAATGAAATAATGAATTCAGATTTCAAATGATGTGGCGTTAAATGAAATGATCTGGTATTAAATAAAATGATTTAAAGAACAAAACGGAATGATGATGTATGCTTCCAAATGACGTGCTATTAAATAAAATGATGTAGTCTAACATGAAATGATTTAACTCGACAAATGAAATCATGAATTTAAATTCCAAATCATCTGGTATTAAATAAAATGATTTAAAGAACAAAACGGATTAATGAAATCTGGTTCCAAACGATATATTATTAAATGAAAGTACGTAGTATGAAATAAAATGATTTAACTCAACAAATGAAATGATGAATTCAGGTTCCAAATGATGTGGTATTAAATTAAATGATTTAAATAACAAAACGGATTGATGAATTCTGCTTCCAAATGACGTAGTATTAAATGAAATTATGTAGTCTTGAATTAAATGATTTAACCCCCAAAAAGAAATGATGTATTCAGATTCCAAATGATCTGGCATTAGTTGAAATGGTCTGAAGAGCAGAATGGAACCATCAGCTCATATTCCAAATGATGTTGTATTACATGAAACGTATTGAAAGTAAACCATCTGATCAAAATACGAATCAACTAGCGTAAATCCAAACAATCACAGGGGGGCGCTGTTATCTATGACGTATGATGTCAGCACCCCGAAACAGAATCGACGGTCGTATTTACAGCATTCGGCTGTGATTTTTGCATAGGACAGTTGCAGAGCAAAGCAAAGGCAAGTATTTCTTTTCGTATTTTATAAACAAGAGCCACGTTTTCCAATCAGCATAAAGTGATTTTATCCACATTAATGAATGTGCGTGTATTTTTTTCTTTCTTCAAGTTCGGCGCGAGTTTCTTCTCCTTCAACAAAGCGAGATCTATCAACTAAAGAGATTAAATCTTGATTTTATTTGATCATTATTAATTCACATGTTTAATGACCTTACACACTAAGCCAAAAATGTGTTTCCCGTCACTTTTGGTATATTTTACATTACCGTCCTTACGTGCATACTCTTTATTCGTCCAAGGTTTATTTATTTATTTTTTTATAACTTTTCAGTACTGAATAATTTTAAGATAAACTAATAACAGCGTTGTCTCCAAAATTGTATAATCCTGTAAGTTTTACAGGCTTCCAGATATCAAGAAACTCTGTGTATATGATGCTTTATTTCTTATATATTGGTCAGTATAAAGGCGGATGTACTTTAGGAATGACATTGTGTTTTTTTTTGTGTGGCTATAATTTAAATGTATTACCAGTAAACGGTAATATATGGCTATATGTATATTAGAAGTAACACTGAAGAAACTATGACCATTCAAACATTAAAATATTAAATTGAAATAAATAATTTTAAATATAAAAAAAATAAAGTTTTTGAAATGATATGAACATGGAAGTTTATAACAGTTGATGATTAAAATTGCCACAAATGAAGTTAGTTTCGGTACTAATTGTGTTAACATCATCACATAAGATTATTATTATTATTATTATTATTATTATTATTATCAATAATAATAATATTATTATTATTATTATTATTATTATTACAAAATGCAAAGATAAATTAACATTGAACCAAAGCTGGAAAACAAAGAGAAATGCGTGAAATTAATATGTAAAACTCAGGCGTGGATATGAGTTACGCGATCAGTGAAGTATGCATTAATAATAATAATAATAATAATAATAATAATAATAATAATAATAATAATAATATTAATAATAATATTAATAATAATAATTTATCAGGATAACACATTTGGTCATGGCTGACCCATCTGCCGTGTGGTCCTCAGTTTTGTAATCGGCTAGGTTACAATTTTGTAATAAAAATATATTTTTTTTAAAAATAAGAAAGAAAAAAAATACACAAAATAAAAATATAAGATTATGCACATAACCAGGTATCTTCGCACACTCATTCTGACTATGTGTGACTATACTGGGAAACATACAACTATGAACAATATTCAATACACAGGTACATACATCTCAGCATAAGTCTCTCTCTCTCTCTCTCTCTCTCTCTCTCTCTCTCTCATAAGATCTGGATATATCAATGATCAATGATGGATATCATTATAAAGTGTTCTATTCAGAGTTTTTAGTATGTCATTCCAGCTGATCTAGAAAGAATTTCTTTAATGATATTTTAAAAGAAGCAAGGGATGTTGAATTACGTATACTCGTTGATAAGGAATTCCATACTGTAGGTGCTGATACAAAAATGAGCTTTTGTAAAGATTGGTTTTCGACGAAGGAATCTGTAGATCGTTGTTATTCGTCGATTGGAGATTACGCTCAGTATTCGATGATCTTAGTTCAGTTATGTATGAGATATAATCTGGAGAAAGACCTTTAAAAGACTTGTATGTCATCATTCCTTTAAAATAAAGACTTCGTTTTTGTATAGGTAGCCATTTCATACACGAAAACAAAACATCTGAGGGAGTCATAACAGAAAGTTTCAGTATTATTTGGGCTGCCCTTTTTGGAGCCTATCAATTCTGGACAGATTATAATTTGATGTGTTCCCCCATATGGTACAGCCGTAATCTATAAGTGTTAGTATATAACTCGAAATATAAATTTCAAGTGATTGTGGCGATAGAAATTTCGATAGCAATTTTAACAGTTATTCTGTTGACTATCATTGCACATAGGTTATCGATATGCGCATTCCAGCTGAGGTGTTGATCAACGTAGACACCAAGAAGTTTCTGATTTTTGACAATAGATACGTCTAAGTCATTTTGAGCTTGAATTAAATCCATGTTTTTCCATTTGTCATACATTTCATTTTAGAGATGTTAATATGCATTTAGTTTTGATGACACCAAACTGATATATTGTTGAGGTCGATTTGAAAATTATTTTTTATGGAGTCTAGAGATTTACCAGATAAATGCAATGTCGAATCATTGAATGAACGATGGGATGGATATAGAATATGAGGGCGATTATTAACTGGGAAGGTAAGGTACAGTGTGTAAGAGATAAAGTATGTGGTGGGGAATTATCATTTTGTTTAGGCTGCTATCAAATACTAGCTCGAAGTTATATATGAAACAGAATATTCCAGTGAGCACCATTTATCAACGAAGGGTTAACCAGACTCAGTCGGTAAAAGACGGATTTTATTCTGCATACTAACCTGGATGGTACAAAGGATAACAGTGCCTTACTGGATATTTGCTTCCTTATGATGATATGAACTAATACGTTTAATTTATATGGCGTATTTTGTATTAAACGCATACTAATTATTTATTAATTACAAGACAACAGTAAAGCTGCGGATACATGATTGCCCTCAAACTATTTTTCTCATTGATCTTAAACAATGTGAGGGTATAACATCAACCAGCTGTTGATGTTAAGCAGTTCTTGACCAGTGTAGCATGTCTCATTAATTTCTTTGTCAAGAACAGTTGAGTGATATTTAAAGTTAATTAGAATTAGGCTAACACTGTGTTGTGGTATTGCGTTAAAACATAAGATGAGACGTCGTGTTCTAACTATCAATAACTTTAATATTCTTTTTTTTTTTTGGGGGGGGGGCACCCCGCCCCCTATTAAAAAAACTAGAAAAAGTATGTTTATGTATGCGTGTGTTCCACCTGATGTGTTGTTTTGTGTTTTTCAGACTTTTTCTTCAACTTTACCCTAACCTTATTTTTTTCCCATCGGGATTATATACTAATAGAGGGATATTTTAGTCCCTAATGTTTCTATGGAGAGTGTCCCGGGCTTTGAGGCCCATCACGGGTCTCCTGCCTCCTTTAAAATTTCAGAATTAACCCTGGCAAGGGGTTCCCTATATCATTTGTGTGCTATTTTTGTTGTGCTATTTGTATGTGCTATATGTACACACACACACACACACACACACACACACACACACACACACACACACACACACACACACACACATATATATATATATATATATATATATATATATATATATATATATATATATATATATATATATATATATATATATATATATATACATACATACATACATACATTGTGTCTTGTTAGGATAGCCGTTCTAGATCAAATTTCCCAGTTGTATAATTTTCTCTATTTTTTTTAAAAACAAACCCCTAAACGGTCTTTGTTTCTTATATATTTAAAATTTAAAACATTTTAATCCTTTTTTGAATTTGGTACAAAACATGGTGTAATTAAGTTTAATTTGAAATGGTTGTTACCATCCTTATTGTTTTAGAGTTGTACTATTATGTTCCATGTTTTGTAATCTTCCTTATTTATCCAATAGGACTACTTTGATCGAAACTAGATCTGTACATTTTTTTTATTTTATTTGTAGGTCACCAGTATCCTTTTGAGGGCCCTGTTTCCCTTCTATCTAACGTTTTCTTTTTTATATAACAATTACCTGTCCGCATGCTCTCATATTCCTAACTATATAATCTGCTATTTCATCCCCTAGTTTAGTGTTATAAATCCCATCAAAATAAAAAATTTGATTGTTATAGTATTGCTGTGTATTTTTAATTTTTCCAATGATTTCAATTATTTGTTTTATTTTTTTCACAATTAGTCATAGTATGAATTTTTTTAAAAGGTAGATTTTTACACAATGGACATTTTGGCGATACTCTGACCATATGCTGTCGCACTCCGAAGTCTCCTGTCAACCACGCATCATGCATGTATTTGAACAGGATACTTTTTATTTTAAGTGATTTAAGTCTGACCCAGTTTCCCCAGGCCCTATCCCAATCTACGGTAATGTAGCAGCAGAGGAGGCGAATCGGACAACGTTTTTAAACAAGTTTTCAATGGATTAGGGCTTAAAACCCAATCAAAACGGCTACAAATCAATGAACAGGCAAAAAATCAATGAAATCAGTTCAAAAAAAAATAATGAAAAAATCAATGAAATCAAAAAAAAGAAAGCCTCCATTTGCCAACCAGAGACTTAGTCATTTTTGTCCGAAAACATGATCCTGCAGGGTTTTCAAAATGAGTAAAAATTCTTCAACCGAATATTTTATCAAGTCCGATACGATATCGTGTCCTAGGGTCTGCTAAATTTATTGTTACAAATCCGTGTGGTTTTGACTGAGCGTGACTAAAGATATTTCTAAATTGATTATGATTCATATCACCGCAGCACCAAGTCTGATGAATATTTCGTAACGTATGTGTATCAACTCCATTAAACACACACAACACATTACAATTATCGCGAATCACTTTTGGTATTTGTGTGTACCGTTGAGTTACATATATCACATCAGTGTTTTTATGCCTGCCTCGGGAAAAGATTCTAGCAGGATTTTTTTGATTATCTAACATGATATCGTCATACACGACTAAATTGTTAATACTTCCATCGATGTCTTCCACGGAAGGGGCTTCATCAATATCAGTAATAAATTCAATAAAATCATCGTCTATTTCAAATTCTTTTGCTTTCTCGTTAAAATCTTTTAACACTTCATAGCATCGCTGATCGTCTACACTCGGGGCTATTAAATACAATTTGTCCCATTTCATCCATCTTATTATCAAATTAAGTAACAATTGTGTTTTGCCACATCCAGATGGTCCGATAATAATCATTCTAATTGAATTCGGTAACATTTCATGGTGTTTAATAGGTTCCCGTCGTCGGGTAGCTGAATAATCAATTACATTCATGATGTTATATATAAAATATGGATCTATATTGTGTGAAGTGTAAGGCGCGTACTGGCACAAATGACTTGACGACGATTACAACTAAAAATAACCGATCAGCGCTTTCTGGTAAATGCGTACAATGTAGTACAAAGAAATTTAGATTTGTTTCTAAACCCAAGGGACCTTTAAAAAAAAAAACGAGGAGGTGATATCACTGCCAAATTGGCAAAATTCCCTGGAACCCCATGGGCAAAATACCCTGGAGAAAAACACCTTCCAGGATATAGCTACTGTGGCCCCGGAACACGATTAGATATCAGACTCAATAATCATAACCAACCCAACCCCGGTGAAGAACCAATAAACGCCATTGATAAGGCCTGTCACCTTCATGATGTCGCTTAGGTGGCGCTCTCCAGTTTCGTACTTTGCATAGGGATTTTTAAAGAAAAATAATTTTCTGGGATTTCTTCACTGGTTATGCTGGCAATATAATAAAGACTTTGTATATCTTAGGTGTTGTTAGAAGAACTTTCAATTCCCTTTATTTTGATGTATGATTGATGGGTGTACTTTAGGTTCTAGAGTATACAGCTTGGGCTAACATAAGATGTGCTCATGTAAACAAACTGCTAGCTCCGCATGGTCATTTTCACTCCCTGGACTTCAGAGGTAAATTGTAGAAAAATGGTACGATAACTTTTTTTACTTTTCAGATATTTTGTAATTTGTTCATTGCACTTTCAGAAGCTGCTATTGCCTACTTCAGCAAAATTCGTTTTCCCTAGTTTAATAACTGCTAAAGTTAGTGTACTTTTGATTAATTCTGGCTAATTTTTCAAGCACATGGGAGCATCCATTTTGTTATACCATGCGCTTAGATCATTTACAATTTCCACAAGTGCAGTATCCAAAGAAATATCAGCCACATTACATCAAAGTAGCATTGAGATATGCCAACATTATCTCCATTGTGCATGTTACAAATGCAAACAACTTCACCTCACATACGTCACTATCTGAAAAGTACATATTAACTGGTGAGCGCCCCCTTATAAAAGCAGCAATCTGCAACACAGGCATCTAGCAGATGTGAAATTAATTCATGCGTTGAATGCCATTCCTGATAAATCCTTCAAAGAAAAATTGGCTTCATTTTTGATAAAATCGGCTATGAAAAGTAAATTGATGTTAGGTGCTGGTAATTAATAACAACATGGAATCTATTTACTATTCTCCAAAAGGATACTGGAGGGGTAGCGCTGCAATCAATAAACTCGCTAGCGCTGCAAAAGTGAAAAAAACCACTGCGGCTCATTGGTTATCTAAACAGGCACTATGGCAGATTTATCTACCACCGCCTAAACAAATTAATTTCTCGCATTTTGATGTGACCGGACCCAATGAAGTTCATCAGGCTGATATATTATTTTTGCCACATGACAACGGTTACAAATACGCTCTAACCATAATTGATATTGCAAGTCGATACAAAGAAGCAGAACCGTTAAAAACAAAATCGGCCACTGAAGTTGCTTCTGCATTTGAAAGGATTTATCGAAGGGGTCCTCTGCACTGGCCAAATCTATTACAAATTGATCCTGGCAAGGAATTTCAGGGTGCAGTGTTATCTACAATGAAATATCACAATGTCACTATCAGACGGGGGCATACTGCGCTACATCGTGATCAGGCAATTGTAGAACGGTTTAATCGGACGATTGCTGAGCGGTTATTTGGATATCAATACGCAAAAGAATTCATCCAAGAAAAAAGATCACGTGAATGGGTTAAAAGATTACCATCTGTGATTACTGCACTGAATAACGAGATTACTAGAACAATCAACATGAAACCTATCAACGCGATTAAAAAGAAGTCAATACCTGAAATGGAAATTCAAAAAGATTATAGCGTTTCCCAACCAATTCTTGGTAGTAATGTCATTGTGAGGTACTTATACGAACCAGGAGAGCTTGAAGGGGGTAGAAAAAGGGCTACTGATCCTATTTGGAGTGTTACTGCACACAAGATATCTAGTATAACACGATCTACGGGTAGACCTCCAATCTATAAACTGGATTCAACTGCCTCTCAGCGGGGTTTTACTAGACAACAATTACAAGTGATTCCTGACGATACTCAATTGCCACCCCATGGTCTTAACTAGCACCGTTGCGTCTATTGCACTCAAGACAAGTCAACATCACATTATTTCTGACATGACCGAGATTGTTATTTTTTCTGTCAACGGTGAATTGGCGAGGATCCTTATCCGAATACTGCCAACGCATTATACAATTGCAACTTGCGCAGTGATTATTCTGTTGTTTCTTCAAAGTGATTATTAATTCAGCATCAATGTCAAATTCTCGTTGTTTTTTTTTTGTCTTGTTGTTTGTAACCGGAGAGTTTTTTTATTAATGATGCTAACATCAATATCATCCATTGTGGTGTCATCATCGAAAACAATTCTTCGAAGTTGATTTATTTTCGTACTCTGGATACTGCAAGATAGACTAAATTTGACCATTCGAGGCGATTATCTACCATCCAAACAATTGTATCCGATATAGTCAATCCCTGTGAAGAATGTATTGTTGCTGCGTATCCTAGCGTCCATGGGGATTTATTAGCACGCAATGCATCTTCAACGACATTGATATCAACCAGCACAATATCATTTAATACTAAATTCTGTTTTTCACTTTTTTCTGGAATATCAACTTCAATGTTCTGTTTTCGTGTATCCGATGGCCTATAACAAAGAGGCACTGGAAGTGTTGCAAATTTTTGTTTATGCAATTCAAATAATTTCATCTGAAGTGTGTCCCTGACTATTTTTCTACTTGCAATTATTAAATCATTTGGTCTCCATGCTTCCCAAAACTCATTCATTGGAGTTTCCGAAATTATTTCACGGGCTATTTCACACTGGATTCTATCCGGTTGTAATCTAATTAGTTTCTTAAATTCTTTTAATTTTTCATCAAGTGATCTATGATCGGTATCAATTTCTTCATAATAGTCTACAAAACCCTTTAGCCATTCATGTGGGGATGCACCGACAAATGGTGGTGTTGGCCGTGATCACCGCACATGACGATTTTTGTATTTTTCAATAACAACCACTCAAGAAATATTTTTAATATATCTTCTGACACTGTGTCTATTTCATCCCAAATGATAATTTCAGGAATAAATTTCTCTCCCATACGCTCAGGAGACCATTTATCTCCCTTCCATCGGAAAAAGCTGTGATAGGTACAGGCATTTACCCCTCTCTGTATCATTTCTCTTGCAAGTCTGTGTGTTGGTGTTAGCACAATCATATTTGGATTGGAAACACGAAATAACTCAATTGCCCGAGTTGTTTTTCCTGACCCACCACAACCGTTTAAATAAACTGTTTTATACCGGCATATTGGATCAGAAATCGGTGGTGCATTAGAAAATTCTGAACACTGATTGCTTTCTAAATAATTATTTTCAATTGTAACATCTGCTGATTGAATATAATCATGAAGCATTTCCTTCTTAATTCTCCATGACCCCCAATTCTCGTTGCCAGTAGCCTTAAAATCAGCCATTTTGCTATTTATGTAAAATGAATCAGTGGCAACTCTAACTGCGGTGTTAGGAAATTTATTGATCATTGAAAACAGATTAATAGAAGCATAACCAAGCATAGAAGCTCTCAAATGTGTGTACTGCGGATTGTATCCATCATTGTAAGTAACAATTGTACCCAATTTGGTTCCATCGGACATAAATGCGTCCTTACGATTTACATATAGGCCCTTATTTGTTAAATCCGCGATTACAAAATCGTATTCAGCATTGTCTATAATTAACCATGAAGAATATCTTGTATTATCGTATTTACCACCCTGGGTAAATTTACCGATTATTCTTCTACTGAGATCTTTTGCTTCGTTGTTTCTGATTTCAAATAACTGTTTGGACCAATCCATGATTTGTTGTTCATTAAAATCAGGAAACAGTTTTCGCTGTTCACTAATTATTTTTTCTAGATCAGGTTGGGGTAACCACACTGATTTCTGTGCTCGATAGGATATAATTGCTTCACTGACAATTAATGATTTTAACATCTTACAATCAAGCATATACCGTAATAACACTATTGGCATCCAGTGTTTTTCAGACATGTGTTTACCAATCCAAAGATAACTACACGGATGAAGTCCTTCAGCCAATTCAAATGATAATACACGAGCAAATCCTGTTAAATCGAAATCAGGCAGTGGTCCATTAATAGCAACACGGGTCATTTCGTGTGTGGGGTGTCCAAATCGTTTGAAATATTTCTCGCATTCTCCATACCCGAGAAAACTTCCTGGATAACACGCAATCATATCAACGGAAATAACGGTTTCAGGGTCATATTTTGTATTCCATAACCCTCCATGGCTGTATTCAAGACAGGACAATCTGACATCTGATAAAAACTCACTTCGTGTTGGTTTCCACGCGTTTTTCTTCCTAGCAAAATGTGCTGCAATTGATGGTACTGTAAAACAGTTTGCTAATAATGGATCGTTGTCTTCCCCTTCCAGTGAAAACTCACTAGCTAGTTGTTTCATTTGATTATGCAGTTCTTCAGTACGGTACAATTCTCCGTTGGGCCTTACAAACTGATCAAATCTACATTCTTCGTCTGAAGTACTATGAAATAGCCACATTGACACAGGATCGTTTTTACTCAAATGGTAAATAGCATCAAATAATTTCTGCTCTGAAAAAAACTCTTCAGTTTGGGGGATATATTTTACGGTTCTATCCCGTGGGAATATTGTTACTGCAGATGACCACGCGTGTTCGTTATGATCAATAATTTCAATTGGGTTTCCTTTTGATTGATATTTCGATTCGTATAATACTTCACCGGTGATTGTCCTTACCGATATTGGAAATCTCAATGATGTTTCTAATTTGGTTATATCTTGAATTGTTGCCCCATGCTCTTTTACCGTTAATTCCCACTCGGTTATTTTTTTCGTCTTAGATCAGTTAGTTTATTTCCCCGGGACGCGTTTGTGAAGTGTTCCATTATTCGTTCTGCTACACAATTGAGCCCTGTCGAATATTTCATGGGTGCTAGTTTTGCAATATCAGGTTTTTCATGGAGCGGATATATCCCGTAAACAACTGCTGTTACAGGGTAAGATCTTTCGTAGTATGGTTTATCAATTCCAGTCAAAATTCCTGGTTTTGAATCCTGATTCACGGTGACAGTTTTTTTCCCCTGAGAATGGGTTCAAATTTATCCCTAATAATCCATTTTCCATCATCATGGATAATGAATTTTATTCGAAAAATATTTCTTTCTTCCCCAAGACGTGAAATTATCACTGCTGCTTTTTCATCATTCATGGTAGCGTCAACAATACCATCAATTCGAAATGTTGACCAACAATAAGATGCTCCATCACGCTTGAATTCATTAAAACAGTCTCTGATTTTACTAATCATGGCTTTATCAAGAATTTTATTCTTGGGTGTATCAGAAACTATATCAAGATTGAATTGAGCATCTTTCCAGGGTAATCTCTTGTTACGTTTTTGGGGTTTATCGAGATTAAATTTATGATTAATTTTCAATAATCTCTTAAACTCCTTCATGTTTCTTTCTACTAAACGTTTTTTTGGTCTATCGCGATTAAATCTAGGATTAATTTTCAATAATCTCTTAAACTCTTTCATGTTTCCGTCTCTTGGACGTTTTTTTGGTCTATCGCGATTAAATCTAGGATTAATTTTCAATAATCTCTTAAACTCCTTCATATTTCCGTCTCTTGGACGTTTGAGATTAATTTTGTTACGTTTTTTGGGTTTATCGAGATTAAATCTAGGATTAATTTTCAATAATCTCTTAAACTCCTTCATATTTCCGTCTATTGGACGTTTTTTTGGTCTATCGAGATTAAATTTAGGATTAATTTTCAATAATCTCTTAAACTCCTTATCAGTATTGAATTTAGCATTTTTCGAAGGCGTTCTCCTTAACTCCTTCATGCTATACTAAAAACAAGTATCTAAATGAAAGATTTATGTATAATGAATCACTGCAAATGGCTTATGATTGGATCAGTCACTGAATTAGACAAATAGTATATTATAGTATACGAATGAACCAAGAATTCAGACAGCATCCTGTGAGTACAAATTATGAAGCATCCAGTGATGGTGTTGTAAGACACTGTAGACTGAAGAACCCAGTTGGGAGGGATAATGGTATGGGGTATTTGATGTTTACTGTTGGAAAGAAGAAATATTACAATCATCGTTTCGTATTTGAATGTTTTAATGGATTGGTCGAGGATGGTCTTGTTATCGATCACAAGGATTCTAATCCAAGGAACAATTCTTTATCAAATCTGAAAGCTATCACACAGAGTGAGAATTCCAAACGAGGAAGGACTGGCACTTGTTCAAAAAAAAACGAGACCAGTAAAATCTTTCAATACAACAACTAACGAAGAGAAAATATTTCAATCAATATATGAAGCCGGCAAGTATTTCGATATTTGTAGAGCCTCAGTACGATTCGTTGCAGAGGGGGTTTGTCGATCGGCTATTTCAAAAAAGACCGGACAGAAAATTCAATTTAGTTATGTCTAATGCGTCATATTTTTCAATTAGAGATATGTCATTGTTATAGAATAATGAATTCTGAAAACATGAATAGCATCATAGTTGAAATTTTAAAATTGAAAAGTCATGATATTGAACTATCAGATGGGTTAAATCCTGATCAAATCAAGTCAGATTTTCAGGATATAGAATACGGGGTTAGTACTAACAAATATATGCTGCCCAAGAAATATGCGCTCATCAAAAAAATTCAGAATTCTATTAGAGACTCTCTTGCATTTTCCAGTGACATCAGTGTGTTTGTTTCGTTGTATACTATCGTAGAACGAATACGAAAAGAATTAGGTAATGAATACGAATTGAAAAAAGAAGTCAACTCTAAAATTAGAAACCTACGGGCGTCAATTCAGGAAAAAAAAATCAAAAATCGATGGATGATCAATGAAAAAGTGGGGAAAGTCACAGTATTATTAATTTTATATACAATTATGTGACTTCCCCCATCATTGATAGAAGGTGTCTCACGATGAAATAACACTTCCGTGACCGTGTTAAAACAGTGAAAATATTTCATACTGAATAAAAAAATATTTCATACTGAATAAAAAAATATTTCATACTGAATAAAAAATTGATGGACGATATGTCAGATTGATCAATGGAAAAGTGGGGAAAGTCACAGTATTATTAATTTTATATACAATTATGTGACTTTC
This sequence comes from Unio pictorum, assembly GCA_030141615.1. NCBI lineage: Eukaryota > Metazoa > Mollusca > Bivalvia > Unionida > Unionidae > Unio > Unio pictorum. The sequence continues at coordinate 255,740 of JARLTB010000031.1, read as the reverse complement.
CCCATCATTGATAGAAGCTGTTTTATGATGAAATAACACTTCCATGACTGTGTTAAAAATCACCCGACATGTCATTGATGTCAAAAAAGTGGGAAAAGTGTGGTATTAATTGTTTTACAATTGAAAAATTGTTTCTGATTTCAAATAATGGTCAATGAAGCATTAACAACCCGATTGGCTCGTGAACGACTGGATGCAATTAAGAGATTTGTACCAATTCGTGACTCTGTAAGAAATAAACTGCAACAACGACAGAGTTTACAAACTGATTTTGCTGTGGGATCTGAAGAATTGTTTAAACCAGTAACCACAGCAACGAAGGAGGTAGTGTCAACAATCTCTGAACAAGGAAAGACCTTTCTCCCTGTGTTAGAAAAAATAGCAGCGAAAACTGAACAAACAAAACAAATGGAGTCAAAAAGAACAGTAGATGATTTACGCGTGAGATTTAACGAAGAAGGGTTAGCAGCAATTGATGAGACTAAACTAGCAGATATTCCTGCGCTTGTTGTTACGACTTATGAAAACAGAAAAAAAATGTTGAAACCAGAACATCATAAATATGTTAAGAGTTTCAACCATTGGGCTGATATATTTTACAAAATCAAATGTGAAAAAAAGTCAAATTAAGAAAGATAGTGCATCATACATTGAATATATGAAGATGGTGGATAACGTGTATAATCAATACAAAGAGTTTAAACAACAACAAAAAACGCCAAAATTGCAAAGAAAGCGACAGCAACCTGCAAACAAAATATCTCTCTCTCCTAAAAAACAACAAATACCACGTGATGATGATGATGATTATTTTCAAGAAACGGATTTAGAAAAACTAGATGAAGCAACTGGTCATAGCGGAAGTGGATTAGGAACCCCAAGTAGGGTATGTCCTGATAGTGTTATCAATGATATATCACGATTAGAAGTTCTTGTAGGAGGGTTCCGAGCTGGAAATAACTCACCAGAAATAATTAATGAAGCAGCTGATATCTGTAGACGGTTATTTCAAGGCGGTATCATGCTTATCAGCACATATCGAGATTTCATTGACGAGTTAGCAAATGGGTATCATAGTGACTGAATAAAACGCTAGCAATTGAAAAATTGCTAGCAATTGAAAACACTAGTGTTTTTATAATAAGATGATCATACACTACAATCATGATAAACCAACCCCCGTCTATGTAGTTAATTCACGGTTTCCAGTTTATAGAGCATACTACTATGGTGATGGTTTAGGTAATACCATTTTAGGATTATTTTCAAGAATGGCTCCAAAAGTGATGCCGTTAGCTAAACAATTATCAATGAAAGCAATTGATGTTATTCGTGATAAGGGTATTGGTGCTGTTGGAGATCTTGCCGGAAAAGCGTTTTCAGCTGCGAAGAATAAAATAACATCATTAGTGAGACGAGAAAAGAAACCGTTACCGTCTACAGCAGAAATGCCTGCAAGTGTTAGTAAAATTATGAATAACGCAGTAGATGAAAAACTAGCGTCGATGGCTTTAACCCCTGACACAAATATGATAGCAGGAAGTGGCTTTAAAAAACTACGTCGATGAAATCCTACGGATTTTCACGCTAGCGTTTTTCACGATGAAATGGAAAATCGCGATTTAGACTTTGATAAATAGAATAAAATGTTCAAACAGTCACGTGATCCAGCGTTTGATATAGACGCCCCAGTTGGCAAGGATGATTCTGTACGCGATTATCAATATTACGCCTATCATGCAATAGACCCAAATAGTCGATCAAGAATTGAACTTCAAGTCCATGATACTAGTAAATATTTTCTACCCGCTGAAGCGTTTATTGAAGTAGAAGGAGAAATTGTAACAGCTGCTGATACTACTGCTGTACCAGCACCGTATCCAGCTGGTACTCAAGTCGGGTTTGTCAATAATGGTATTATGGCGTTATTTGAGAGTGCTAGATATCTCATTGATGGAAAAGAAATTGAGTCGATAGATCGTGATGTTGATGTGGCTACAACAATAATCGGGTTAGCAAGATATTCTGATGATTATACAAGATCTGCAGGACCCTCTATGATGTTTGCAAAAGATGTTAAAAATACCGCTGGAGGAAATCAATTTGTTGTAAGACGACCAAAGAATAATGCTGGCACCGCTAATATTGATGCCGAGGATATGATTATAAACAACGATGTTAATTTCAATCTAGGAGCTGCAACACGTATTTTAATGTTGCACGGAGCGCGTAAATCATTTTCATGCGCGATTCCACTGCATCACATATTTGGATTCTGTAGAAACGTCCGAAAAGTTATTTATGGAGCTAAGCATACAGTAGCGCTTGTACGAAAAAGTGATGATAACGACGCAATTTGGAGGATTGCAGCAGACAATGCAAATCCCAATGCTGATGCCGGTAAAGTCAATTTAACAAAAATATCATTGTAGATGCCAGTGTTGATTCCAGCAATTACCGCAGAAGAACGATTACTATCATTTATGGACCAAGGAAGAAAGTCGTTGTTAAGTTGGCTTACCGTGAGTACAGATGTTAAACAATCAAATGTTAAAATGTGTTTACGTGGAATCTAGCATCAAAACAAGGCACTGCTGCGCCACGTCATATATTTATTGCGTTACAAGATAACACACGAGTTGGCAATCAACTCTCCAGCCATATGATATTTGATCCATTAGGTGTTAAAGACGTCTCACTTAGAATAAACGGCCAGCAGGAACCATCTGAAGATGTACAACTTGATTACGGTCAAAATCATATTGCACGCGTGTATCATAGATTGTTGTCATTTATGGCACGTGATCAAAATGTCGATACTGGTCTACAAATATCACAATATGATTTTAAGAATCTATATCCAATCTATTACTTTTCACTGGAACATCTTGATTTAACAAGACAGTCTGTCGTTGATATACATTTTAGAGCTAATGTGAGCCGTGGTGCTATTGCTAATTATAGAGCAGTTGCTGTCATTCTCAGCGATCAATGCTACTCGAAGGTGTTGGTGGAAGAATGAGAGTGGTAGATGCGCCAGTAGAAAATATGTAAACGATTTTTCCATTGAATCGCTTTACAATTTAGAATCAATCTATTATGTATAATATGTCATATAGTGTTATTAGTGTTGCGTTAACTCCTGGTCAAATCAAAAATTTGCAATCAGAATCGGCTAAAAAATGCGGAACCACAATCACGTTGAAACACAATCAAATGACTGGTGGTGCAAATAAATTATCACTGACAACTCGTCAAATAAAACATTTCAATGATGCACTTGTAGCCAAAAAAGGTGTTCAGATTAATCTTTCTGCGGCTGCTATCAAAAATATGATAAAATCAGGTGGTATATTTCCATTGTTAGCTGCAATACCAAGATTGATTGCAGCAGCAGCCCCAGCGGTGGCTAAAGCGGCAGCGTTAGGAGCCGTTGGTACTGCAGCAGGAATGGCACTAAAAAAGGCAACTGGGCAGGGTTATAAAAAAAGGGGAAAGGGTCTAAGACTACCAGAAACCCCGTATTCATGGTACAGCGGGAGATCCGTTCACGGATCAGGCCTAAGACTAGGACCGGTTTATTAACTCAAAAATCTTTGATTGAGGAACCGATGGTTCCTATGTTCAATTTTGATTTAATGGATACTGCTAAAAAACTAGCGATTAAAAATTTCAGAGGTGTCTTTATGAAAGATCAATTACCACATCAACCAAACAACACTGAAACCGGTATCATTAATTTAGATAACAGCACCGGACCTGGAACTCACTGGGTTGCATACGCTATTGATCCACGTGCAATCGTCTATTTTGATTCATATGGATTAGCACCGCCAAAAGAGTTTATGCGTTATATAAAAACTTTTCCAATGAAGACTTGGTATTCTACGCTACCAACACAACAAATGAATGATCCACCAATATGCGGCAGTGAAGTATTAAATGTCCTTGACGCTATTTCAGCATCTAGAAAACCACCACACATTGTCGTAAATGAATACACTAGTAATCGCTGGCAACGACGGAGTCGTCAAAAACGATTTTAGAGAGAGATGTATAAAATATCATGATTGATTCTATCAAGGATATAAAAAAAAAAATTGAAGATGAAATCGCTGAGACGTTGAATTTAGCAAGTGTTGACCCCGGTGAAATAGTTGTATTTCAAGATCGTCAGGGAAAATTGAAAACTAGTAATGTCTCTCTGGATGATATTTTGATTAAACAACGAAACGCAATCGAGGATACTATCGTGTTATTTTCCGATCAGGGTAAACTCAAACCGGGTGTACTTTTTTCGACGATTACAGATCGATTAAAAACTCTCAACGATGAGTTGAAAAATTCTGTGTTGGAACTAACAACACTTCAATCTAGAATTGAAGATAACGGAAAACAGTTTACATCATTCCGTAGAAATATCATTGATAAATTTATTGGAACCCCGTTGGATAAAATTGAAATAAAACTCCCTGATATTAAAAAATCCATCGATGAGACGAAAAACTTCATCGAAGCCATCAAAGATGATTTTCCGAGGATGATAACAATCATTGAAAAAAGAAAAATTCCTCATGAGAAAACCAATAACGTAGTATACACAATCCAACACGGATCATTTGCGTGGACACCTACAAACAACAAATTAGATATCACTGCAACCGTCAAGGGTATTTATCGATTAACACTAGTAACACCGACTCAATTTAATATTTCATCGTCGAGTTCATCTGGGGTCAATAATACGATTTCAACGATCATCGACAAGGATACAACCGAAAAGTTCACGATAACATCTACTGATAAAAATTTGGTTAGGGTTTCAACAACATGGTATTTGGAATTCGTAGCGAATTTAAGTTGAAAATTGCAAAGCAATTTCACTAACGGTTTCAATTGAAATCGTAATTGAAAACGCTAGCGTTTTTAAAATAAAAATGATTTTATCATCGCAATATCGCTATGATCAGGTCAGAGAATTTCAATCTAGACTCAAAACCCTCGCCGAGGAGTATCAAATAAAAATAAAAAAATACCGCCGAAGAATCACCGCAATTGATGTTACTATGTACTCAGTGTCAGGCGTTCTCGCTGGCGCCGGAATAATACTTGCATCGGTTACAATGATTGTCCCGGTCGTAGTTCCAATTTGCATTTCTGCGGTGGCTTCAATCGCGGGTATATCAACCGGGATCACAAAAAAAATATCATCATGCAGCCAGAGTAAACTGCAAGACTATGCGATTAAATTTCATGTTGTATCAACCGCATACTCGCAATTATCCTCATTGATATCGTCGTCACTCGATGATACAATCATATCAGATAGTGAGTTCTCAGCGATGGTCAGTATTTATGATTCCGCGATATCAAAATTAGAAATACAACAACATGAGTATAATAACAATGACAACACCGATGGAATTGGAGAACACAAACCCGAAAACCAGAATGATCTCAATAACCTCAACGATATCAGATAGTGAGTTCTCAGTGATGGTACGTGTCTATGATTCCGCAATATCAAAATTAGAAATACATCATGAGTATAATAACAATGACAACACAGATGGAATTACTTCAACAAATAGTGGAGAACACAAACCCAGTACAAACAAGCATGATATCAATAACATCAACGAATCCTGAATTCAGTGTGAATTTTCCCTCCCCGGTCCCTGTGAAGGAGATAGCGTTAGCAAAATTACGAGTATACCACAGTTGGCCTAATATCAGATCAAAATCATTTGGTGGTCAACAACCCAATTATTCACTGGTATTTGCAAATAAGAATAAAGACGACGGTACCCCAGACTGGAACGTTGTTTCCATACCAACCGGATCGTACCAAATTGAACAAATCAATGCTGAATTGCAACGTAGAATAAAATCGATTACTGGAGCGGAATCAAAAATAGCTATAACAGTTCATGAACCAACACTATCATCTGCCATTGAAATAAACTCACCTGGTTATGTCGTAGATATCTATCAAAGCTCAATAAGAACCGTACTGGGATGGCCTGAATTACCACCAGGGGGGAAAACCGTTGATTTACCAGAACCAAAAAAAACTGAATATGTCACAGACAGGATAAAATCTGATAATCCAATAAGGAGTTATAAAGATCATAGAATTGCTAGAGATTTTTTTGGGATCGGATTCAATCAATCTAAGGAGGAGATGGAGAAGTGGAATGGGGGGGGGGGGTAGAATAGAAGGACATAATGTTGCTAACGAATCTAAAATTATTGAAAATTTCACAGCAATGAATAATGATTTTTCACTGTTGTTAATACCTCTTAAATCCGGCTCTCTTACCCGAGATGAATTTATCAGCGTCGTAGAAACATGCAATAAAATTATCGACGATATGGAGACATTTAATTTGAAAATTATTCAAGATATATTAGATGACGATAGTCCCATATCGAGAACAATATTTGCAACAGACTATAAAATCCCCGTCAAAGACATTCCAACATTCAAACTACCAGGATATAACGTACCAGAACTAAAAAAACTTCTCAATGATGCCATCGATGTTGGTTTTAAAATAATTCATGATACGTGGAAAAAAAGAACATCACCGGAAATAAAAATCCTCAAACACAATAATGACCCAAATGGTGGTGGCAGGCATATTGCTCCGTTCAACGTGAATATTTCATCGGTAATTGCGCTCAATTTAGTATGTGATGTTATCGAAGGAAGCTATCAAATAAATCTCGAACGATCAAATCAAGCTCAGCAAGGATATATTTTGTATTCATTTGCACCAACAGCTCCTCCAGGATTTCTAATAATCGAGGATCCAACTAATCCAGTCTATATGCGATGTCATAATAATTCATTAACCAGAATTAATTTCAAACTCACTGACCAGTCCAATAATCTGATTGATTTACAAGGCGAGGTTTTACAAATTAGTCTGTTTGTGAAATCCTAAAGGGATTTTCGTCGTAAAGACTTTCATCCTGAAAGGATTTTCGTCCCAAGGACTTTCGTCCCCCAGACAAGGTCTGGGACAAGGTCTCGAACACGATATCGTATCGGACTTGATCAAATATTCGGTTGAAGAGTTTTTACTCCTGCAGGATGATGTTTCGTTTGGCAATGGAAGCTTTCTTTATTTTGATTTCATTGATTTTTTTTTTCGACTGATTTCAGTCATTTTTTGATTTGATCCTAATCCATTGAAAACTTGTTTAAAAACGTTGTCTGATTCGCCTGATTTCATTGTTTTAAGCCCTAATCCATTGAAAACTTGTTTAAAAATGTTGCCCGATTCGCCCCCTCTGCTGCTAATGTGTTTCTGTTCTATATTATTTTTTTCCTTATTTATTGTGTGGTCTGTTATCCATTTGTATGTTGACTTTGTGTCAATTTCCCATAATTATTTTGCGTCCCTATATTTTAGTAACAATTATTTTATGGATCTTAATTTCCTTGGCACCTCTATTAACTTATTTAGTTTATTGTTTCTGTATATGTGTGTTCTCTGCTTCATGGAGCACCCGTAGAATTATATATAGAGACCTTGCCAAGCTATTTTTTTGGCTCTGCTTTAAGTTCCTTAAACCTGTTTAAAATGTTGGTGTATTTAATCAGGGTTGGATGGGGGAGGCCTAGGCCTCCCCTCTTCTCTTCCTTGTATAGTGTTTCTTTGTTTATGTAGTGCATTTTAAAACCTCATAAATATTTGATAATTCCGTTATCTATGTTTTTAAGCGTTGCGTTTGATATGTCTAACGATTTTAATTTATAATTAAGGTGCACATACAGATAGTTTTTTGCTACTTGTGCCCGTTCCAAAAGGCATAGTGGCGTAAGTGCCCAGATTTTTATATTATCTTGTATTTTCTCCCTGATTTCTTTGAGATTTTGTTCGTTCTCACTTTCCCAAAAATTTACTCCTAATGTTTTAACTCTGTCTTTAATTAAGGGAAGAGGAAGCCCATGTCGCTTACCTCTCCAGTAACCTAACAAAAATATTTCTGTTTTGCCGGGGTTTATTTTAGAACCCGACACCTTACCAAATTGTTTCAATTCCTTGAACAATTCATCATAGGAATGTTTTTCTTGTACAAAGTTAGCGCAATCATCAGCATGTTGTAGCATTTTTACCTCCTCTTTAATATTTGGAACCCTGATTCCTTTAATCCTTTGGTTTTTCATAATTTTAATACTAAGTAATTCTATTGATATTACATATAATAGCTTAGATAGTGGGCATCCCTGCCTCACTGATCTTTTAATTTCAAATTTGTCCCTTCTAGTTCCATTTGCCTGTACACATGAGTTGATATTTCTGTACAGGGTTTTAGTCCAATTTAGAAAATTGTTTCCAAAACCAAATTTCTCTAGTGTCTTGTATAGATAGTTTTGTTCTAATCTGTCAAAGGCTTTTCCTGGTGTATTAGTACCATAGCACTATTCAGACCTTTAATATTTATGTACTCTATTATGGTTTTGATGGTACCAGTGGAAATATGACTCATGCACAGAGGGTTCTGATTGGTCAGCTAACATGTATAATGTTACATCTCTCTTCTTACAAAGAAGAAGGTTTTAATACACTTTATTAAACTGTCTAAATTAATCATGAGCCATTATAACTAACATATCAAAATCAAGAGCGTCTTTGACAGCAAATATTACAATGATCAACGAATAAATTTCTGCAACAGACTGAGAATGCATTTTACATTTTTTTAAATTCTTGTTGCTTGCTTAATTGCTATTTAATGCACACAACTGGTCCTTATCTTGAATCACCGTCTGTGTTTATCAACAAAACGATATTTAATGTATACAACTGGTCATTATCTTGAATCACCGTCTGTGTATCAACAAAACGATACACCGTGACACACTAATGACGGTTCTCTCGGCTCAGTCTCTTTATCTGAGAGTATCTGATTTCACAATGTACATGTATAACTTTGGCTAGAAACAAAACCACATTTGACCCCTAGAAGCTGGCTCACTAACACGCTCTAGGTAGATCGAATTCCAACTGTTGGTATACAGTTTACAAAAATAATAAGAACTGTAATGAATATTAAACCCACAATAAATAATCACTACAAAACTTTAAACTAAAATGTCTCTTAAGACAAAAGTAAAACTTATATGTCACGTGATGAAATCTAGCTGATGGAATTTCATTCACACGCTATGAGAAGTATAAATAACACGTGACTTCACTACTACAAATTGATATAAAAGTTAATATTCACATGATAAATAAACTTACATATATAGTACTCATGCTGCCACCTATAGTCTACAAACAAGCAACAGTGGAAAATTTCTCATATATTTCTTCTTCTGTCTATCTCTTGCCTCTAAGGCTACGGCATATAGAGGCCATCAAACACGTAGAGCTAAGGCCCTATAAAGTTAACAACCCATATGTACTTGAATGGTTTACTTTAAACTATTATCAAATTTCATTTTATAACTAAAACTTTATTTCAAAAGCATACAACCTAAGATTTTCGACTTTTTTGTTCTTGCAAATGCATGATATTACGAAAAGTATAGTAGAAATAATGAGTAATTACAGGTCATTCAGTTTCAAAAAATGTACATCTGTAAGTTTAATCAATGAAAATATAACGATTTTATGTACGGATTGCTAATTAATTATGCAGAAACGGAATTTACCGATCTTCTCCGTAGTCGCAGTGTCACATGAAGTCGAGGTAAGCATGTTTCGCTTTTGAGTAATTATTGCCCTATTCTTCGTCTGTCCTTTTCCTTAGTTCATTATAGTCACCCACAATATATGTATTGCTTATAGATTTCTCATTATATATGATAAATTACAAGAAGTAGGCAAAAAAGTCAATACGATGGAAAATCCTGACAATAAGAGGTTCCTTTAAAGGGCGATTCTTGAAAGTGTTTACTTGTCGTGTTTGTGAGATTGTGTTACGTTGTAAGATAAACCAACTAAAAATGTGATAATTTGTATCATTGTAATCAGAACCACTATTAAAAAGGTAAAAATTGTTTTAGCTACCTACCCACTAAAGAATGATTATATGTATGGCTATGTTTTGAAAGCAACTGTGAGGAGACTGCTTATTAAAAACATGAATTGAAGTTGACTAGCATTGTCATGGGATGCAAAGGATGTAAACAACGAAAGTACACTGGTGAACATGATTTTAATTGTGCATATACAGTAATACATTAAGTTAAATGATAAATAACGCATAGTCATGAGTTGAGAAAGCAAAACTTGTTGCAGTGTTTCATGAATAAAGATTGGCTTGTAAATATCAACAGAACTACAAACACTAGGATACTATTCTATCCAGATACTGCTCATTAATTTCAATTACATGTGAAAAAAATTGGCTCTGGAAACAGAATAAGGTTTTTAAGACTTAAATACTAGTTCATCAAAAGCAACATTGAATGCTTATATCACATAATATGTGCATCATCAGCCGTCTTATTACAACTAAATCAAATATACTTGACACCAATTAAATGCATCAAATTTTCAGTTTTTTAAATGTGTTCATTTACCATAGAAATAATATAAATACCCAGATGAATGTACACAGCTGCATACACTGTAAAACTGTTATATATTATGTAATGTACTAAACTTATATATGTACAAATGTGCATGTACAGACAAAACTTTAATTCAAGAGTACAGTCAGGCATAAAAATGAAGGATATCATCTAAGAATAATTATGGCATATAATATATAGAGATTTTCTGTGTTATTTAGGCTGGGAGGGGTGCTCCCAATATTATTTAAATTATTACAAAAGACCTCCCGGCTTGGTTTTATGAGGAATTGAAGTAGTGATAGAGAGATGCAATGCTCAGAGCTCCCAGTCAGTGGTGCCGACAGTTAAATTAATGAATACACAAAATGTGAAAGTCAAATAAACAACAATTTAATATCATTAAATAAGTCATCTCTCAAATGAAACTCAAATTAAAACCCTATCACTCGTCTTTAACTCGACCAAGTTATGGCCTATTTTATCATCTGACTGTAATTGATTCTCCCCCTGTCCTGTGTTCCTACTCATCTGTATGTATGATCTTTCTCTGGACTGGTAGTCCAATTGCCTCCAGTCCGTCTAATGTCTGCCTCCGTTCTTCCTTTCTCTTTGTCTCTCAGAGACATTTTATATGAGAAACTAGTGTACCATTACTATAACAGATTGATTACAGACATCCCATTCCAAAATACTAGACAGTTCTATAGAATTTACATTGATGTTTTAGTATCTTGTGCTTGTTTTTTATACTTTTGACAAAAGTGATTACCATTTACTCAATGCCAAACTTTAGTACATCACCTAAACAAACTACTGCAGAGAAACAAATATTGAAATTAAGCCCATGCCCTCACCCCCATGTATGTTTCCTATTGCATTTCTTTTAAAATTAGGGTAGCTAGGCACACACACACACACACACATATACTGATTAGTATATATAATGTACGAAGTACAATGCAAAACTGGCTCAGATATACATATCAAATTCAGGAATGCAGGGGTCATGCTACCAGTGTTGATACTAATTAGCATACACAGACAAACAAACTCTTACACATTCACAGGGGTGTTTTAATTGCTAACTGACCATTAACCCTGTTTGCAACAATATATCACTGCTCAAGTTCATGAAATTGGGTCTACTATACAGTGATGGAAATATGCCAAATTCTGTTTCAAAATTGTAACAGTGTGTGTGATTTGGATTTTTAACATACCTTGAACAATTTTTGAGTCATATTGCTATGATGTTTGAAGTGTGGCAGTTTATAGTGATGTCTAGCACTAAGGCATCATGCCACAGACATGTAGCATTACATCCCACCCAGTTACATTATCCTGACAGTAGGACGACCAGTCCATACACTAACCTCTTAATGCTGAGCACCAAATGAGGCAGCTGTTAATACCATTTTTATGTGTTTGGTATGACTTGGCCAGGGATCAAGGACTCCAACCTCTTGCATATGAGGTGGATGCTCTTAACACTAGGCCACTGGAACGGTCAACACCAGTATATAAATAGCAATTTGTTAACAAATATAGTCGGTGAATATCATTTCTAATTTATTTATTTTTTTAATTAAAAAAAGACAGAAGTTAACAGCATTATTTTCTTTATAAAATCAGTTTAAAACTGTATGTGAACCTTTAATGGCATGTTTAGCGGGAGCAATTAAATCAAGATGAAGAGTATGGATTAAAGTCATTTGCTCCAATGTACATTTTTTTTCTTTTTCAAAGTATACTAGAAATCTTTCTGACTGCAATTTTACACAAAACATTAAATTATTAAAAAGTACTTTATTATGCAATAATACAGAGTTGTAATTACATGATTTTAATCTTGTTACTTCTATAAGATTAAATGATCTACAATGTATAGCCTCTGCTGTGCTTTTTTTATACATCATATGGCCAAAATACACTGCATTTACCTCAATCTAAACATACATATAAGACAAGTATAAATGCAATGGATATGAAAAGTTAGAAAAGGTCTTACATCTTGTTGTTAAAATGCATGTTTTTTTTAAAAGCTTTAAGAACATAATCAACAGTGGTCTGAAGATATACTGCTACTTGGAAATCAAACAGATGCTGGACTTCAGCTCATGGTAGGCACTTCAAAAAGGACTTAGTCAAAGTCTATATGGGTCTATGGTAGGGAACATTTCTTACCATACAATCACTAGAATAGTCTCTCCATAACAATTTGATATCAACAGGTATTACCTGACTAAAAGGCCTAAATCATTTTAACTTAAAATGAGATTTCTGCTTTGTAACAATCTCTTCTGTAGGTTGTGGTGGTATTGGAGCAAGTACATCAGATATTCACCTAGGATCATTTATGTCCAAAACAACTGGCTGGTTCATGCCAACTCTATCATCTAACCTCATTTCAATATTTTCATATTTATTTCTGGAATATACAGGTACTGTTGATCAGCTTTCTTTGGGTATGCAGACCATCTCTCACTTTTTTGTTGAATGACCTTTGGTATCTGACAAGAAAATGCAAACATTTCACTGACAATGTCATTTTATATTTTTTTAATTCTCAAAAGTCCAAATAAAAACTGTATACAATTACATGTAACAAATCATTTTGCTACAGATGAAAATATCAAAATAGCAAATCTGTATCTTACCCACATATCATAAAAATGTTTAGATTCTTTACAGAATTTTCTAATTACATTAGACTAATTCTAACCAAAATTGGTTTTTGAAATTTATTTTAAAAAATGTCTTCTGTAAAAGATAAAATTGTACCACAAACAGATGGTTTATCAACTTTCAGGTAAAGCATTAATATTTTAACAAAGATGAATTATTACGTTAACAAAAATAAAGTTTATTACCTTATTGTTCCATCTGTGTTTACAATTACATCTCTGTCAATATGATTGTTATAATCAAGAGCTGCCAACAGATTCCTAGCTCTGAAAGCTGATGGCTTATATGAATGTCTTTTGGAGGCATACAATAAAATCAAACTTCTGGAAATTCTCCAGTTCTGCTGTACTTCTGAAACAATGTAAAATGACTAAATAAATAAATTGATTCAGATGCAGAGAACTATTAACATTTATAAATCCCCATTAATCTGTTTCGATGAAAATGCCAATGTACAGTAGCATTATACAGGCAGAGAATAATCAACTCATTCCACCCATACTATTTTTTTTCCTTGTCACCTGGGGTTAGGGAGCGCATTTGTGGGCTAATTTTGAATATATTGAAATACATCTGTTTCCAAGAGATTTGATTAGATATACACCTAGGTGTGCTAGAAACATCATTCGGCATAAGGGTAAAAGTGGGAGTTTTTCCTTCTTCTGACCCATCATTTTCCTCCTGGCCACTTTTTACTTCCATCCCCAATTTATCCTACTTTTGCAATTGTTCACCTGTATGTGTATAGCTCAGACCGGTGTGAATTAGATTGCAAGCAAAAAAGTAAAAAGTCCAGAAACAAAATCTGATTCCAACTATGGACATGTGTGCAAAAATCGGGCAAAGCTTGACCCCTCCCTCCCTGTACACATGCATACTTTTTATTTACACACACACCATCTGCATACATGCGATTGCCCTCCCCATTCTGTAGAACAGCCAATATTTAATCCACACAGAAAAGATCAAGGATTAACAATAATATGTATTTAATGTAACAGATAGTCCACCAATGTTGAATGTCTGGCTGCATCAAAGAAATAAGCAGCATAACTTTAAAAAGTTTGTCTATTGTCCACTAAAACTCAAACACCAACTGAACCCAGTCAAGCAGGTTACTTATTAGACAAATTACTATCGAGGTATATGTGTACGTATATTATCAGTAGACCACCCACCCCCATACACAAGCATATGCATTTGGGTAAAACCCCCTTGTACTCTCCATGTGTATTAAATGGACAAACCATAACTATGGCCTCAGTGTGGTTTGTATTTATAATACAATGTATTCATTTTCTTTCTCTGATAACCAGTATATCTTCATTATTTCAATTATGCATTGATACTATATTTAAGATAAATTGTAAATACACAATTTTTACTTTTTTGATAATACACAGAAAAGAAAGCTTTTGTGGGAGCAACTTTCTGTTTCATACACAAATACCATCCACAAATACCAAAACAATACTATAAATTACTTTTAGTTTAGTTACATATATCATGCATGTATCATAATGTTTGTTTTTTTAGGATACTTAACTCAAATATTCCCTTTTATGTATGTATCACATGTTTTTTTGTTAGTATACTTTCTCAAATGGGTTGATAAAACTTTTAGACTTTTCCATCAACTTCAGACAAGACTGAATCCCTTAAAATAAAATGTTGAAATGTGTAAATACTAATGTTGAACTTTGGAATGTTTAGTTTTGTATCAAAAGAAATTATCATTTATCTTGGTTATTATGACCTGAATGATAATGCTTCAAGAAATAATAATAATAACTTATTTAAAGGGGTGACTAATTTAGTCAAAGACTATTCTCCCTTGAGACCCTTTGACTAAAATACATACAGCATGATGAGGAACAGATCAATAACAAAAAATAGACATATGCCAACAAACAATTTACAACAAAAATATTATTCTAAATAAAACAAACCAGATTTTAACAAAATGTACAATCTTTACCAACTGCAAAATATTAAACTAATATAGAATGATACATTTCCAAGTAAATCCTTAGATGTGCATCTACCAAAATATTTGTAAACAAGTAAATATACATAAAATGTTTAAAAAATGTAGTAATACTTACACAGATGCCATATCTGATTATGATGTGGTTATATCAGATACAGCAGGAATTTGTATCCTATGAATTGTTGGCCCAGGTGTAGAAGTTGTGGCCATGTCTTCTGTGACATTTTTCTGATGTTTTCCTTGCACTGCCATTCAATTCATTACCTAATATAGCAAGGGAAAATAAATGTTTTATTAGACACAATAATATTATATACTTTACAAATAATAGTATGCATAATATATACTTAACTGTATTGCAATACTTTCATTTACAGCCATCACCATTTACATTATATATAATTTTTTTTTATTTAAAAAAAAAAAAAAAAAAACAAGTGACTGCTTGCCTCTAAATAAAGTCTTATGGTTGCGAGCGAAAATGATGATCATTAATACCCCTTTGATGGCCTCAAAAATAGCAGCAGTGGAAAACGTACATGCGGTTTTCAGCGATATTGTTGCAGGGCTGTGACATTTTATTTCAAGCTAAATGGAAAAATGCCAGTTTATATAAAATATGTTATTTTAAGAGTTTTGAATAAGAGTTAACAATACAGATATAAAATAGCGGTATAAAAACTTGACTTCATTGCAAAATTGAGACTCACCATGACACCAGTATCCAGCAAGAATTTGGCGACCTCTGGATTAGTTTCCAGGCTCAAAATTGGACTTTTTTTTATTCCATCGTTCATGCTGGTCACCAATACATATGCGTGTGCTGCCATAATTTGCCAAAAGAGCTTTTTTCCCCCTCCTTTCAGAATCTAAGTTTTGGTTTTCGATCTAGTTGTGAACACGCCATTATTTTTGTAAACACGTGTTTGCGCATGGCTAAAATTCTTAATCTTCGGGAGAGGTCAACACAGAGGTTACATGAATATAGGCGTGGCAAACAGCGAATTTTTGTCTGCAGACAATAATTCAGAATCGCGTTTTTTATCACAAAATTTCCGATACTAGCCTGATTTCGGCCTCAGAAACAGCCTGAATCGTAATTATTCATCTAATTAAGTAATCGTGAACTGAAAAAATAAATATATAATTTCATTCGTTTTTACTTAGGTTGTATGCCTTTCAAGTAACCTAATTGAAAGATGTAGGACTGATCAATTTGCCTGAACAGAACTTACGTCTATGACTTGAAATATATTGTGTATTTATACTCTCTCCATTACTTTGATTTCTGCTACTACAGCAATATATATAAAGAATTTTTGGAGTGGTTATTTCACAACTGCTCCGGAATTTCAAAAACCAGTCTAATCTAGACTAATTTGGTTAAAACACCCATTATCAGTGTTATTGAAAGCAAGTAGAGAAATGCATTCACTATATAGTGGACTGATGTTATGGATAACATTCTTAACATTACCAGTTCATGTGTAAGGAGTATATTATGAAATTAATATAAATTGTTTGGACTTGCTTTAGTTTTGGCGGGGAAGTTATAAAAACTAAAAAAGAAATGTTTGTTCAAGTGGCAATTGATCATATAACAGTAACGTAGTGTATGTGCACCTACCAACTGGAATTAATTCCAGTGTATTGTTTATATTGTGCTCGTTATAAGTCATATGTCAAAAAAGTGATTTTTATTACTAGTGTGTGAACATGAACCTTTTAAGAAACAACAACAAAATAAAGCTGTCTGTGTATATTTGTATCATTATAGGAGGTATAAAGCAGGCCAAACCAAAGCGATCATTTTTCAATACCTAACAGATTATTTTTCAATACCTAACAGATAATTTTTTCAATACCTAACAGACTTGCACCATACCATATGCTTTTGTGTAAGTAAACTTGCATTTTTTCTTCAAGATGTCTTTGCTTTCTTTTTTCTTTAAAAAAGAATACCCTTGTTTATCAATTAATCAAGCATAACACTGGCATCAAAATGTTATGCACAAAGCCATTCACTCAATTAAATTATAAACATGGACTAGCTAGAATAGAGGTAATTAGATCACATATTCAGTACTCACACAAAGATGAGATACTGTATTGAAATTTACAAAGCTAAGGAAAACTGTTGCCCCAAATTGTCACAACTCAAATAAGGTGAAACTCGTATAGTCACAAGTTTATAAAAATAAAAAGCAAATTTGATATGAATCTGACAAAGAAAACATCTATGTAAAAACTGAATACTGTGTGAAAGTATTAAAATTAGATGTTTGTTGTTCATCCGTTGATTTGACAAGGACATCTCTAGTCATCCGAGGGTTGGGAGGGCTGGTTCTGTTTTGTGCATGCACAGCTGGCTGATGATGCCATCCCTTGCATGGAATGTTCATTTGCATAAGTGACAGGGATGAGTGGGGCATTTCCACCAGGGTTGATGGCACTTGCTTTTATGGCTTGCCTCTTCAGTTCTGCCACTGCTTTCCTGTTAGATTTGCACAACTTGGAGCTTTGTGCACAGCGAATTCCAAAAATGACTATCGCTTACTGTTTGCTCTCAGGAATCGGGGTTTATGTTGAATGCTTTCAATGCAGCTTTCAGAGTGTCTTTGAAGCGTTTTTTTCTGACCTCCATGGGATCACTGTCCTTGCTGTAGCTTGCCATAGAAGTGTATCTTTGGCAGCCAGTGGTCTGACATGTGTACAACATATCCCGCTCAGCACAGCTGGCACTGCATCAGGATTGTGTGGATGCTGGAGATAAATGCTTGGGCGAGTACCACATTGTCTGGAACCATGTCCTGCCACTTGATTTTGAGGATTTTCCTGAGACTTGTGGTGTAAAAGTGGTTCAGCTTACTGGCATCGTCCCCATTTTTCATGCATAAAAGAGTGGAGAACACAAATGCCCTCTATCCCTTTAGTTTAGTCTGGATGCTAATGCCTCTTCTATTCCAGATGTTGACATACAATCTGACAAAAGTTGCACTAGTTCTGGCAATGTGAAGGTTCACCTCGTCATCAATAGTGACGTTCTGAGACAGTTGGACTCAACATAGGGCATGCCAGGGGCCGGCTGACACAGGACTACAGTCTTCTTGGTACTAATTATGAAAACAAAGCATGTGCAGTAGTTGGAGAACTTGTCAATGCTGCGTTGCAGGTCGGCTTCTGCGCCAGCTTTGAGGGCGCAGTCATCAGCAAATAAGATATCCCTGATGGTGTCTGTCATAACCTTGGTTTGGTCTTGAAGCCTCCTGGGATTGAATAGTTTTCCATCTGCATGTTACATGATGCTGACTCCAACCTCTCAGTCTCTGAGATCATAAGTTAGCATGGCAGAAACCACTAGACTGAACAGTCTCAGTGCCAGAACACAACCCTGCTTGATGCAATTCGGTTAGTGGGAATGTCTCATGTCTCTCCATTGTCCTGGATTTGTGCCTGCATATCGTCATGGAAATGCTGCACCATGGATATAAATTTTCTCGGGCATCCATACTAGGCCATTACCTTTAAAAAGTCTTCTCTGTTGACAGTATCAAAGGCCTTTGTCAAGTTGGGACAGATGGAGAAATGTTGGTGTTTTGCTCTTGACATTTCTTTTGTACCTACCTTGCAGCAAACACTATGTCGATGGCCCCACATTCTTTTCAGAATCCATGCTGTCTTTCTGGCAGTAGTCTTTAATGCAATTAAGATTAAGGATATATCCTGGTGGTTGTGGCAGGCCTGTCAGTTTCCTTTGCACTTATACAGGTGGATTATGGAAGCTTCTTTGAATTCCTGGGGGATTATCCCTTGCTGCCACATCAGTAAAAACAGTTGGTGGAGCATTTCTATCATGGCTGTGCCCCACTTCCTTGTAGACTGGGATGGAGGCTGAACCAGGTGCCTTATCACTGGAGAGCAGATGTATTGCTTTCTGTGTCTCGAGCAAGGTTGGATAGTCATCTTGTGTTTTGTTGATGGGTAATTGAGGAAGACGACTGATGGCTTCATCATTAATGAATGGAGGGTGATTCAGAACGCTGTCAGAATGTTCAGCCGTTGAAGAATCTTCTCTTTGTCAGTAATTAGCGTGTTTCCGTCAGTGCTGAGAAGGGAGGGGTGCGTGTGATGCAGAGGATGTAGGCCCATACACTTCATTCAGGGCATTGTAAAAGTTCTGTCATGCTGGTCTGTGTAGCACTGGATCTCATTAGCTTTGTGGGGTGTTGTTGAGGTAGGTTTGAAGGAGGCGGTGTTTCTCGTCTAGCAACTGCTTGATCTCGTCACAGTTTCCGAGGCTGTGCTGTAGTCCAGCTCTCTCAATGACGCCCAGTCGTTTCTCCACATTCTGATTGTCGAGAGGGTGCATTTCAGGCGTTCATCAAGGGCATCCACGAGAGCCTGATTGGTACTGGTGCATTTAAGCGTGGTAATGTTTAGTCGTTTATGAGCCTTCTTTCCCTGTGTTTGTCTTTCAGGCTGAATGCGGATGTTGAGCTTGGTGATGATGTGGCGGTGGTCTGTGCAGCAGACAGCGCAAGGACTTGGTCACACGCACATTCTGCATAACCCTCTACCTGACAATGACATTGTTGATGAGGTGCTAGTGCTTTAAGTGAGGGTGCATCCATGACGTCCGGTTATGGGAATGGAGGCAGAACACTATTGGTGATCAGCAGGTCATGCTCGACGCAAGTCTGGAACAAAAGGAGACCGTTGCTGTTATAGTGACCCACTCCATTCTTTCCTATTTCCTCAAGTCTTCCTATTCCGACTGCCTCGTTCTTCTTGGACTTTCTAGATTTTACTCTCAACTCGCCACTTTCCCCTTTCGGAGTTCACTCGTCGCTTTTCCCTTTTTACGGACTTCACTCATGACTTTTGTTTTTTTGGACTCTGACTTTATACTGTCGTCTCACTATCGGAAAACTGTTTCTTTAAAGAACACAGGTGGCCCTAAATCTCAATTTGTACCACATTCTCTGTGTGTATATAACATTCATTCACTTACGTTATTCAGACGCTGCGTAAAGACTAACTACGGTAGTACCTTGCTATAAATTAACTAACCTTTCTATCAAAAATTTACCGTATGCTATTACATGTTTGATTACTATTGCATAAAATTCACATAACCTTTCTCACTTCCAGTCTATTTTAACATTACGAACGCAAATATAATAGGCAGCGATCGTTAACTTACGAGGATCATACTGATTAGCAACTCTAGCATCAACACATTTCCATGAAAATGAATTAGATAAATTGCATAACAACGCTAGCATCAACACATTTCCATCAAATTGCATAAATGATATATAACATGAAAGCTAGTCTGTCATATCAAACAAGTTTGCATACAAAAATCAATAACAAAATAGAGTATTCCGTGAAATTAAAATTACGTACCTTAATACTGTTAACTTAGCAACTTGTGCCTCCAGCATTAATCCCTGTCTTTCTCAAGACATGCGGCGGGGCCCGGAGTGGCCGAGTGGTCTAAAGCGCTGTCTGTTACGGATCACTGCCATCTTACCTCTGTCTGCGTGGGTTCGAGTCTAAGATTCGGCTAACGTAGTTATGTGAGAAAGATTGCCAGTAGCTTCGCGAGGATCGGTTGTTCTTTCTGGGAGTTTTCCGGGTTCTTCCTCAACCATTAATACTGACCGCCATGTATAGCCTATATTGTGCTTAAAAATGGCGTTAAACCATAAAAAAAAAAAAACATTCTCAAGACATGCACCTTTTCCCTTTTTTGTTTAACGAGGAAAGCACTACATGTATTCTTTTTCTTAGGCTTCCTCAGAGCTAACCTTCTCTCTCT
Organism: Unio pictorum; assembly: GCA_030141615.1. Taxonomy (NCBI): domain Eukaryota; kingdom Metazoa; phylum Mollusca; class Bivalvia; order Unionida; family Unionidae; genus Unio; species Unio pictorum. The sequence continues at coordinate 234,701 of JARLTB010000031.1, read as the reverse complement.
CTCTTTCAGAAAATTTCAGACTAAAGAATGTCGATGAAGGTTGTCACTTTAGATTCACATTACTTCCAAGGTGTACACCTTTAGTTTCACTCTGCCAATCATAAGCAGTGGTTTCTATAAAAAAAAAATCCTAAGACAATCATTTGCTTTGTCATTCAGAATCTCTGAACTAGGTTACATAACTGTTCCCTTTGAAGAATGACTATTGGCACAGATCGGAAGTTCGTTGAATCGAAACACTGGCCTGTTTGACGTTTTAACACTGATGTGGAAGAAATTAAGAATAAAGGTCAAAATGACCCTTCACAAAGACTCATAATGTGATAAAATCTTAATACCCAGTGTATTCAACTTTAAGGTTCAATGTTTATTCAAAATTCAAATCTTCACAAGGAGTGTGGTTTAAATATTAGAATCAGTATCTTTCTCTGAGTCAAGGCCATTTTGTTTACCATGTTTTTTTAAATAATAATAATAATAATAATAATAATAATAATAATAATAATAACAATGAGGATTTTCTATACCGCCTAATCTGTTTGAAGCTCTAAGCACTTTACAACATCTATAATGATATGACTACAAAAGCAAAAATCAAAACCAACACCAGGAAATTAGAAAACATAAAATCAGGCTGAAAATATTTAAGGTAGGAAACATTATTAAGACTTTTAAGTTTGTTCTTGTAGTCGAAAAAGGTGAGTTTAAGAGCGCTCTTGAAAGGGATCGCTGTCTTTGTGTTTAATTCAATGGGCAATTTGTTCCACGTTGCTGGGCCCTGGTATGCAAAAGAACGTTGTCCATATGATTTGGTTTTCATAGTGGGAATAACGAGTATATGGTTCTCAGAAGAGGAGTGTAAGTATCTTGCTGGTGGGTACACATGAGTAAGGCCAGATAGGTATGCTGGACTGGAGTGCGTCAGTGAAACAGCATAGAGAACAAATTTTGTGTTTGATTCTGAATCAAATGAATAGCCAGTGTATGATACAGAGCAATGGGGGTGTGTGCTCTGATCGGGGTACTCTAAAGATGATCCAAGCAGCTGTGTTGTGCATGTTTTTAAGTTTCTGGAGTAGATATTGAGACAAACCAGACAGAATTGAGTTACAATAGTCCAGTCTTGAAAGTACTAATGAACACAAAAGTGTTTAAGTGGCATCAACAGAAATATGTGCGAATGGATCTGATGCATCTCAGCCCAAGGTATGCAGCCTTGCATATGTTCATGACATGTTGGTACAATGTAAGAGTACTGTCGAAAGTAACATCTAGGTTTCATACTGACTGAATATAATGTTCGGTGTTGCTGATATTTATTGTTTGAGGTAAATCCTTTACCTCATGAGAAATGAGAAAGTCTTTGTGTTGTGATCAGAATGACCTCAGTTTTTTCATCAATCTGCAACATGTTACATGTCATCCATGATTTAACATCAAAAACGCACCTCTCTAGTCCTAGGATGGTTGCGTCAATTTCAGTTTGGGTGTCATTAGCGTACAATTGGTGAGACACTGGATGATGATATACGACACTTGAGAGCTTGAGAGCGGCTGAGTGTATTTAATGATAAGACCTGGTCCAAGAATAGACCCCTGTAGGTCACTACAACATAGATTAACTAGGCTGGAGTGTATTCTATTTGCAGATACAATTTGTGTCCTGTTGACTAAGTAGGACTTGACCCACAGTAAGGCTGTATTGTGAATGCCAAATACATGCTGGAGACGGTAAAGTAATATATCATGGTCTGTTGTGTCTGGGTATTGTTTTGTTGTTAAGTGTGCATGAGCTGAATAATAAAACCATCGAACGTAGCATGTGTGGGAAGAATTTGTAATACCCTACAACTGTGCGACAGACAGAAGCAGAACTTTTACCAAAGTCATCAGGGCCTTAGTCACTCTGGGTTGCCGTAAAAATCAAAACCGAGATTATTTTGTATGAACAGGATTAACCTGTCTAAATATTGTGTCCATTCTATCAATATGTTATCAACAGTGTATATTTGTTAAATTAGAATCTTTTTAATTATAATTAACGTTTGGTAATTGCAGAAGCATCGCTTTATAATGAACATTAAATGGGACTGTGTTGATCATCATCTTTCAAGCTTTCTGCTAGATCAACTTATCAGCTTTGAAAGTTGTACTATGCCAGTAATGAACGAAATTTCGTCATCCATCCATCCATACATACTTTGATACACTATATAAGGTTTGCTTCTCATTTAGGCCAAGGCAATAAGGAAAGAGAAATTATATGAGACAGCCCAAGCACTAGTTAATGAGGCTATAGACATACATGCAGAACCAAAACATGAGGCATTCAGTGTAGCTGAGACAAACTTCGTTAGAATGGTCAACCAGACCAGACGATCTCAGTGATATTACGTTTACTGTGATTCTCTATGATTCTTTTTTTCTGTGTACAATCTGTGATCAAATTGTAATTTTTTTACTTTTCATTTTCTGTTGCTGTTTTTGTTGAAGTCTTATAAGAGCAATTTAAGGTGTTATATATATTGTTATATATATATATATATATATATATATATATATATATATATATATATATATATAGTGCTATGCTGTTACTGCATGTATCTTGCGATCAGCTGATTCTATTGACACGTTGTAGTCGAGCGTAGCCATTTTGAGATATCCCCTCGTACATCGATATGCTCGTTACCCATTCGCGTATTTTGTACAACAATACAAGATTTTAATATTAAAGTATCTGCACAAACATTCAAAGATGAGAATAATATATTCCGATAGATTTGTCATGACTGATTATATTGTCTAACATTATGTTAAATTTGGAGAATCCAAACACAGAATTGTGTGTACTTCTGTCGTGACGTCATGTTCTGTCTGCATGGTCGATTTGGATTGGCCAATCGATTGCAATACCCACCAATCCATGCTTTGTTTACCAGAATGTTTACATGTGCCAAACGTGTATATAAGGAGCGTCGCTGCTCCAAATTGGTGCATCATCATCATCATTCGGGCAATGGCCCCTAACATTATGTGTAGACAAATTAAAACAATAAGAGAATATAAAAATCAAAATATAGTATGGCAATACAAAAAACCTACAGAAATGTATAACATTATAAAAAATGGAAAACTACCAAAACATAGAATTGAAACTTTGATTCCAGGATTAAATTGGGAAATTATATGGAAAAAATGGTACAAAATAGGACAACCATATAAAACAAATTTGATATTTCAATATATCCATGATATCTGGTGGACTGGAGAATTGGCCTACAGAAGAAAAATTATAAAAAAGTTACCAAAATGTCCCTTATGCACCAAATACACAGATAGTAAAAATCATTTAATCTTAAATTGTAAAACCTTTGACTTAAAAAGGGAAGCAATTAAAGAAAAAATTAAGAATAAAATGCAATTTTTTAATAATAACATGTTATTATACACTGATGGAATTGAGAACAAAGAATTGTACAATGAAATTATAATCTTTTTATCTGATATAATTTCAACTAGAAACAAGCAAACTTGGATATTAAACGAGACACCTTAAAATATTAATATGCTATTGAATACTAACCAAATTGAAGATAAAGATCTATATAATGAGATTATAAAATATTTAATTGATACAATTTCAACGAGGAATAAACAGACTTGGGTACTAGGATAATGTAAAATCCTTTATTTGTTCTTCTATCACTCTACACACTTTAGAAACCTAGCTCCTCTCTCATAAAATGTACTAATTACATGTATCCATATCTGTTCTTCTCTCACTCCTAACATACTTTAGAAATCTAGCTCTCCCACGTAAAAGTGCACTCACCAGAAACTACACTACCTTTTATCATATTCAAATTACTTTTCTAATCTACCAAGCTCAACTTTTACTATGTTTACAGTTTCCAATCCTGCTAACGGTGAAATCTTTAACAGGAATACAGGTCACTGATATGAACATTTTCCCACGTCTGAGGCAACTACGTGATGTCTTCACACAGACTCTTATCTCCTAATTGACAACCAACTCAAATCCATTTCCTACGCCTGAGGCAACTACGTGATGTCTTCACACAGACTCTTATCTGCTAATTGACAACCAACTCAAATCCTTCAGCACCTAACAATTAAGCGACTTGAAACAATCATTTGACCAATTTGCCCATATGACAATTGACTTATTAAAATAGTGTTTTAAATAGAACTAATCACTTTGATACATATACATTAAAGAATCAAATATTCTTTGTAACTCTTGAAGAACTAAACAAGTTAGTTTGATAAAAACATCTGTCTCACGGTCCAACACTAGACCACGTGACCATCTAGGAATTCCATCCACCAATTAGTACAATCTGTAAATGTAGGGCTTGGTATATATATATGTATATATGTGTGTGTATGTATATATATGTGTATATATATATATATATGTGTGTATATATATATATGTACATGTATATCTGTGTGTGTGTGTGTATGTATGTATATATATATATATACAATCTACAATCCATTATGTAATATTACACTAATACAAAGGAGCCTTTAGTAAATCCTTTGAAGAATACAACAAAGAATTTTTACTAACATCTGAAACTTCCTAATTATATAAGACATTATTCAAGTCACTCTTGCTTTGTTTTTACTATATAATATCACTTATTTTGTAAAAACATAAAGAAAGCGAATGGAAAATTATTATTCCTTAGTGCTAAGGCAATTAAATATTCAAAATTTTCCAAAAAGAGACTAAGGCCTTATGAATAACTTACCATAATATAATAGTTTACTCAAAACTATATCAAAATTATTTTCAAGATTTCATGTTTACGACTGGAACGATTTTGACCACCCGAAGACTAAAGATAAATTATATCACTTCTAGACATTCTTTTTAAAAAAAAAAATGCCGCAGCATTCAAAGGAATAAATAGAAAACATAAACACATAAACTATCTAAATAAAATTTTTTTGCACTATTTGAAAGCATTTTTGATTTAATGGGCTTTTTCAAAATTTTCAAATCACACTAAATACTATAAGGTCTAAGGGAAATAACTCTTATATAAAAAATTTGACCTAGCTAATGCTGTCCAACATGACATCATGCAAACATACAATCTAAAAACACAATTTTGCACACACAATGGACAAACTTGACTTTGGCAAAGTCAACTGGGAATAATTTCATATAATATAATAAATTAGTTAAAACAGGAGTGGAAATTGGCCCTGGAATTTTAATAATTCTAAGGGAAAAAGAGTACTATCCTAAGTTTAAGGAACAAGACTGTAAAGAAATCTTTAAGCTCTGTGGCACTAGGAGAGAAATTGAGAGTATTATCAGTCGAACTTCCTTTTTGGGTAATGTAACTACTATAAATTTGATAAACAAAGCAAAGATCAACCGTCGCCAATTATTTAAATAAAATAAAATTAAAGACACGAAAACATACACTATTTTACATACATGGGGTGGACAGGGCTCCACAGCACTATATATATACATTTCAGAAATGACGGTGTTCCTCTTCCGACTCAAACCAGCTGTATGTGCTGGGAAGAGACACGAGGATCAACACCCCCCAGAGCAAGCAGGACGGGACTACACAGAGATGAAGGTGTATAACAGCGAGCCACAGATAACAGAAGACCATAGGCGTGCTCATCAAATAAATAAGGCACCCATAGGAGCTTCTAGGGAACCAGATACTAGCGGTGACGGGAAACCGAGCCGACTAGCGGTGACGGGAAACCGAGCCATAACTGGAATAACCACTGTAGGACTTAGGCTGAACACCTGCAAAACAGCGACCTGTAGAATATTTCAACAAGACAGGGCTCCCAGGAAAATGGCGGCTGCCACGTGGAAACAATATGGCGGACTCTGCAAGAAGCCAAATAGGCTGGCTTTCACTACGCAGGGTACAAAATGGCGGAACCGCAAAGCAGCTCACCACCTGAACAACACGCCAATACTTGGAGAAAATAATAATTGCAGTACGGTACACGGAATGCAGCGGCATGGACGAATAGCGGACTACAGTCAGCGAAAGACATGCTACACCCGAACCTGCCTGCCGCAATGAAGAAACTGGGGACTCATTGACCTTCATTGCCTGAATAAAAGGGTACTCATTTGGTATCGAGTAACCCTATTTGACTAACTTTATGGCCCTGAAAGGAATAATTTGACCTTATTGGCACTGCTGCAACAAATTTATAACCAAACTCCCCTACCATTTACACTTTTATGTGTCGCTTAGACACTTTAGTTTAAGTACAACGTATGTACACTGTAGTACTAGTCCCTATTTTTTATAGGATGTTAATTAATATTTTCTAACTCAGATATTTGGTAAATTGCACAGGTGGCTTACACATTATTGGTTGTTAGGTTGTCCATTAGTACAACTGGACTGAATTTGACATACAGGTGCGTGCTTGACTTTTCGTCACCTTTTCTCCCTGCTGCTTAAAGTTCACGTGCTTGCACGTCCAATAATTAAGCAGACATGAGCGATATGAGAAAGCTAATTTTCTCTCGCTTCACTTACTGCTATTGCAGACCGATAGGTAACAGAATGATAGGGTGGGTGTGTGTAGGTCCCATTCCTACCCACCACAAGGCCTTACATTCGCCCAGTGACAGTTAAAACACTGTCCCGTAGTGACGGCCAAAGTAAATAGCACTCTTTGAGTGCATAAACGCCTGCAGGGGATGTGGCACAATTCCTTTCCCTCAGGATTAATTAAATAACCCTTTTTAAGGGATAAAACAGTGCTAAGAGCCTCACGGACGGAGCACTTTAAACAAATATACTCTCTCTCTCTCTCTCCAAATTGGTGCCAGATAAGGATAAGGCCAGATGGCCATACACCACAATTAATTTTAATATATGTTCTCTACATATATTTCTCAGCACTGACCTTTACACAGTGTGACAATCAATACAAATCATATGAAAATCTAAAATACCCCCACGGTGAAATTCTTGTCATGGGTTGATTGGCATTTATTTTGAGTGGCTGCACTGTAAACAGAGCAGCATGTAAACAGAACACAGATTTCACTTCCGGATCATCACTAAGGCCTAAGTACACACTGTGCACTGGTGCCGAAATACACACAGACAACCACTATCAGAGATCCTATTCTCAAGAATAAACAATTACCTTTAAATCCATACCAAACATGTATCAATATAACTATTTTATCACCACCAAAATGAGAGCGGAAAAAATGTTCTAAAAATAGACTAGAACTAGATTCGTGGGTACTGAACTGCAAGTATTAATTGTGATGTGATTCCAAATAGAGATAAGGCCAGATATTGATAATGACCAGATAGGGATAGGACAGATAGGAGTAGAAAGAAAAAGGCAGAAGACAGGTAGAAAAGAGGACTGGTGAAGCTTGATAGCTAGAATAAGGATTAGTAAATCAAGAGAGAAAAATGAGAGAAGGTAATTGTTTAAAGAGAAAAGAATTATTGTATGAAATTTTGAAAAGTAATTTGGAACTTAGATTTTAAAGTACAAGTTCTCATAAGTAGACAAATTTTCTCCACCCTAATTTCAGAACCCAAACTAGGATTCTGAAATTCAGATCTTATAAATTTAAAAGAATATAATAAGTCCACTAAATAATTTTTAACACTCAGGCTTGGTTTTAGAAATTTATGAAGTGATTTTAGATAATTGAGATATGTCCACTGTGGTTCAATCTACTGATATATTTCATTTGTAAAAAGTGATGTAATTTGTTTAACAAATGAGAAATGGTTGAATAAATATGTCCTGAATTTTTTAATCTTTCTATATTGTTGTTTTATCTCTAATGCTAGAGTCAGACGAACCCTTGTAGCTTCAGGGTCTGAAAATGAAAGCTCAAACCCGGAATAATTTTCCAGACCCCTTGAGGTTACAATATATATATATATATATATATATATATATATATATATATATATATATATATATATATATATATATATATATAATTTATGTTAATTTATTCAACTTGATTTCCATTAGTACTTTCACTAGCTTTCCCCAAGTGGCATAACTTTTCTGCTTCTGGTAAATATTTGAGTGTAGAGATACCATTTGTAAAAACTCTTAGCTAAATTTCATTAATACATATTTAAAATAAAATTAAAAAATATAAATATATAAATTAAAATACTCATTGAAAAATGTCTACTCCGAAATTAAGTAGCAAGATTTGGAACATTTTCACCTATAAATGCTGTGGACAAATTGAAGGCAAATTATGATGTCTGCAATGAAAGGCTAAAAATTCATATAATGAAAACTCAATTTTGATGTTTCAAACTGATTGGAAGTACATATTGAAAACATGCATAGCCATGTGCTCCACTTTCCATTCCAGACTTTATAGACATTATTTCATTGACACATCAACATATCATGGCTGTATAATCCTATATATTACAGTGGATTTGGACTGTATTTAATTCAATAGCACATCATCACCTTCTATGATAAAGAGCATAATATAAACTATCTATTACATGTACTTGTAAATAAAAATATATATATTTGGTTGACAGTCAGTCACAGATACATCAGTACATTCTACGTAATATAACATGGTGTAAATCAATAAGTTTGGTATGTCTTCTCTGCAAAAGCCATCCATAACTCACATGTTGTAATACTGGGCATTAGTTGATTAAGAAGAGTATGAAGATTATAACCATCACCATTGCATTCATCATGCATGAAGTGTGATCAACTGATCTTCATACAAAATTCAATGTCATTTGTTGCACACTATTTTGTCCTTTTTCAATCAACTTTGTATCCTCACTTGGGATATTAATCAGAATAGCTCATGAATAATTTCTTAATGTTATTAACATTCCACTTTTGTTGTCATCTTTTTATCACTGATTTTTCTTAAATTGTTATAATGCCAAGATAGTACATAAAACAAGCATCAATGAATTAAGCTGCAATTAGAAGTACATTATGTTTGCAGTCAATTGCAAGGGTTTATCTTTCAAAAATCTTCATTTACAATCAAGGATTGTTATAATATGTAAGTCTGATTTTGTTTGGTGTCATTAGTGTGCTGTGGAATGGAATACATACCCATCCAATACATTTGTTTATATTAACAATGCATGATATGTGCACCACATATAACTGAAAATTGATGTTTCTACTGAATTTATATACTTAATATTGCAAATAAAGTTGTCTCAATCAACTATAATCTCAAGTCTTTTGCTCATTTTCTTCAGATGCATCTGAATCCTTTTCTTAAACTCCCATTTGATTAAATGTTGATAGAGAATGGATATCAGGGAATGCTGAGTGAGATCTTCCTGAGATAAACTCACAGCATTTGTTGTCTAAGAGTGTTACGATATACAGTAAATAGACTTACTGAGAGCATATTTAGATTAACACCGTACTATCAATGTTTACTGTGTACTACGTCATCAAAGGTTGTTGATTAAAGCTACCACATGAAACATGGTGTCAGATGTGAAACCAGACAATATTTTCACCAAATGCAGGCTAAATTAAACGTTGTCGACATCAGGAAGGAATCGGGTATACACAGGAATATACGGACTACGTGACTGTTAAACAAATTCTGGATCTATCGTGTTTTAATACCGGAATCGAGCGTTTTGTGACTTGTGATCGTCGTCCTCGTGTTTCCCGCGAAACTTCACGGTTGGCTGACCCGCTTCAAGATGGCTTCAGGCAAACTTCCAGTGCCTTTTCCAATGGAAGTGAAGGGTAATCTAAGGGATAACTGGACTTTCTTTGAATCTCAATGGGACAATTATGAGATAGCAACAGGTCTGGATAAAAAAGAAGATAATATTCACGCGGCTACTCTGTTGAGTGTTATGGGCAGAGAGTGCTATCGAATTTTTCAACATTTAGATATTCCGGACGGCGATCGGAAGAAGGTGAGTACAATACTCAAAGCACTAAAGGAACATTTCATTCCAAAGACAAACGTCATATATGAACGATATGTTTTCAATACATCCGATCAATTACAAAACGAAGGTGTAGACGTCTACGTTACCAGGCTTAGGGGTCTCTCCAACTGATGTGAATTTGGCACGCTACAAAGCCAAATGATTCGTGATAGAATAGTGTTAGGTACCAGAGACAGTGGAGCAAGGTCACGCATGCTTCGTGAACCGGACTTAACACTTGAGAAAGCGGTAGACATGTGTAGAGCTAGCGAGATAGCAGATAGCCAAATGAGGAAACTTTCTTCTACCGAAGAAGTGAACTATGCGTCGAAACAAAAAGTCAAACATGAAAAAAAGAAGCGTACTTCAGAAATGGAAGAACAGAGTAACTGTCGGTACTGTGGTGGAACACACGCCAAGCGAGAATGTCCAGCGTATGGAAAGGTGTGCTCAAAATGCAAGAAAAAGAACCATTTTGCAAAAGTCTGTCTTCAAAGCTTGAGACCAAAAGTTAACAGTGTAGAAGAAACGGACAGTAGTAGTGATGAGTCAATCTATACACTGAATGCCCTTACTGATAAGCAGTGGTTTGTAAACGTAACCATGTCAATGCCGAACACTCCCAATAAGAAGTCAATCAAGTGTCAAATAGACACTGGTGCGTCATGCAACGTAATATCAACCAGTGTTCTATCACGCATAGCAAAACAGAAAAAGCCAAGAATGGTGCCAACAAAAACGAAGCTGAAATTATATGATGGGAGCACATTATTACCAGTTGGAAAATGCGTAATTAAATGTACTGTAGGTCAAGTAAAAAAAAAACTGGAATTTCATGTTGTGGAGATTGCCGGCAAAGATGCTTCAACATTATTGTCAGCAGCAGCTAGCGTAAAGTTGGGCATCATCACTGTAAACGTGGTAAACAGTGTGGTGCAAAATACTGAGACAATGCTAACCAAGGAAGTCATTTTTGCAGATTATAGTGATGTGTTTGATGGCCTTGGATGCCTACCAGGGACATACAGCATTGAAATAGATAAAACTATAAAACCGGTTCAGCATCAGCCTAGACGGGTACCAGTTGCCCAGAAAGCAGAAGTGAAAGCAGAAATCGAACGACTAGTGACCAAAGGGATCATTACAAAAGTGGTGGAACCTACTGACTGGATTAGTAGTATGGTAGTTGTAAGAAAACCCCAAAAGCTCAGGGTGTGTTTGGATCCTAAAGATCTTAACAAAGCCATAAAGCGTTCCAAGTACATGATGCCGACAATTGATGACATTCTTCCTAAAGTGTCAAAAGCCAAAGTATTTACAGTTCTTGATGCAAAGGATGGATTTTGGCAAGTAAAACTTGAAGAAAAAAGTAGCTACCTTACAACATTCTGGACTCCATTTGGCCGATATAGGTGGTTACGTCTCCCTTTTGGAATTTCGTCGGCACCAGAGGAATTTCAGCGCAGACAACACGATGCTTTAGAAGGGCTACAAGGTACTGAAGTTATCGTGGACGATATTTTGGTATATGGTCAAGGCGAAACCATGGAAGAAGCCATAAGAGATCATGATGAGAAACTTGTTAGTGTTCTAGAGCGAGCAAGAGCGGTAGGATTAAAGCTGAACAAGGACAAACTGAAGCTTCGACAAACTGAAGTAAGTTACATGGGCCACATACTCACGTCCAGTGGTATACGTCCAGATCCAAAGAAGATACAAGCAATATTAGACATGCCGAATCCAACCGACGTAAAAGTGGTACAGCGCTTTATTGGACTAGTGACATATCTTTCCAAATTCTTACCACATTTGTCAGAAGCATGTGAACCGTTGCGAAGATTGACAACAAAAGATAAATTGTGGTATTGGCAATCACAACAAGAAGAAGCCTTTGCCACCATAAAGCGACTAGTAACTGAGCAACCAGTGCTTAGATACTATGATTTGGAAGACGAAGTAACTCTACAATGTGACGCGAGTGAAGCAGGGCTTGGAGCAACATTGCTTCAGAATGGACAACCAGTTGCATTTGCCTCAAGAGCGTTAAGCACTGCAGAAAAACATTATGCACAGATCGAGAAAGAGTGCTTAGCAATAGTATTCGCGTGTGAACGGTTTGAACATTATATATATGGTCGTTCTCAAGTCCCTGTTCATACAGATCACAAACCTCTAGAAACAATCTATGGAAAACCACTGTTAAATGCGCCAAAGAGGTTACAACGTATGCTCTTAAGACTGCAGAAATACAGTTTATGTCTTCAATACACAAAAGGTACGGAGATGTACATAGCCGATACATTATCTAGAGCATTCTTACCAACAACATGGAAGGACAATGATGACACTATTGAAGTTTTCAGCATTCAACAGCAGAAGCTTGACCAAGATCTATCAGTAATTAACTTTGCCGAAACAGTTAATGTGACGGAACAGCGTTTTAAGCAAATTCAAGTACATTCATACCAAGATGAAGCGTTACAAACACTAAAATCAGTTATTCTGGCAGGATGGCCAGATTCCAAAGCGGAAGTACCTGTCATAATTCGTGAATACTGGACGATTCGAGATGAATTAGCAGTCCAAGACGGGGTGGTTTTCAAGGGAGCTAGACTAATAGTGCCAAAGACACTTCGCAGTGAAATGCTTACGCGAATACATGCAAGTCACATGGGGGTCGAGTCATGTCTAAGGAAATCTCGCGACACACTCTTCTGGCCAAATATGAACAGTGAAATTCGCGATCATGTTGAAAAATGTAGCGTATGTAATGAATACAGTGCAAACCAACAGAAAGAGACGCTTATGACACATGATATTCCAGACAGGCCCTGGAGCAAGGTGGCCATTGATATTTTCACATTTAGGCAGTCAGACTACTTAGTTACAGTTGACTACTATTCAGATTTCTGGGAATTGGACTTATTACCAGACACAACCTCAGCTGCTATAATTAATTGTCTGAAAGGTCATTTTAGTAGGCACGGCATTCCAGATACTCTGATATCAGACAACGGTCCTCAGCTGTTTAGTGTGGAATTCAGTAAATTCTCACAACAATGGGAATTCGACCATGTCACATCATCACCGTACCATAGCCAGTCAAACGGAAAGGCAGAGTCAGCTGTCAAAATTGCGAAGGGGTTGGTAAAAAAGGCCACTAAAAGCAACATGGATATTTGGAAGGCTATCCTCGACTGGAGAAACACCCCAACAGAAGGAATGGACAGCAGTCCAACGCAACGTTTAATGTCCAGGCGAACTAGACACACATTGCCAATTTCAGACGAGCTTCTAAAGCCGAAAGTAGTAGAAAACGTGCGACAGAAGAAATAGCTGAAACACCAGCAGTCCAAGTTCCAGTACGACAAAGGAGCAAAGGACTTGCCAGAGTTGGTGATCGGACAATCTGTCCGTATGGCGCCTCTACCAAATGACCGAGAGAGAAAATGGCGGCTCGGAACCTGTATGGAACAACATTCACCACGATCATATGTAGTCGATGTAAATGGGCATCTATACAGAAGGAACCGAAAGTACATCAGGGCTACATCAGAAGCCATTCCGGAGACAATTATCAGTGATCCAAGTGTTTTCAATGATCAAAAGTGTGTAGAAAAAACAGCTCATGAAGAGCAAAGTGCAAGTGAATCTAGTGTCAAGTCTAGTAAAAATACAGCCACTAGTGAAGAAGTAAATATGGGTGGCAAAAGTTCTCAGTGTAAAGAAAATTCAATTCATGTGGAATCATCGCCCAAACCAAAAGCAGTGAGCGGACATCCTGTGGTCAATCTCGAAAACTCATACAAATCAACAAGGACCAGAAACATTAAACCGCCAAAGAAATATGAAGATTTTGTCTAAGTACATGTGTACTTAGAAATAGACTAGTTAAGTTAGTTATAGTTAGACATGAGTCAAGTTCTTTAAGTTGTATTATCATACACAGAGAGTGTTTTATTGTTTTTTTTTAATTTTAAAAGTCAATGTGTTTTTTTTTTCATCTACTGTCAAAATTGCAGTCTCGATGAGTGGTGAAAGTTAAAATCACATATGCCTACTGACTTATACTGTTTTATGTTCAGATTACTTTTAATGGTATAAGTTACCTGGTACATGTACAAAGTTTTGTTATTTCTTTGTTTTTTGTGAAAAGAAGGAAGGATGTTACGATATACAGTAAATAGACTTACTGAGAGCATATTTAGATTAACACCATACTATCAATGTTTACTGTGCACTACGTCATCAAAGGTTGTTGATTAAAGCTACCACATGAAACAACGAGGATTTTCACAAGGTCCTCAATATTAGCAATCCTCCTCACTTCACCTTTTGTTTTGCTTGAAATCACTACAATTAAGTATCTTGTGATAAAAAAATTGCTGAAGTGTTTTTTTTTTCAACCCCATCATTATGGCTGTGTCTAACTATGGTGTCATCAGTTCCACTGGCAGTCTTGACAGCCTACTTGTATTCTCTGTTAAAAAATTCCATTAATAAGTCCATTTCAATATTGTGTCCTGCTTTCCCTGCAGTATTAACTGTTCTATTTCATCAAATTTGGTGTGCCAGATGAGAGGACACTCCACCATTGAGTGCACTTAAAAGATTATAGCCACATACAAAGTACTTGGGGTGGTGCTGATCAAAGAACTCTATCACATCATGCCTCCAGTGGCTGATTATTCTATCTCCATCTCCTTCCCTGATAGCATCATGATGGGGCCATTTCTCCTAGACCTCTCCATAAGAGTCTTGGAGTATTCAAATATGTGATCCTGCTTTGACTTGTAGTCTTTGGTACTCTTTGTTGACATGACCTCACACTGTCCAGAGCAAAACCACTCACCAATTGGGACATCATTGTCACTTAACCCCAGACATGTGCGATGAAACCATCTTCCTTTAGGACAACTGTAATTATCACAACATATAAACTCTTCACTATCACACTCTAACAGGCACAGGCCACAATAGCTGGAATCAGCATTACAGTCTTGTAGCTCTGTAGCTCTGGAGGATGGAATCCTAAGGTTGCCACTTTCTTTGCAATAGACTGAAAATAGCACCATAACTTTTCAATGTCTTTGGGAATATGGTCTTTGTCTGTCATTAATCTTCAACTGGCTATCACATAGGCCTCTATAGCAAAGTGTAGCTGGTTGACACTGTGGTGTCTGTATCTGTTTCTAATATAATATAATGTGCTCACATCACGTGCACTTTGGGGTCTATACAACAGCTTGAATGTATCCTGCAAAAGAAATGTTTTGGGTCTGTACTACTTATATATTGTAAATATTTGTTGGATATGATAATGTGCCCAAATCATATTTTTGTCAAAAGTAAGATTGGTACATCTGAAGATTTTGTTTATAATGGCTTGGAAATAGGATCAGATATATATGAATATGCCAATAAATGTTGAACAAATGTCCTTTCTGTTTTGTGAGTTTTACTAGATAAATTGTCAAATCAGAATCAGCATGCAACCTCTATAAATATTTTCTAATTCATTTACAAAGTAACATCCTAATATGAAATTTTTGTGTTATACTTTTACTTAATACTAAATAATAATATTATTTCAAATATACGAATGTGGATTAGTTTTCAAATGCTTTCTTACACTATTAGATATAATAAAGGAGTTTAGGGCATTCTAGTTTACACACCTCGAGAATGAAATAAGTTCCATTCAGCTTTCATATCTTCATTTCTTTATACAGAAAGTAGATAATACTATAGATAAGCAGTCCTCAACATTGCCTCTTAAATTGTAAATGAGGCCACATGCATCTATGGGCATATAATTTTGCATTGGAAGTTTATATCTATAATTATTTCATTTCAATTAAGTCTTGATCCTGTAGTATAACATGGAATATTTTACTTCTTCTGAACAAATGCTAGAAAAAGCATATCAACAATTAAAATGTTTGGAAACTGAATTTTAAATAGCAATCACATATATTGTTTGCTTTCTATTCCTACCTCTAATAGTATTCCATGCTTGTGCCACTCCTGTATTTCTGGAACAAGCCCTAGTAATCTGTCCCACTTGGATCCCCTATTGATTCTCACAATTTGTGCATTATTTGCCCTTTCACAACTGAGGGCATCACCATAAAGAATAAAGGATATTGGGTCAGAGTCCAAACTTCCTGGGACATATTGATGATATTCTACCATGATATCTGCAATTTTGGTCTCCTCCTTTGCCAAAACACCTAGGGGAATCTGTAAAAAAATGTTGAATTTTAATATTGTGTCAATAAACATTCAAATACATTCAAACAAAAAGGTTCTCTGTGCCAAATATGGTTGATTCAGACTAATTTGTATTTAATTAAGTACAATCAAATGCAAAAAATAATTCAGACTGGTTTGTATAATATACAATCAGTTACAAACATTAAGTGGCTATTAAATTAATATCCTCAAATAAACTGTCTAAAACTTTGATCTTATTCTAAGACATCAAGCCAATCACATTACTGGAAAAGGACTTATTCTCTTCCTCAATAGCAAAGGACACCCACCATATGTAAAAGGTGAAAAGTAATCATTTTGGGAACTGAATAACTAACTGCAAGATGATTTTTGATTGTTTTGCTATTATAAGTCTCAAACCTAACCAATCAGAAGTACTAAATATATTTTATTTCATATTAAAATGCAATACCAACATTTTGAACAGCTCTATTGTAAATAATATGTTTTTCATTTGTCACAAAGTGACAAAATTCAGTATATATATATATATATATATATATATATATATATATATATATATATATATATATATATACTTACAACTTTGCTCTTCTGTCCAAGTTCTTTTGAATATTTATGAGGGATGTGGGCCTGAACTCTGTCCAGGAGGCATTTGAATGGCTCTTCCTGCACTAGTAGTCTTTCCACTAATATAATGAATTCATATCTGTAAAACAAAAACTGTTTTTTATTACAATAAAGTGCAATATATAAGTTCAGTGGTATCTATACCTATGAACTATTCAGTATTAATTAACATAACATACTAAATTCAATATAGATAACAGTTTTCCTCTTTTCAGGTCAATTCCCATGTCCATATTCCAGAAATATTTTCTAATTACAAGAAACTGACACTAATTATAATTTTTAATTTTTGCAAACATTATTGTGCATAACCATATTAGAAATGAAAGCGATCACAATCTTTACAGGTTAATTTGCATGGGGGTGGGGGTAATAACATGCATGTACTTTACTCCCACAGAAAATTATATGTAAGTATGAATAGATTTGTACTTATCTCTATATTTAATCAGCTAATAAACCTGTTATGGTCTTAAGCAAAGTAACAGAGAACAGGTAATCTAAACAGTTGAGTAAAATTCAGTGAATAATTAATTACCTGGAATACAAAGTGAAAATTAAATTGGGACTTGCAGTACTATGACTTAAATCCAAAGATCACAAGTTCAAAAGTATAGAAAGTTCCGAATGAATTTGAGTATTGGATGTGCTGTTGTGCCTGTAGTTTTGAGTGAGCTGATTTATGTATCACAATGATATAATACAGAATGTTAATTGTTTTTAAATAAATGATTCCTCTAAAAATATACATGGCAAAAAATTATTTTAGTGCTGAACTTAAAACAGGAATGATAAACTCTTGTTTACTTTAAAGTTATTTACAGACTGTGACTTGACTATAACAAAACAATATACCCTGCATCTAACTGAAAAAGGTTGCTTCCTTGCTCTGGATAATTCGTGATCATTAGTAGCTAAATGTTGATCACATGACCTAATGATGAAGGGCTTGAATTACCTACCGTTCATCTACACCAGTCTCCTCATATCATGTGACCATTAAAGTCAAGTGATCAACATTAGGCGCTGATGAAGGCAGTGAGATACTGCTGAAAATTTTGAAATCTTAAGGTATTTATGATCTGAATATGGGAAATTACTAATGACCCTGCCCTGAGTCTATATCATTTACAATGGAATTTATATAAGTTTTAGCTTGACAAACATGAGATAATCCATGGTTTCTTCAAAGGGAACAAGTAATATCCTGAACTTGAAATTAAACATGTTGCTTATTAATGATCATTATGTTATTATTGTTTAATTTTTTACATTCATTTCGTTCTAATCATGCATTAACTTAACTGTACGAGAATGGTACTACAGAGGTTGTTTCTTACCTGTCTTTTTCGTAGTCTGCTTGAATCACGTGATAGTCACCTTCATGCAGCTACAGCTGAGTCGAGGTATATTATGAAGTATAACAGCAACTCAAATCTGGCGATCAGCCTCGAACGATCAGCCTTAGCTAGATTTGTCTCGCGAGTTCTCATATTGGGTGAGGGACTGATCATTGTAGCTTAGTAATCTGTGTAGAAAAGAAGCTTCTTTTAAGGTAACAAATATGTGTAGTACAGAATAAATTTTCAATCTTAGGGTTCTGTGTGAAAGTACTCACAACATCAACAAGACATCTATCATGTGTTCATAGATTTCAAAAAGGCTTTTGATAGAGTGTGGCATGACGCATTGTGGGCCATAAAGAAGAAGTACAACATCGGTCAAAAGTTGACCAACACCATCAAGCAGCTGTACAACAAGGCTACCAGTGCAGTAATTGCTCAATGTTCTGTGGGTGACTGGTTCAAGATTACAGTTGGAGTACGGCAAGGCTGTCTCCTGTCACCCACACTTTTCAACATCTACTTTGAGCGCATCATGAGTGAAACCCTGGAAAACCACTGTGGGACAGTCAGCATTGGAGGGCATAACATCACCAACCTCCGCTTTGCAGACGACATTGATGGGCTGGCAGGCAGTGAAGATGAGCTTGCCACCTTAATGAAGAACCTGTATAAAACATCTTCCAGATTTGACATGGAGATAAGTGCAGAGAAGACAAAGCTGATGACAAACAGTGGCAAACAAATCTCAACCAAGATTATAGTCAGAGGACAGGAACTAGAAACAGTGGGCCAATGCAAATATCTTGGTTCCATAATCATGGAAGAGGGATCAAGAGCAGAAATTTTGTCACGAGCAGCACAAACAACGGCAGCTATGTCAAAGCTAAAACCCATCTGGAGAGACAAGAACATCTGTCTGAAAACTAAAATAAGACTATTGAGAGCACTAGTCATCTCAATCTTTCTGTATTCATGTGAGGCATGGACCCTGACAGCAGAATTACAACGAAGAATTCAGGCACTTGAAATGAGATGCTACAGAACCATCCTTGGCATCTCTTACATGGACCACTTCACAAATAAAGAAGTGTTCAACACCATCAGGCACAAAGTAGGCCATTATGAAGACCTCCTCACCATTGTCAAAAAGAGAAAGCTGAAATGGTATGGCCATGTCATTAGAGCCAACAGTCTATCCACAACAGTACTGCAGGGTAGTGTCCAAGGTGGTAGAAGGAGAGGTAGATAGAGACAAAAGTGGAGTGACAACATCACAGAATGGACCAGGAAATGTTTTGCAGAGACACAGGCATTGGCACATGATCGAGTCAAGTGGAGGGAACTGGTCAGATGTTCAGCAGCACAGTGCCTCAACGACCACACTAGGTCAAGAGACTGATGATGATGATGAATATGTGTAGTGCATCACCGACTGTCCAAAGAAAATGGAAGAATGTGTTTGTTTAAAAGTTACCTTTACTAATGCAAGTATACCTCACTAATGACTGATTTTTTTATATATACAACAACCCAAACATGTTACAAATAGAAACATTTACTAAATAGCTACATAAGATTATTTTTATTCATATCCTAATATAAGTATCAGTGTGTTTCATGATATCTATAAATTTTTGTAAATTTAATTATTAAAATAAAATAATGAAATGACATCATGAATGCAAACATATATCAAGAATTCTGACTTTAAATAAGCTATATCCAGAAATCAAGTTTAAAATGTTTATATCATTAACTTTAAATTAAATATTTTCATTCATTTAAACTTGCACAATTTTAATAATTTTAAATTTAAGAATGAAAATAAAATAAGCAGACTTACTGGTTTGTAATTTATCTCACATGATAACTTTCAATGATAACAATAGAGTAAGATTTAACACTATTACTCAGTAATAATTACTTATATATTATTTAATAATCTGTAGATTTTTTTTTTTACGTTCAAGGTGGCATGAAGAAACAACATGGTTAATTTCATGAGGTGTCAACATTTAATGTGCCTTATTAAAGTGGGTGAAGACGTGTATAATTTTTATTCTCTTGTTTGATCAAAGCAACAAATTTTCCTTCTTTAAACATGAAAAATAATTCTTCTTTTTAATCCTTTAATAGCTTGTTTCTTTTCTTCTGATGTCAAGACCAATAGGATCAATTAGAAATGCAATAATTAAATTTAATTGCTATAATTAAGTATCCTTTATATATTGTAGTGTCAATTATGTAATTTATATTGATATATTATTATTATTATTATTATTATTATTAATGTTAATAGTAGTAGTAGTAGTAGTAGTAGTATCATTACATTAATTATTTATTAATGAATGGTTGAATTTATTTATCCATTAATTAATTAATTAATTATAAGATATGAGATTATTTGTAATGAATTCATTCAATGCACTATTAAATATAATACCTAAAGGTATTGTAATAAAACATACGCATACTGTCCCTGTATTTTCTTACCACTTTTATCTTCATTTTACTTACTTGTTTAAATCCATCTACTCTATTATGTAGCGATAATTAAATTATCCAAATTATGAATTATACTGATACAACCAATGATATACAATTACATATACTATATAATTTAAGTTTTCTTAGTTTTCAATGTGATACGCTATTATAGTTATCTCCCTTGCTAATTATAATATTGTGCAAGAACAGGGTCAAGATAGTCATTATATTCTTCGATTGCAACATTTTAGGATGAATACAAAAGGTATAACTTGTGTTCATGTGCGTAAAAGGCACTAATCTTTTGATATGTTGTGTCTGCGCCTGATATTGAGACAGAAGAAATGTAGAACTAAGTGAAATAGTGGCAGTATATGTTTTCGTTCCTTTATAATCAGATGAACTACTTTTAATAGTTTTAACATGTGACAGTTGCATAATAGGCACTTGATTAAGTCCAAAGAGAAAAACTCATGATAACACCCTAATGTACTCCAAACAGAACGAAAGTGATGTTAAATAAATAAGTGTTAAATTAGACAGGACATTAAGAAACTATAGTAATTTGCAATTACAATATTGTCAGTTACTTAAAATGTAAATTGTGGAAATGTTTTAGGTATGTTTTAGGTATGATTAATGAAATGTGCATATAGTAAAAGACAATTAAAAATTGACTCATGGAGGAATCAGATTGTGAGCCTTGATTTGAATTATTATCATGCGTTTTTTTCCCCCCATTTATATGGCAGATACCAGTGCCAGCAGGCTGTATATTTCAATAATATGATTTTTAAGTTGTCTTGTAACCACTTTTGATCCACTTTGCATGATTTAAGAATTGAACAGTTACCAATAATTTTCATTGCTACATATACTTACATGGAAACATACCTACATTTTGCCTATTGGTATACAGGATTTTTTAATTTTATTTGCAGTAAATTTTAATAAAAATTCAAAGCCAAAAGTTGACAAAGTTTGTTCCATGGCAAAGTCTCTTCATTTCTTTATTATAAACATCAATGGTTTTCCTTATCAGTTGTGATGCAATAAAACCAGGGTCTGTCAATCAAATGTAACACCTTAAATTGGAAATCATCAAAACAAGGTAGCTAGGAGTACTTAACATGTATATGACAATATTTACAGCCATGCAGGGGAGGAATCCTTATGGTAGGCTTCCAATCAGATTGAAGAGTTGGTGCAGATCTCTGAAACCTAGCAAGCTTGGCTTTTCCATGTTATAAAACTGAGTGAAAGAGGATACTTCTTGTAATTTACATGCAGTTATTACAACTGAAACAATGAAGAGGTACAAGAAGAGAAAGACAAGTTTTTTTAAACCTGGAAATATTCCGCATAACAAAGGAGTCAGATATCAGACTGATGATACTCTACCAATTTCCAGTGCTGCATCAGTTCCAGTGACCAGAAGAATGGAAGCAGACAAGTTCTCTCTCATAGTAGTGACAAATGGAATTCTTCAGTCAGCTCAGGTTCCAGACTGTAATGCCAAACTGGGGTCTGCAAAAATTCTACAAGCATCATCCAAATCAAAACTGGACCTGAAAAAGATAGAATTAAATGAGCACGATGGAACACGTATGATATGCATGAAAAAAAATGTTGAAATGTGGAATGATATCATTCATCGCTATGGTCATCAATTCAACATGTGTGACAGGCCAGAGTTCCAAATTGCTAATGAAAGAAAATGGGGACTTGCTTGGAAGCAGACTATGATGTGTAAAAACTGCAGTTTTAAGTCACCAGAGTATAAGTTGAATGAGGAGATAAAAACAGATAAACCTGGGCCAAATCCTGCTGCTGTTAATCTGATGTTTCAAGCTGGACTACAAGATACTCCTATGGGCAACACCAGAGATAGATACTTGCTTGCAGCCACTGACATTCCACCACCTAGCAGATCATCTATGCAAAGAGCATCCAACAATGTAGGTGTAATGTTTAGGTTTTTATAATGACAGAGGAAAAATGTTTCTAAAAACACTTCTTTATTCCATAGCATACAGAGTATATCTGATTCTCTGACCTGCATCTAGCACCTTATCTGTCAGCCTTGTCTTCAATCCCTAACATACTGATTCAGCAGTGGGAAAGTCTATAGTACCGTATAGCATTGCTTCTAGAACACTACATCCCTCCTTTTCTTTCAGATTTAAAATTTGATCTTAAATTGAAAATCAGTTCACCATATTTCGAACCAGTCATAATGGTAATAATAATGTATGTCTTAACAACAGAAATTCATATAATAGATAATTCATGAGTGCAATAAAACTTGCGTCATGATTTTTTTTTTTTGTTGATAATGTACAAATGGTAAACTTAGAACTGGGTAAAGTAGGTTTTCAGTTCTCGCAGCTTAGTCCTAATAATGATCTGAGTTTTTAATTGAGGGCAGAGTTCAAATTCACTACGTTAAACTAAATTGCCATTTCATAACATACACGTTGTTCTTAACTATCTAGTTCTACAGAACAGTTTACAGGCATTACAAATTACACGTGGTAAAGATTCTAAAAGTTTTATATTATTTTTTTTGCACACATAATCCTTTAGATAGTCTGGTGGTTTTCTGATTCGGGATGATCTCCTTAACGCTAGGTCGGATGATGGATATGTGTCACATCTATCTCCATCTTTCTCTAGATTTATTGTATCATATGTCTGGTCGTCAGATGGTGGAATATGTGGTGAATTCTTTACTGTCTTGAAGAATGACGAGTTTCTAGTTATTTGATGGTCTTCTCTTCTCGCTGTTATCATTGAGACCTTTATGTTGACAACTTCATATGGTTTGGGGTCGAATGGAGTTGACAACTTGTCTCGCGTTTCTTGTTTTACTAGAACACTGTCTCCAACTTTGAAATTTGATTTCTTAGCTTTCCTAGTTTGATCTGCATAACTCTTCATCATTTCCTTTTTCTCTGTATCGGTTTTCCTTGTTTTGTTGTCGTCTGCTTTGATTTGTATACTTTGGAGTTTAGTTCTCATTTTTCGTCCAAATAGAATTTCTGCTAGAGATTTTTTTTGTTGTTGCATGAGGTGTGACTCTGTAATTGTGTAAAAAGTTGTATATTTCTTGTTTCCAGCTTTTGCATTCTGCATTAGCTGCTTTGATTATTTTTCCAATTGTCCTCATAAACCTTTCTGCCTCGCCATTAGCTTGAGGCCATAAAGGTGTGATTTTCCTATGCTTGAAACCCATGTATTCTGCAAACTTTGTAAATTCGTATCCATTGAATGGAGGTCCGTTATCTGTTTTTACAACTTCTGGTATTCCGAACATTGAAAATATTTTGTCAAGTTGCGGAATGACTGTTTTTGCAGACGTTGAGTTAATAATTTCAACTACAGTCTGGATATCTTGAGTAGTCATCAACAAGTACCATTAAGTAGACTCCTGATGGAAAAGGGTCACTGAAGTCCATGCTAATCTCACTCCAAGACTTGTCTGGTAGAACTGTCATTTTTAGCGGCTCTGTCGTTTGCTTTGGCGTTGATGCAAGGCATAGTATACAACTTTGACAGAATTCCTCTACTTGTTTGTCAATACCAGGAAACCATACTTTCTCACGAAGAAGTTGTTTTGTCTCGACTATGCCCTGATGGCCTTCATGTGCTAGCTCTATCACTCTGTTTTGCAGCCCTTTTGGTATTACTAGTTTCTTGTCACACAGTAGGACAAACCCGTTTGTAACTGGAACGATCGTGAGCTCATGTCTGAGTCTTGAAAATGTTTCCAAGGTTTTGTTTTGTTTGTAAGACTGTTTCCAATTTCCAGATTTTATTAATTTGATAACTTGTTGAAGGTCCTGGTCCGCTAAAGTAGCTGTCCAAATTTCTTCAATGGTCATGGCTTTGGGTATGGCATTGATGAATATGAATTGAATATAAGCTTCTGCAACTTCAGAATGTTTACAGCATTCATTTCCAGCCTTGGGATGTCGTGAAATATAATCTGCTGCATTTGTTTTACCTGGCTTGTAAACTACTTTGAAATTGTACGCTTGTAATCTCAATCTCCATCTCTCGATTCTTCCAGGGGGTCGTGATTTTGGATTGTTGAAAATGACTTCAAGGGCTTGTGGTAACTAATTAGTTTAAACGTATGACCGAACAGATACAGATGGAAGTGCTCACAACTCCAGACTATTGCTAGTGCTTCACGTTCTGTCTGTGAATATCGTTTTTCCACGTCTGAAAGTGCTCTACTGGCGTAAGCAATAACCTTTCCATTCTGGGTTAATAACGCGCCTAGACCTACAGGACTTGCATCTACAATTAATTGTGTTTCCTTATAAGGGTCGAAATATGCTATTATGGTGCTACTAGCTAGGTCTTGTTTGAATTTATCAAATGCTGTTTCGTGTTTTTCAGTCCATTCCCATTGTTGATTTCGCTTGGTTAAAGCTCGAAGAGGCTCATTGATTGTTGCATAATTTGGGATGAATCGCCCCACATAATTTGTCATGCCTAGAAAACTGCGTACTTCTGATGTGTTTCATGGAGTACTGGCACTTTTGATTGCTTCCACTTTCTTTGGATCTGGAGAAATTCCGTCTTTGCTGAAAATGTATCCAAAGAACTCAATTTTGTCTTTGTTGAACTCACATTTGTGTTTATATAGTGTCAAACCCTTTTGCTGTATGCGAGTGAATGTAGCTTCTAGATTTTCGTCATGATCTTCCTGCGTGCAACCAAATACTAAAATGTCATCGCTAATATTCCTTTAGTCCTACAATGTAAGCCCCGACGCTGATATTTATGTTTGCTCGCGTCTGGGTCTTACTGCCTAAAGAGCAGCGCTGTGTAGTGTTTTTAAATATACTGAACAGAGAATAAGAGGTGAAATTTTCATGTTTATCACATACTTGGCAATAAGTATCACCATTTATCCACATATTTAAGAGTTATTGATATACTTACTTTGCTGTCTTGATCATGATCGACTCTAACTCTGACACTAGGAAAAAACGCATTTGTCATGTTCCTTTGAAACACGTTTCAATGCCGTGGTGGCTGAGGAATGCCGAAGTAAGTTTCAATAAAGCTGTTTTATTTTCACGAAACGAAATTATTTCTATATTGCCTATTTGAACAGCAAGCAATATTTCGTTTCGTTCAAGAAATATTTTCCGATTAGAACCTAACTTAAACATACTTCGGCATACCTCGACAACTGCCACATTTCAGCAAATTCAAATGTATGTCAACTGAATAAAAAATGCGTCCGTTTGCAAGTGTCAACTATTGATTCCATTTGGATAAAAACATCGCAGTAAGTATAATTAATTAAACATATATTAATGGAAGAGTGTCTGTATAGGTTGCCAAGTATGTTCGATATTCCTGAAACTTTGATTTATCGTTTCGATGTCGACGACATCGGAACTAACTACACTATGGCGTCATTAGGCTCGTAAGACGTAGCACTATAATCAAGATCAACATGTGATACGTCTTACGGGTAGGACTAATATTCCTTGTGCCTTTTAGTCCTTCCAGTGTTGTACAGAGTGTATTTTGAAATATTTCCGCTGCAGATGATATTCCAAAAATGAGACGTTTATATCTTCGTAGTCCAATATGAGTTGAGAATGTTGTAATATTTCTTGATTTTTCATCCAATTCCAGTTGATGGTAACCTGAATTTAGATCAAGCATGGAGAATATGGTTGCACCATTGAGATCTGCTATAAGGTCGTCTATTGTTGGTGTAATGTGTCTCTGGCGAAGTACTGCTTCATTCGGCAAACGCATATCAACACAGATTCTAATTTCGTCAGGGTTTTTGGGTTTGGCAGCAACCACAATTGGTGATACCCATGGAGTTGGTCCGTGCACCTTTTTGATAATGTCTAATTCTTCAAGTCTTGCCAACTCTTTTTGCAACTTTCTTCCTAATGTGGAATGGAATACGTCGATGGGGTTGAGTTACAGGGATTACAGTATCATCAGTGTGAAGGTGTATCTTTACGTCTTTTAGTTTTCCAATTCCTTTAAAGATATCTGGGTACTTTCTACACAATTCTTCAGACTTGCTCTTCACTGAATCACAGATTAATTATTTGCAACTGTATGCTTGTTTCATAACTCAATAGGTTTCCAAAATTTCCTTTGGTTACATAGAATGGAGCTGTAGTTATCCTATATTTTGTCTCAATGTTGGCTTGAAATTTGACAACTATATGTAGTTTCGTTTCGGATTCATAGGCAAATACGTTTGTGTCTGTTTTCTGCAGTTTAGGTTTAGGTTTTAGCTTTGCAAATGTATCTTCGTCCATGACATTAATGCTTGATCCTGTGTCAATCAGTACCTCTATTTTTGTTCCATCTACTTCTACCATTGTGTGAGGTTGTTTTGGTTTTAGCGAATTGACCTTATCTCGAGTTCGCAGGAAAAAAGTGTATTCTTCATCTGAGTTCTCAGACGTACTACTTCTATCTTGCTGGCTGTCTACTTGATTAACTTTGCTTTCTGCCTTGAGTCTTGATCTACAGACTTTAGCAAAATGGTTTTTCTTATTGCAGAAATTGCATTGTCTCCCTTTTGCAGGACACTGTCTATCTTTGTGTGGATATCCACCACCACAATTTCTGCATGTTTGGCTTTTGTATTGTTGTTTGTTGGTGCCTTTTGCTGTCTCCATGAAATGCCACTTGTTTTTACGATGAATCGGTGTCCTTCGTTTCGTTATGGCATTTGCATTCTCTCTTTTGGATTTTTCTATTTCTGTTGCTTGTCTGTCCGAGAGTTCCATGGCACGGGCAAATGTAAGAAGATGTGTTAGGTCCATCTCTTCACGAAGTGCACGACGTCTAAGACATGTTGACAAACATCCTTGAATTATTTGTGATTTTATTTCTTTGTGGACATCATTGAACTCACACGTTGCTGAAAGCTGCCTTAGCTTGGTGTGGAAATCATCAATCGATTGTCCATTTTGTTGTTTTTTTTGCCGAAATTTGTAGATTTCAAATTCGTTGTTTCTCTTTGGTGCGAAATAGTTTGTCAACTTTTCTACGGCGGTTGGATAATCTTCTCCTGTCTCTTGGAGGGTTTCAAAAATGTTGTTTACTTCCTCTCCTGCATAGTGCAAAAGTAATGCACGTCGACGTTTTGTGTCTCTGATGTCCATTCCAGTCAGAAGGTTATCTAGTCGTTTCACCCACTTCTTCCATCGAACATCAGGTGCGTTTTCATGGATAGAGAATGGTGGGAAAATGGGCAAACTTGCTGCCATTATCAGAGATATAGACGTTCACTACAAGTGTGCAACACGGTAGCAGGTCTGTAATAATTCTCTGAGTAGAATGACTCAATTGTCCTTATTCTGTCCCTGCTATCCTCAGCTTTGTTTTTAGCAATATCCTCGTCGCCATTGTAATGTATAGGTTTTTATAATGACAGAGGAAAAATACTGTTTCTAAAAACACTTCTTTATTCCATAGCATACAGAGTATATTTGATTGTCTGACCTACATCTACCACCGTATCTGTCAGCCTTGTCTCCAATCCCTAACATACTGATTCATCAGTGGGAAAGTCTATAGTACGGTATAGCACTGCTTCTAGAACACTACAGTAGGCAAAGAAATTGATATGACAAACAAACTTAAACTATTCCGACAGGTTAATGTCATGCGTGGTGTTCAGCATCCTGAACAAATAAATGTTGCTTTTGATGCCAGATATAATGCCTTTAGCTTTGGACATGAAAAGAAACCTGGACAAAGTTCATCACAAGCTGTTGGAATTGCCTGTGAAACTGTTACAGAGAAGCAGTACATTGTGGGGTCTACAGTTGAAAACAAGCTCTGATGGACTGGAGCATGGCTGAAGGGGAAAGGTTTTGATGTGCAATGTCCAGTAGGCCATGTTGACTGCACATCAAATCTGTCACCAGTCGAACCACATTCAGAGTATGAGATGGCAAGAGAAATTGGAAACAAATTTGTGCTGCAAGAGATTCTCATTAAACATGTAACAACAGATGGAGATGCACAAGGTGCTGCTGGCTTCCAAGCTGCTTACAACATTCTGCATCTAATGTCGGAAGTAGAAAGACTGTCAGACCCCATCCATCTGGGTCGTTTACAGTTCAAATGGTGCAACTCTGCAGTATTTAGTGACGCAATGTTTCCAGGAATAATAACAAGAGAAGGAAAAAGGCTCAAACAGAAAATTATCAGTCAAGACATCAAAGCTCGGTGCAGTTTGATCTTCAAGCAACTGATGGAGGATAGCAGAGGTGATGTTATAAAAATTAAAGGTCAACTTCCACAAGTACTGGATGCCACTCTGCGCTGTTATTCAGGGGACTGCTCAAAATAACGGCATTATTCCAAGGTTTGTGGGGGAGGAAGTACTAACAATTGGTGGATGCGATCTGCATAACTAGGCCCTCATAAAGTGACTCATCTTAAACTAGGCCCTCATAAAGTGACTCATCTTAACATGACAGAAAATGATAAGACAATCCTGTTAGAAGTTTTCAAAATGAAACTCTCATGTGATGCTGTACAAAGAATGCGACTATTAACACAAACACACAGAAATGTGATGCTGTGAACAGATCGATCAGTATTTCCTTACCCAAAAATGTGAACTATTCCAGAAACTTTGAGGCAAGAGTGCATTCAACAATACACAGACTCAATAATAGCTTGGGAGCATCATTGAAAGCTAAGGTGACACACTTGAAAGGTCAACTGTCATCAAGGAATTTGCAATCACTGGATACAATGGATAAACGCTGCACTTACCATCAGTTGTATGAAAAGCATCCACAAACTAGGCGACGTCTCCTAGCAAGACGAGGAAAAATGATATAGGCTCATCTGAGATACAGGACTCAGCAAGGCAATAGAAAGTCTGACTACTGCAAAGGACTTCTAGACACCAAGGATGATCACTCCTATGCACAGGTTTAGCCAATGGACACTGCAGAGAGAAAAGATTGTTTTAATTCCATGTGCAACATGAATGTTGTTAAAAGACACAAAAAAAACCCACATGGCACAGAATGGAAAACTGTAGTGGGGAAATCCGTAGATAACACAATGCATGTTATGTGCAGTTGTGTTACTTACTACCACCTGATGAGATCTATGGAGGGGTCGAAACAGTTTTTTCTGAATATAAAGACATAAATAAAGAAATTAAAAAGTAAAATAAATAAATCTGTAACAAAAGTTTAACATAAAATATAAATGAGATAGCATGACATACCAGATGAAGGAAGGAAGGAACGAAGGATGGAAGGAATCTAAAATAGCACTTTTATATCAGTATGAATGACCTACTAAAATAAAGGTTACACTCTCTTCTCTCCTCCTTACTCAATACATCCATCCATCCATCCTTTGATGCTTCACATAATTCAACATGGATGTGGGTGGGTGTATAAGATATATCATGATACCTGTATTATACATTTTTATAATTTCAACTTCATCATGCAGTCTGGATACCATTTCTGTGAATTTATGGGGTAAAAATTGATTTTTAGTTTTGTTAAAAAAGTTAATTAAAAATTTATTTAAATCAATTTTTTTAATTTTTAACTTAATTTCTAATTGCTAAAGTCAATATACACAAGCTGTGAAAATTTCAACTGATCTATCATTAATAATAAAAATTTTATAGCATATTAAAGTTTCATCAATACTGCCCTGGCAGGACATAGAACACAATTAATTGTACTACCGGTATATGTTCTCTACATATATTTCTCAGTACTGACCTTTCCACAGTGTGACAATCAATACAAATCATATGTTAATCTAAAATACCTCCAAAGATGACTTCACAGTGAAATTCTTGTCAAGGGTTCACCAGCATTTTTATGAGTGGCTGCAGGCCATACACCACAATTAATTTTACTATATGTTCTCTACATATATTTCTCAGCACTGACTTTTCCACAGTGTGACAATCAATACAAATCATATGAAAATCTAAAATACCCCCAAAGATGACTTCACGGTGAAATTCTTGTCATGGGTTGACTGGCATTTTTTTGAGTGGCTGCACTGTAAACAGAGCAGCATGTACACAGAACAATGATTTCACTTCCGGATCATCACCAAGGCCTTATTACTCCATGTGCACTGTCGCCAACTTACACACTGACAAAACTCTCAGAGCTCCTATTCTCAAGAATAAACAATTAACTTCAAATCCATACCAAAGATGCATCAATATAACTCTTCTATCACCACCAAAAGGAGAGAGGAAAAAATGTTCTAAAAATAGACTAGAACTACATTCGTTGGTACTGAACTGGAAGTATTAATTGTGATGTGATTCCTGACAGGCCCAACTTTTTTGGGCAAATTTTATTAAAACTTTTATATTTGAATGCCACACCTATTTGAACTTTATACATGAAGTCTTTTTGAATTTCCTTGCATACAAGACATGTGACACCTGCTGGAAAGTGTGTAGTGCTGGTTTTCCACAGGGTGCACGTGCTCATCCATGTGATCTTGAGAAACCAAAACTAAATTTGCTATATCTTCCTTAATTATAGGACTTTTTCAATGCTGTTAAAACCTAATTGTACTACAAGATAAGGCCGGTCTGAAAATATGTTTAAAGTTTATACATTTTGATCAATTAAAATTTTAATGGAAATTTAAATAAATATTTAAATTTATAAACTAAATTTTATTGAAAAATTAAATTTTCATAAAAGTTTGAAAACAGATTTTGTCAAAGTTTAGACAGAAAAGTTGATCAATCAATGGTCTTTAAAATAAATGGTGGTTTGGGTCTGTGTAACTGAGAACATTTTTCCCAGGGGTAGTGAAGTAGCATGACGAATAGTGATTTTGGCAACAAACTGCAATATGCCTGTCAAGGTGCATATAGGTGTACACACTAAAGAAGCAACAATAGGTGCTATGTTCCATATCTATTGTGTCAGGTATTTAGGCAGTTATTTGTATAATTAATAGTGCACTCAGATTTAAACATCTGATGGGACCACTTCCATGTTTTATAGGAAAATTGCATTACATTTCAGTGTCGATAACTACAAAAAGCGACAATAAGATAGGAAAATACAGTTTTTAGGCAGGCTTTACCTTACTGAACAATGGTGCTAATCTCTCTCATGAAGATCTAAGCCATGTCCTTGAGGTGCTTTATATTAGTGTGGTGATATCATGATCACTTATGGCATATGTCCTTATGAAATCTTGCTATCACCAACAAACAAATGGAGAGCTTCCAAGCTGATCCACCACTAACCACTTTGTTCCAGATACCAGCCAAGACCTGAAAAGATATAAAATGTTTCACTTATATCTAGAAAAGAGTAAGATGTATGCAAATGAAGTTAAAATGTGTTAAATATAGTGATTTCCAAATAACATTCAGGCTGCAAGCATAGGAAATAAATATTAAACTTGACAGAGTGACACTCAGAAATGTGAAGTAATAGTCATGTATTAAAGTAATAAATTCATCCTAAAAGTACATGTATATGAAGTTTCTATAAGCATATCTGGTCATTTACAGGTTAAATAACTAATCAGGCAGACTATGCATCACAAACTTTAAGGAAATGCAGGGACGGTGAGGTTTGATCATTGGTGGAAACATTAGTACATGCCAGTATACAGGAAAGTCAAGCGACAATGTAGTAAAAAAGAATATATTACTATAAGCAATCTTATTCATGAGTGAAATAATAATTCTGGATATTACAAGAGAATACAGCCAAATGTGGCCACACTTATCAACTACAGGTAACAATACATCCTATATCATAAACTAAATGTGAAATTCTGATCCCCAAAACTTGTAAACAAGAATGGAAATTTGCATATGTGGGACATATACAATGTAATTGTTATGATCAAATGTGCAAAAATAATTCTAATGATCTGTTGGAACATTTAAAGTGTATTTTTAAGGGTGTTTGATACCAATTATTAACCTCAATGGTTCAATAGAATCAGATATCAGCTGATATTACAATACCGCACTCTATCCAAGTACTGAATTGAAATATGTTACCATACATGGGCATATTAATGAAGAAAATAACATTTTGGGATACATTTAGCGCACACAACCAGAAATGTGTCTTACAGATTCACTGTAGGTACAATGTCAGCCTATATGATATACTGAATGTGAACTTTGGATCCCAAACATTCTAAAATATGTGAATATTTGTTCATGTGGGATATGTAACCATGCTAAGATCAGTTGTACACAGTTAAACTCAAAATATCTGTTTGAATATATCTTATGCAATCTTTAGAGTGTCAGTTAACAAATATTATTAGTAATTAACAATGCATAAATTAAGATGGATCATTAGAATTCACATAACATCATACAGGCCACAATGCCGCACTTCACTAATCAATATCTTAACCAAATTGAACAATAAAATTGAATGCATTTTGTGTTCAACTTACATCATTTTGCTGTTTTCTTACATCCAAGGGTAAATATTTTGAATGATCAATACAAAATAGAATCTGTCTTTCATACATTTTAAATGTATGTCTCATTTTGACTTACAAAGATATTTTCTCTGACAAAATTTGACAAATATCCATCATTGTAGCTTGTATATGGTGTAGGAGTATAAACATTCTGATAACATTTAATATAATTTCCAAAAATATTATCTATGTGCATTTTAAGGGGAAAATTTTAATTTTTTATTTTTAAAAAAAAAAAATTATTAAAATTTAAAAAAAAAAATTAATTTTTAAATTCTGATGTCATTTTTCTATTTTAAATGTTATATATATATATATATATATATATATATATATATATATATATATATATAACACCTTCAAATTTCATGTGTATATCATTAATAATAAAAATTTTATAGCAATTTAAAGTTTAATAATAACTGCCTGTACAGGCCATACACCACAATTAATTTTACTATATGTTCTCTACATATATTTCTCAACGCTGACCTTTCCACTGTGTGACAATCAATACAAATCATATGAAAATCTAAAATATCCCCAAAGATGACTTCACGGTGAAATTCTTGTCAAGGGTTGACCGGCATTTTTTTGAGTGGCTGCACTGTAAACAGAGCAGCATGTACACAGAACACTGATTTCACTTCCAGATCATCACTAAGGCCTAATTACACAGTGTGCACTGTCACCAAAATACATACAGACAACCACTCTCAGAGCTCCTATTCTCAAGAATAAACAATTAACTTTAAATCCATACCAAAGATGCATCAATATAACTCTTCTATCACCACCAAAATGAGAGAGGAAAAAATGTTCTAAAAATAGACTAGAACTACATTCGTAAATTGTGGTGTATGTCTACATGGCTAAACGTACAGAGTGTTTGGAATGGCGAACGCGTGACAGTCGCATTGGATTGGTTGCAGTAGTTTAGGGTTGTGTTTGTTGGGCTCCAACTTGGAATAACACAACAATTCGGAATCCCGAGTTGTTGCGCTTTTTCTCGAGAAATTGCGTGACCATGCGAACCGATATAAATAGACTGAGCTGCTGGCTTAACATGAGTTTCATTAGAGTGTTAAGAATGGAGGATGTTGACATTGATATTTATGAATCGTTTTGCACGGAAAAATACGTAAGCAACAAGACCACAAATAAATCTGTGACAAAGGTGTTTGTCAATAATGTATTCAATCTTCTGGATGGGAAAGTTCAAGATGTTGTAGGTTTCTGCAACAATTCGTCAGCGAAATTGGCAAAGTTAAAGCATAAAGTAAGTATATTTTCCCCTCGCTTTCATCGGTTTAAAGTGGAATTTAAGACAGGTTGTGACATTCACTTGTGAACAATGTCATCAAAGTACAAATATAGTATAAACTGTATTAATGAGATCTAAAATGAAGTTTCTATATTTTCTAAACTCAACAGCAATTGCTGAGCAGTGATTAAATCTTTGAAACTTGTTTTGTTTACATTTGGAATCAACATTTATAAACCTATCAAATTAATTTTGATGTACGCAAATAATAAAAAAAAAATATGTTTACATAACATCTATTAATTTAAGATTGAAGAGAATATAAATGACCCAGCAAAATTATGAAAACAGTTGAATTGTAATAGTGTATTGACTACTGATGGTAGATGTAGCATCCACCGAAGTCACGGTCATAAGGAAAATCATTTTTAAATATTTTAATTTCATATTCCCTGTACATTGGTAACCATCCTAAGGACTTCCTTACAATTATTTTTCAACACAAGTCTTGTCTTCTGTAATTTCGAGTGAACAAATTACATTTTTTAAAATCAATCATTGCGATTCCCCCTTCTTCATAATTTTTATTTATTAATTTTCACTTTATCTTGTCAGCTGAATCTTTCCACAAGTTCTTGAAGATTAAACTATTTAATTTGTATTATGAACCAATTTGGAGGATTTAGAAAATTTATTAATATCTGATTTATATGGAGAAAAAAAGCAAGCGCTTTTATCACAATATTTTTCTCATAGTGGATAAGAACTATCTACAACCATGGAGTCATTAGTGTATTGATGTCATCTAATTTACGATCATAATTAATATTTATTAAGTGACTTAAATCTGTAAAGATGATAATGCTTCATATTGTAAATGTATCAACTACCCAGCATAAATTATACTCCATACACACATGGATGTTTTTTTTTTATACTTCCTATAATATTCTTGTTGTCTATATGTTTACATTAAGGCCTGATGTCTTTGTGTGCATTGTATTTGTAAGAGCATATTCAGATCCATCCAAAATAATGTTTTAACATCTTCATACTGATAAATTAAAAATTCATTTTTATCTATATTAATACCATTTATTGCTTTATTTTTTTTATTCAAATCATTTTAACATGTTTCCTAATATACCATCTGCTCTCATGAATAAATTAATCACAACGTTTCAAGTTCATTTAACATCAATGAAACCATGTTTTAAAGAGTTTTACAGTGTATGAAATATACAACATAATCACTTAGCAACTGGAACCTGTAAATGAACATGGAGTAAAACAGTATATGACTAAATTATGCTAATTCAAGTTATGAGATTTGTCCATCCTACAAGTCACCTCAGCAGTTTCACAGTTTTATACACTGACCTGTGTACAGAACAATTACTTGAACAAACCTACAAAATATTTGTATGAATAGAGTATCATTTTTATTAATAATACCTCTTCAGTTCCACCAGTGACCATGAATAATGGAGAAACTTCCTCCACCTACTTTTCTGTAAAACTACTATACTCCAACAAGGGCTATCTTCAATAACATATGAATGTGTTGCTTTATGTCATTGACAAGTTTTAATGTTCATATTTGCATCATGTAGATATTTCTTAATTCAAGCAACTGTTTCCCATTGTATGACACATAATGTATACAGTAGATGATAGTGCATGTATGCTTTGATTCCTGTTCCTATTTCAGGCTCAGTCACCTGGTACCAGCCATACCATTCACACCAACAGAAAAAGATGCAATGGAGATGTGCATCTGTGAATCTTTTGGAGTATGCAGTGAAGATGACAGCATGGGATGGGTAGCTTGTATTGTGTGCTGTCGATGGTCACACTGCGCCTGCATAGGCAGACACGGCTGTAAACACTACCAAGAAAAGGAATTCACATGTGGATGTGATAAAATCCGTCCATTCCAGTTGAAACAGTAAGTGAGATTAGTAAGATTTTCAAAGTTACTGTGATAGAATCCATCCATTCCCATGGAAACAGTAAATCAGATTAGTATCTTTCTTGTATATTGCATTATACACTAAAACAATTTTTGTACAAAGTTGGACAAAACATTACTTGCATAATACCAATATCTTGTTAATGCAGAAAATCCATGATGATAATTAATATGATGATGATTGATATATAAATTACTGTATGAATGTAAAATAGCTACATTTTGTTAACTTTCAGGTTTCCAGTGTTCAATAATACATCCTTGCTCAATGTTGTCAACTCAAGGTAGGTAACACAATTTCTTGACAGTGGGTCATAACTTTATATTGCTAAGACATGGATTAGTGATAATCAAAATAAACATAATATTTTAACAGAGACTTATGCTAAAACTATAGTCGACATAGCACTGTACATTATAAGTACCTATCCAAATGACCTTTGTTGTAAGTGTTACTATCTTTACTTATTTGATAGAATGTTGTGGTCAAAACATGTTCGAAGACATCAAAGTCATGGAGAATGAGAGATTTTGACAGCAGATCCTCACATATGGTCCGGAGACTGACCCTCAGCTCTGGCCTGAATATTCCAAATGAAAGTGTGGTAAGTTTGCATGTGATAATTTACATCAATAATATAATGACAGCAGATAACTAGAAATTCTGTTGCAAAACATACAAGCCCTAGTTATGTAACGAGTTAGTATGGTGATGTTGATATTATAATTATCCAATGATCAACTCATGGCCTACTTTAAAAAAGTTTAAGTATAAATTTTGTTTGAGCATGTCATGATCAAGGACACAGCTCAACCTGGACAGTAATGAGATAATAGCTTTGACCTTTGTTACGGCTATTGGATTTAAATTATTTATTTTTTTAATTGTTAAATCTAAATTTATCATTTAGGGTTTAATATTTATTCATTAATTGGGAGATTTTTTCTAGAAAATTCAGTTTGACCTAGACTCTAGTTGTAAACAGGCTGACCTTGGCTTGGTTACATCACTATCTGACCTTGCTTTAGACATTGTAAACAGGTCTTTAATACTATTGGATAATTTCAAGGATAACTTTTATTTTTAGTTCTTGAGGGTGAGAAGTGAATGATTTCCTTCTAGATCATTCCCTTATTACGTGACTTGGAGAAGGTAGCTTCTTTCTGTGACCTTCCAAAATCACATGATTCCTCTTGTTTACGAGGGAATTACATATATATATAGCTGTGTTTTTTTGACTAACTTTAGTAGGTGTTTGGGCTTTATTATTATTAAGTTGTGTATTTCATGTTTGAGTGTTATATTGTTATGGACTTTATGTCAATTCGTTGGAAAAGAAGAATTATCTGGAAAAGGACATATGTTTTATAACTTCATCTGGATGATATTAAATCGAGAACTGTATCACGTGACATTGTCAGCCATTTTGGATTACATCGTCAAGATTCGAACCTGGAACTATTAGAACATTTATTTATCAGGACTTGAAATTCCATTAGTGGATTATTTTTGTGAATTCTATACTTGTTGGATTTGATTCTCTAAAACCGTAAGTTTATTTATTTTATGAAAATAATTGTACTTAATAAAAATCATTGTTAAAGTTTTACAAGCTTGTTAGTTTTCACTCTTTCTGTGTTGCTGCTTATTCGAGCCTAAGCACGTAACACCTTTCATTATGTGAATAATTGTATTGTTCATGATGGGCAAACGGTGTTTCAAAGTAGTTTCATGACTTTCACTCACTAAACTTTTTTAAAAACAAGAATGAACTGAAGTGAATGATACAATCGTTGTTTTTTTGCTTCCAGGTTACAGCAATACGAAAGTTCATAGAGAAATTGCTTCAGAATCCAATGAACACCAAAATAATTGACTTAGTGCTGTTTCCTGAGGTAAAGAAGACAAAAAGCAAGCAATTATATTTACTATTTTTCCTACACCTACGACGAATGAAACACCACCAGTGGAACCACTTTGTTTATGCATGTTTTTTGGTTGTGAAAAATACTGAAAGGTGACATGAAATACTGAAAATATCCCTGAAAATAATGTAAAGCATCATAGGGGGTGCACAGCTCTGCATCATATTGTATTTGGGGTGGGTGTGAAATAGCTCACTGTACCTTTTGGAAAATATATTCATATATTTTAAAGTACATGGATACCTTGGATTAAATTCTTAAGTTTGATAAAATATTTTAATCAACTTTTGTTTAACATTTCTTCATATACTTCATGGTGCTG
The DNA here is from genome assembly GCA_030141615.1 of Unio pictorum. Classification (NCBI taxonomy): domain Eukaryota; kingdom Metazoa; phylum Mollusca; class Bivalvia; order Unionida; family Unionidae; genus Unio; species Unio pictorum. The sequence goes on along the minus strand of JARLTB010000031.1, from coordinate 196,036 downwards.
ATACACCTGATGGCAGCAGCTGAAGGAATCTCCTACCTTGAGGCTGAAGTTATCATAAAAGACAGTTGTCATCAAAAACTTTGCTATTGATAAGTGTATATATGTTGTTTTTTTTAATAAAGTTTATACAGCTGTAAACAATAAACAAATAAAAGAATTAAAATAATAACCTAGTTGTTTTTTGAGAAAAAATGAATTTTAGGCATTTGGCAGACAATGATCCTCTGGTACCTCGCACATAATACAACTAAATCAATAAAATGTAACAACTATATATAAAATTGGAAACCCAATAATTACTAATAAACTAATAAACATAAGCTCCTCTTTCTTTCCTTCCAGTTTTTTTGTTGTTGCTGTTGTTCTTGTTCCTCTCTTTCTTTCTGCAACAACTCCCTTGAAGACCTTTCCTAGATTTACAATAGTATTTCAAAGGATTAATTTCTAAAACATGGCATGTATGCATCAGACAACACTCACTGAAGTAACATTAAACACCCTAGGCTGTGAAATATTACCCTATTGGGCAACAGTTATAGTGCCTTGAGATGTTTAATATGTTCCAAATATTAATTTTGTGCTACATCTCCACTCTAGACCTTTCCTACCTTTAAATCATCTTTCTGGGACAAAATTCCAAAATGTTGCATGCAAGCATCATGCAAACAACTTGGAATAACCTCTATTAAGTTCAGTGGGACAACAATAACAAGATCCTCAGACCTTCAATATGTTCCAGATAGTCTATTTATGCAACAACTCCCTTGAAGACCTTTCCTAGATTTACAATAGTATTTCAAAGGATTAATTTCTAAAACATGGCATGTATGCATCATACAACATTCACTGAAGTAACATTAAACACCCTAGGCTGTGAAATATTACCCTATTGGGCAACAGTAATAGTCCCTTGAGATGTTTAATATGTTCCAAATATTAATTTTGTGCTACATCTCCACTCAAGACCTTTCCTACCTTTAAATCCATCTTTCTGGGACAAAATTCCAAAATGTTGCATGCAAGCATCATGCAAACAACTTGGAATAACCTCTATTAAGTTCAGTGGGACAACAATAACAAGATCCTCAGACCTTCAATATGTTCCAGATAGTCTATTTATGCAACAACTCCCTTGAAGACCTTTCCTAGATTTACAATAGTATTTCAAAGGATTAATTTCTAAAACATGGCATGTATGCATCATACAACATTCACTGAAGTAACATTAAACACCCTAGGCTGTGAAATATTACCCTATTGGGCAACAGTAATAGTGCCTTGAGATGTTTAATATGTTCCAAATATTAATTTTGTGCTACATCTCCACTCTAGACCTTTCCTACCTTTAAATCATCTTTCTGGGACAAAATTCCAAAATGTTGCATGCAAGCATCATGCAAACAACTTGGAATAACCTCTATTAAGTTCAGTGGGACAACAATAACAAGATCCTCAGACCTTCAATATGTTCCAGATAGTCTATTTATGCAACAACTCCCTTGAAGACCTTTCCTAGATTTACAATAGTATTTCAAAGGATTAATTTCTAAAACATGGCATGTATGCATCATACAACATTCACTGAAGTAACATTAAACACCCTAGGCTGTGAAATATTACCCTATTGGGCAACAGTAATAGTGCCTTGAGATGTTTAATATGTTCCAAATATTAATTTTGTGCTACATCTCCACTCTAGACCTTTCCTACCTTTAAATCTATCTTTCTGGGACAAAATTCCAAAATGTTGCATGCAAGCATCATGCAACAACTTGGAATAACCCCAATTAAGTTCAGTGGGACAATATAAATAGTCCCTTGAAATGTTTAATATGTTCCAAGACCTTTCCTAGATTTACAATACTATTCAAAATTATTAATTTTTAAAAAATGGCAGAAGACAGGAAGAAACAATGCATACAAAGTACATCTATATTTAAATATAGTATTATTTTTATTAAAGATTTTTACAAACATATATTTCAAGAACAAATATTTTTTCGAAACATATTTCAAATACAAATATTTTGTGAAACATATTTCAATTAAAGTTATTTAAAAAATACAGAAAACAAAAATCACGTCAAATCAATATATACATATATATATATATATATACATATATATATATATATATATATATATATCTGAAAACTAATATAAAATAATGTTTAGAATTTACAAAAGTAAAAGGACGCCGATTTATGAGTAATTCCAAGTTGTTGCGTGCAATATCTCGAGAAATTGCTATTCCACATTGGAGCCAACGGCCATGCAATTTCTCGAGAAATAGCGCAACAATTAGAAATTCCAAGTTGTTGCGCGCAATTTCTCGAGAAATGGCGTATTCCAAGTTGGAGCCCAATATGTTAAGGGGGCAGGGTCCAGTTTTTATGTACAAATTTAATGTCGCATGCACCTGCCTAATATAAAAAATCATTAAAAATATAATACGCGAATGAGGTCAAAAAGGTACATATTTCTGGATAGGTATTATGTAGTGCAACATAATCATATCACACACATGACCTGACAAGTCTACTGAAGTTCTTAGAATAAAATATTTATGTACCCCAACCCTTATTTTATACATGCATTTTTCACATCCGAAGGCCATTTTTGACAGCATGTGGTGCTCACAGTGCAAACGCAAGGCCTTTTCCTAGATGAAAATTTTGAAAAACATTGTCTACTTAATAGCTTGATGCAATTCATAATAGTTGTCATCCATGCCGTTTTTGAGATATTCTACTTGCCTTGAACCCACGTGTCTACTGCTATGGGAGGCTAGCTCTTCTTCCTAGCCGACTATTGGTATTTCACAATCAACATACTGCACAGTAACTATGGAAAGTGTACATGTCTGACATCAATTTCAAGAACAACACAAGCCTGAAATACCTAGTTCATAAATTTATCCATATCTTTAATTATTACACAATAGTAGCTCAAAAACTCACACCATACCCTTAAGTTAAGAAATTTGCCAGGGGCCAATTTACGAAACTGGACCCTGCCACCTTAAGCATTTTGCAAAAAATAATTTCTGTCAAAAATTTTGTACATATCACTTACCTAGACATTATCTAACAAAATGGTATCAAGGAAATTATTTTGTATGCTATAGTAAAAATGTTATTACTCTTTTAGAAAAGTGACTACATTGCGGCAAAATGCATTGCATTGTAATACTTTGTGCTAGGGTTGCTGTCTTGAAAAGAATTAAACTTGTGTGCAATGGAATATTTCCTGTCCTTTTTGCCATCGTATAGTCAGGAAGATACCAGAATTACATGATGATGTTGACTGAATGCTAAGAATGGATTTTATAGTTGCAAATAGTGACTGAATATGAGATACACTCTTTGTTATTAGCGATAGAACTTCTCTATTGTTCAAGCAATTATTTGTTGAAATTTTTCTTTTAAAAAGTGCCACTTGAGAAAAATGTTACCAGACATTTACATTTATAATGTACTTTAATAATAATTATAGCTTGAGACATACACATCAACATTCCTGACCTGGTATTGTTCTAGTGATGCTAACATAAACAGCATTGGGGGGTGGGGTGGGTGAATACACCTATGTCTAGCTAATTGGGACAGATATAAAGAAACAAATATTATTCTATGTTGGGACATTGATGTGAGGAACCTTGATGAACTTACATCAACATATCAGATAAATTCAGTGACAACAGGCCTTTGAAACGAACCATTCTCAAGCCCAAAATACAAAATAAATACACAGTCCATACAGTTAACCCAAATATTCTCAGAATCCTATCCACTCACAGCTGACTTAAGCAATTGCAAGGATATAGAGAATGAGAGGAAATAGAAAGAAAAGCTACAAGAAAAATATTAACAAGAAGAAAATTCAGTACAAAAAGGGACATGTTGTAACTTCTATGACTTTAAATAAGGACCTACCAGAAAATACAAGTCATGATGAAGCCAAGTCAGTCTTTCATAATCATTCTTTAGTGCGTTTGGATCATAATGAATACATGCTTCAAACTTAAATGCTTCTACCAATATGACTGAGACAACAGATCCTAACATCATTCCATGCAAATTGAGACCTACAAAAAGGAAAACAACTGACATTATTACTCATTCTGTACTCAGTAAAAAAGTGGCTACCAGTATGCCAGAAGAAAACTGTGTTGTCAACATCAATAAACTTTCAGAACTAATCAGGGTATTTCTGCCATATCAATGTAAGAATGCTTTTCCAGTTGTTACGGTACACAAAAGATAGGGTTTGTGCATTACTGTTTGTGTGCAATGCAATAACTGTAAGTTTAAATCCAATATGGTGGAACTGTTCCCAAAAGTACTAAAACTTAAATTCTTTTTCCTCGAAACATTGTCCGCAATATGCCATATCCATCACTATTTGCAACACCGTTCCATTGATGACATTCACCATTTATAACAGTATGTCTGCTTATGTTTTCTTGAAAGTGCATTTGCTCCTGTGGAGTGAAATGACTTAGAAGAATGTGTGATGTCATGTCATGTAATGTTTTTGTGTGTCTGCAATGAAATATGAATAACTTTCATTAAAATAGGAGTACAGAGCTTGTTACCTACATGAAAATCAAGTAAACACATTTTAAACCCCCATTTTCTCTCAAAGCAACTTAGTTAAGCTCAAAATATGCTAACTTGTCCTGATACCAATAGGTATAATTTATAGGTGCAAAAAGAAATTACCTCCCTTGAATTTCCTATAGAGCTGAGAGATTCAAAATAAGGAGACAAATAGAGGTACTATGATAAGGCTAATGTATAAGAATTAATTGCATATGAATAAAGAACAAGAAAATAAGACAAAATGTGGTTCATTACACAATTTTTTTTATAGCATTTTTCCCTTAAGGGGGCAGGGTCCAGTTTTTATGTACAAATTTAATGTCGCATGCACCTGCCTAATATAAAAAATCATTAAAAATATAATACGCGAATGAGGTCAAAAAGGTACATATTTCTGGATAGGTATTATGTAGTGCAACATAATCATATCACACACATGACCTGACAAGTCTACTGAAGTTCTTAGAATAAAATATTTATGTACCCCAACCCTTATTTTATACATGCATTTTTCACATCCGAAGGCCATTTTTGACAGCATGTGGTGCTCACAGTGCAAACGCAAGGCCTTTTCCTAGATGAAAATTTTGAAAAACATTGTCTACTTAATAGCTTGATGCAGTTCATAATAGTTGTCATCCATGCCGTTTTTGAGATATTCTACTTGCCTTGAACCCACGTGTCTACTGCTATGGGAGGCTAGCTCTTCTTCCTAGCCGACTATTGGTATTTCACAATCAACATACTGCACAGTAACTATGGAAAGTGTACATGTCTGACATCAATTTCAAGAACAACACAAGCCTGAAACACCTAGTTCATAAATTTATCCATATCTTTAATTATTACACAATAGTAGCTCAAAAACTCACACCATACCCTTAAGTTAAGAAATTTGCCAGGGGCCAATTTACGAAACTGGACCCTGCCACCTTAAGCATTTTGCAAAAAATAATTTCTGTCAAAAATTTTGTACATATCACTTACCTAGACATTATCTAACAAAATGGTATCAAGGAAATTATTTTGTATGCTATAGTAAAAATGTTATTACTCTTTTAGAAAAGTGACTACATTGCGGCAAAATGCATTGCATTGTAATACTTTGTGCTAGGGTTGCTGTCTTGAAAAGAATTAAACTTGTGTGCAATGGAATATTTCCTGTCCTTTTTGCCATCGTATAGTCAGGAAGATACCAGAATTACATGATGATGTTGACTGAATGCTAAGAATGGATTTTATAGTTGCAAATAGTGACTGAATATGAGATACACTCTTTGTTATTAGCGATAGAACTTCTCTATTGTTCAAGCAATTATTTGTTGAAATTTTTCTTTTAAAAAGTGCCACTTGAGAAAAATGTTACCAGACATTTACATTTATAATGTACTTTAATAATAATTATAGCTTGAGACATACACATCAACATTCCTGACCTGGTATTGTTCTAGTGATGCTAACATAAACAGCATTGGGGGGTGGGGTGGGTGAATACACCTATGTCTAGCTAATTGGGACAGATATAAAGAAACAAATATTATTCTATGTTGGGACATTGATGTGAGGAACCTTGATGAACTTACATCAACATATCAGATAAATTCAGTGACAACAGGCCTTTGAAACGAACCATTCTCAAGCCCAAAATACAAAATAAATACACAGTCCATACAGTTAACCCAAATATTCTCAGAATCCTATCCACTCACAGCTGACTTAAGCAATTGCAAGGATATAGAGAATGAGAGGAAATAGAAAGAAAAGCTACAAGAAAAATATTAACAAGAAGAAAATTCAGTACAAAAAGGGACATGTTGTAACTTCTATGACTTTAAATAAGGACCTACCAGAAAATACAAGTCATGATGAAGCCAAGTCAGTCTTTCATAATCATTCTTTAGTGCGTTTGGATCATAATGAATACATGCTTCAAACTTAAATGCTTCTACCAATATGACTGAGACAACAGATCCTAACATCATTCCATGCAAACTGAGACCTACAAAAAGGAAAACAACTGACATTATTACTCATTCTGTACTCAGTAAAAAAGTGGCTACCAGTATGCCAGAAGAAAACTGTGTTGTCAACATCAATAAACTTTCAGAACTAATCAGGGTATTTCTGCCATATCAATGTAAGAATGCTTTTCCAGTTGTTACGGTACACAAAAGATAGGGTTTGTGCATTACTGTTTGTGTGCAATGCAATAACTGTAAGTTTAAATCCAATATGGTGGAACTGTTCCCAAAAGTACTAAAACTTAAATTCTTTTTCCTCGAAACATTGTCCGCAATATGCCATATCCATCACTATTTGCAACACCGTTCCATTGATGACATTCACCATTTATAACAGTATGTCTGCTTATGTTTTCTTGAAAGTGCATTTGCTCCTGTGGAGTGAAATGACTTAGAAGAATGTGTGATGTCATGTCATGTAATGTTTTTGTGTGTCTGCAATGAAATATGAATAACTTTCATTAAAATAGGAGTACAGAGCTTGTTACCTACATGAAAATCAAGTAAACACATTTTAAACCCCCATTTTCTCTCAAAGCAACTTAGTTAAGCTCAAAATATGCTAACTTGTCCTGATACCAATAGGTATAATTTATAGGTGCAAAAAGAAATTACCTCCCTTGAATTTCCTATAGAGCTGAGAGATTCAAAATAAGGAGACAAATAGAGGTACTATGATAAGGCTAATGTATAAGAATTAATTGCATATGAATAAAGAACAAGAAAATAAGACAAAATGTGGTTCATTACACAATTTTTTTTATAGCATTTTTCCCTTAAGGGGGCAGGGTCCAGTTTTTATGTACAAATTTAATGTCGCATGCACCTGCCTAATATAAAAAATCATTAAAAATATAATACGCGAATGAGGTCAAAAAGGTACATATTTCTGGATAGGTATTATGTAGTGCAACATAATCATATCACACACATGACCTGACAAGTCTACTGAAGTTCTTAGAATAAAATATTTATGTACCCCAACCCTTATTTTATACATGCATTTTTCACATCCGAAGGCCATTTTTGACAGCATGTGGTGCTCACAGTGCAAACGCAAGGCCTTTTCCTAGATGAAAATTTTGAAAAACATTGTCTACTTAATAGCTTGATGCAATTCATAATAGTTGTCATCCATGCCGTTTTTGAGATATTCTACTTGCCTTGAACCCACGTGTCTACTGCTATGGGAGGCTAGCTCTTCTTCCTAGCCGACTATTGGTATTTCACAATCAACATACTGCACAGTAACTATGGAAAGTGTACATGTCTGACATCAATTTCAAGAACAACACAAGCCTGAAACACCTAGTTCATAAATTTATCCATATCTTTAATTATTACACAATAGTAGCTCAAAAACTCACACCATACCCTTAAGTTAAGAAATTTGCCAGGGGCCAATTTACGAAACTGGACCCTGCCACCTTAAGCATTTTGCAAAAAATAATTTCTGTCAAAAATTTTGTACATATCACTTACCTAGACATTATCTAACAAAATGGTATCAAGGAAATTATTTTGTATGCTATAGTAAAAATGTTATTACTCTTTTAGAAAAGTGACTACATTGCGGCAAAATGCATTGCATTGTAATACTTTGTGCTAGGGTTGCTGTCTTGAAAAGAATTAAACTTGTGTGCAATGGAATATTTCCTGTCCTTTTTGCCATCGTATAGTCAGGAAGATACCAGAATTACATGATGATGTTGACTGAATGCTAAGAATGGATTTTATAGTTGCAAATAGTGACTGAATATGAGATACACTCTTTGTTATTAGCGATAGAACTTCTCTATTGTTCAAGCAATTATTTGTTGAAATTTTTCTTTTAAAAAGTGCCACTTGAGAAAAATGTTACCAGACATTTACATTTATAATGTACTTTAATAATAATTATAGCTTGAGACATACACATCAACATTCCTGACCTGGTATTGTTCTAGTGATGCTAACATAAACAGCATTGGGGGGTGGGGTGGGTGAATACACCTATGTCTAGCTAATTGGGACAGATATAAAGAAACAAATATTATTCTATGTTGGGACATTGATGTGAGGAACCTTGATGAACTTACATCAACATATCAGATAAATTCAGTGACAACAGGCCTTTGAAACGAACCATTCTCAAGCCCAAAATACAAAATAAATACACAGTCCATACAGTTAACCCAAATATTCTCAGAATCCTATCCACTCACAGCTGACTTAAGCAATTGCAAGGATATAGAGAATGAGAGGAAATAGAAAGAAAAGCTACAAGAAAAATATTAACAAGAAGAAAATTCAGTACAAAAAGGGACATGTTGTAACTTCTATGACTTTAAATAAGGACCTACCAGAAAATACAAGTCATGATGAAGCCAAGTCAGTCTTTCATAATCATTCTTTAGTGCGTTTGGATCATAATGAATACATGCTTCAAACTTAAATGCTTCTACCAATATGACTGAGACAACAGATCCTAACATCATTCCATGCAAATTGAGACCTACAAAAAGGAAAACAACTGACATTATTACTCATTCTGTACTCAGTAAAAAAGTGGCTACCAGTATGCCAGAAGAAAACTGTGTTGTCAACATCAATAAACTTTCAGAACTAATCAGGGTATTTCTGCCATATCAATGTAAGAATGCTTTTCCAGTTGTTACGGTACACAAAAGATAGGGTTTGTGCATTACTGTTTGTGTGCAATGCAATAACTGTAAGTTTAAATCCAATATGGTGGAACTGTTCCCAAAAGTACTAAAACTTAAATTCTTTTTCCTCGAAACATTGTCCGCAATATGCCATATCCATCACTATTTGCAACACCGTTCCATTGATGACATTCACCATTTATAACAGTATGTCTGCTTATGTTTTCTTGAAAGTGCATTTGCTCCTGTGGAGTGAAATGACTTAGAAGAATGTGTGATGTCATGTCATGTAATGTTTTTGTGTGTCTGCAATGAAATATGAATAACTTTCATTAAAATAGGAGTACAGAGCTTGTTACCTACATGAAAATCAAGTAAACACATTTTAAACCCCCATTTTCTCTCAAAGCAACTTAGTTAAGCTCAAAATATGCTAACTTGTCCTGATACCAATAGGTATAATTTATAGGTGCAAAAAGAAATTACCTCCCTTGAATTTCCTATAGAGCTGAGAGATTCAAAATAAGGAGACAAATAGAGGTACTATGATAAGGCTAATGTATAAGAATTAATTGCATATGAATAAAGAACAAGAAAATAAGACAAAATGTGGTTCATTACACAATTTTTTTTATAGCATTTTTCCCTTAAGGGGGCAGGGTCCAGTTTTTATGTACAAATTTAATGTCGCATGCACCTGCCTAATATAAAAAATCATTAAAAATATAATACGCGAATGAGGTCAAAAAGGTACATATTTCTGGATAGGTATTATGTAGTGCAACATAATCATATCACACACATGACCTGACAAGTCTACTGAAGTTCTTAGAATAAAATATTTATGTACCCCAACCCTTATTTTATACATGCATTTTTCACATCCGAAGGCCATTTTTGACAGCATGTGGTGCTCACAGTGCAAACGCAAGGCCTTTTCCTAGATGAAAATTTTGAAAAACATTGTCTACTTAATAGCTTGATGCAATTCATAATAGTTGTCATCCATGCCGTTTTTGAGATATTCTACTTGCCTTGAACCCACGTGTCTACTGCTATGGGAGGCTAGCTCTTCTTCCTAGCCGACTATTGGTATTTCACAATCAACATACTGCACAGTAACTATGGAAAGTGTACATGTCTGACATCAATTTCAAGAACAACACAAGCCTGAAACACCTAGTTCATAAATTTATCCATATCTTTAATTATTACACAATAGTAGCTCAAAAACTCACACCATACCCTTAAGTTAAGAAATTTGCCAGGGGCCAATTTACGAAACTGGACCCTGCCACCTTAAGCATTTTGCAAAAAATAATTTCTGTCAAAAATTTTGTACATATCACTTACCTAGACATTATCTAACAAAATGGTATCAAGGAAATTATTTTGTATGCTATAGTAAAAATGTTATTACTCTTTTAGAAAAGTGACTACATTGCGGCAAAATGCATTGCATTGTAATACTTTGTGCTAGGGTTGCTGTCTTGAAAAGAATTAAACTTGTGTGCAATGGAATATTTCCTGTCCTTTTTGCCATCGTATAGTCAGGAAGATACCAGAATTACATGATGATGTTGACTGAATGCTAAGAATGGATTTTATAGTTGCAAATAGTGACTGAATATGAGATACACTCTTTGTTATTAGCGATAGAACTTCTCTATTGTTCAAGCAATTATTTGTTGAAATTTTTCTTTTAAAAAGTGCCACTTGAGAAAAATGTTACCAGACATTTACATTTATAATGTACTTTAATAATAATTATAGCTTGAGACATACACATCAACATTCCTGACCTGGTATTGTTCTAGTGATGCTAACATAAACAGCATTGGGGGGTGGGGTGGGTGAATACACCTATGTCTAGCTAATTGGGACAGATATAAAGAAACAAATATTATTCTATGTTGGGACATTGATGTGAGGAACCTTGATGAACTTACATCAACATATCAGATAAATTCAGTGACAACAGGCCTTTGAAACGAACCATTCTCAAGCCCAAAATACAAAATAAATACACAGTCCATACAGTTAACCCAAATATTCTCAGAATCCTATCCACTCACAGCTGACTTAAGCAATTGCAAGGATATAGAGAATGAGAGGAAATAGAAAGAAAAGCTACAAGAAAAATATTAACAAGAAGAAAATTCAGTACAAAAAGGGACATGTTGTAACTTCTATAACTTTAAATAAGGACCTACCAGAAAATACAAGTCATGATGAAGCCAAGTCAGTCTTTCATAATCATTCTTTAGTGCGTTTGGATCATAATGAATACATGCTTCAAACTTAAATGCTTCTACCAATATGACTGAGACAACAGATCCTAACATCATTCCATGCAAATTGAGACCTACAAAAAGGAAAACAACTGACATTATTACTCATTCTGTACTCAGTAAAAAAGTGGCTACCAGTATGCCAGAAGAAAACTGTGTTGTCAACATCAATAAACTTTCAGAACTAATCAGGGTATTTCTGCCATATCAATGTAAGAATGCTTTTCCAGTTGTTACGGTACACAAAAGATAGGGTTTGTGCATTACTGTGTGTGCAATGCAATAACTGTAAGTTTAAATCCAATATGGTGGAACTGTTCCCAAAAGTACTAAAACTTAAATTCTTTTTCCTCGAAACATTGTCCGCAATATGCCATATCCATCACTATTTGCAACACCGTTCCATTGATGACATTCACCATTTATAACAGTATGTCTGCTTATGTTTTCTTGAAAGTGCATTTGCTCCTGTGGAGTGAAATGACTTAGAAGAATGTGTGATGTCATGTCATGTAATGTTTTTGTGTGTCTGCAATGAAATATGAATAACTTTCATTAAAATAGGAGTACAGAGCTTGTTACCTACATGAAAATCAAGTAAACACATTTTAAACCCCCATTTTCTCTCAAAGCAACTTAGTTAAGCTCAAAATATGCTAACTTGTCCTGATACCAATAGGTATAATTTATAGGTGCAAAAAGAAATTACCTCCCTTGAATTTCCTATAGAGCTGAGAGATTCAAAATAAGGAGACAAATAGAGGTACTATGATAAGGCTAATGTATAAGAATTAATTGCATATGAATAAAGAACAAGAAAATAAGACAAAATGTGGTTCATTACACAATTTTTTTTATAGCATTTTTCCCTTAAGGGGGCAGGGTCCAGTTTTTATGTACAAATTTAATGTCGCATGCACCTGCCTAATATAAAAAATCATTAAAAATATAATACGCGAATGAGGTCAAAAAGGTACATATTTCTGGATAGGTATTATGTAGTGCAACATAATCATATCACACACATGACCTGACAAGTCTACTGAAGTTCTTAGAATAAAATATTTATGTACCCCAACCCTTATTTTATACATGCATTTTTCACATCCGAAGGCCATTTTTGACAGCATGTGGTGCTCACAGTGCAAACGCAAGGCCTTTTCCTAGATGAAAATTTTGAAAAACATTGTCTACTTAATAGCTTGATGCAATTCATAATAGTTGTCATCCATGCCGTTTTTGAGATATTCTACTTGCCTTGAACCCACGTGTCTACTGCTATGGGAGGCTAGCTCTTCTTCCTAGCCGACTATTGGTATTTCACAATCAACATACTGCACAGTAACTATGGAAAGTGTACATGTCTGACATCAATTTCAAGAACAACACAAGCCTGAAACACCTAGTTCATAAATTTATCCATATCTTTAATTATTACACAATAGTAGCTCAAAAACTCACACCATACCCTTAAGTTAAGAAATTTGCCAGGGGCCAATTTACGAAACTGGACCCTGCCACCTTAAGCATTTTGCAAAAAATAATTTCTGTCAAAAATTTTGTACATATCACTTACCTAGACATTATCTAACAAAATGGTATCAAGGAAATTATTTTGTATGCTATAGTAAAAATGTTATTACTCTTTTAGAAAAGTGACTACATTGCGGCAAAATGCATTGCATTGTAATACTTTGTGCTAGGGTTGCTGTCTTGAAAAGAATTAAACTTGTGTGCAATGGAATATTTCCTGTCCTTTTTGCCATCGTATAGTCAGGAAGATACCAGAATTACATGATGATGTTGACTGAATGCTAAGAATGGATTTTATAGTTGCAAATAGTGACTGAATATGAGATACACTCTTTGTTATTAGCGATAGAACTTCTCTATTGTTCAAGCAATTATTTGTTGAAATTTTTCTTTTAAAAAGTGCCACTTGAGAAAAATGTTACCAGACATTTACATTTATAATGTACTTTAATAATAATTATAGCTTGAGACATACACATCAACATTCCTGACCTGGTATTGTTCTAGTGATGCTAACATAAACAGCATTGGGGGGTGGGGTGGGTGAATACACCTATGTCTAGCTAATTGGGACAGATATAAAGAAACAAATATTATTCTATGTTGGGACATTGATGTGAGGAACCTTGATGAACTTACATCAACATATCAGATAAATTCAGTGACAACAGGCCTTTGAAACGAACCATTCTCAAGCCCAAAATACAAAATAAATACACAGTCCATACAGTTAACCCAAATATTCTCAGAATCCTATCCACTCACAGCTGACTTAAGCAATTGCAAGGATATAGAGAATGAGAGGAAATAGAAAGAAAAGCTACAAGAAAAATATTAACAAGAAGAAAATTCAGTACAAAAAGGGACATGTTGTAACTTCTATGACTTTAAATAAGGACCTACCAGAAAATACAAGTCATGATGAAGCCAAGTCAGTCTTTCATAATCATTCTTTAGTGCGTTTGGATCATAATGAATACATGCTTCAAACTTAAATGCTTCTACCAATATGACTGAGACAACAGATCCTAACATCATTCCATGCAAATTGAGACCTACAAAAAGGAAAACAACTGACATTATTACTCATTCTGTACTCAGTAAAAAAGTGGCTACCAGTATGCCAGAAGAAAACTGTGTTGTCAACATCAATAAACTTTCAGAACTAATCAGGGTATTTCTGCCATATCAATGTAAGAATGCTTTTCCAGTTGTTACGGTACACAAAAGATAGGGTTTGTGCATTACTGTTTGTGTGCAATGCAATAACTGTAAGTTTAAATCCAATATGGTGGAACTGTTCCCAAAAGTACTAAAACTTAAATTCTTTTTCCTCGAAACATTGTCCGCAATATGCCATATCCATCACTATTTGCAACACCGTTCCATTGATGACATTCACCATTTATAACAGTATGTCTGCTTATGTTTTCTTGAAAGTGCATTTGCTCCTGTGGAGTGAAATGACTTAGAAGAATGTGTGATGTCATGTCATGTAATGTTTTTGTGTGTCTGCAATGAAATATGAATAACTTTCATTAAAATAGGAGTACAGAGCTTGTTACCTACATGAAAATCAAGTAAACACATTTTAAACCCCCATTTTCTCTCAAAGCAACTTAGTTAAGCTCAAAATATGCTAACTTGTCCTGATACCAATAGGTATAATTTATAGGTGCAAAAAGAAATTACCTCCCTTGAATTTCCTATAGAGCTGAGAGATTCAAAATAAGGAGACAAATAGAGGTACTATGATAAGGCTAATGTATAAGAATTAATTGCATATGAATAAAGAACAAGAAAATAAGACAAAATGTGGTTCATTACACAATTTTTTTTATAGCATTTTTCCCTTAAGGGGGCAGGGTCCAGTTTTTATGTACAAATTTAATGTCGCATGCACCTGCCTAATATAAAAAATCATTAAAAATATAATACGCGAATGAGGTCAAAAAGGTACATATTTCTGGATAGGTATTATGTAGTGCAACATAATCATATCACACACATGACCTGACAAGTCTACTGAAGTTCTTAGAATAAAATATTTATGTACCCCAACCCTTATTTTATACATGCATTTTTCACATCCGAAGGCCATTTTTGACAGCATGTGGTGCTCACAGTGCAAACGCAAGGCCTTTTCCTAGATGAAAATTTTGAAAAACATTGTCTACTTAATAGCTTGATGCAATTCATAATAGTTGTCATCCATGCCGTTTTTGAGATATTCTACTTGCCTTGAACCCACGTGTCTACTGCTATGGGAGGCTAGCTCTTCTTCCTAGCCGACTATTGGTATTTCACAATCAACATACTGCACAGTAACTATGGAAAGTGTACATGTCTGACATCAATTTCAAGAACAACACAAGCCTGAAACACCTAGTTCATAAATTTATCCATATCTTTAATTATTACACAATAGTAGCTCAAAAACTCACACCATACCCTTAAGTTAAGAAATTTGCCAGGGGCCAATTTACGAAACTGGACCCTGCCACCTTAAGCATTTTGCAAAAAATAATTTCTGTCAAAAATTTTGTACATATCACTTACCTAGACATTATCTAACAAAATGGTATCAAGGAAATTATTTTGTATGCTATAGTAAAAATGTTATTACTCTTTTAGAAAAGTGACTACATTGCGGCAAAATGCATTGCATTGTAATACTTTGTGCTAGGGTTGCTGTCTTGAAAAGAATTAAACTTGTGTGCAATGGAATATTTCCTGTCCTTTTTGCCATCGTATAGTCAGGAAGATACCAGAATTACATGATGATGTTGACTGAATGCTAAGAATGGATTTTATAGTTGCAAATAGTGACTGAATATGAGATACACTCTTTGTTATTAGCGATAGAACTTCTCTATTGTTCAAGCAATTATTTGTTGAAATTTTTCTTTTAAAAAGTGCCACTTGAGAAAAATGTTACCAGACATTTACATTTATAATGTACTTTAATAATAATTATAGCTTGAGACATACACATCAACATTCCTGACCTGGTATTGTTCTAGTGATGCTAACATAAACAGCATTGGGGGGTGGGGTGGGTGAATACACCTATGTCTAGCTAATTGGGACAGATATAAAGAAACAAATATTATTCTATGTTGGGACATTGATGTGAGGAACCTTGATGAACTTACATCAACATATCAGATAAATTCAGTGACAACAGGCCTTTGAAACGAACCATTCTCAAGCCCAAAATACAAAATAAATACACAGTCCATACAGTTAACCCAAATATTCTCAGAATCCTATCCACTCACAGCTGACTTAAGCAATTGCAAGGATATAGAGAATGAGAGGAAATAGAAAGAAAAGCTACAAGAAAAATATTAACAAGAAGAAAATTCAGTACAAAAAGGGACATGTTGTAACTTCTATGACTTTAAATAAGGACCTACCAGAAAATACAAGTCATGATGAAGCCAAGTCAGTCTTTCATAATCATTCTTTAGTGCGTTTGGATCATAATGAATACATGCTTCAAACTTAAATGCTTCTACCAATATGACTGAGACAACAGATCCTAACATCATTCCATGCAAATTGAGACCTACAAAAAGGAAAACAACTGACATTATTACTCATTCTGTACTCAGTAAAAAAGTGGCTACCAGTATGCCAGAAGAAAACTGTGTTGTCAACATCAATAAACTTTCAGAACTAATCAGGGTATTTCTGCCATATCAATGTAAGAATGCTTTTCCAGTTGTTACGGTACACAAAAGATAGGGTTTGTGCATTACTGTTTGTGTGCAATGCAATAACTGTAAGTTTAAATCCAATATGGTGGAACTGTTCCCAAAAGTACTAAAACTTAAATTCTTTTTCCTCGAAACATTGTCCGCAATATGCCATATCCATCACTATTTGCAACACCGTTCCATTGATGACATTCACCATTTATAACAGTATGTCTGCTTATGTTTTCTTGAAAGTGCATTTGCTCCTGTGGAGTGAAATGACTTAGAAGAATGTGTGATGTCATGTCATGTAATGTTTTTGTGTGTCTGCAATGAAATATGAATAACTTTCATTAAAATAGGAGTACAGAGCTTGTTACCTACATGAAAATCAAGTAAACACATTTTAAACCCCCATTTTCTCTCAAAGCAACTTAGTTAAGCTCAAAATATGCTAACTTGTCCTGATACCAATAGGTATAATTTATAGGTGCAAAAAGAAATTACCTCCCTTGAATTTCCTATAGAGCTGAGAGATTCAAAATAAGGAGACAAATAGAGGTACTATGATAAGGCTAATGTATAAGAATTAATTGCATATGAATAAAGAACAAGAAAATAAGACAAAATGTGGTTCATTACACAATTTTTTTTATAGCATTTTTCCCTTAAGGGGGCAGGGTCCAGTTTTTATGTACAAATTTAATGTCGCATGCACCTGCCTAATATAAAAAATCATTAAAAATATAATACGCGAATGAGGTCAAAAAGGTACATATTTCTGGATAGGTATTATGTAGTGCAACATAATCATATCACACACATGACCTGACAAGTCTACTGAAGTTCTTAGAATAAAATATTTATGTACCCCAACCCTTATTTTATACATGCATTTTTCACATCCGAAGGCCATTTTTGACAGCATGTGGTGCTCACAGTGCAAACGCAAGGCCTTTTCCTAGATGAAAATTTTGAAAAACATTGTCTACTTAATAGCTTGATGCAATTCATAATAGTTGTCATCCATGCCGTTTTTGAGATATTCTACTTGCCTTGAACCCACGTGTCTACTGCTATGGGAGGCTAGCTCTTCTTCCTAGCCGACTATTGGTATTTCACAATCAACATACTGCACAGTAACTATGGAAAGTGTACATGTCTGACATCAATTTCAAGAACAACACAAGCCTGAAACACCTAGTTCATAAATTTATCCATATCTTTAATTATTACACAATAGTAGCTCAAAAACTCACACCATACCCTTAAGTTAAGAAATTTGCCAGGGGCCAATTTACGAAACTGGACCCTGCCACCTTAAGCATTTTGCAAAAAATAATTTCTGTCAAAAATTTTGTACATATCACTTACCTAGACATTATCTAACAAAATGGTATCAAGGAAATTATTTTGTATGCTATAGTAAAAATGTTATTACTCTTTTAGAAAAGTGACTACATTGCGGCAAAATGCATTGCATTGTAATACTTTGTGCTAGGGTTGCTGTCTTGAAAAGAATTAAACTTGTGTGCAATGGAATATTTCCTGTCCTTTTTGCCATCGTATAGTCAGGAAGATACCAGAATTACATGATGATGTTGACTGAATGCTAAGAATGGATTTTATAGTTGCAAATAGTGACTGAATATGAGATACACTCTTTGTTATTAGCGATAGAACTTCTCTATTGTTCAAGCAATTATTTGTTGAAATTTTTCTTTTAAAAAGTGCCACTTGAGAAAAATGTTACCAGACATTTACATTTATAATGTACTTTAATAATAATTATAGCTTGAGACATACACATCAACATTCCTGACCTGGTATTGTTCTAGTGATGCTAACATAAACAGCATTGGGGGGTGGGGTGGGTGAATACACCTATGTCTAGCTAATTGGGACAGATATAAAGAAACAAATATTATTCTATGTTGGGACATTGATGTGAGGAACCTTGATGAACTTACATCAACATATCAGATAAATTCAGTGACAACAGGCCTTTGAAACGAACCATTCTCAAGCCCAAAATACAAAATAAATACACAGTCCATACAGTTAACCCAAATATTCTCAGAATCCTATCCACTCACAGCTGACTTAAGCAATTGCAAGGATATAGAGAATGAGAGGAAATAGAAAGAAAAGCTACAAGAAAAATATTAACAAGAAGAAAATTCAGTACAAAAAGGGACATGTTGTAACTTCTATGACTTTAAATAAGGACCTACCAGAAAATACAAGTCATGATGAAGCCAAGTCAGTCTTTCATAATCATTCTTTAGTGCGTTTGGATCATAATGAATACATGCTTCAAACTTAAATGCTTCTACCAATATGACTGAGACAACAGATCCTAACATCATTCCATGCAAATTGAGACCTACAAAAAGGAAAACAACTGACATTATTACTCATTCTGTACTCAGTAAAAAAGTGGCTACCAGTATGCCAGAAGAAAACTGTGTTGTCAACATCAATAAACTTTCAGAACTAATCAGGGTATTTCTGCCATATCAATGTAAGAATGCTTTTCCAGTTGTTACGGTACACAAAAGATAGGGTTTGTGCATTACTGTTTGTGTGCAATGCAATAACTGTAAGTTTAAATCCAATATGGTGGAACTGTTCCCAAAAGTACTAAAACTTAAATTCTTTTTCCTCGAAACATTGTCCGCAATATGCCATATCCATCACTATTTGCAACACCGTTCCATTGATGACATTCACCATTTATAACAGTATGTCTGCTTATGTTTTCTTGAAAGTGCATTTGCTCCTGTGGAGTGAAATGACTTAGAAGAATGTGTGATGTCATGTCATGTAATGTTTTTGTGTGTCTGCAATGAAATATGAATAACTTTCATTAAAATAGGAGTACAGAGCTTGTTACCTACATGAAAATCAAGTAAACACATTTTAAACCCCCATTTTCTCTCAAAGCAACTTAGTTAAGCTCAAAATATGCTAACTTGTCCTGATACCAATAGGTATAATTTATAGGTGCAAAAAGAAATTACCTCCCTTGAATTTCCTATAGAGCTGAGAGATTCAAAATAAGGAGACAAATAGAGGTACTATGATAAGGCTAATGTATAAGAATTAATTGCATATGAATAAAGAACAAGAAAATAAGACAAAATGTGGTTCATTACACAATTTTTTTTATAGCATTTTTCCCTTAAGGGGGCAGGGTCCAGTTTTTATGTACAAATTTAATGTCGCATGCACCTGCCTAATATAAAAAATCATTAAAAATATAATACGCGAATGAGGTCAAAAAGGTACATATTTCTGGATAGGTATTATGTAGTGCATCATAATCATATCACACACATGACCTGACAAGTCTACTGAAGTTCTTAGAATAAAATATTTATGTACCCCAACCCTTATTTTATACATGCATTTTTCACATCCGAAGGCCATTTTTGACAGCATGTGGTGCTCACAGTGCAAACGCAAGGCCTTTTCCTAGATGAAAATTTTGAAAAACATTGTCTACTTAATAGCTTGATGCAATTCATAATAGTTGTCATCCATGCCGTTTTTGAGATATTCTACTTGCCTTGAACCCACGTGTCTACTGCTATGGGAGGCTAGCTCTTCTTCCTAGCCGACTATTGGTATTTCACAATCAACATACTGCACAGTAACTATGGAAAGTGTACATGTCTGACATCAATTTCAAGAACAACACAAGCCTGAAACACCTAGTTCATAAATTTATCCATATCTTTAATTATTACACAATAGTAGCTCAAAAACTCACACCATACCCTTAAGTTAAGAAATTTGCCAGGGGCCAATTTACGAAACTGGACCCTGCCACCTTAAGCATTTTGCAAAAAATAATTTCTGTCAAAAATTTTGTACATATCACTTACCTAGACATTATCTAACAAAATGGTATCAAGGAAATTATTTTGTATGCTATAGTAAAAATGTTATTACTCTTTTAGAAAAGTGACTACATTGCGGCAAAATGCATTGCATTGTAATACTTTGTGCTAGGGTTGCTGTCTTGAAAAGAATTAAACTTGTGTGCAATGGAATATTTCCTGTCCTTTTTGCCATCGTATAGTCAGGAAGATACCAGAATTACATGATGATGTTGACTGAATGCTAAGAATGGATTTTATAGTTGCAAATAGTGACTGAATATGAGATACACTCTTTGTTATTAGCGATAGAACTTCTCTATTGTTCAAGCAATTATTTGTTGAAATTTTTCTTTTAAAAAGTGCCACTTGAGAAAAATGTTACCAGACATTTACATTTATAATGTACTTTAATAATAATTATAGCTTGAGACATACACATCAACATTCCTGACCTGGTATTGTTCTAGTGATGCTAACATAAACAGCATTGGGGGGTGGGGTGGGTGAATACACCTATGTCTAGCTAATTGGGACAGATATAAAGAAACAAATATTATTCTATGTTGGGACATTGATGTGAGGAACCTTGATGAACTTACATCAACATATCAGATAAATTCAGTGACAACAGGCCTTTGAAACGAACCATTCTCAAGCCCAAAATACAAAATAAATACACAGTCCATACAGTTAACCCAAATATTCTCAGAATCCTATCCACTCACAGCTGACTTAAGCAATTGCAAGGATATAGAGAATGAGAGGAAATAGAAAGAAAAGCTACAAGAAAAATATTAACAAGAAGAAAATTCAGTACAAAAAGGGACATGTTGTAACTTCTATGACTTTAAATAAGGACCTACCAGAAAATACAAGTCATGATGAAGCCAAGTCAGTCTTTCATAATCATTCTTTAGTGCGTTTGGATCATAATGAATACATGCTTCAAACTTAAATGCTTCTACCAATATGACTGAGACAACAGATCCTAACATCATTCCATGCAAATTGAGACCTACAAAAAGGAAAACAACTGACATTATTACTCATTCTGTACTCAGTAAAAAAGTGGCTACCAGTATGCCAGAAGAAAACTGTGTTGTCAACATCAATAAACTTTCAGAACTAATCAGGGTATTTCTGCCATATCAATGTAAGAATGCTTTTCCAGTTGTTACGGTACACAAAAGATAGGGTTTGTGCATTACTGTTTGTGTGCAATGCAATAACTGTAAGTTTAAATCCAATATGGTGGAACTGTTCCCAAAAGTACTAAAACTTAAATTCTTTTTCCTCGAAACATTGTCCGCAATATGCCATATCCATCACTATTTGCAACACCGTTCCATTGATGACATTCACCATTTATAACAGTATGTCTGCTTATGTTTTCTTGAAAGTGCATTTGCTCCTGTGGAGTGAAATGACTTAGAAGAATGTGTGATGTCATGTCATGTAATGTTTTTGTGTGTCTGCAATGAAATATGAATAACTTTCATTAAAATAGGAGTACAGAGCTTGTTACCTACATGAAAATCAAGTAAACACATTTTAAACCCCCATTTTCTCTCAAAGCAACTTAGTTAAGCTCAAAATATGCTAACTTGTCCTGATACCAATAGGTATAATTTATAGGTGCAAAAAGAAATTACCTCCCTTGAATTTCCTATAGAGCTGAGAGATTCAAAATAAGGAGACAAATAGAGGTACTATGATAAGGCTAATGTATAAGAATTAATTGCATATGAATAAAGAACAAGAAAATAAGACAAAATGTGGTTCATTACACAATTTTTTTTATAGCATTTTTCCCTTAAGCATTTTGCAAAAAATAATTTCTGTCAAAAATTTTGTACATATCACTTACCTAGACATTATCTAACAAAATGGTGTCAAGGAAATTATTTTGTATGCTATAGTAAAAATGTTATTACTCTTTTAGAAAAGTGACTACATTGCGGCAAAATGCATTGCATTGTAATACTTTGTGCTAGGGTTGCTGTCTTGAAAAGAATTAAACTTGTGTGCAATGGAATATTTCCTGTCCTTTTTGCCATCGTATAGTCAGGAAGATACCAGAATTACATGATGATGTTGACTGAATGCTAAGAATGGATTTTATAGTTGCAAATAGTGACTGAATATGAGATACACTCTTTGTTATTAGCGATAGAACTTCTCTATTGTTCAAGCAATTATTTGTTGAAATTTTTCTTTTAAAAAGTGCCACTTGAGAAAAATGTTACCAGACATTTACATTTATAATGTACTTTAATAATAATTATAGCTTGAGACATACACATCAACATTCCTGACCTGGTATTGTTCTAGTGATGCTTACATAAACAGCATTGGGGGGTGGGGTGGGTGAATACACCTATGTCTAGCTAATTGGGACAGATATAAAGAAACAAATATTATTCTATGTTGGGACATTGATGTGAGGAACCTTGATGAACTTACATCAACATATCAGATAAATTCAGTGACAACAGGCCTTTGAAACGAACCATTCTCAAGCCCAAAATACAAAATAAATACACAGTCCATACAGTTAACCCAAATATTCTCAGAATCCTATCCACTCACAGCTGACTTAAGCAATTGCAAGGATATAGAGAATGAGAGGAAATAGAAAGAAAAGCTACAAGAAAAATATTAACAAGAAGAAAATTCAGTACAAAAAGGGACATGTTGTAACTTCTATGACTTTAAATAAGGACCTACCAGAAAATACAAGTCATGATGAAGCCAAGTCAGTCTTTCATAATCATTCTTTAGTGCGTTTGGATCATAATGAATACATGCTTCAAACTTAAATGCTTCTACCAATATGACTGAGACAACAGATCCTAACATCATTCCATGCAAATTGAGACCTACAAAAAGGAAAACAACTGACATTATTACTCATTCTGTACTCAGTAAAAAAGTGGCTACCAGTATGCCAGAAGAAAACTGTGTTGTCAACATCAATAAACTTTCAGAACTAATCAGGGTATTTCTGCCATATCAATGTAAGAATGCTTTTCCAGTTGTTACGGTACACAAAAGATAGGGTTTGTGCATTACTGTTTGTGTGCAATGCAATAACTGTATGTTTAAATCCAATATGGTGGAACTGTTCCCAAAAGTACTAAAACTTAAATTCTTTTTCCTCGAAACATTGTCCGCAATATGCCATATCCATCACTATTTGCAACACCGTTCCATTGATGACATTCACCATTTATAACAGTATGTCTGCTTATGTTTTCTTGAAAGTGCATTTGCTCCTGTGGAGTGAAATGACTTAGAAGAATGTGTGATGTCATGTCATGTAATGTTTTTGTGTGTCTGCAATGAAATATGAATAACTTTCATTAAAATAGGAGTACAGAGCTTGTTACCTACATGAAAATCAAGTAAACACATTTTAAACCCCCATTTTCTCTCAAAGCAACTTAGTTAAGCTCAAAATATGCTAACTTGTCCTGATACCAATAGGTATAATTTATAGGTGCAAAAAGAAATTACCTCCCTTGAATTTCCTATAGAGCTGAGAGATTCAAAATAAGGAGACAAATAGAGGTACTATGATAAGGCTAATGTATAAGAATTAATTGCATA
The DNA here is from genome assembly GCA_030141615.1 of Unio pictorum. Taxonomy (NCBI): domain Eukaryota; kingdom Metazoa; phylum Mollusca; class Bivalvia; order Unionida; family Unionidae; genus Unio; species Unio pictorum. Next base: position 171,745 of record JARLTB010000031.1, on the reverse strand, counting down.
TGAATAAAGAACAAGAAAATAAGACAAAATGTGGTTCATTACACAATTTTTTTTATAGCATTTTTCCCTTAAGGGGGCAGGGTCCAGTTTTTATGTACAAATTTAATGTCGCATGCACCTGCCTAATATAAAAAATCATTAAAAATATAATACGCGAATGAGGTCAAAAAGGTACATATTTCTGGATAGGTATTATGTAGTGCAACATAATCATATCACACACATGACCTGACAAGTCTACTGAAGTTCTTAGAATAAAATATTTATGTACCCCAACCCTTATTTTATACATGCATTTTTCACATCCGAAGGCCATTTTTGACAGCATGTGGTGCTCACAGTGCAAACGCAAGGCCTTTTCCTAGATGAAAATTTTGAAAAACATTGTCTACTTAATAGCTTGATGCAATTCATAATAGTTGTCATCCATGCCGTTTTTGAGATATTCTACTTGCCTTGAACCCACGTGTCTACTGCTATGGGAGGCTAGCTCTTCTTCCTAGCCGACTATTGGTATTTCACAATCAACATACTGCACAGTAACTATGGAAAGTGTACATGTCTGACATCAATTTCAAGAACAACACAAGCCTGAAACACCTAGTTCATAAATTTATCCATATCTTTAATTATTACACAATAGTAGCTCAAAAACTCACACCATACCCTTAAGTTAAGAAATTTGCCAGGGGCCAATTTACGAAACTGGACCCTGCCACCTTAAGCATTTTGCAAAAAATAATTTCTGTCAAAAATTTTGTACATATCACTTACCTAGACATTATCTAACAAAATGGTATCAAGGAAATTATTTTGTATGCTATAGTAAAAATGTTATTACTCTTTTAGAAAAGTGACTACATTGCAGCAAAATGCATTGCATTGTAATACTTTGTGCTAGGGTTGCTGTCTTGAAAAGAATTAAACTTGTGTGCAATGGAATATTTCCTGTCCTTTTTGCCATCGTATAGTCAGGAAGATACCAGAATTACATGATGATGTTGACTGAATGCTAAGAATGGATTTTATAGTTGCAAATAGTGACTGAATATGAGATACACTCTTTGTTATTAGCGATAGAACTTCTCTATTGTTCAAGCAATTATTTGTTGAAATTTTTCTTTTAAAAAGTGCCACTTGAGAAAAATGTTACCAGACATTTACATTTATAATGTACTTTAATAATAATTATAGCTTGAGACATACACATCAACATTCCTGACCTGGTATTGTTCTAGTGATGCTAACATAAACAGCATTGGGGGGTGGGGTGGGTGAATACACCTATGTCTAGCTAATTGGGACAGATATAAAGAAACAAATATTATTCTATGTTGGGACATTGATGTGAGGAACCTTGATGAACTTACATCAACATATCAGATAAATTCAGTGACAACAGGCCTTTGAAACGAACCATTCTCAAGCCCAAAATACAAAATAAATACACAGTCCATACAGTTAACCCAAATATTCTCAGAATCCTATCCACTCACAGCTGACTTAAGCAATTGCAAGGATATAGAGAATGAGAGGAAATAGAAAGAAAAGCTACAAGAAAAATATTAACAAGAAGAAAATTCAGTACAAAAAGGGACATGTTGTAACTTCTATGACTTTAAATAAGGACCTACCAGAAAATACAAGTCATGATGAAGCCAAGTCAGTCTTTCATAATCATTCTTTAGTGCGTTTGGATCATAATGAATACATGCTTCAAACTTAAATGCTTCTACCAATATGACTGAGACAACAGATCCTAACATCATTCCATGCAAATTGAGACCTACAAAAAGGAAAACAACTGACATTATTACTCATTCTGTACTCAGTAAAAAAGTGGCTACCAGTATGCCAGAAGAAAACTGTGTTGTCAACATCAATAAACTTTCAGAACTAATCAGGGTATTTCTGCCATATCAATGTAAGAATGCTTTTCCAGTTGTTACGGTACACAAAAGATAGGGTTTGTGCATTACTGTTTGTGTGCAATGCAATAACTGTAAGTTTAAATCCAATATGGTGGAACTGTTCCCAAAAGTACTAAAACTTAAATTCTTTTTCCTCGAAACATTGTCCGCAATATGCCATATCCATCACTATTTGCAACACCATTCCATTGATGACATTCACCATTTATAACAGTATGTCTGCTTATGTTTTCTTGAAAGTGCATTTGCTCCTGTGGAGTGAAATGACTTAGAAGAATGTGTGATGTCATGTCATGTAATGTTTTTGTGTGTCTGCAATGAAATATGAATAACTTTCATTAAAATAGGAGTACAGAGCTTGTTACCTACATGAAAATCAAGTAAACACATTTTAAACCCCCATTTTCTCTCAAAGCAACTTAGTTAAGCTCAAAATATGCTAACTTGTCCTGATACCAATAGGTATAATTTATAGGTGCAAAAAGAAATTACCTCCCTTGAATTTCCTATAGAGCTGAGAGATTCAAAATAAGGAGACAAATAGAGGTACTATGATAAGGCTAATGTATAAGAATTAATTGCATATGAATAAAGAACAAGAAAATAAGACAAAATGTGGTTCATTACACAATTTTTTTTATAGCATTTTTCCCTTAAGGGGGCAGGGTCCAGTTTTTATGTACAAATTTAATGTCGCATGCACCTGCCTAATATAAAAAATCATTAAAAATATAATACGCGAATGAGGTCAAAAAGGTACATATTTCTGGATAGGTATTATGTAGTGCAACATAATCATATCACACACATGACCTTACAAGTCTACTGAAGTTCTTAGAATAAAATATTTATGTACCCCAACCCTTATTTTATACATGCATTTTTCACATCCGAAGGCCATTTTTGACAGCATGTGGTGCTCACAGTGCAAACGCAAGGCCTTTTCCTAGATGAAAATTTTGAAAAACATTGTCTACTTAATAGCTTGATGCAATTCATAATAGTTGTCATCCATGCCGTTTTTGAGATATTCTACTTGCCTTGAACCCACGTGTCTACTGCTATGGGAGGCTAGCTCTTCTTCCTAGCCGACTATTGGTATTTCACAATCAACATACTGCACAGTAACTATGGAAAGTGTACATGTCTGACATCAATTTCAAGAACAACACAAGCCTGAAACACCTAGTTCATAAATTTATCCATATCTTTAATTATTACACAATAGTAGCTCAAAAACTCACACCATACCCTTAAGTTAAGAAATTTGCCAGGGGCCAATTTACGAAACTGGACCCTGCCACCTTAAGCATTTTGCAAAAAATAATTTCTGTCAAAAATTTTGTACATATCACTTACCTAGACATTATCTAACAAAATGGTATCAAGGAAATTATTTTGTATGCTATAGTAAAAATGTTATTACTCTTTTAGAAAAGTGACTACATTGCGGCAAAATGCATTGCATTGTAATACTTTGTGCTAGGGTTGCTGTCTTGAAAAGAATTAAACTTGTGTGCAATGGAATATTTCCTGTCCTTTTTGCCATCGTATAGTCAGGAAGATACCAGAATTACATGATGATGTTGACTGAATGCTAAGAATGGATTTTATAGTTGCAAATAGTGACTGAATATGAGATACACTCTTTGTTATTAGCGATAGAACTTCTCTATTGTTCAAGCAATTATTTGTTGAAATTTTTCTTTTAAAAAGTGCCACTTGAGAAAAATGTTACCAGACATTTACATTTATAATGTACTTTAATAATAATTATAGCTTGAGACATACACATCAACATTCCTGACCTGGTATTGTTCTAGTGATGCTAACATAAACAGCATTGGGGGGTGGGGTGGGTGAATACACCTATGTCTAGCTAATTGGGACAGATATAAAGAAACAAATATTATTCTATGTTGGGACATTGATGTGAGGAACCTTGATGAACTTACATCAACATATCAGATAAATTCAGTGACAACAGGCCTTTGAAACGAACCATTCTCAAGCCCAAAATACAAAATAAATACACAGTCCATACAGTTAACCCAAATATTCTCAGAATCCTATCCACTCACAGCTGACTTAAGCAATTGCAAGGATATAGAGAATGAGAGGAAATAGAAAGAAAAGCTACAAGAAAAATATTAACAAGAAGAAAATTCAGTACAAAAAGGGACATGTTGTAACTTCTATGACTTTAAATAAGGACCTACCAGAAAATACAAGTCATGATGAAGCCAAGTCAGTCTTTCAAAATCATTCTTTAGTGCGTTTGGATCATAATGAATACATGCTTCAAACTTAAATGCTTCTACCAATATGACTGAGACAACAGATCCTAACATCATTCCATGCAAATTGAGACCTACAAAAAGGAAAACAACTGACATTATTACTCATTCTGTACTCAGTAAAAAAGTGGCTACCAGTATGCCAGAAGAAAACTGTGTTGTCAACATCAATAAACTTTCAGAACTAATCAGGGTATTTCTGCCATATCAATGTAAGAATGCTTTTCCAGTTGTTACGGTACACAAAAGATAGGGTTTGTGCATTACTGTTTGTGTGCAATGCAATAACTGTAAGTTTAAATCCAATATGGTGGAACTGTTCCCAAAAGTACTAAAACTTAAATTCTTTTTCCTCGAAACATTGTCCGCAATATGCCATATCCATCACTATTTGCAACACCGTTCCATTGATGACATTCACCATTTATAACAGTATGTCTGCTTATGTTTTCTTGAAAGTGCATTTGCTCCTGTGGAGTGAAATGACTTAGAAGAATGTGTGATGTCATGTCATGTAATGTTTTTGTGTGTCTGCAATGAAATATGAATAACTTTCATTAAAATAGGAGTACAGAGCTTGTTACCTACATGAAAATCAAGTAAACACATTTTAAACCCCCATTTTCTCTCAAAGCAACTTAGTTAAGCTCAAAATATGCTAACTTGTCCTGATACCAATAGGTATAATTTATAGGTGCAAAAAGAAATTACCTCCCTTGAATTTCCTATAGAGCTGAGAGATTCAAAATAAGGAGACAAATAGAGGTACTATGATAAGGCTAATGTATAAGAATTAATTGCATATGAATAAAGAACAAGAAAATAAGACAAAATGTGGTTCATTACACAATTTTTTTTATAGCATTTTTCCCTTAAGGGGGCAGGGTCCAGTTTTTATGTACAAATTTAATGTCGCATGCACCTGCCTAATATAAAAAATCATTAAAAATATAATACGCGAATGAGGTCAAAAAGGTACATATTTCTGGATAGGTATTATGTAGTGCAACATAATCATATCACACACATGACCTGACAAGTCTACTGAAGTTCTTAGAATAAAATATTTATGTACCCCAACCCTTATTTTATACATGCATTTTTCACATCCGAAGGCCATTTTTGACAGCATGTGGTGCTCACAGTGCAAACGCAAGGCCTTTTCCTAGATGAAAATTTTGAAAAACATTGTCTACTTAATAGCTTGATGCAATTCATAATAGTTGTCATCCATGCCGTTTTTGAGATATTCTACTTGCCTTGAACCCACGTGTCTACTGCTATGGGAGGCTAGCTCTTCTTCCTAGCCGACTATTGGTATTTCACAATCAACATACTGCACAGTAACTATGGAAAGTGTACATGTCTGACATCAATTTCAAGAACAACACAAGCCTGAAACACCTAGTTCATAAATTTATCCATATCTTTAATTATTACACAATAGTAGCTCAAAAACTCACACCATACCCTTAAGTTAAGAAATTTGCCAGGGGCCAATTTACGAAACTGGACCCTGCCACCTTAAGCATTTTGCAAAAAATAATTTCTGTCAAAAATTTTGTACATATCACTTACCTAGACATTATCTAACAAAATGGTATCAAGGAAATTATTTTGTATGCTATAGTAAAAATGTTATTACTCTTTTAGAAAAGTGACTACATTGCGGCAAAATGCATTGCATTGTAATACTTTGTGCTAGGGTTGCTGTCTTGAAAAGAATTAAACTTGTGTGCAATGGAATATTTCCTGTCCTTTTTGCCATCGTATAGTCAGGAAGATACCAGAATTACATGATGATGTTGACTGAATGCTAAGAATGGATTTTATAGTTGCAAATAGTGACTGAATATGAGATACACTCTTTGTTATTAGCGATAGAACTTCTTTATTGTTCAAGCAATTATTTGTTGAAATTTTTCTTTTAAAAAGTGCCACTTGAGAAAAATGTTACCAGACATTTACATTTATAATGTACTTTAATAATAATTATAGCTTGAGACATACACATCAACATTCCTGACCTGGTATTGTTCTAGTGATGCTAACATAAACAGCATTGGGGGGTGGGGTGGGTGAATACACCTATGTCTAGCTAATTGGGACAGATATAAAGAAACAAATATTATTCTATGTTGGGACATTGATGTGAGGAACCTTGATGAACTTACATCAACATATCAGATAAATTCAGTGACAACAGGCCTTTGAAACGAACCATTCTCAAGCCCAAAATACAAAATAAATACACAGTCCATACAGTTAACCCAAATATTCTCAGAATCCTATCCACTCACAGCTGACTTAAGCAATTGCAAGGATATAGAGAATGAGAGGAAATAGAAAGAAAAGCTACAAGAAAAATATTAACAAGAAGAAAATTCAGTACAAAAAGGGACATGTTGTAACTTCTATGACTTTAAATAAGGACCTACCAGAAAATACAAGTCATGATGAAGCCAAGTCAGTCTTTCATAATCATTCTTTAGTGCGTTTGGATCATAATGAATACATGCTTCAAACTTAAATGCTTCTACCAATATGACTGAGACAACAGATCCTAACATCATTCCATGCAAATTGAGACCTACAAAAAGGAAAACAACTGACATTATTACTCATTCTGTACTCAGTAAAAAAGTGGCTACCAGTATGCCAGAAGAAAACTGTGTTGTCAACATCAATAAACTTTCAGAACTAATCAGGGTATTTCTGCCATATCAATGTAAGAATGCTTTTCCAGTTGTTACGGTACACAAAAGATAGGGTTTGTGCATTACTGTTTGTGTGCAATGCAATAACTGTAAGTTTAAATCCAATATGGTGGAACTGTTCCCAAAAGTACTAAAACTTAAATTCTTTTTCCTCGAAACATTGTCCGCAATATGCCATATCCATCACTATTTGCAACACCGTTCCATTGATGACATTCACCATTTATAACAGTATGTCTGCTTATGTTTTCTTGAAAGTGCATTTGCTCCTGTGGAGTGAAATGACTTAGAAGAATGTGTGATGTCATGTCATGTAATGTTTTTGTGTGTCTGCAATGAAATATGAATAACTTTCATTAAAATAGGAGTACAGAGCTTGTTACCTACATGAAAATCAAGTAAACACATTTTAAACCCCCATTTTCTCTCAAAGCAACTTAGTTAAGCTCAAAATATGCTAACTTGTCCTGATACCAATAGGTATAATTTATAGGTGCAAAAAGAAATTACCTCCCTTGAATTTCCTATAGAGCTGAGAGATTCAAAATAAGGAGACAAATAGAGGTACTATGATAAGGCTAATGTATAAGAATTAATTGCATATGAATAAAGAACAAGAAAATAAGACAAAATGTGGTTCATTACACAATTTTTTTTATAGCATTTTTCCCTTAAGGGGGCAGGGTCCAGTTTTTATGTACAAATTTAATGTCGCATGCACCTGCCTAATATAAAAAATCATTAAAAATATAATACGCGAATGAGGTCAAAAAGGTACATATTTCTGGATAGGTATTATGTAGTGCAACATAATCATATCACACACATGACCTGACAAGTCTACTGAAGTTCTTAGAATAAAATATTTATGTACCCCAACCCTTATTTTATACATGCATTTTTCACATCCGAAGGCCATTTTTGACAGCATGTGGTGCTCACAGTGCAAACGCAAGGCCTTTTCCTAGATGAAAATTTTGAAAAACATTGTCTACTTAATAGCTTGATGCAATTCATAATAGTTGTCATCCATGCCGTTTTTGAGATATTCTACTTGCCTTGAACCCACGTGTCTACTGCTATGGGAGGCTAGCTCTTCTTCCTAGCCGACTATTGGTATTTCACAATCAACATACTGCACAGTAACTATGGAAAGTGTACATGTCTGACATCAATTTCAAGAACAACACAAGCCTGAAACACCTAGTTCATAAATTTATCCATATCTTTAATTATTACACAATAGTAGCTCAAAAACTCACACCATACCCTTAAGTTAAGAAATTTGCCAGGGGCCAATTTACGAAACTGGACCCTGCCACCTTAAGCATTTTGCAAAAAATAATTTCTGTCAAACATTTTGTACATATCACTTACCTAGACATTATCTAACAAAATGGTATCAAGGAAATTATTTTGTATGCTATAGTAAAAATGTTATTACTCTTTTAGAAAAGTGACTACATTGCGGCAAAATGCATTGCATTGTAATACTTTGTGCTAGGGTTGCTGTCTTGAAAAGAATTAAACTTGTGTGCAATGGAATATTTCCTGTCCTTTTTGCCATCGTATAGTCAGGAAGATACCAGAATTACATGATGATGTTGACTGAATGCTAAGAATGGATTTTATAGTTGCAAATAGTGACTGAATATGAGATACACTCTTTGTTATTAGCGATAGAACTTCTCTATTGTTCAAGCAATTATTTGTTGAAATTTTTCTTTTAAAAAGTGCCACTTGAGAAAAATGTTACCAGACATTTACATTTATAATGTACTTTAATAATAATTATAGCTTGAGACATACACATCAACATTCCTGACCTGGTATTGTTCTAGTGATGCTAACATAAACAGCATTGGGGGGTGGGGTGGGTGAATACACCTATGTCTAGCTAATTGGGACAGATATAAAGAAACAAATATTATTCTATGTTGGGACATTGATGTGAGGAACCTTGATGAACTTACATCAACATATCAGATAAATTCAGTGACAACAGGCCTTTGAAACGAACCATTCTCAAGCCCAAAATACAAAATAAATACACAGTCCATACAGTTAACCCAAATATTCTCAGAATCCTATCCACTCACAGCTGACTTAAGCAATTGCAAGGATATAGAGAATGAGAGGAAATAGAAAGAAAAGCTACAAGAAAAATATTAACAAGAAGAAAATTCAGTACAAAAAGGGACATGTTGTAACTTCTATGACTTTAAATAAGGACCTACCAGAAAATACAAGTCATGATGAAGCCAAGTCAGTCTTTCATAATCATTCTTTAGTGCGTTTGGATCATAATGAATACATGCTTCAAACTTAAATGCTTCTACCAATATGACTGAGACAACAGATCCTAACATCATTCCATGCAAATTGAGACCTACAAAAAGGAAAACAACTGACATTATTACTCATTCTGTACTCAGTAAAAAAGTGGCTACCAGTATGCCAGAAGAAAACTGTGTTGTCAACATCAATAAACTTTCAGAACTAATCAGGGTATTTCTGCCATATCAATGTAAGAATGCTTTTCCAGTTGTTACGGTACACAAAAGATAGGGTTTGTGCATTACTGTTTGTGTGCAATGCAATAACTGTAAGTTTAAATCCAATATGGTGGAACTGTTCCCAAAAGTACTAAAACTTAAATTCTTTTTCCTCGAAACATTGTCCGCAATATGCCATATCCATCACTATTTGCAACACCGTTCCATTGATGACATTCACCATTTATAACAGTATGTCTGCTTATGTTTTCTTGAAAGTGCATTTGCTCCTGTGGAGTGAAATGACTTAGAAGAATGTGTGATGTCATGTCATGTAATGTTTTTGTGTGTCTGCAATGAAATATGAATAACTTTCATTAAAATAGGAGTACAGAGCTTGTTACCTACATGAAAATCAAGTAAACACATTTTAAACCCCCATTTTCTCTCAAAGCAACTTAGTTAAGCTCAAAATATGCTAACTTGTCCTGATACCAATAGGTATAATTTATAGGTGCAAAAAGAAATTACCTCCCTTGAATTTCCTATAGAGCTGAGAGATTCAAAATAAGGAGACAAATAGAGGTACTATGATAAGGCTAATGTATAAGAATTAATTGCATATGAATAAAGAACAAGAAAATAAGACAAAATGTGGTTCATTACACAATTTTTTTTATAGCATTTTTCCCTTAAGGGGGCAGGGTCCAGTTTTTATGTACAAATTTAATGTCGCATGCACCTGCCTAATATAAAAAATCATTAAAAATATAATACGCGAATGAGGTCAAAAAGGTACATATTTCTGGATAGGTATTATGTAGTGCAACATAATCATATCACACACATGACCTGACAAGTCTACTGAAGTTCTTAGAATAAAATATTTATGTACCCCAACCCTTATTTTATACATGCATTTTTCACATCCGAAGGCCATTTTTGACAGCATGTGGTGCTCACAGTGCAAACGCAAGGCCTTTTCCTAGATGAAAATTTTGAAAAACATTGTCTACTTAATAGCTTGATGCAATTCATAATAGTTGTCATCCATGCCGTTTTTGAGATATTCTACTTGCCTTGAACCCACGTGTCTACTGCTATGGGAGGCTAGCTCTTCTTCCTAGCCGACTATTGGTATTTCACAATCAACATACTGCACAGTAACTATGGAAAGTGTACATGTCTGACATCAATTTCAAGAACAACACAAGCCTGAAACACCTAGTTCATAAATTTATCCATATCTTTAATTATTACACAATAGTAGCTCAAAAACTCACACCATACCCTTAAGTTAAGAAATTTGCCAGGGGCCAATTTACGAAACTGGACCCTGCCACCTTAAGCATTTTGCAAAAAATAATTTCTGTCAAAAATTTTGTACATATCACTTACCTAGACATTATCTAACAAAATGGTATCAAGGAAATTATTTTGTATGCTATAGTAAAAATGTTATTACTCTTTTAGAAAAGTGACTACATTGCGGCAAAATGCATTGCATTGTAATACTTTGTGCTAGGGTTGCTGTCTTGAAAAGAATTAAACTTGTGTGCAATGGAATATTTCCTGTCCTTTTTGCCATCGTATAGTCAGGAAGATACCAGAATTACATGATGATGTTGACTGAATGCTAAGAATGGATTTTATAGTTGCAAATAGTGACTGAATATGAGATACACTCTTTGTTATTAGCGATAGAACTTCTCTATTGTTCAAGCAATTATTTGTTGAAATTTTTCTTTTAAAAAGTGCCACTTGAGAAAAATGTTACCAGACATTTACATTTATAATGTACTTTAATAATAATTATAGCTTGAGACATACACATCAACATTCCTGACCTGGTATTGTTCTAGTGATGCTAACATAAACAGCATTGGGGGGTGGGGTGGGTGAATACACCTATGTCTAGCTAATTGGGACAGATATAAAGAAACAAATATTATTCTATGTTGGGACATTGATGTGAGGAACCTTGATGAACTTACATCAACATATCAGATAAATTCAGTGACAACAGGCCTTTGAAACGAACCATTCTCAAGCCCAAAATACAAAATAAATACACAGTCCATACAGTTAACCCAAATATTCTCAGAATCCTATCCACTCACAGCTGACTTAAGCAATTGCAAGGATATAGAGAATGAGAGGAAATAGAAAGAAAAGCTACAAGAAAAATATTAACAAGAAGAAAATTCAGTACAAAAAGGGACATGTTGTAACTTCTATGACTTTAAATAAGGACCTACCAGAAAATACAAGTCATGATGAAGCCAAGTCAGTCTTTCATAATCATTCTTTAGTGCGTTTGGATCATAATGAATACATGCTTCAAACTTAAATGCTTCTACCAATATGACTGAGACAACAGATCCTAACATCATTCCATGCAAATTGAGACCTACAAAAAGGAAAACAACTGACATTATTACTCATTCTGTACTCAGTAAAAAAGTGGCTACCAGTATGCCAGAAGAAAACTGTGTTGTCAACATCAATAAACTTTCAGAACTAATCAGGGTATTTCTGCCATATCAATGTAAGAATGCTTTTCCAGTTGTTACGGTACACAAAAGATAGGGTTTGTGCATTACTGTTTGTGTGCAATGCAATAACTGTAAGTTTAAATCCAATATGGTGGAACTGTTCCCAAAAGTACTAAAACTTAAATTCTTTTTCCTCGAAACATTGTCCGCAATATGCCATATCCATCACTATTTGCAACACCGTTCCATTGATGACATTCACCATTTATAACAGTATGTCTGCTTATGTTTTCTTGAAAGTGCATTTGCTCCTGTGGAGTGAAATGACTTAGAAGAATGTGTGATGTCATGTCATGTAATGTTTTTGTGTGTCTGCAATGAAATATGAATAACTTTCATTAAAATAGGAGTACAGAGCTTGTTACCTACATGAAAATCAAGTAAACACATTTTAAACCCCCATTTTCTCTCAAAGCAACTTAGTTAAGCTCAAAATATGCTAACTTGTCCTGATACCAATAGGTATAATTTATAGGTGCAAAAAGAAATTACCTCCCTTGAATTTCCTATAGAGCTGAGAGATTCAAAATAAGGAGACAAATAGAGGTACTATGATAAGGCTAATGTATAAGAATTAATTGCATATGAATAAAGAACAAGAAAATAAGACAAAATGTGGTTCATTACACAATTTTTTTTATAGCATTTTTCCCTTAAGGGGGCAGGGTCCAGTTTTTATGTACAAATTTAATGTCGCATGCACCTGCCTAATATAAAAAATCATTAAAAATATAATACGCGAATGAGGTCAAAAAGGTACATATTTCTGGATAGGTATTATGTAGTGCATCATAATCATATCACACACATGACCTGACAAGTCTACTGAAGTTCTTAGAATAAAATATTTATGTACCCCAACCCTTATTTTATACATGCATTTTTCACATCCGAAGGCCATTTTTGACAGCATGTGGTGCTCACAGTGCAAACGCAAGGCCTTTTCCTAGATGAAAATTTTGAAAAACATTGTCTACTTAATAGCTTGATGCAATTCATAATAGTTGTCATCCATGCCGTTTTTGAGATATTCTACTTGCCTTGAACCCACGTGTCTACTGCTATGGGAGGCTAGCTCTTCTTCCTAGCCGACTATTGGTATTTCACAATCAACATACTGCACAGTAACTATGGAAAGTGTACATGTCTGACATCAATTTCAAGAACAACACAAGCCTGAAACACCTAGTTCATAAATTTATCCATATCTTTAATTATTACACAATAGTAGCTCAAAAACTCACACCATACCCTTAAGTTAAGAAATTTGCCAGGGGCCAATTTACGAAACTGGACCCTGCCACCTTAAGCATTTTGCAAAAAATAATTTCTGTCAAAAATTTTGTACATATCACTTACCTAGACATTATCTAACAAAATGGTATCAAGGAAATTATTTTGTATGCTATAGTAAAAATGTTATTACTCTTTTAGAAAAGTGACTACATTGCGGCAAAATGCATTGCATTGTAATACTTTGTGCTAGGGTTGCTGTCTTGAAAAGAATTAAACTTGTGTGCAATGGAATATTTCCTGTCCTTTTTGCCATCGTATAGTCAGGAAGATACCAGAATTACATGATGATGTTGACTGAATGCTAAGAATGGATTTTATAGTTGCAAATAGTGACTGAATATGAGATACACTCTTTGTTATTAGCGATAGAACTTCTCTATTGTTCAAGCAATTATTTGTTGAAATTTTTCTTTTAAAAAGTGCCACTTGAGAAAAATGTTACCAGACATTTACATTTATAATGTACTTTAATAATAATTATAGCTTGAGACATACACATCAACATTCCTGACCTGGTATTGTTCTAGTGATGCTAACATAAACAGCATTGGGGGGTGGGGTCGGTGAATACACCTATGTCTAGCTAATTGGGACAGATATAAAGAAACAAATATTATTCTATGTTGGGACATTGATGTGAGGAACCTTGATGAACTTACATCAACATATCAGATAAATTCAGTGACAACAGGCCTTTGAAACGAACCATTCTCAAGCCCAAAATACAAAATAAATACACAGTCCATACAGTTAACCCAAATATTCTCAGAATCCTATCCACTCACAGCTGACTTAAGCAATTGCAAGGATATAGAGAATGAGAGGAAATAGAAAGAAAAGCTACAAGAAAAATATTAACAAGAAGAAAATTCAGTACAAAAAGGGACATGTTGTAACTTCTATGACTTTAAATAAGGACCTACCAGAAAATACAAGTCATGATGAAGCCAAGTCAGTCTTTCATAATCATTCTTTAGTGCGTTTGGATCATAATGAATACATGCTTCAAACTTAAATGCTTCTACCAATATGACTGAGACAACAGATCCTAACATCATTCCATGCAAATTGAGACCTACAAAAAGGAAAACAACTGACATTATTACTCATTCTGTACTCAGTAAAAAAGTGGCTACCAGTATGCCAGAAGAAAACTGTGTTGTCAACATCAATAAACTTTCAGAACTAATCAGGGTATTTCTGCCATATCAATGTAAGAATGCTTTTCCAGTTGTTACGGTACACAAAAGATAGGGTTTGTGCATTACTGTTTGTGTGCAATGCAATAACTGTAAGTTTAAATCCAATATGGTGGAACTGTTCCCAAAAGTACTAAAACTTAAATTCTTTTTCCTCGAAACATTGTCCGCAATATGCCATATCCATCACTATTTGCAACACCGTTCCATTGATGACATTCACCATTTATAACAGTATGTCTGCTTATGTTTTCTTGAAAGTGCATTTGCTCCTGTGGAGTGAAATGACTTAGAAGAATGTGTGATGTCATGTCATGTAATGTTTTTGTGTGTCTGCAATGAAATATGAATAACTTTCATTAAAATAGGAGTACAGAGCTTGTTACCTACATGAAAATCAAGTAAACACATTTTAAACCCCCATTTTCTCTCAAAGCAACTTAGTTAAGCTCAAAATATGCTAACTTGTCCTGATACCAATAGGTATAATTTATAGGTGCAAAAAGAAATTACCTCCCTTGAATTTCCTATAGAGCTGAGAGATTCAAAATAAGGAGACAAATAGAGGTACTATGATAAGGCTAATGTATAAGAATTAATTGCATATGAATAAAGAACAAGAAAATAAGACAAAATGTGGTTCATTACACAATTTTTTTTAT
The DNA here is from genome assembly GCA_030141615.1 of Unio pictorum. Classification (NCBI taxonomy): domain Eukaryota; kingdom Metazoa; phylum Mollusca; class Bivalvia; order Unionida; family Unionidae; genus Unio; species Unio pictorum. The sequence continues at coordinate 156,593 of JARLTB010000031.1, read as the reverse complement.
AGCATTTTTCCCTTAAGCATTTTGCAAAAAATAATTTCTGTCAAAAATTTTGTACATATCACTTACCTAGACATTATCTAACAAAATGGTGTCAAGGAAATTATTTTGTATGCTATAGTAAAAATGTTATTACTCTTTTAGAAAAGTGACTACATTGCGGCAAAATGCATTGCATTGTAATACTTTGTGCTAGGGTTGCTGTCTTGAAAAGAATTAAACTTGTGTGCAATGGAATATTTCCTGTCCTTTTTGCCATCGTATAGTCAGGAAGATACCAGAATTACATGATGATGTTGACTGAATGCTAAGAATGGATTTTATAGTTGCAAATAGTGACTGAATATGAGATACACTCTTTGTTATTAGCGATAGAACTTCTCTATTGTTCAAGCAATTATTTGTTGAAATTTTTCTTTTAAAAAGTGCCACTTGAGAAAAATGTTACCAGACATTTACATTTATAATGTACTTTAATAATAATTATAGCTTGAGACATACACATCAACATTCCTGACCTGGTATTGTTCTAGTGATGCTAACATAAACAGCATTGGGGGGTGGGGTGGGTGAATACACCTATGTCTAGCTAATTGGGACAGATATAAAGAAACAAATATTATTCTATGTTGGGACATTGATGTGAGGAACCTTGATGAACTTACATCAACATATCAGATAAATTCAGTGACAACAGGCCTTTGAAACGAACCATTCTCAAGCCCAAAATACAAAATAAATACACAGTCCATACAGTTAACCCAAATATTCTCAGAATCCTATCCACTCACAGCTGACTTAAGCAATTGCAAGGATATAGAGAATGAGAGGAAATAGAAAGAAAAGCTACAAGAAAAATATTAACAAGAAGAAAATTCAGTACAAAAAGGGACATGTTGTAACTTCTATGACTTTAAATAAGGACCTACCAGAAAATACAAGTCATGATGAAGCCAAGTCAGTCTTTCATAATCATTCTTTAGTGCGTTTGGATCATAATGAATACATGCTTCAAACTTAAATGCTTCTACCAATATGACTGAGACAACAGATCCTAACATCATTCCATGCAAATTGAGACCTACAAAAAGGAAAACAACTGACATTATTACTCATTCTGTACTCAGTAAAAAAGTGGCTACCAGTATGCCAGAAGAAAACTGTGTTGTCAACATCAATAAACTTTCAGAACTAATCAGGGTATTTCTGCCATATCAATGTAAGAATGCTTTTCCAGTTGTTACGGTACACAAAAGATAGGGTTTGTGCATTACTGTTTGTGTGCAATGCAATAACTGTATGTTTAAATCCAATATGGTGGAACTGTTCCCAAAAGTACTAAAACTTAAATTCTTTTTCCTCGAAACATTGTCCGCAATATGCCATATCCATCACTATTTGCAACACCGTTCCATTGATGACATTCACCATTTATAACAGTATGTCTGCTTATGTTTTCTTGAAAGTGCATTTGCTCCTGTGGAGTGAAATGACTTAGAAGAATGTGTGATGTCATGTCATGTAATGTTTTTGTGTGTCTGCAATGAAATATGAATAACTTTCATTAAAATAGGAGTACAGAGCTTGTTACCTACATGAAAATCAAGTAAACACATTTTAAACCCCCATTTTCTCTCAAAGCAACTTAGTTAAGCTCAAAATATGCTAACTTGTCCTGATACCAATAGGTATAATTTATAGGTGCAAAAAGAAATTACCTCCCTTGAATTTCCTATAGAGCTGAGAGATTCAAAATAAGGAGACAAATAGAGGTACTATGATAAGGCTAATGTATAAGAATTAATTGCATATGAATAAAGAACAAGAAAATAAGACAAAATGTGGTTCATTACACAATTTTTTTTATAGCATTTTTCCCTTAAGGGGGCAGGGTCCAGTTTTTATGTACAAATTTAATGTCGCATGCACCTGCCTAATATAAAAAATCATTAAAAATATAATACGCGAATGAGGTCAAAAAGGTACATATTTCTGGATAGGTATTATGTAGTGCAACATAATCATATCACACACATGACCTGACAAGTCTACTGAAGTTCTTAGAATAAAATATTTATGTACCCCAACCCTTATTTTATACATGCATTTTTCACATCCGAAGGCCATTTTTGACAGCATGTGGTGCTCACAGTGCAAACGCAAGGCCTTTTCCTAGATGAAAATTTTGAAAAACATTGTCTACTTAATAGCTTGATGCAATTCATAATAGTTGTCATCCATGCCGTTTTTGAGATATTCTACTTGCCTTGAACCCACGTGTCTACTGCTATGGGAGGCTAGCTCTTCTTCCTAGCCGACTATTGGTATTTCACAATCAACATACTGCACAGTAACTATGGAAAGTGTACATGTCTGACATCAATTTCAAGAACAACACAAGCCTGAAACACCTAGTTCATAAATTTATCCATATCTTTAATTATTACACAATAGTAGCTCAAAAACTCACACCATACCCTTAAGTTAAGAAATTTGCCAGGGGCCAATTTACGAAACTGGACCCTGCCACCTTAAGCATTTTGCAAAAAATAATTTCTGTCAAAAATTTTGTACATATCACTTACCTAGACATTATCTAACAAAATGGTATCAAGGAAATTATTTTGTATGCTATAGTAAAAATGTTATTACTCTTTTAGAAAAGTGACTACATTGCAGCAAAATGCATTGCATTGTAATACTTTGTGCTAGGGTTGCTGTCTTGAAAAGAATTAAACTTGTGTGCAATGGAATATTTCCTGTCCTTTTTGCCATCGTATAGTCAGGAAGATACCAGAATTACATGATGATGTTGACTGAATGCTAAGAATGGATTTTATAGTTGCAAATAGTGACTGAATATGAGATACACTCTTTGTTATTAGCGATAGAACTTCTCTATTGTTCAAGCAATTATTTGTTGAAATTTTTCTTTTAAAAAGTGCCACTTGAGAAAAATGTTACCAGACATTTACATTTATAATGTACTTTAATAATAATTATAGCTTGAGACATACACATCAACATTCCTGACCTGGTATTGTTCTAGTGATGCTAACATAAACAGCATTGGGGGGTGGGGTGGGTGAATACACCTATGTCTAGCTAATTGGGACAGATATAAAGAAACAAATATTATTCTATGTTGGGACATTGATGTGAGGAACCTTGATGAACTTACATCAACATATCAGATAAATTCAGTGACAACAGGCCTTTGAAACGAACCATTCTCAAGCCCAAAATACAAAATAAATACACAGTCCATACAGTTAACCCAAATATTCTCAGAATCCTATCCACTCACAGCTGACTTAAGCAATTGCAAGGATATAGAGAATGAGAGGAAATAGAAAGAAAAGCTACAAGAAAAATATTAACAAGAAGAAAATTCAGTACAAAAAGGGACATGTTGTAACTTCTATGACTTTAAATAAGGACCTACCAGAAAATACAAGTCATGATGAAGCCAAGTCAGTCTTTCATAATCATTCTTTAGTGCGTTTGGATCATAATGAATACATGCTTCAAACTTAAATGCTTCTACCAATATGACTGAGACAACAGATCCTAACATCATTCCATGCAAATTGAGACCTACAAAAAGGAAAACAACTGACATTATTACTCATTCTGTACTCAGTAAAAAAGTGGCTACCAGTATGCCAGAAGAAAACTGTGTTGTCAACATCAATAAACTTTCAGAACTAATCAGGGTATTTCTGCCATATCAATGTAAGAATGCTTTTCCAGTTGTTACGGTACACAAAAGATAGGGTTTGTGCATTACTGTTTGTGTGCAATGCAATAACTGTAAGTTTAAATCCAATATGGTGGAACTGTTCCCAAAAGTACTAAAACTTAAATTCTTTTTCCTCGAAACATTGTCCGCAATATGCCATATCCATCACTATTTGCAACACCGTTCCATTGATGACATTCACCATTTATAACAGTATGTCTGCTTATGTTTTCTTGAAAGTGCATTTGCTCCTGTGGAGTGAAATGACTTAGAAGAATGTGTGATGTCATGTCATGTAATGTTTTTGTGTGTCTGCAATGAAATATGAATAACTTTCATTAAAATAGGAGTACAGAGCTTGTTACCTACATGAAAATCAAGTAAACACATTTTAAACCCCCATTTTCTCTCAAAGCAACTTAGTTAAGCTCAAAATATGCTAACTTGTCCTGATACCAATAGGTATAATTTATAGGTGCAAAAAGAAATTACCTCCCTTGAATTTCCTATAGAGCTGAGAGATTCAAAATAAGGAGACAAATAGAGGTACTATGATAAGGCTAATGTATAAGAATTAATTGCATATGAATAAAGAACAAGAAAATAAGACAAAATGTGGTTCATTACACAATTTTTTTTATAGCATTTTTCCCTTAAGGGGGCAGGGTCCAGTTTTTATGTACAAATTTAATGTCGCATGCACCTGCCTAATATAAAAAATCATTAAAAATATAATACGCGAATGAGGTCAAAAAGGTACATATTTCTGGATAGGTATTATGTAGTGCAACATAATCATATCACACACATGACCTTACAAGTCTACTGAAGTTCTTAGAATAAAATATTTATGTACCCCAACCCTTATTTTATACATGCATTTTTCACATCCGAAGGCCATTTTTGACAGCATGTGGTGCTCACAGTGCAAACGCAAGGCCTTTTCCTAGATGAAAATTTTGAAAAACATTGTCTACTTAATAGCTTGATGCAATTCATAATAGTTGTCATCCATGCCGTTTTTGAGATATTCTACTTGCCTTGAACCCACGTGTCTACTGCTATGGGAGGCTAGCTCTTCTTCCTAGCCGACTATTGGTATTTCACAATCAACATACTGCACAGTAACTATGGAAAGTGTACATGTCTGACATCAATTTCAAGAACAACACAAGCCTGAAACACCTAGTTCATAAATTTATCCATATCTTTAATTATTACACAATAGTAGCTCAAAAACTCACACCATACCCTTAAGTTAAGAAATTTGCCAGGGGCCAATTTACGAAACTGGACCCTGCCACCTTAAGCATTTTGCAAAAAATAATTTCTGTCAAAAATTTTGTACATATCACTTACCTAGACATTATCTAACAAAATGGTATCAAGGAAATTATTTTGTATGCTATAGTAAAAATGTTATTACTCTTTTAGAAAAGTGACTACATTGCGGCAAAATGCATTGCATTGTAATACTTTGTGCTAGGGTTGCTGTCTTGAAAAGAATTAAACTTGTGTGCAATGGAATATTTCCTGTCCTTTTTGCCATCGTATAGTCAGGAAGATACCAGAATTACATGATGATGTTGACTGAATGCTAAGAATGGATTTTATAGTTGCAAATAGTGACTGAATATGAGATACACTCTTTGTTATTAGCGATAGAACTTCTCTATTGTTCAAGCAATTATTTGTTGAAATTTTTCTTTTAAAAAGTGCCACTTGAGAAAAATGTTACCAGACATTTACATTTATAATGTACTTTAATAATAATTATAGCTTGAGACATACACATCAACATTCCTGACCTGGTATTGTTCTAGTGATGCTAACATAAACAGCATTGGGGGGTGGGGTGGGTGAATACACCTATGTCTAGCTAATTGGGACAGATATAAAGAAACAAATATTATTCTATGTTGGGACATTGATGTGAGGAACCTTGATGAACTTACATCAACATATCAGATAAATTCAGTGACAACAGGCCTTTGAAACGAACCATTCTCAAGCCCAAAATACAAAATAAATACACAGTCCATACAGTTAACCCAAATATTCTCAGAATCCTATCCACTCACAGCTGACTTAAGCAATTGCAAGGATATAGAGAATGAGAGGAAATAGAAAGAAAAGCTACAAGAAAAATATTAACAAGAAGAAAATTCAGTACAAAAAGGGACATGTTGTAACTTCTATGACTTTAAATAAGGACCTACCAGAAAATACAAGTCATGATGAAGCCAAGTCAGTCTTTCAAAATCATTCTTTAGTGCGTTTGGATCATAATGAATACATGCTTCAAACTTAAATGCTTCTACCAATATGACTGAGACAACAGATCCTAACATCATTCCATGCAAATTGAGACCTACAAAAAGGAAAACAACTGACATTATTACTCATTCTGTACTCAGTAAAAAAGTGGCTACCAGTATGCCAGAAGAAAACTGTGTTGTCAACATCAATAAACTTTCAGAACTAATCAGGGTATTTCTGCCATATCAATGTAAGAATGCTTTTCCAGTTGTTACGGTACACAAAAGATAGGGTTTGTGCATTACTGTTTGTGTGCAATGCAATAACTGTAAGTTTAAATCCAATATGGTGGAACTGTTCCCAAAAGTACTAAAACTTAAATTCTTTTTCCTCGAAACATTGTCCGCAATATGCCATATCCATCACTATTTGCAACACCGTTCCATTGATGACATTCACCATTTATAACAGTATGTCTGCTTATGTTTTCTTGAAAGTGCATTTGCTCCTGTGGAGTGAAATGACTTAGAAGAATGTGTGATGTCATGTCATGTAATGTTTTTGTGTGTCTGCAATGAAATATGAATAACTTTCATTAAAATAGGAGTACAGAGCTTGTTACCTACATGAAAATCAAGTAAACACATTTTAAACCCCCATTTTCTCTCAAAGCAACTTAGTTAAGCTCAAAATATGCTAACTTGTCCTGATACCAATAGGTATAATTTATAGGTGCAAAAAGAAATTACCTCCCTTGAATTTCCTATAGAGCTGAGAGATTCAAAATAAGGAGACAAATAGAGGTACTATGATAAGGCTAATGTATAAGAATTAATTGCATATGAATAAAGAACAAGAAAATAAGACAAAATGTGGTTCATTACACAATTTTTTTTATAGCATTTTTCCCTTAAGGGGGCAGGGTCCAGTTTTTATGTACAAATTTAATGTCGCATGCACCTGCCTAATATAAAAAATCATTAAAAATATAATACGCGAATGAGGTCAAAAAGGTACATATTTCTGGATAGGTATTATGTAGTGCAACATAATCATATCACACACATGACCTGACAAGTCTACTGAAGTTCTTAGAATAAAATATTTATGTACCCCAACCCTTATTTTATACATGCATTTTTCACATCCGAAGGCCATTTTTGACAGCATGTGGTGCTCACAGTGCAAACGCAAGGCCTTTTCCTAGATGAAAATTTTGAAAAACATTGTCTACTTAATAGCTTGATGCAATTCATAATAGTTGTCATCCATGCCGTTTTTGAGATATTCTACTTGCCTTGAACCCACGTGTCTACTGCTATGGGAGGCTAGCTCTTCTTCCTAGCCGACTATTGGTATTTCACAATCAACATACTGCACAGTAACTATGGAAAGTGTACATGTCTGACATCAATTTCAAGAACAACACAAGCCTGAAACACCTAGTTCATAAATTTATCCATATCTTTAATTATTACACAATAGTAGCTCAAAAACTCACACCATACCCTTAAGTTAAGAAATTTGCCAGGGGCCAATTTATGAAACTGGACCCTGCCACCTTAAGCATTTTGCAAAAAATAATTTCTGTCAAAAATTTTGTACATATCACTTACCTAGACATTATCTAACAAAATGGTATCAAGGAAATTATTTTGTATGCTATAGTAAAAATGTTATTACTCTTTTAGAAAAGTGACTACATTGCGGCAAAATGCATTGCATTGTAATACTTTGTGCTAGGGTTGCTGTCTTGAAAAGAATTAAACTTGTGTGCAATGGAATATTTCCTGTCCTTTTTGCCATCGTATAGTCAGGAAGATACCAGAATTACATGATGATGTTGACTGAATGCTAAGAATGGATTTTATAGTTGCAAATAGTGACTGAATATGAGATACACTCTTTGTTATTAGCGATAGAACTTCTTTATTGTTCAAGCAATTATTTGTTGAAATTTTTCTTTTAAAAAGTGCCACTTGAGAAAAATGTTACCAGACATTTACATTTATAATGTACTTTAATAATAATTATAGCTTGAGACATACACATCAACATTCCTGACCTGGTATTGTTCTAGTGATGCTAACATAAACAGCATTGGGGGGTGGGGTGGGTGAATACACCTATGTCTAGCTAATTGGGACAGATATAAAGAAACAAATATTATTCTATGTTGGGACATTGATGTGAGGAACCTTGATGAACTTACATCAACATATCAGATAAATTCAGTGACAACAGGCCTTTGAAACGAACCATTCTCAAGCCCAAAATACAAAATAAATACACAGTCCATACAGTTAACCCAAATATTCTCAGAATCCTATCCACTCACAGCTGACTTAAGCAATTGCAAGGATATAGAGAATGAGAGGAAATAGAAAGAAAAGCTACAAGAAAAATATTAACAAGAAGAAAATTCAGTACAAAAAGGGACATGTTGTAACTTCTATGACTTTAAATAAGGACCTACCAGAAAATACAAGTCATGATGAAGCCAAGTCAGTCTTTCATAATCATTCTTTAGTGCGTTTGGATCATAATGAATACATGCTTCAAACTTAAATGCTTCTACCAATATGACTGAGACAACAGATCCTAACATCATTCCATGCAAATTGAGACCTACAAAAAGGAAAACAACTGACATTATTACTCATTCTGTACTCAGTAAAAAAGTGGCTACCAGTATGCCAGAAGAAAACTGTGTTGTCAACATCAATAAACTTTCAGAACTAATCAGGGTATTTCTGCCATATCAATGTAAGAATGCTTTTCCAGTTGTTACGGTACACAAAAGATAGGGTTTGTGCATTACTGTTTGTGTGCAATGCAATAACTGTAAGTTTAAATCCAATATGGTGGAACTGTTCCCAAAAGTACTAAAACTTAAATTCTTTTTCCTCGAAACATTGTCCGCAATATGCCATATCCATCACTATTTGCAACACCGTTCCATTGATGACATTCACCATTTATAACAGTATGTCTGCTTATGTTTTCTTGAAAGTGCATTTGCTCCTGTGGAGTGAAATGACTTAGAAGAATGTGTGATGTCATGTCATGTAATGTTTTTGTGTGTCTGCAATGAAATATGAATAACTTTCATTAAAATAGGAGTACAGAGCTTGTTACCTACATGAAAATCAAGTAAACACATTTTAAACCCCCATTTTCTCTCAAAGCAACTTAGTTAAGCTCAAAATATGCTAACTTGTCCTGATACCAATAGGTATAATTTATAGGTGCAAAAAGAAATTACCTCCCTTGAATTTCCTATAGAGCTGAGAGATTCAAAATAAGGAGACAAATAGAGGTACTATGATAAGGCTAATGTATAAGAATTAATTGCATATGAATAAAGAACAAGAAAATAAGACAAAATGTGGTTCATTACACAATTTTTTTTATAGCATTTTTCCCTTAAGGGGGCAGGGTCCAGTTTTTATGTACAAATTTAATGTCGCATGCACCTGCCTAATATAAAAAATCATTAAAAATATAATACGCGAATGAGGTCAAAAAGGTACATATTTCTGGATAGGTATTATGTAGTGCAACATAATCATATCACACACATGACCTGACAAGTCTACTGAAGTTCTTAGAATAAAATATTTATGTACCCCAACCCTTATTTTATACATGCATTTTTCACATCCGAAGGCCATTTTTGACAGCATGTGGTGCTCACAGTGCAAACGCAAGGCCTTTTCCTAGATGAAAATTTTGAAAAACATTGTCTACTTAATAGCTTGATGCAATTCATAATAGTTGTCATCCATGCCGTTTTTGAGATATTCTACTTGCCTTGAACCCACGTGTCTACTGCTATGGGAGGCTAGCTCTTCTTCCTAGCCGACTATTGGTATTTCACAATCAACATACTGCACAGTAACTATGGAAAGTGTACATGTCTGACATCAATTTCAAGAACAACACAAGCCTGAAACACCTAGTTCATAAATTTATCCATATCTTTAATTATTACACAATAGTAGCTCAAAAACTCACACCATACCCTTAAGTTAAGAAATTTGCCAGGGGCCAATTTACGAAACTGGACCCTGCCACCTTAAGCATTTTGCAAAAAATAATTTCTGTCAAAAATTTTGTACATATCACTTACCTAGACATTATCTAACAAAATGGTATCAAGGAAATTATTTTGTATGCTATAGTAAAAATGTTATTACTCTTTTAGAAAAGTGACTACATTGCGGCAAAATGCATTGCATTGTAATACTTTGTGCTAGGGTTGCTGTCTTGAAAAGAATTAAACTTGTGTGCAATGGAATATTTCCTGTCCTTTTTGCCATCGTATAGTCAGGAAGATACCAGAATTACATGATGATGTTGACTGAATGCTAAGAATGGATTTTATAGTTGCAAATAGTGACTGAATATGAGATACACTCTTTGTTATTAGCGATAGAACTTCTCTATTGTTCAAGCAATTATTTGTTGAAATTTTTCTTTTAAAAAGTGCCACTTGAGAAAAATGTTACCAGACATTTACATTTATAATGTACTTTAATAATAATTATAGCTTGAGACATACACATCAACATTCCTGACCTGGTATTGTTCTAGTGATGCTAACATAAACAGCATTGGGGGGTGGGGTGGGTGAATACACCTATGTCTAGCTAATTGGGACAGATATAAAGAAACAAATATTATTCTATGTTGGGACATTGATGTGAGGAACCTTGATGAACTTACATCAACATATCAGATAAATTCAGTGACAACAGGCCTTTGAAACGAACCATTCTCAAGCCCAAAATACAAAATAAATACACAGTCCATACAGTTAACCCAAATATTCTCAGAATCCTATCCACTCACAGCTGACTTAAGCAATTGCAAGGATATAGAGAATGAGAGGAAATAGAAAGAAAAGCTACAAGAAAAATATTAACAAGAAGAAAATTCAGTACAAAAAGGGACATGTTGTAACTTCTATGACTTTAAATAAGGACCTACCAGAAAATACAAGTCATGATGAAGCCAAGTCAGTCTTTCATAATCATTCTTTAGTGCGTTTGGATCATAATGAATACATGCTTCAAACTTAAATGCTTCTACCAATATGACTGAGACAACAGATCCTAACATCATTCCATGCAAATTGAGACCTACAAAAAGGAAAACAACTGACATTATTACTCATTCTGTACTCAGTAAAAAAGTGGCTACCAGTATGCCAGAAGAAAACTGTGTTGTCAACATCAATAAACTTTCAGAACTAATCAGGGTATTTCTGCCATATCAATGTAAGAATGCTTTTCCAGTTGTTACGGTACACAAAAGATAGGGTTTGTGCATTACTGTTTGTGTGCAATGCAATAACTGTAAGTTTAAATCCAATATGGTGGAACTGTTCCCAAAAGTACTAAAACTTAAATTCTTTTTCCTCGAAACATTGTCCGCAATATGCCATATCCATCACTATTTGCAACACCGTTCCATTGATGACATTCACCATTTATAACAGTATGTCTGCTTATGTTTTCTTGAAAGTGCATTTGCTCCTGTGGAGTGAAATGACTTAGAAGAATGTGTGATGTCATGTCATGTAATGTTTTTGTGTGTCTGCAATGAAATATGAATAACTTTCATTAAAATAGGAGTACAGAGCTTGTTACCTACATGAAAATCAAGTAAACACATTTTAAACCCCCATTTTCTCTCAAAGCAACTTAGTTAAGCTCAAAATATGCTAACTTGTCCTGATACCAATAGGTATAATTTATAGGTGCAAAAAGAAATTACCTCCCTTGAATTTCCTATAGAGCTGAGAGATTCAAAATAAGGAGACAAATAGAGGTACTATGATAAGGCTAATGTATAAGAATTAATTGCATATGAATAAAGAACAAGAAAATAAGACAAAATGTGGTTCATTACACAATTTTTTTTATAGCATTTTTCCCTTAAGGGGGCAGGGTCCAGTTTTTATGTACAAATTTAATGTCGCATGCACCTGCCTAATATAAAAAATCATTAAAAATATAATACGCGAATGAGGTCAAAAAGGTACATATTTCTGGATAGGTATTATGTAGTGCAACATAATCATATCACACACATGACCTGACAAGTCTACTGAAGTTCTTAGAATAAAATATTTATGTACCCCAACCCTTATTTTATACATGCATTTTTCACATCCGAAGGCCATTTTTGACAGCATGTGGTGCTCACAGTGCAAACGCAAGGCCTTTTCCTAGATGAAAATTTTGAAAAACATTGTCTACTTAATAGCTTGATGCAATTCATAATAGTTGTCATCCATGCCGTTTTTGAGATATTCTACTTGCCTTGAACCCACGTGTCTACTGCTATGGGAGGCTAGCTCTTCTTCCTAGCCGACTATTGGTATTTCACAATCAACATACTGCACAGTAACTATGGAAAGTGTACATGTCTGACATCAATTTCAAGAACAACACAAGCCTGAAACACCTAGTTCATAAATTTATCCATATCTTTAATTATTACACAATAGTAGCTCAAAAACTCACACCATACCCTTAAGTTAAGAAATTTGCCAGGGGCCAATTTACGAAACTGGACCCTGCCACCTTAAGCATTTTGCAAAAAATAATTTCTGTCAAAAATTTTGTACATATCACTTACCTAGACATTATCTAACAAAATGGTATCAAGGAAATTATTTTGTATGCTATAGTAAAAATGTTATTACTCTTTTAGAAAAGTGACTACATTGCGGCAAAATGCATTGCATTGTAATACTTTGTGCTAGGGTTGCTGTCTTGAAAAGAATTAAACTTGTGTGCAATGGAATATTTCCTGTCCTTTTTGCCATCGTATAGTCAGGAAGATACCAGAATTACATGATGATGTTGACTGAATGCTAAGAATGGATTTTATAGTTGCAAATAGTGACTGAATATGAGATACACTCTTTGTTATTAGCGATAGAACTTCTCTATTGTTCAAGCAATTATTTGTTGAAATTTTTCTTTTAAAAAGTGCCACTTGAGAAAAATGTTACCAGACATTTACATTTATAATGTACTTTAATAATAATTATAGCTTGAGACATACACATCAACATTCCTGACCTGGTATTGTTCTAGTGATGCTAACATAAACAGCATTGGGGGGTGGGGTGGGTGAATACACCTATGTCTAGCTAATTGGGACAGATATAAAGAAACAAATATTATTCTATGTTGGGACATTGATGTGAGGAACCTTGATGAACTTACATCAACATATCAGATAAATTCAGTGACAACAGGCCTTTGAAACGAACCATTCTCAAGCCCAAAATACAAAATAAATACACAGTCCATACAGTTAACCCAAATATTCTCAGAATCCTATCCACTCACAGCTGACTTAAGCAATTGCAAGGATATAGAGAATGAGAGGAAATAGAAAGAAAAGCTACAAGAAAAATATTAACAAGAAGAAAATTCAGTACAAAAAGGGACATGTTGTAACTTCTATGACTTTAAATAAGGACCTACCAGAAAATACAAGTCATGATGAAGCCAAGTCAGTCTTTCATAATCATTCTTTAGTGCGTTTGGATCATAATGAATACATGCTTCAAACTTAAATGCTTCTACCAATATGACTGAGACAACAGATCCTAACATCATTCCATGCAAATTGAGACCTACAAAAAGGAAAACAACTGACATTATTACTCATTCTGTACTCAGTAAAAAAGTGGCTACCAGTATGCCAGAAGAAAACTGTGTTGTCAACATCAATAAACTTTCAGAACTAATCAGGGTATTTCTGCCATATCAATGTAAGAATGCTTTTCCAGTTGTTACGGTACACAAAAGATAGGGTTTGTGCATTACTGTTTGTGTGCAATGCAATAACTGTAAGTTTAAATCCAATATGGTGGAACTGTTCCCAAAAGTACTAAAACTTAAATTCTTTTTCCTCGAAACATTGTCCGCAATATGCCATATCCATCACTATTTGCAACACCGTTCCATTGATGACATTCACCATTTATAACAGTATGTCTGCTTATGTTTTCTTGAAAGTGCATTTGCTCCTGTGGAGTGAACTGACTTAGAAGAATGTGTGATGTCATGTCATGTAATGTTTTTGTGTGTCTGCAATGAAATATGAATAACTTTCATTAAAATAGGAGTACAGAGCTTGTTACCTACATGAAAATCAAGTAAACACATTTTAAACCCCCATTTTCTCTCAAAGCAACTTAGTTAAGCTCAAAATATGCTAACTTGTCCTGATACCAATAGGTATAATTTATAGGTGCAAAAAGAAATTACCTCCCTTGAATTTCCTATAGAGCTGAGAGATTCAAAATAAGGAGACAAATAGAGGTACTATGATAAGGCTAATGTATAAGAATTAATTGCATATGAATAAAGAACAAGAAAATAAGACAAAATGTGGTTCATTACACAATTTTTTTTATAGCATTTTTCCCTTAAGGGGGCAGGGTCCAGTTTTTATGTACAAATTTAATGTCGCATGCACCTGCCTAATATAAAAAATCATTAAAAATATAATACGCGAATGAGGTCAAAAAGGTACATATTTCTGGATAGGTATTATGTAGTGCAACATAATCATATCACACACATGACCTGACAAGTCTACTGAAGTTCTTAGAATAAAATATTTATGTACCCCAACCCTTATTTTATACATGCATTTTTCACATCCGAAGGCCATTTTTGACAGCATGTGGTGCTCACAGTGCAAACGCAAGGCCTTTTCCTAGATGAAAATTTTGAAAAACATTGTCTACTTAATAGCTTGATGCAATTCATAATAGTTGTCATCCATGCCGTTTTTGAGATATTCTACTTGCCTTGAACCCACGTGTCTACTGCTATGGGAGGCTAGCTCTTCTTCCTAGCCGACTATTGGTATTTCACAATCAACATACTGCACAGTAACTATGGAAAGTGTACATGTCTGACATCAATTTCAAGAACAACACAAGCCTGAAACACCTAGTTCATAAATTTATCCATATCTTTAATTATTACACAATAGTAGCTCAAAAACTCACACCATACCCTTAAGTTAAGAAATTTGCCAGGGGCCAATTTATGAAACTGGACCCTGCCACCTTAAGCATTTTGCAAAAAATAATTTCTGTCAAAAATTTTGTACATATCACTTACCTAGACATTATCTAACAAAATGGTATCAAGGAAATTATTTTGTATGCTATAGTAAAAATGTTATTACTCTTTTAGAAAAGTGACTACATTGCGGCAAAATGCATTGCATTGTAATACTTTGTGCTAGGGTTGCTGTCTTGAAAAGAATTAAACTTGTGTGCAATGGAATATTTCCTGTCCTTTTTGCCATCGTATAGTCAGGAAGATACCAGAATTACATGATGATGTTGACTGAATGCTAAGAATGGATTTTATAGTTGCAAATAGTGACTGAATATGAGATACACTCTTTGTTATTAGCGATAGAACTTCTCTATTGTTCAAGCAATTATTTGTTGAAATTTTTCTTTTAAAAAGTGCCACTTGAGAAAAATGTTACCAGACATTTACATTTATAATGTACTTTAATAATAATTATAGCTTGAGACATACACATCAACATTCCTGACCTGGTATTGTTCTAGTGATGCTAACATAAACAGCATTGGGGGGTGGGGTGGGTGAATACACCTATGTCTAGCTAATTGGGACAGATATAAAGAAACAAATATTATTCTATGTTGGGACATTGATGTGAGGAACCTTGATGAACTTACATCAACATATCAGATAAATTCAGTGACAACAGGCCTTTGAAACGAACCATTCTCAAGCCCAAAATACAAAATAAATACACAGTCCATACAGTTAACCCAAATATTCTCAGAATCCTATCCACTCACAGCTGACTTAAGCAATTGCAAGGATATAGAGAATGAGAGGAAATAGAAAGAAAAGCTACAAGAAAAATATTAACAAGAAGAAAATTCAGTACAAAAAGGGACATGTTGTAACTTCTATGACTTTAAATAAGGACCTACCAGAAAATACAAGTCATGATGAAGCCAAGTCAGTCTTTCATAATCATTCTTTAGTGCATTTGGATCATAATGAATACATGCTTCAAACTTAAATGCTTCTACCAATATGACTGAGACAACAGATCCTAACATCATTCCATGCAAATTGAGACCTACAAAAAGGAAAACAACTGACATTATTACTCATTCTGTACTCAGTAAAAAAGTGGCTACCAGTATGCCAGAAGAAAACTGTGTTGTCAACATCAATAAACTTTCAGAACTAATCAGGGTATTTCTGCCATATCAATGTAAGAATGCTTTTCCAGTTGTTACGGTACACAAAAGATAGGGTTTGTGCATTACTGTTTGTGTGCAATGCAATAACTGTAAGTTTAAATCCAATATGGTGGAACTGTTCCCAAAAGTACTAAAACTTAAATTCTTTTTCCTCGAAACATTGTCCGCAATATGCCATATCCATCACTATTTGCAACACCGTTCCATTGATGACATTCACCATTTATAACAGTATGTCTGCTTATGTTTTCTTGAAAGTGCATTTGCTCCTGTGGAGTGAAATGACTTAGAAGAATGTGTGATGTCATGTCATGTAATGTTTTTGTGTGTCTGCAATGAAATATGAATAACTTTCATTAAAATAGGAGTACAGAGCTTGTTACCTACATGAAAATCAAGTAAACACATTTTAAACCCCCATTTTCTCTCAAAGCAACTTAGTTAAGCTCAAAATATGCTAACTTGTCCTGATACCAATAGGTATAATTTATAGGTGCAAAAAGAAATTACCTCCCTTGAATTTCCTATAGAGCTGAGAGATTCAAAATAAGGAGACAAATAGAGGTACTATGATAAGGCTAATGTATAAGAATTAATTGCATATGAATAAAGAACAAGAAAATAAGACAAAATGTGGTTCATTACACAATTTTTTTTATAGCATTTTTCCCTTAAGGGGGCAGGGTCCAGTTTTTATGTACAAATTTAATGTCGCATGCACCTGCCTAATATAAAAAATCATTAAAAATATAATACGCGAATGAGGTCAAAAAGGTACATATTTCTGGATAGGTATTATGTAGTGCAACATAATCATATCACACACATGACCTGACAAGTCTACTGAAGTTCTTAGAATAAAATATTTATGTACCCCAACCCTTATTTTATACATGCATTTTTCACATCCGAAGGCCATTTTTGACAGCATGTGGTGCTCACAGTGCAAACGCAAGGCCTTTTCCTAGATGAAAATTTTGAAAAACATTGTCTACTTAATAGCTTGATGCAATTCATAATAGTTGTCATCCATGCCGTTTTTGAGATATTCTACTTGCCTTGAACCCACGTGTCTACTGCTATGGGAGGCTAGCTCTTCTTCCTAGCCGACTATTGGTATTTCACAATCAACATACTGCACAGTAACTATGGAAAGTGTACATGTCTGACATCAATTTCAAGAACAACACAAGCCTGAAACACCTAGTTCATAAATTTATCCATATCTTTAATTATTACACAATAGTAGCTCAAAAACTCACACCATACCCTTAAGTTAAGAAATTTGCCAGGGGCCAATTTATGAAACTGGACCCTGCCACCTTAAGCATTTTGCAAAAAATAATTTCTGTCAAAAATTTTGTACATATCACTTACCTAGACATTATCTAACAAAATGGTATCAAGGAAATTATTTTGTATGCTATAGTAAAAATGTTATTACTCTTTTAGAAAAGTGACTACATTGCGGCAAAATGCATTGCATTGTAATACTTTGTGCTAGGGTTGCTGTCTTGAAAAGAATTAAACTTGTGTGCAATGGAATATTTCCTGTCCTTTTTGCCATCGTATAGTCAGGAAGATACCAGAATTACATGATGATGTTGACTGAATGCTAAGAATGGATTTTATAGTTGCAAATAGTGACTGAATATGAGATACACTCTTTGTTATTAGCGATAGAACTTCTCTATTGTTCAAGCAATTATTTGTTGAAATTTTTCTTTTAAAAAGTGCCACTTGAGAAAAATGTTACCAGACATTTACATTTATAATGTACTTTAATAATAATTATAGCTTGAGACATACACATCAACATTCCTGACCTGGTATTGTTCTAGTGATGCTAACATAAACAGCATTGGGGGGTGGGGTGGGTGAATACACCTATGTCTAGCTAATTGGGACAGATATAAAGAAACAAATATTATTCTATGTTGGGACATTGATGTGAGGAACCTTGATGAACTTACATCAACATATCAGATAAATTCAGTGACAACAGGCCTTTGAAACGAACCATTCTCAAGCCCAAAATACAAAATAAATACACAGTCCATACAGTTAACCCAAATATTCTCAGAATCCTATCCACTCACAGCTGACTTAAGCAATTGCAAGGATATAGAGAATGAGAGGAAATAGAAAGAAAAGCTACAAGAAAAATATTAACAAGAAGAAAATTCAGTACAAAAAGGGACATGTTGTAACTTCTATGACTTTAAATAAGGACCTACCAGAAAATACAAGTCATGATGAAGCCAAGTCAGTCTTTCATAATCATTCTTTAGTGCGTTTGGATCATAATGAATACATGCTTCAAACTTAAATGCTTCTACCAATATGACTGAGACAACAGATCCTAACATCATTCCATGCAAATTGAGACCTACAAAAAGGAAAACAACTGACATTATTACTCATTCTGTACTCAGTAAAAAAGTGGCTACCAGTATGCCAGAAGAAAACTGTGTTGTCAACATCAATAAACTTTCAGAACTAATCAGGGTATTTCTGCCATATCAATGTAAGAATGCTTTTCCAGTTGTTACGGTACACAAAAGATAGGGTTTGTGCATTACTGTTTGTGTGCAATGCAATAACTGTAAGTTTAAATCCAATATGGTGGAACTGTTCCCAAAAGTACTAAAACTTAAATTCTTTTTCCTCGAAACATTGTCCGCAATATGCCATATCCATCACTATTTGCAACACCGTTCCATTGATGACATTCACCATTTATAACAGTATGTCTGCTTATGTTTTCTTGAAAGTGCATTTGCTCCTGTGGAGTGAACTGACTTAGAAGAATGTGTGATGTCATGTCATGTAATGTTTTTGTGTGTCTGCAATGAAATATGAATAACTTTCATTAAAATAGGAGTACAGAGCTTGTTACCTACATGAAAATCAAGTAAACACATTTTAAACCCCCATTTTCTCTCAAAGCAACTTAGTTAAGCTCAAAATATGCTAACTTGTCCTGATACCAATAGGTATAATTTATAGGTGCAAAAAGAAATTACCTCCCTTGAATTTCCTATAGAGCTGAGAGATTCAAAATAAGGAGACAAATAGAGGTACTATGATAAGGCTAATGTATAAGAATTAATTGCATATGAATAAAGAACAAGAAAATAAGACAAAATGTGGTTCATTACACAATTTTTTTTATAGCATTTTTCCCTTAAGGGGGCAGGGTCCAGTTTTTATGTACAAATTTAATGTCGCATGCACCTGCCTAATATAAAAAATCATTAAAAATATAATACGCGAATGAGGTCAAAAAGGTACATATTTCTGGATAGGTATTATGTAGTGCAACATAATCATATCACACACATGACCTGACAAGTCTACTGAAGTTCTTAGAATAAAATATTTATGTACCCCAACCCTTATTTTATACATGCATTTTTCACATCCGAAGGCCATTTTTGACAGCATGTGGTGCTCAGTGCAAACGCAAGGCCTTTTCCTAGATGAAAATTTTGAAAAACATTGTCTACTTAATAGCTTGATGCAATTCATAATAGTTGTCATCCATGCCGTTTTTGAGATATTCTACTTGCCTTGAACCCACGTGTCTACTGCTATGGGAGGCTAGCTCTTCTTCCTAGCCGACTATTGGTATTTCACAATCAACATACTGCACAGTAACTATGGAAAGTGTACATGTCTGACATCAATTTCAAGAACAACACAAGCCTGAAACACCTAGTTCATAAATTTATCCATATCTTTAATTATTACACAATAGTAGCTCAAAAACTCACACCATACCCTTAAGTTAAGAAATTTGCCAGGGGCCAATTTATGAAACTGGACCCTGCCACCTTAAGCATTTTGCAAAAAATAATTTCTGTCAAAAATTTTGTACATATCACTTACCTAGACATTATCTAACAAAATGGTATCAAGGAAATTATTTTGTATGCTATAGTAAAAATGTTATTACTCTTTTAGAAAAGTGACTACATTGTGGCAAAATGCATTGCATTGTAATACTTTGTGCTAGGGTTGCTGTCTTGAAAAGAATTAAACTTGTGTGCAATGGAATATTTCCTGTCCTTTTTGCCATCGTATAGTCAGGAAGATACCAGAATTACATGATGATGTTGACTGAATGCTAAGAATGGATTTTATAGTTGCAAATAGTGACTGAATATGAGATACACTCTTTGTTATTAGCGATAGAACTTCTCTATTGTTCAAGCAATTATTTGTTGAAATTTTTCTTTTAAAAAGTGCCACTTGAGAAAAATGTTACCAGACATTTACATTTATAATGTACTTTAATAATAATTATAGCTTGAGACATACACATCAACATTCCTGACCTGGTATTGTTCTAGTGATGCTAACATAAACAGCATTGGGGGGTGGGGTGGGTGAATACACCTATGTCTAGCTAATTGGGACAGATATAAAGAAACAAATATTATTCTATGTTGGGACATTGATGTGAGGAACCTTGATGAACTTACATCAACATATCAGATAAATTCAGTGACAACAGGCCTTTGAAACGAACCATTCTCAAGCCCAAAATACAAAATAAATACACAGTCCATACAGTTAACCCAAATATTCTCAGAATCCTATCCACTCACAGCTGACTTAAGCAATTGCAAGGATATAGAGAATGAGAGGAAATAGAAAGAAAAGCTACAAGAAAAATATTAACAAGAAGAAAATTCAGTACAAAAAGGGACATGTTGTAACTTCTATGACTTTAAATAAGGACCTACCAGAAAATACAAGTCATGATGAAGCCAAGTCAGTCTTTCATAATCATTCTTTAGTGCGTTTGGATCATAATGAATACATGCTTCAAACTTAAATGCTTCTACCAATATGACTGAGACAACAGATCCTAACATCATTCCATGCAAATTGAGACCTACAAAAAGGAAAACAACTGACATTATTACTCATTCTGTACTCAGTAAAAAAGTGGCTACCAGTATGCCAGAAGAAAACTGTGTTGTCAACATCAATAAACTTTCAGAACTAATCAGGGTATTTCTGCCATATCAATGTAAGAATGCTTTTCCAGTTGTTACGGTACACAAAAGATAGGGTTTGTGCATTACTGTTTGTGTGCAATGCAATAACTGTAAGTTTAAATCCAATATGGTGGAACTGTTCCCAAAAGTACTAAAACTTAAATTCTTTTTCCTCGAAACATTGTCCGCAATATG
Organism: Unio pictorum; assembly: GCA_030141615.1. NCBI lineage: Eukaryota > Metazoa > Mollusca > Bivalvia > Unionida > Unionidae > Unio > Unio pictorum. Next base: position 135,088 of record JARLTB010000031.1, on the reverse strand, counting down.
CCATATCCATCACTATTTGCAACACCGTTCCATTGATGACATTCACCATTTATAACAGTATGTCTGCTTATGTTTTCTTGAAAGTGCATTTGCTCCTGTGGAGTGAACTGACTTAGAAGAATGTGTGATGTCATGTCATGTAATGTTTTTGTGTGTCTGCAATGAAATATGAATAACTTTCATTAAAATAGGAGTACAGAGCTTGTTACCTACATGAAAATCAAGTAAACACATTTTAAACCCCCATTTTCTCTCAAAGCAACTTAGTTAAGCTCAAAATATGCTAACTTGTCCTGATACCAATAGGTATAATTTATAGGTGCAAAAAGAAATTACCTCCCTTGAATTTCCTATAGAGCTGAGAGATTCAAAATAAGGAGACAAATAGAGGTACTATGATAAGGCTAATGTATAAGAATTAATTGCATATGAATAAAGAACAAGAAAATAAGACAAAATGTGGTTCATTACACAATTTTTTTTATAGCATTTTTCCCTTAAGGGGGCAGGGTCCAGTTTTTATGTACAAATTTAATGTCGCATGCACCTGCCTAATATAAAAAATCATTAAAAATATAATACGCGAATGAGGTCAAAAAGGTACATATTTCTGGATAGGTATTATGTAGTGCAACATAATCATATCACACACATGACCTGACAAGTCTACTGAAGTTCTTAGAATAAAATATTTATGTACCCCAACCCTTATTTTATACATGCATTTTTCACATCCGAAGGCCATTTTTGACAGCATGTGGTGCTCACAGTGCAAACGCAAGGCCTTTTCCTAGATGAAAATTTTGAAAAACATTGTCTACTTAATAGCTTGATGCAATTCATAATAGTTGTCATCCATGCCGTTTTTGAGATATTCTACTTGCCTTGAACCCACGTGTCTACTGCTATGGGAGGCTAGCTCTTCTTCCTAGCCGACTATTGGTATTTCACAATCAACATACTGCACAGTAACTATGGAAAGTGTACATGTCTGACATCAATTTCAAGAACAACACAAGCCTGAAACACCTAGTTCATAAATTTATCCATATCTTTAATTATTACACAATAGTAGCTCAAAAACTCACACCATACCCTTAAGTTAAGAAATTTGCCAGGGGCCAATTTACGAAACTGGACCCTGCCACCTTAAGCATTTTGCAAAAAATAATTTCTGTCAAAAATTTTGTACATATCACTTACCTAGACATTATCTAACAAAATGGTATCAAGGAAATTATTTTGTATGCTATAGTAAAAATGTTATTACTCTTTTAGAAAAGTGACTACATTGCGGCAAAATGCATTGCATTGTAATACTTTGTGCTAGGGTTGCTGTCTTGAAAAGAATTAAACTTGTGTGCAATGGAATATTTCCTGTCCTTTTTGCCATCGTATAGTCAGGAAGATACCAGAATTACATGATGATGTTGACTGAATGCTAAGAATGGATTTTATAGTTGCAAATAGTGACTGAATATGAGATACACTCTTTGTTATTAGCGATAGAACTTCTCTATTGTTCAAGCAATTATTTGTTGAAATTTTTCTTTTAAAAAGTGCCACTTGAGAAAAATGTTACCAGACATTTACATTTATAATGTACTTTAATAATAATTATAGCTTGAGACATACACATCAACATTCCTGACCTGGTATTGTTCTAGTGATGCTAACATAAACAGCATTGGGGGGTGGGGTGGGTGAATACACCTATGTCTAGCTAATTGGGACAGATATAAAGAAACAAATATTATTCTATGTTGGGACATTGATGTGAGGAACCTTGATGAACTTACATCAACATATCAGATAAATTCAGTGACAACAGGCCTTTGAAACGAACCATTCTCAAGCCCAAAATACAAAATAAATACACAGTCCATACAGTTAACCCAAATATTCTCAGAATCCTATCCACTCACAGCTGACTTAAGCAATTGCAAGGATATAGAGAATGAGAGGAAATAGAAAGAAAAGCTACAAGAAAAATATTAACAAGAAGAAAATTCAGTACAAAAAGGGACATGTTGTAACTTCTATGACTTTAAATAAGGACCTACCAGAAAATACAAGTCATGATGAAGCCAAGTCAGTCTTTCATAATCATTCTTTAGTGCGTTTGGATCATAATGAATACATGCTTCAAACTTAAATGCTTCTACCAATATGACTGAGACAACAGATCCTAACATCATTCCATGCAAATTGAGACCTACAAAAAGGAAAACAACTGACATTATTACTCATTCTGTACTCAGTAAAAAAGTGGCTACCAGTATGCCAGAAGAAAACTGTGTTGTCAACATCAATAAACTTTCAGAACTAATCAGGGTATTTCTGCCATATCAATGTAAGAATGCTTTTCCAGTTGTTACGGTACACAAAAGATAGGGTTTGTGCATTACTGTTTGTGTGCAATGCAATAACTGTAAGTTTAAATCCAATATGGTGGAACTGTTCCCAAAAGTACTAAAACTTAAATTCTTTTTCCTCGAAACATTGTCCGCAATATGCCATATCCATCACTATTTGCAACACCGTTCCATTGATGACATTCACCATTTATAACAGTATGTCTGCTTATGTTTTCTTGAAAGTGCATTTGCTCCTGTGGAGTGAAATGACTTAGAAGAATGTGTGATGTCATGTCATGTAATGTTTTTGTGTGTCTGCAATGAAATATGAATAACTTTCATTAAAATAGGAGTACAGAGCTTGTTACCTACATGAAAATCAAGTAAACACATTTTAAACCCCCATTTTCTCTCAAAGCAACTTAGTTAAGCTCAAAATATGCTAACTTGTCCTGATACCAATAGGTATAATTTATAGGTGCAAAAAGAAATTACCTCCCTTGAATTTCCTATAGAGCTGAGAGATTCAAAATAAGGAGACAAATAGAGGTACTATGATAAGGCTAATGTATAAGAATTAATTGCATATGAATAAAGAACAAGAAAATAAGACAAAATGTGGTTCATTACACAATTTTTTTTATAGCATTTTTCCCTTAAGGGGGCAGGGTCCAGTTTTTATGTACAAATTTAATGTCGCATGCACCTGCCTAATATAAAAAATCATTAAAAATATAATACGCGAATGAGGTCAAAAAGGTACATATTTCTGGATAGGTATTATGTAGTGCAACATAATCATATCACACACATGACCTGACAAGTCTACTGAAGTTCTTAGAATAAAATATTTATGTACCCCAACCCTTATTTTATACATGCATTTTTCACATCCGAAGGCCATTTTTGACAGCATGTGGTGCTCACAGTGCAAACGCAAGGCCTTTTCCTAGATGAAAATTTTGAAAAACATTGTCTACTTAATAGCTTGATGCAATTCATAATAGTTGTCATCCATGCCGTTTTTGAGATATTCTACTTGCCTTGAACCCACGTGTCTACTGCTATGGGAGGCTAGCTCTTCTTCCTAGCCGACTATTGGTATTTCACAATCAACATACTGCACAGTAACTATGGAAAGTGTACATGTCTGACATCAATTTCAAGAACAACACAAGCCTGAAACACCTAGTTCATAAATTTATCCATATCTTTAATTATTACACAATAGTAGCTCAAAAACTCACACCATACCCTTAAGTTAAGAAATTTGCCAGGGGCCAATTTACGAAACTGGACCCTGCCACCTTAAGCATTTTGCAAAAAATAATTTCTGTCAAAAATTTTGTACATATCACTTACCTAGACATTATCTAACAAAATGGTATCAAGGAAATTATTTTGTATGCTATAGTAAAAATGTTATTACTCTTTTAGAAAAGTGACTACATTGCGGCAAAATGCATTGCATTGTAATACTTTGTGCTAGGGTTGCTGTCTTGAAAAGAATTAAACTTGTGTGCAATGGAATATTTCCTGTCCTTTTTGCCATCGTATAGTCAGGAAGATACCAGAATTACATGATGATGTTGACTGAATGCTAAGAATGGATTTTATAGTTGCAAATAGTGACTGAATATGAGATACACTCTTTGTTATTAGCGATAGAACTTCTCTATTGTTCAAGCAATTATTTGTTGAAATTTTTCTTTTAAAAAGTGCCACTTGAGAAAAATGTTACCAGACATTTACATTTATAATGTACTTTAATAATAATTATAGCTTGAGACATACACATCAACATTCCTGACCTGGTATTGTTCTAGTGATGCTAACATAAACAGCATTGGGGGGTGGGGTGGGTGAATACACCTATGTCTAGCTAATTGGGACAGATATAAAGAAACAAATATTATTCTATGTTGGGACATTGATGTGAGGAACCTTGATGAACTTACATCAACATATCAGAGAAATTCAGTGACAACAGGCCTTTGAAACGAACCATTCTCAAGCCCAAAATACAAAATAAATACACAGTCCATACAGTTAACCCAAATATTCTCAGAATCCTATCCACTCACAGCTGACTTAAGCAATTGCAAGGATATAGAGAATGAGAGGAAATAGAAAGAAAAGCTACAAGAAAAATATTAACAAGAAGAAAATTCAGTACAAAAAGGGACATGTTGTAACTTCTATGACTTTAAATAAGGACCTACCAGAAAATACAAGTCATGATGAAGCCAAGTCAGTCTTTCATAATCATTCTTTAGTGCGTTTGGATCATAATGAATACATGCTTCAAACTTAAATGCTTCTACCAATATGACTGAGACAACAGATCCTAACATCATTCCATGCAAATTGAGACCTACAAAAAGGAAAACAACTGACATTATTACTCATTCTGTACTCAGTAAAAAAGTGGCTACCAGTATGCCAGAAGAAAACTGTGTTGTCAACATCAATAAACTTTCAGAACTAATCAGGGTATTTCTGCCATATCAATGTAAGAATGCTTTTCCAGTTGTTACGGTACACAAAAGATAGGGTTTGTGCATTACTGTTTGTGTGCAATGCAATAACTGTAAGTTTAAATCCAATATGGTGGAACTGTTCCCAAAAGTACTAAAACTTAAATTCTTTTTCCTCGAAACATTGTCCGCAATATGCCATATCCATCACTATTTGCAACACCGTTCCATTGATGACATTCACCATTTATAACAGTATGTCTGCTTATGTTTTCTTGAAAGTGCATTTGCTCCTGTGGAGTGAACTGACTTAGAAGAATGTGTGATGTCATGTCATGTAATGTTTTTGTGTGTCTGCAATGAAATATGAATAACTTTCATTAAAATAGGAGTACAGAGCTTGTTACCTACATGAAAATCAAGTAAACACATTTTAAACCCCCATTTTCTCTCAAAGCAACTTAGTTAAGCTCAAAATATGCTAACTTGTCCTGATACCAATAGGTATAATTTATAGGTGCAAAAAGAAATTACCTCCCTTGAATTTCCTATAGAGCTGAGAGATTCAAAATAAGGAGACAAATAGAGGTACTATGATAAGGCTAATGTATAAGAATTAATTGCATATGAATAAAGAACAAGAAAATAAGACAAAATGTGGTTCATTACACAATTTTTTTTATAGCATTTTTCCCTTAAGGGGGCAGGGTCCAGTTTTTATGTACAAATTTAATGTCGCATGCACCTGCCTAATATAAAAAAATCATTAAAAATATAATACGCGAATGAGGTCAAAAAGGTACATATTTCTGGATAGGTATTATGTAGTGCAACATAATCATATCACACACATGACCTGACAAGTCTACTGAAGTTCTTAGAATAAAATATTTATGTACCCCAACCCTTATTTTATACATGCATTTTTCACATCCGAAGGCCATTTTTGACAGCATGTGGTGCTCACAGTGCAAACGCAAGGCCTTTTCCTAGATGAAAATTTTGAAAAACATTGTCTACTTAATAGCTTGATGCAATTCATAATAGTTGTCATCCATGCCGTTTTTGAGATATTCTACTTGCCTTGAACCCACGTGTCTACTGCTATGGGAGGCTAGCTCTTCTTCCTAGCCGACTATTGGTATTTCACAATCAACATACTGCACAGTAACTATGGAAAGTGTACATGTCTGACATCAATTTCAAGAACAACACAAGCCTGAAACACCTAGTTCATAAATTTATCCATATCTTTAATTATTACACAATAGTAGCTCAAAAACTCACACCATACCCTTAAGTTAAGAAATTTGCCAGGGGCCAATTTACGAAACTGGACCCTGCCACCTTAAGCATTTTGCAAAAAATAATTTCTGTCAAAAATTTTGTACATATCACTTACCTAGACATTATCTAACAAAATGGTATCAAGGAAATTATTTTGTATGCTATAGTAAAAATGTTATTACTCTTTTAGAAAAGTGACTACATTGCGGCAAAATGCATTGCATTGTAATACTTTGTGCTAGGGTTGCTGTCTTGAAAAGAATTAAACTTGTGTGCAATGGAATATTTCCTGTCCTTTTTGCCATCGTATAGTCAGGAAGATACCAGAATTACATGATGATGTTGACTGAATGCTAAGAATGGATTTTATAGTTGCAAATAGTGACTGAATATGAGATACACTCTTTGTTATTAGCGATAGAACTTCTCTATTGTTCAAGCAATTATTTGTTGAAATTTTTCTTTTAAAAAGTGCCACTTGAGAAAAATGTTACCAGACATTTACATTTATAATGTACTTTAATAATAATTATAGCTTGAGACATACACATCAACATTCCTGACCTGGTATTGTTCTAGTGATGCTAACATAAACAGCATTGGGGGGTGGGGTGGGTGAATACACCTATGTCTAGCTAATTGGGACAGATATAAAGAAACAAATATTATTCTATGTTGGGACATTGATGTGAGGAACCTTGATGAACTTACATCAACATATCAGATAAATTCAGTGACAACAGGCCTTTGAAACGAACCATTCTCAAGCCCAAAATACAAAATAAATACACAGTCCATACAGTTAACCCAAATATTCTCAGAATCCTATCCACTCACAGCTGACTTAAGCAATTGCAAGGATATAGAGAATGAGAGGAAATAGAAAGAAAAGCTACAAGAAAAATATTAACAAGAAGAAAATTCAGTACAAAAGGGACATGTTGTAACTTCTATGACTTTAAATAAGGACCTACCAGAAAATACAAGTCATGATGAAGCCAAGTCAGTCTTTCATAATCATTCTTTAGTGCGTTTGGATCATAATGAATACATGCTTCAAACTTAAATGCTTCTACCAATATGACTGAGACAACAGATCCTAACATCATTCCATGCAAATTGAGACCTACAAAAAGGAAAACAACTGACATTATTACTCATTCTGTACTCAGTAAAAAAGTGGCTACCAGTATGCCAGAAGAAAACTGTGTTGTCAACATCAATAAACTTTCAGAACTAATCAGGGTATTTCTGCCATATCAATGTAAGAATGCTTTTCCAGTTGTTACGGTACACAAAAGATAGGGTTTGTGCATTACTGTTTGTGTGCAATGCAATAACTGTAAGTTTAAATCCAATATGGTGGAACTGTTCCCAAAAGTACTAAAACTTAAATTCTTTTTCCTCGAAACATTGTCCGCAATATGCCATATCCATCACTATTTGCAACACCGTTCCATTGATGACATTCACCATTTATAACAGTATGTCTGCTTATGTTTTCTTGAAAGTGCATTTGCTCCTGTGGAGTGAACTGACTTAGAAGAATGTGTGATGTCATGTCATGTAATGTTTTTGTGTGTCTGCAATGAAATATGAATAACTTTCATTAAAATAGGAGTACAGAGCTTGTTACCTACATGAAAATCAAGTAAACACATTTTAAACCCCCATTTTCTCTCAAAGCAACTTAGTTAAGCTCAAAATATGCTAACTTGTCCTGATACCAATAGGTATAATTTATAGGTGCAAAAAGAAATTACCTCCCTTGAATTTCCTATAGAGCTGAGAGATTCAAAATAAGGAGACAAATAGAGGTACTATGATAAGGCTAATGTATAAGAATTAATTGCATATGAATAAAGAACAAGAAAATAAGACAAAATGTGGTTCATTACACAATTTTTTTTATAGCATTTTTCCCTTAAGGGGGCAGGGTCCAGTTTTTATGTACAAATTTAATGTCGCATGCACCTGCCTAATATAAAAAAATCATTAAAAATATAATACGCGAATGAGGTCAAAAAGGTACATATTTCTGGATAGGTATTATGTAGTGCAACATAATCATATCACACACATGACCTGACAAGTCTACTGAAGTTCTTAGAATAAAATATTTATGTACCCCAACCCTTATTTTATACATGCATTTTTCACATCCGAAGGCCATTTTTGACAGCATGTGGTGCTCACAGTGCAAACGCAAGGCCTTTTCCTAGATGAAAATTTTGAAAAACATTGTCTACTTAATAGCTTGATGCAATTCATAATAGTTGTCATCCATGCCGTTTTTGAGATATTCTACTTGCCTTGAACCCACGTGTCTACTGCTATGGGAGGCTAGCTCTTCTTCCTAGCCGACTATTGGTATTTCACAATCAACATACTGCACAGTAACTATGGAAAGTGTACATGTCTGACATCAATTTCAAGAACAACACAAGCCTGAAACACCTAGTTCATAAATTTATCCATATCTTTAATTATTACACAATAGTAGCTCAAAAACTCACACCATACCCTTAAGTTAAGAAATTTGCCAGGGGCCAATTTACGAAACTGGACCCTGCCACCTTAAGCATTTTGCAAAAAATAATTTCTGTCAAAAATTTTGTACATATCACTTACCTAGACATTATCTAACAAAATGGTATCAAGGAAATTATTTTGTATGCTATAGTAAAAATGTTATTACTCTTTTAGAAAAGTGACTACATTGCGGCAAAATGCATTGCATTGTAATACTTTGTGCTAGGGTTGCTGTCTTGAAAAGAATTAAACTTGTGTGCAATGGAATATTTCCTGTCCTTTTTGCCATCGTATAGTCAGGAAGATACCAGAATTACATGATGATGTTGACTGAATGCTAAGAATGGATTTTATAGTTGCAAATAGTGACTGAATATGAGATACACTCTTTGTTATTAGCGATAGAACTTCTCTATTGTTCAAGCAATTATTTGTTGAAATTTTTCTTTTAAAAAGTGCCACTTGAGAAAAATGTTACCAGACATTTACATTTATAATGTACTTTAATAATAATTATAGCTTGAGACATACACATCAACATTCCTGACCTGGTATTGTTCTAGTGATGCTAACATAAACAGCATTGGGGGGTGGGGTGGGTGAATACACCTATGTCTAGCTAATTGGGACAGATATAAAGAAACAAATATTATTCTATGTTGGGACATTGATGTGAGGAACCTTGATGAACTTACATCAACATATCAGATAAATTCAGTGACAACAGGCCTTTGAAACGAACCATTCTCAAGCCCAAAATACAAAATAAATACACAGTCCATACAGTTAACCCAAATATTCTCAGAATCCTATCCACTCACAGCTGACTTAAGCAATTGCAAGGATATAGAGAATGAGAGGAAATAGAAAGAAAAGCTACAAGAAAAATATTAACAAGAAGAAAATTCAGTACAAAAAGGGACATGTTGTAACTTCTATGACTTTAAATAAGGACCTACCAGAAAATACAAGTCATGATGAAGCCAAGTCAGTCTTTCATAATCATTCTTTAGTGCGTTTGGATCATAATGAATACATGCTTCAAACTTAAATGCTTCTACCAATATGACTGAGACAACAGATCCTAACATCATTCCATGCAAATTGAGACCTACAAAAAGGAAAACAACTGACATTATTACTCATTCTGTACTCAGTAAAAAAGTGGCTACCAGTATGCCAGAAGAAAACTGTGTTGTCAACATCAATAAACTTTCAGAACTAATCAGGGTATTTCTGCCATATCAATGTAAGAATGCTTTTCCAGTTGTTACGGTACACAAAAGATAGGGTTTGTGCATTACTGTTTGTGTGCAATGCAATAACTGTAAGTTTAAATCCAATATGGTGGAACTGTTCCCAAAAGTACTAAAACTTAAATTCTTTTTCCTCGAAACATTGTCCGCAATATGCCATATCCATCACTATTTGCAACACCGTTCCATTGATGACATTCACCATTTATAACAGTATGTCTGCTTATGTTTTCTTGAAAGTGCATTTGCTCCTGTGGAGTGAACTGACTTAGAAGAATGTGTGATGTCATGTCATGTAATGTTTTTGTGTGTCTGCAATGAAATATGAATAACTTTCATTAAAATAGGAGTACAGAGCTTGTTACCTACATGAAAATCAAGTAAACACATTTTAAACCCCCATTTTCTCTCAAAGCAACTTAGTTAAGCTCAAAATATGCTAACTTGTCCTGATACCAATAGGTATAATTTATAGGTGCAAAAAGAAATTACCTCCCTTGAATTTCCTATAGAGCTGAGAGATTCAAAATAAGGAGACAAATAGAGGTACTATGATAAGGCTAATGTATAAGAATTAATTGCATATGAATAAAGAACAAGAAAATAAGACAAAATGTGGTTCATTACACAATTTTTTTTATAGCATTTTTCCCTTAAGGGGGCAGGGTCCAGTTTTTATGTACAAATTTAATGTCGCATGCACCTGCCTAATATAAAAAATCATTAAAAATATAATACGCGAATGAGGTCAAAAAGGTACATATTTCTGGATAGGTATTATGTAGTGCAACATAATCATATCACACACATGACCTGACAAGTCTACTGAAGTTCTTAGAATAAAATATTTATGTACCCCAACCCTTATTTTATACATGCATTTTTCACATCCGAAGGCCATTTTTGACAGCATGTGGTGCTCACAGTGCAAACGCAAGGCCTTTTCCTAGATGAAAATTTTGAAAAACATTGTCTACTTAATAGCTTGATGCAATTCATAATAGTTGTCATCCATGCCGTTTTTGAGATATTCTACTTGCCTTGAACCCACGTGTCTACTGCTATGGGAGGCTAGCTCTTCTTCCTAGCCGACTATTGGTATTTCACAATCAACATACTGCACAGTAACTATGGAAAGTGTACATGTCTGACATCAATTTCAAGAACAACACAAGCCTGAAACACCTAGTTCATAAATTTATCCATATCTTTAATTATTACACAATAGTAGCTCAAAAACTCACACCATACCCTTAAGTTAAGAAATTTGCCAGGGGCCAATTTACGAAACTGGACCCTGCCACCTTAAGCATTTTGCAAAAAATAATTTCTGTCAAAAATTTTGTACATATCACTTACCTAGACATTATCTAACAAAATGGTATCAAGGAAATTATTTTGTATGCTATAGTAAAAATGTTATTACTCTTTTAGAAAAGTGACTACATTGCGGCAAAATGCATTGCATTGTAATACTTTGTGCTAGGGTTGCTGTCTTGAAAAGAATTAAACTTGTGTGCAATGGAATATTTCCTGTCCTTTTTGCCATCGTATAGTCAGGAAGATACCAGAATTACATGATGATGTTGACTGAATGCTAAGAATGGATTTTATAGTTGCAAATAGTGACTGAATATGAGATACACTCTTTGTTATTAGCGATAGAACTTCTCTATTGTTCAAGCAATTATTTGTTGAAATTTTTCTTTTAAAAAGTGCCACTTGAGAAAAATGTTACCAGACATTTACATTTATAATGTACTTTAATAATAATTATAGCTTGAGACATACACATCAACATTCCTGACCTGGTATTGTTCTAGTGATGCTAACATAAACAGCATTGGGGGGTGGGGTGGGTGAATACACCTATGTCTAGCTAATTGGGACAGATATAAAGAAACAAATATTATTCTATGTTGGGACATTGATGTGAGGAACCTTGATGAACTTACATCAACATATCAGATAAATTCAGTGACAACAGGCCTTTGAAACGAACCATTCTCAAGCCCAAAATACAAAATAAATACACAGTCCATACAGTTAACCCAAATATTCTCAGAATCCTATCCACTCACAGCTGACTTAAGCAATTGCAAGGATATAGAGAATGAGAGGAAATAGAAAGAAAAGCTACAAGAAAAATATTAACAAGAAGAAAATTCAGTACAAAAAGGGACATGTTGTAACTTCTATGACTTTAAATAAGGACCTACCAGAAAATACAAGTCATGATGAAGCCAAGTCAGTCTTTCATAATCATTCTTTAGTGCGTTTGGATCATAATGAATACATGCTTCAAACTTAAATGCTTCTACCAATATGACTGAGACAACAGATCCTAACATCATTCCATGCAAATTGAGACCTACAAAAAGGAAAACAACTGACATTATTACTCATTCTGTACTCAGTAAAAAAGTGGCTACCAGTATGCCAGAAGAAAACTGTGTTGTCAACATCAATAAACTTTCAGAACTAATCAGGGTATTTCTGCCATATCAATGTAAGAATGCTTTTCCAGTTGTTACGGTACACAAAAGATAGGGTTTGTGCATTACTGTTTGTGTGCAATGCAATAACTGTAAGTTTAAATCCAATATGGTGGAACTGTTCCCAAAAGTACTAAAACTTAAATTCTTTTTCCTCGAAACATTGTCCGCAATATGCCATATCCATCACTATTTGCAACACCGTTCCATTGATGACATTCACCATTTATAACAGTATGTCTGCTTATGTTTTCTTGAAAGTGCATTTGCTCCTGTGGAGTGAACTGACTTAGAAGAATGTGTGATGTCATGTCATGTAATGTTTTTGTGTGTCTGCAATGAAATATGAATAACTTTCATTAAAATAGGAGTACAGAGCTTGTTACCTACATGAAAATCAAGTAAACACATTTTAAACCCCCATTTTCTCTCAAAGCAACTTAGTTAAGCTCAAAATATGCTAACTTGTCCTGATACCAATAGGTATAATTTATAGGTGCAAAAAGAAATTACCTCCCTTGAATTTCCTATAGAGCTGAGAGATTCAAAATAAGGAGACAAATAGAGGTACTATGATAAGGCTAATGTATAAGAATTAATTGCATATGAATAAAGAACAAGAAAATAAGACAAAATGTGGTTCATTACACAATTTTTTTTATAGCATTTTTCCCTTAAGGGGGCAGGGTCCAGTTTTTATGTACAAATTTAATGTCGCATGCACCTGCCTAATATAAAAAATCATTAAAAATATAATACGCGAATGAGGTCAAAAAGGTACATATTTCTGGATAGGTATTATGTAGTGCAACATAATCATATCACACACATGACCTGACAAGTCTACTGAAGTTCTTAGAATAAAATATTTATGTACCCCAACCCTTATTTTATACATGCATTTTTCACATCCGAAGGCCATTTTTGACAGCATGTGGTGCTCACAGTGCAAACGCAAGGCCTTTTCCTAGATGAAAATTTTGAAAAACATTGTCTACTTAATAGCTTGATGCAATTCATAATAGTTGTCATCCATGCCGTTTTTGAGATATTCTACTTGCCTTGAACCCACGTGTCTACTGCTATGGGAGGCTAGCTCTTCTTCCTAGCCGACTATTGGTATTTCACAATCAACATACTGCACAGTAACTATGGAAAGTGTACATGTCTGACATCAATTTCAAGAACAACACAAGCCTGAAACACCTAGTTCATAAATTTATCCATATCTTTAATTATTACACAATAGTAGCTCAAAAACTCACACCATACCCTTAAGTTAAGAAATTTGCCAGGGGCCAATTTACGAAACTGGACCCTGCCACCTTAAGCATTTTGCAAAAAATAATTTCTGTCAAAAATTTTGTACATATCACTTACCTAGACATTATCTAACAAAATGGTATCAAGGAAATTATTTTGTATGCTATAGTAAAAATGTTATTACTCTTTTAGAAAAGTGACTACATTGCGGCAAAATGCATTGCATTGTAATACTTTGTGCTAGGGTTGCTGTCTTGAAAAGAATTAAACTTGTGTGCAATGGAATATTTCCTGTCCTTTTTGCCATCGTATAGTCAGGAAGATACCAGAATTACATGATGATGTTGACTGAATGCTAAGAATGGATTTTATAGTTGCAAATAGTGACTGAATATGAGATACACTCTTTGTTATTAGCGATAGAACTTCTCTATTGTTCAAGCAATTATTTGTTGAAATTTTTCTTTTAAAAAGTGCCACTTGAGAAAAATGTTACCAGACATTTACATTTATAATGTACTTTAATAATAATTATAGCTTGAGACATACACATCAACATTCCTGACCTGGTATTGTTCTAGTGATGCTAACATAAACAGCATTGGGGGGTGGGGTGGGTGAATACACCTATGTCTAGCTAATTGGGACAGATATAAAGAAACAAATATTATTCTATGTTGGGACATTGATGTGAGGAACCTTGATGAACTTACATCAACATATCAGATAAATTCAGTGACAACAGGCCTTTGAAACGAACCATTCTCAAGCCCAAAATACAAAATAAATACACAGTCCATACAGTTAACCCAAATATTCTCAGAATCCTATCCACTCACAGCTGACTTAAGCAATTGCAAGGATATAGAGAATGAGAGGAAATAGAAAGAAAAGCTACAAGAAAAATATTAACAAGAAGAAAATTCAGTACAAAAAGGGACATGTTGTAACTTCTATGACTTTAAATAAGGACCTACCAGAAAATACAAGTCATGATGAAGCCAAGTCAGTCTTTCATAATCATTCTTTAGTGCGTTTGGATCATAATGAATACATGCTTCAAACTTAAATGCTTCTACCAATATGACTGAGACAACAGATCCTAACATCATTCCATGCAAATTGAGACCTACAAAAAGGAAAACAACTGACATTATTACTCATTCTGTACTCAGTAAAAAAGTGGCTACCAGTATGCCAGAAGAAAACTGTGTTGTCAACATCAATAAACTTTCAGAACTAATCAGGGTATTTCTGCCATATCAATGTAAGAATGCTTTTCCAGTTGTTACGGTACACAAAAGATAGGGTTTGTGCATTACTGTTTGTGTGCAATGCAATAACTGTAAGTTTAAATCCAATATGGTGGAACTGTTCCCAAAAGTACTAAAACTTAAATTCTTTTTCCTCGAAACATTGTCCGCAATATGCCATATCCATCACTATTTGCAACACCGTTCCATTGATGACATTCACCATTTATAACAGTATGTCTGCTTATGTTTTCTTGAAAGTGCATTTGCTCCTGTGGAGTGAACTGACTTAGAAGAATGTGTGATGTCATGTCATGTAATGTTTTTGTGTGTCTGCAATGAAATATGAATAACTTTCATTAAAATAGGAGTACAGAGCTTGTTACCTACATGAAAATCAAGTAAACACATTTTAAACCCCCATTTTCTCTCAAAGCAACTTAGTTAAGCTCAAAATATGCTAACTTGTCCTGATACCAATAGGTATAATTTATAGGTGCAAAAAGAAATTACCTCCCTTGAATTTCCTATAGAGCTGAGAGATTCAAAATAAGGAGACAAATAGAGGTACTATGATAAGGCTAATGTATAAGAATTAATTGCATATGAATAAAGAACAAGAAAATAAGACAAAATGTGGTTCATTACACAATTTTTTTTATAGCATTTTTCCCTTAAGGGGGCAGGGTCCAGTTTTTATGTACAAATTTAATGTCGCATGCACCTGCCTAATATAAAAAATCATTAAAAATATAATACGCGAATGAGGTCAAAAAGGTACATATTTCTGGATAGGTATTATGTAGTGCAACATAATCATATCACACACATGACCTGACAAGTCTACTGAAGTTCTTAGAATAAAATATTTATGTACCCCAACCCTTATTTTATACATGCATTTTTCACATCCGAAGGCCATTTTTGACAGCATGTGGTGCTCACAGTGCAAACGCAAGGCCTTTTCCTAGATGAAAATTTTGAAAAACATTGTCTACTTAATAGCTTGATGCAATTCATAATAGTTGTCATCCATGCCGTTTTTGAGATATTCTACTTGCCTTGAACCCACGTGTCTACTGCTATGGGAGGCTAGCTCTTCTTCCTAGCCGACTATTGGTATTTCACAATCAACATACTGCACAGTAACTATGGAAAGTGTACATGTCTGACATCAATTTCAAGAACAACACAAGCCTGAAACACCTAGTTCATAAATTTATCCATATCTTTAATTATTACACAATAGTAGCTCAAAAACTCACACCATACCCTTAAGTTAAGAAATTTGCCAGGGGCCAATTTACGAAACTGGACCCTGCCACCTTAAGCATTTTGCAAAAAATAATTTCTGTCAAAAATTTTGTACATATCACTTACCTAGACATTATCTAACAAAATGGTATCAAGGAAATTATTTTGTATGCTATAGTAAAAATGTTATTACTCTTTTAGAAAAGTGACTACATTGCGGCAAAATGCATTGCATTGTAATACTTTGTGCTAGGGTTGCTGTCTTGAAAAGAATTAAACTTGTGTGCAATGGAATATTTCCTGTCCTTTTTGCCATCGTATAGTCAGGAAGATACCAGAATTACATGATGATGTTGACTGAATGCTAAGAATGGATTTTATAGTTGCAAATAGTGACTGAATATGAGATACACTCTTTGTTATTAGCGATAGAACTTCTCTATTGTTCAAGCAATTATTTGTTGAAATTTTTCTTTTAAAAAGTGCCACTTGAGAAAAATGTTACCAGACATTTACATTTATAATGTACTTTAATAATAATTATAGCTTGAGACATACACATCAACATTCCTGACCTGGTATTGTTCTAGTGATGCTAACATAAACAGCATTGGGGGGTGGGGTGGGTGAATACACCTATGTCTAGCTAATTGGGACAGATATAAAGAAACAAATATTATTCTATGTTGGGACATTGATGTGAGGAACCTTGATGAACTTACATCAACATATCAGATAAATTCAGTGACAACAGGCCTTTGAAACGAACCATTCTCAAGCCCAAAATACAAAATAAATACACAGTCCATACAGTTAACCCAAATATTCTCAGAATCCTATCCACTCACAGCTGACTTAAGCAATTGCAAGGATATAGAGAATGAGAGGAAATAGAAAGAAAAGCTACAAGAAAAATATTAACAAGAAGAAAATTCAGTACAAAAAGGGACATGTTGTAACTTCTATGACTTTAAATAAGGACCTACCAGAAAATACAAGTCATGATGAAGCCAAGTCAGTCTTTCATAATCATTCTTTAGTGCGTTTGGATCATAATGAATACATGCTTCAAACTTAAATGCTTCTACCAATATGACTGAGACAACAGATCCTAACATCATTCCATGCAAATTGAGACCTACAAAAAGGAAAACAACTGACATTATTACTCATTCTGTACTCAGTAAAAAAGTGGCTACCAGTATGCCAGAAGAAAACTGTGTTGTCAACATCAATAAACTTTCAGAACTAATCAGGGTATTTCTGCCATATCAATGTAAGAATGCTTTTCCAGTTGTTACGGTACACAAAAGATAGGGTTTGTGCATTACTGTTTGTGTGCAATGCAATAACTGTAAGTTTAAATCCAATATGGTGGAACTGTTCCCAAAAGTACTAAAACTTAAATTCTTTTTCCTCGAAACATTGTCCGCAATATGCCATATCCATCACTATTTGCAACACCGTTCCATTGATGACATTCACCATTTATAACAGTATGTCTGCTTATGTTTTCTTGAAAGTGCATTTGCTCCTGTGGAGTGAACTGACTTAGAAGAATGTGTGATGTCATGTCATGTAATGTTTTTGTGTGTCTGCAATGAAATATGAATAACTTTCATTAAAATAGGAGTACAGAGCTTGTTACCTACATGAAAATCAAGTAAACACATTTTAAACCCCCATTTTCTCTCAAAGCAACTTAGTTAAGCTCAAAATATGCTAACTTGTCCTGATACCAATAGGTATAATTTATAGGTGCAAAAAGAAATTACCTCCCTTGAATTTCCTATAGAGCTGAGAGATTCAAAATAAGGAGACAAATAGAGGTACTATGATAAGGCTAATGTATAAGAATTAATTGCATATGAATAAAGAACAAGAAAATAAGACAAAATGTGGTTCATTACACAATTTTTTTTATAGCATTTTTCCCTTAAGCATTTTGCAAAAAATAATTTCTGTCAAAAATTTTGTACATATCACTTACCTAGACATTATCTAACAAAATGGTATCAAGGAAATTATTTTGTATGCTATAGTAAAAATGTTATTACTCTTTTAGAAAAGTGACTACATTGCGGCAAAATGCATTGCATTGTAATACTTTGTGCTAGGGTTGCTGTCTTGAAAAGAATTAAACTTGTGTGCAATGGAATATTTCCTGTCCTTTTTGCCATCGTATAGTCAGGAAGATACCAGAATTACATGATGATGTTGACTGAATGCTAAGAATGGATTTTATAGTTGCAAATAGTGACTGAATATGAGATACACTCTTTGTTATTAGCGATAGAACTTCTCTATTGTTCAAGCAATTATTTGTTGAAATTTTTCTTTTAAAAAGTGCCACTTGAGAAAAATGTTACCAGACATTTACATTTATAATGTACTTTAATAATAATTATAGCTTGAGACATACACATCAACATTCCTGACCTGGTATTGTTCTAGTGATGCTAACATAAACAGCATTGGGGGGTGGGGTGGGTGAATACACCTATGTCTAGCTAATTGGGACAGATATAAAGAAACAAATATTATTCTATGTTGGGACATTGATGTGAGGAACCTTGATGAACTTACATCAACATATCAGATAAATTCAGTGACAACAGGCCTTTGAAACGAACCATTCTCAAGCCCAAAATACAAAATAAATACACAGTCCATACAGTTAACCCAAATATTCTCAGAATCCTATCCACTCACAGCTGACTTAAGCAATTGCAAGGATATAGAGAATGAGAGGAAATAGAAAGAAAAGCTACAAGAAAAATATTAACAAGAAGAAAATTCAGTACAAAAAGGGACATGTTGTAACTTCTATGACTTTAAATAAGGACCTACCAGAAAATACAAGTCATGATGAAGCCAAGTCAGTCTTTCATAATCATTCTTTAGTGCGTTTGGATCATAATGAATACATGCTTCAAACTTAAATGCTTCTACCAATATGACTGAGACAACAGATCCTAACATCATTCCATGCAAATTGAGACCTACAAAAAGGAAAACAACTGACATTATTACTCATTCTGTACTCAGTAAAAAAGTGGCTACCAGTATGCCAGAAGAAAACTGTGTTGTCAACATCAATAAACTTTCAGAACTAATCAGGGTATTTCTGCCATATCAATGTAAGAATGCTTTTCCAGTTGTTACGGTACACAAAAGATAGGGTTTGTGCATTACTGTTTGTGTGCAATGCAATAACTGTAAGTTTAAATCCAATATGGTGGAACTGTTCCCAAAAGTACTAAAACTTAAATTCTTTTTCCTCGAAACATTGTCCGCAATATGCCATATCCATCACTATTTGCAACACCGTTCCATTGATGACATTCACCATTTATAACAGTATGTCTGCTTATGTTTTCTTGAAAGTGCATTTGCTCCTGTGGAGTGAACTGACTTAGAAGAATGTGTGATGTCATGTCATGTAATGTTTTTGTGTGTCTGCAATGAAATATGAATAACTTTCATTAAAATAGGAGTACAGAGCTTGTTACCTACATGAAAATCAAGTAAACACATTTTAAACCCCCATTTTCTCTCAAAGCAACTTAGTTAAGCTCAAAATATGCTAACTTGTCCTGATACCAATAGGTATAATTTATAGGTGCAAAAAGAAATTACCTCCCTTGAATTTCCTATAGAGCTGAGAGATTCAAAATAAGGAGACAAATAGAGGTACTATGATAAGGCTAATGTATAAGAATTAATTGCATATGAATAAAGAACAAGAAAATAAGACAAAATGTGGTTCATTACACAATTTTTTTTATAGCATTTTTCCCTTAAGGGGGCAGGGTCCAGTTTTTATGTACAAATTTAATGTCGCATGCACCTGCCTAATATAAAAAATCATTAAAAATATAATACGCGAATGAGGTCAAAAAGGTACATATTTCTGGATAGGTATTATGTAGTGCAACATAATCATATCACACACATGACCTGACAAGTCTACTGAAGTTCTTAGAATAAAATATTTATGTACCCCAACCCTTATTTTATACATGCATTTTTCACATCCGAAGGCCATTTTTGACAGCATGTGGTGCTCACAGTGCAAACGCAAGGCCTTTTCCTAGATGAAAATTTTGAAAAACATTGTCTACTTAATAGCTTGATGCAATTCATAATAGTTGTCATCCATGCCGTTTTTGAGATATTCTACTTGCCTTGAACCCACGTGTCTACTGCTATGGGAGGCTAGCTCTTCTTCCTAGCCGACTATTGGTATTTCACAATCAACATACTGCACAGTAACTATGGAAAGTGTACATGTCTGACATCAATTTCAAGAACAACACAAGCCTGAAACACCTAGTTCATAAATTTATCCATATCTTTAATTATTACACAATAGTAGCTCAAAAACTCACACCATACCCTTAAGTTAAGAAATTTGCCAGGGGCCAATTTACGAAACTGGACCCTGCCACCTTAAGCATTTTGCAAAAAATAATTTCTGTCAAAAATTTTGTACATATCACTTACCTAGACATTATCTAACAAAATGGTATCAAGGAAATTATTTTGTATGCTATAGTAAAAATGTTATTACTCTTTTAGAAAAGTGACTACATTGCGGCAAAATGCATTGCATTGTAATACTTTGTGCTAGGGTTGCTGTCTTGAAAAGAATTAAACTTGTGTGCAATGGAATATTTCCTGTCCTTTTTGCCATCGTATAGTCAGGAAGATACCAGAATTACATGATGATGTTGACTGAATGCTAAGAATGGATTTTATAGTTGCAAATAGTGACTGAATATGAGATACACTCTTTGTTATTAGCGATAGAACTTCTCTATTGTTCAAGCAATTATTTGTTGAAATTTTTCTTTTAAAAAGTGCCACTTGAGAAAAATGTTACCAGACATTTACATTTATAATGTACTTTAATAATAATTATAGCTTGAGACATACACATCAACATTCCTGACCTGGTATTGTTCTAGTGATGCTAACATAAACAGCATTGGGGGGTGGGGTGGGTGAATACACCTATGTCTAGCTAATTGGGACAGATATAAAGAAACAAATATTATTCTATGTTGGGACATTGATGTGAGGAACCTTGATGAACTTACATCAACATATCAGATAAATTCAGTGACAACAGGCCTTTGAAACGAACCATTCTCAAGCCCAAAATACAAAATAAATACACAGTCCATACAGTTAACCCAAATATTCTCAGAATCCTATCCACTCACAGCTGACTTAAGCAATTGCAAGGATATAGAGAATGAGAGGAAATAGAAAGAAAAGCTACAAGAAAAATATTAACAAGAAGAAAATTCAGTACAAAAGGGACATGTTGTAACTTCTATGACTTTAAATAAGGACCTACCAGAAAATACAAGTCATGATGAAGCCAAGTCAGTCTTTCATAATCATTCTTTAGTGCGTTTGGATCATAATGAATACATGCTTCAAACTTAAATGCTTCTACCAATATGACTGAGACAACAGATCCTAACATCATTCCATGCAAATTGAGACCTACAAAAAGGAAAACAACTGACATTATTACTCATTCTGTACTCAGTAAAAAAGTGGCTACCAGTATGCCAGAAGAAAACTGTGTTGTCAACATCAATAAACTTTCAGAACTAATCAGGGTATTTCTGCCATATCAATGTAAGAATGCTTTTCCAGTTGTTACGGTACACAAAAGATAGGGTTTGTGCATTACTGTTTGTGTGCAATGCAATAACTGTAAGTTTAAATCCAATATGGTGGAACTGTTCCCAAAAGTACTAAAACTTAAATTCTTTTTCCTCGAAACATTGTCCGCAATATGCCATATCCATCACTATTTGCAACACCGTTCCATTGATGACATTCACCATTTATAACAGTATGTCTGCTTATGTTTTCTTGAAAGTGCATTTGCTCCTGTGGAGTGAACTGACTTAGAAGAATGTGTGATGTCATGTCATGTAATGTTTTTGTGTGTCTGCAATGAAATATGAATAACTTTCATTAAAATAGGAGTACAGAGCTTGTTACCTACATGAAAATCAAGTAAACACATTTTAAACCCCCATTTTCTCTCAAAGCAACTTAGTTAAGCTCAAAATATGCTAACTTGTCCTGATACCAATAGGTATAATTTATAGGTGCAAAAAGAAATTACCTCCCTTGAATTTCCTATAGAGCTGAGAGATTCAAAATAAGGAGACAAATAGAGGTACTATGATAAGGCTAATGTATAAGAATTAATTGCATATGAATAAAGAACAAGAAAATAAGACAAAATGTGGTTCATTACACAATTTTTTTTATAGCATTTTTCCCTTAAGGGGGCAGGGTCCAGTTTTTATGTACAAATTTAATGTCGCATGCACCTGCCTAATATAAAAAAATCATTAAAAATATAATACGCGAATGAGGTCAAAAAGGTACATATTTCTGGATAGGTATTATGTAGTGCAACATAATCATATCACACACATGACCTGACAAGTCTACTGAAGTTCTTAGAATAAAATATTTATGTACCCCAACCCTTATTTTATACATGCATTTTTCACATCCGAAGGCCATTTTTGACAGCATGTGGTGCTCACAGTGCAAACGCAAGGCCTTTTCCTAGATGAAAATTTTGAAAAACATTGTCTACTTAATAGCTTGATGCAATTCATAATAGTTGTCATCCATGCCGTTTTTGAGATATTCTACTTGCCTTGAACCCACGTGTCTACTGCTATGGGAGGCTAGCTCTTCTTCCTAGCCGACTATTGGTATTTCACAATCAACATACTGCACAGTAACTATGGAAAGTGTACATGTCTGACATCAATTTCAAGAACAACACAAGCCTGAAACACCTAGTTCATAAATTTATCCATATCTTTAATTATTACACAATAGTAGCTCAAAAACTCACACCATACCCTTAAGTTAAGAAATTTGCCAGGGGCCAATTTACGAAACTGGACCCTGCCACCTTAAGCATTTTGCAAAAAATAATTTCTGTCAAAAATTTTGTACATATCACTTACCTAGACATTATCTAACAAAATGGTATCAAGGAAATTATTTTGTATGCTATAGTAAAAATGTTATTACTCTTTTAGAAAAGTGACTACATTGCGGCAAAATGCATTGCATTGTAATACTTTGTGCTAGGGTTGCTGTCTTGAAAAGAATTAAACTTGTGTGCAATGGAATATTTCCTGTCCTTTTTGCCATCGTATAGTCAGGAAGATACCAGAATTACATGATGATGTTGACTGAATGCTAAGAATGGATTTTATAGTTGCAAATAGTGACTGAATATGAGATACACTCTTTGTTATTAGCGATAGAACTTCTCTATTGTTCAAGCAATTATTTGTTGAAATTTTTCTTTTAAAAAGTGCCACTTGAGAAAAATGTTACCAGACATTTACATTTATAATGTACTTTAATAATAATTATAGCTTGAGACATACACATCAACATTCCTGACCTGGTATTGTTCTAGTGATGCTAACATAAACAGCATTGGGGGGTGGGGTGGGTGAATACACCTATGTCTAGCTAATTGGGACAGATATAAAGAAACAAATATTATTCTATGTTGGGACATTGATGTGAGGAACCTTGATGAACTTACATCAACATATCAGATAAATTCAGTGACAACAGGCCTTTGAAACGAACCATTCTCAAGCCCAAAATACAAAATAAATACACAGTCCATACAGTTAACCCAAATATTCTCAGAATCCTATCCACTCACAGCTGACTTAAGCAATTGCAAGGATATAGAGAATGAGAGGAAATAGAAAGAAAAGCTACAAGAAAAATATTAACAAGAAGAAAATTCAGTACAAAAAGGGACATGTTGTAACTTCTATGACTTTAAATAAGGACCTACCAGAAAATACAAGTCATGATGAAGCCAAGTCAGTCTTTCATAATCATTCTTTAGTGCGTTTGGATCATAATGAATACATGCTTCAAACTTAAATGCTTCTACCAATATGACTGAGACAACAGATCCTAACATCATTCCATGCAAATTGAGACCTACAAAAAGGAAAACAACTGACATTATTACTCATTCTGTACTCAGTAAAAAAGTGGCTACCAGTATGCCAGAAGAAAACTGTGTTGTCAACATCAATAAACTTTCAGAACTAATCAGGGTATTTCTGCCATATCAATGTAAGAATGCTTTTCCAGTTGTTACGGTACACAAAAGATAGGGTTTGTGCATTACTGTTTGTGTGCAATGCAATAACTGTAAGTTTAAATCCAATATGGTGGAACTGTTCCCAAAAGTACTAAAACTTAAATTCTTTTTCCTCGAAACATTGTCCGCAATATGCCATATCCATCACTATTTGCAACACCGTTCCATTGATGACATTCACCATTTATAACAGTATGTCTGCTTATGTTTTCTTGAAAGTGCATTTGCTCCTGTGGAGTGAACTGACTTAGAAGAATGTGTGATGTCATGTCATGTAATGTTTTTGTGTGTCTGCAATGAAATATGAATAACTTTCATTAAAATAGGAGTACAGAGCTTGTTACCTACATGAAAATCAAGTAAACACATTTTAAACCCCCATTTTCTCTCAAAGCAACTTAGTTAAGCTCAAAATATGCTAACTTGTCCTGATACCAATAGGTATAATTTATAGGTGCAAAAAGAAATTACCTCCCTTGAATTTCCTATAGAGCTGAGAGATTCAAAATAAGGAGACAAATAGAGGTACTATGATAAGGCTAATGTATAAGAATTAATTGCATATGAATAAAGAACAAGAAAATAAGACAAAATGTGGTTCATTACACAATTTTTTTTATAGCATTTTTCCCTTAAGGGGGCAGGGTCCAGTTTTTATGTACAAATTTAATGTCGCATGCACCTGCCTAATATAAAAAATCATTAAAAATATAATACGCGAATGAGGTCAAAAAGGTACATATTTCTGGATAGGTATTATGTAGTGCAACATAATCATATCACACACATGACCTGACAAGTCTACTGAAGTTCTTAGAATAAAATATTTATGTACCCCAACCCTTATTTTATACATGCATTTTTCACATCCGAAGGCCATTTTTGACAGCATGTGGTGCTCACAGTGCAAACGCAAGGCCTTTTCCTAGATGAAAATTTTGAAAAACATTGTCTACTTAATAGCTTGATGCAATTCATAATAGTTGTCATCCATGCCGTTTTTGAGATATTCTACTTGCCTTGAACCCACGTGTCTACTGCTATGGGAGGCTAGCTCTTCTTCCTAGCCGACTATTGGTATTTCACAATCAACATACTGCACAGTAACTATGGAAAGTGTACATGTCTGACATCAATTTCAAGAACAACACAAGCCTGAAACACCTAGTTCATAAATTTATCCATATCTTTAATTATTACACTATAGTAGCTCAAAAACTCACACCATACCCTTAAGTTAAGAAATTTGCCAGGGGCCAATTTACGAAACTGGACCCTGCCACCTAATCTGCTTAGATTTACAAGTTGTCAAACGTAGGATTTGTTTCGGAAATATGCATATCGCAAAAAGAACCCTTCAGCAGACGGGAGCTCGACAGCCGTGAACAATACCGGTATTAAAATGTGTGAAATATACACGGATATGTGCAGACAAAAGTATCTGCGGATAATTCCAGCTTTCAGTGAATACGTGAAATCAGATCCCACCATTAACATCGTAACGGGTGAAGGGTTGATGTATCGGCCTAAGCCAATGTCTGTGTAATATGGTGATACACATTAGTTTCCCCAGAATCAAGTGCCTGTGATTTATATGTACAATAGACCAGCGGAGTTGGTCGCTAAGCCTTTTTTTTTTATTTTGACTTGACGTATAAACCGTCAAGTCAAAATAAAAAAAAAGGCTTAGCGACCAACTCCGCTGGTCTATATGTACAAGTGTTCTCCATTTTTCAATATCTTATTCCTACTGTATGTTTGAAAGCACACTGTTTTATTAATACAATGTTATAAGGACTCCATTTTGATTTGTAATATTCCCAAAATAGACGTGATCGGCTGATCAATATTTTACTCGGTGACTGCATTGTACGTGTGTATTGTGACAGCGTGCTAGTGATGGGAATCGGTCAGAAAGTTATAATCGATAATCAGTTCCCCCCAACTGATCATCGATTATAATCGATTACTAAGAGCAAATTTTAATTTTTGTTACACAATTATATCTTTCATCAAGAGTTCAATATGTTTATAAATCTACAGGAGTAATCTCTTTTAATTACATGTATACTTTAACCTGACAATAATATTACATTATGTGTTACTTTCGTTCTACAACTTTGTTAAATGAAAGCAACATTTTATGGATGACCAGTCATATGAAACTGAAATACGTTGCAATTTAACTGAAACAAATCAACAAAATCTGTTTAAATTCGTTAACTCAACAATTTAAGAACTTTTACTATGTAATCAAGACAAATATGTTCCTAATTATAAATCGTAAGGTTTTTTATTTGTAGTTATGAAGCGATTAAAAAATTTCGGGTCAACTTTAGTAGCTGGGAGTTTTACTAACCTTTGTGCTTTGCATACGCTTAAAAAGTAGTCTCCCTTTACACACAATCGATTATGGAGTTTCACAGTCGATTATCTTATTGATTTGCTCAACCAACTGATGATCGATTATAATCGATAATCGGAACAACACTACAGCATGCTCATAAAGGTCATTTTGTACTCGTCAATTATCTTCGTGAGACAGGTTTTTTAAATTCAGCAAGGGAACTTAGATACATTTTACAAACATTATCAGTATTTATATCCTCTTTCTCCCTCACACACACACACCTTAGGTAGGTTAATGTGACATGCACATTACTTGCATAAAAGTGTAATAACCTTTTCATGTAAACATGTATAACAAATCAAACATGTTTAATGTTGAACTGTTAGTAGGGTTTTCTATATCTGAATATTGAATTGATCCATTAAAATATTGATTTCATGCCTATGATAGAGCAGCAGGAGAGGTGAACAGACCAAGTTTTTAAGTAAAAATAAGGCTTCTATGGAACCGAAATTATTTCACATAATAGGCTGTTACAGAGTCTCACATAACGGCTGCGACACTGCAACGTCCCACGGTCGTCGTGAAAATTCTTCGATTTTCAACAATGAAAAAAAATAATCTTACAATTTAGTTGGCGTTCACACTCTCTGCTGCTATGCGCTAACATTTTTTTTACTAATTAAATATTTGATCAAGTCCAACACGATATCTTGCCCGAGGATCTGATAAATTTATCGTTACAAATCCGTGTGGGATTGTCTGAGCGCGGCTAAAGAAATTTCTAAATTGATTATGATCCATATCGCCACCGCACCAAGTTTGCCAAATATTTCTTAACGTATGAGTATCAACTCCGTTAAATACACACAGCATATTGCAGTTATCTCTGATCACTTTTGGTATTTGAGTGTAACGTTGAGTGATATATATCACATCGGTGTTTTTATGTCTGCCTCTGGAAAATATTCTAGCAGGATTCTTTTGATTGTCTAACATGATATCATCATATACGACTAAATTGTTAATACTTCCATCAATATCATTAATGCTAGGTGCTTCCTCGATATCGGTTATAAACTCAATAACACCATCACCGTTAATTTCTCGCGCGGCTTCGTTAAAATCCTTTAACACTTCATAGCATCGCTGATCATCTACACTCGGAGCAATCATATACAACTTATCCCACTTTATCCATCTCGTTATCAAATTAAGTAGCAATTGTGTTTTACCACTTCCAGATGGTCCGATGATAATCGCGCGAATAAAATTTGGTAACATTGCATGATGTCTAATAGGTTCCCGTCGTCTCGTAGCTGAATAATCAGTTACATTCATGCCGTTATATATAAATTATGGATCTATATTGTGTGAAATGTAGGACGCGTACTGGCACAAATGACTTGACGACGATTACAACGAAAAATAATCGATCAGCGCTTTCTGGTAAATGCTTACAATGTAGTACAAAGAAATTTAGATTTACTTCCACGAAACCTTTAAAAAAAAACGAGGAGGTGATATTGCAGCCAAGTTAGCAAAACTCCCAGGAACACCGTGGGCAAAGTATCCAGGAGAAAAGCACCTTCCAGGATATAGCTACTGTGGACCGGGAACACGATTAGATATCAGACTTGATGATCAAAATCAGCCCCGACCCGGCGAGTATCCAATAAACGCTATTGATAAGGCGTGTCATGCTCATGATGTCGCTTATAAAAGCAGCAATTTGCAGCATAGACATCTAGCAGATGTGAAATTAATTCATGCGTTAAATGCTATTCCTGATAAATCCTTCAAAGAAAAATTGGCTTCGTGGTTGGTAAAATCTGCTATGAAGGGTAAATTGATGTTAGGTGCTGGTAATTAAAAATATGGAATCTATTTATTATTCTCCGAGAGGATACTGGAGAGGTTACGCAGCAATCAATAAACTCGCTAGCGCATCAAAGGTAAAAAAAACTACAGCGGCAAACTGGTTATCCAAAAAGGCGATATGGCAAATTTATCTACCAGCGCCTAAACAAATTAACTACTCGCATTTTGATGTGACCGTTCCTAATGAAGTTCATCAAGCTGATATACTATTTCTGCCGCATGACAACGGTTACAAATACGCGTTAACCGTAGTTGATATTGCGAGTCGATACAAACAAGCAGAACCACTAAGGACAAAATCATCTACTGAAGTAGCTTCTGCATTTGAAAAAATTTATCGACGAGTTCCTCTGCGCTGGCCAAATCTGTTACAAGTTGATCCTGGCAAGGAATTTCAAGGCGCTGTTACATCTACGATGAAACATCATAATGTCACCATCAGACGAGGACACACTGCGTTACATCGCGATCAGGCAATTGTTGAACGGTTTAATCGGACACTTGCTGAGCGGTTATTTGGATATCAATACGCGAAAGAATTCATCCAGGATAAACGATCCCGTGAATGGGTCAAGAGATTACCAGGTGTAGTTACCGCAATCAATAATGAGATTACTAGAACAATTAATATGAAACCTGTCAACGCTATTAAAAAGAAGTATATACCCGTACAACCACAAAAAGATTTCAAAGAACCAATTCTTGGTAGTAATGTCATTGTAAGGTACTTATACGAACCAGGAGAGCTTGAAGGTGGTAAAAAAAGAGCTACTGATCCTATTTGGAGCGTCACGACGCATAAGATATCTAGTATAACACGATCAACTGGTAGACCTCCAATCTATAGACTGGATTCAACTGCTCCTCAGCGAGGATTTACTCGACAACAACTGCAAGTGATCCCCGAGGATACTCAATTACCACCGCGTGGTCTTAATTAGCACCCCGGCGTCTATTGCACTCAAGACAAGTCAGCATAACGTTATCGTTGGTATGACCTACACTGCTATTCTTTCTGTCTACGGTAAATTGGCGAGGATCTTTATCCGAATACTGCCAACGCATTATACAATTACAACTCGCGCAGTGATTATTCTGTTGTTGCTTTAGCGTAATTATTAATTCAGCATCAATGTCAAATTTTCTATTATTTTTTTTATCCTGTTGTTTATAACCAGAGAGTTTTTTTCTGATTATATCACCAGTGATATCATCGGCGCTGATAATATCGTCACTGGCATCGTCAACAACAATTCTTCGAAGTTGGTTTATTCGCCGTACTCTGGACACTGCGAGATAAACTAAATTTGACCACTCAATGTGATTATCTACTATCCAAACAATTGTATCCGATATAGTTAATCCCTGTGAAGAATGTATCGTCGCTGCGTATCCTAGCGTCCATGGGGATTTATTAGCACGCAATGCATTTTCGACGACGCTGATATCAACCAGCACAATATCATTTAACACGAATATCAACTTCTATATTCTGCTTTCGTGTATCCGAAGGCCTATAACACAACGGTACTGGAAGTGTTGCAAATTTACACTTATGCAATTCAAATAATTTCATCTGAAGCGCGTCTCTGATTATTTTTCTACTCGCGATTATTAAATCATTTGGTCTCCATGTTTCCCAAAAATCATTCATGGGAGTTTCTGAAATTATTTCACGCGCTATTTCACATTGGATTTTATCCGGTTGTAATCTAATTAGCGCTTTGAATTCTCGTAATTGTTCATCAAGTGATCTATGGTCGGTATTAATTTCTTCATAATAGTCTACATGATTCTTCAACCACTCATGTGGAGATCCACCAACAAATGGCTGTGGTTGGCCGTGATCCCCGCACATGACGACTTTTGTATTTTTCAATAACAACCATTCAAGAAATATCTGTAATACTGTCAACGATACCGTGCATATTTCATCCCAGATTATGATTTCAGGAATGAATTTATCGCCCATTCGATCAGGAGTCCATGTATCGCCTTTCCATCGAAAGAAGCTGTGATAAGTACAGGCTTTTACTCCCCGCGCTATCATCTCTCTGGCGAGTCTGTGAGTTGGTGTTAACACAATCATGGTTGACCGACGAAATAGTTCAATTGCACGAGTTGTCTTTCCTGACCCACCACAATCGTTTAAATAAACTGTCTTGTATCTACATACGGGATCAGATACGGGTGGTGCATTAGAAAATTCTGATTGAATCTCTGAGAGATTATGGTTGCTTTTCAAGTATTTATCGTCGATGGCAACGTCTGCGGATTCACAATACTCATGTAGTGTTTCCTTTTTAAATCGCCAACGCCCCCACGCTTCCTCGGGATCTGTGAATACCGCTACATCTGATCTGTATTTGTTGTGGATATACATCGAATCAGTAGCTACTCTAACCGCGGTATCTGGAAATCTATTTATCATCGAAAATAGATTAATACAAGCATAGGCTAGCATAGAACTTCTCAAATGTGTGTACTGACAACTATATCCACCACAGTAGGTAACAACCGTACCTAATTTCTCACCATTGGATAGAAAAGCATCCCTACGGGATACAAGTTTTCCCTGTTTCGTTAAATCCGCTACAATAAAATCGTATTCTGCGTTGTCTATGATCAACCTCGAAGAGTATTTTGAATTGTCAAATCTTCCACCTTGAGTGAATTTACCAATTATTTTTCGTCCGAAATCTTTGGCTTCTTTGTTTTTAATCTCAAATAACTGCCTAGATAGTTTCATGATTTCTTCCTCGCTGAAAATCTCCGATTTTCCATTCGAAGAATTTCCATTAGGAAACTGTTTTGAAAATCTTCGATTTTTAATTTCATCAATTATACGATCTAGATCAGGTTTTGGTAACCAAACATCCTTCTGCGCGTGATAGCATATAATCGCTTCACTGACAATTAACGATATTAGCATACCACAATCGATCATATATCTCAATAGCACTATTGGCATCCAGTGTTTTTCAGACATATGTCTACCAAGCCAAACATAACTACACGGATGTAACCCTGCAGCGAGTTCAAATGATATCACACGAGCGAACCCGGTTAAATCAAAATCAGGCAAACGACCATTAATCGCAACACGAGTCATTTCATGCGTGGGATGTCCAAATCGTTTAAAATACTCAGAGTATTCTCCATACCCGAGAAAACTTCCAGGATAACACGCAGCTATATCAATTGAAATCATACCATCACGTGAGTATTTCGTATTCCACAATCCTCCATGACCAAATTTGACGCAACTCAATTTGACATCCTCGAGAAAATCACTTCGTGTTGGACGCCATGAGTTCTTTTCTCTTGCAAAATGAGCTACCACTGATGGAATTGTAAAACTATCCGTGAGTAGTTTTTCATGGAAACTCTCCGGTGAAAATTCATTAGCGATTTTTCTCATTCTGTTATCTAATTCTTCAACGCGATATAATTCTCCATTTGGTCTTACAAACTGATCAAATCCTGATTCGGAATCTTCAGCGCTGTGAAGTAACCACACTGACACGGGATCATCTTTACACAACGTAACAATAGCATCAAATAATTTCTCTTCATAGAACACATCCTTGAGAAATTCCCCGGGGATATATCTCACGATTCGTTCTCGTGGAAATATATTTACCGCAGGTGTCCACGCGTGTTTGTTATGATCAATAATTTCAATTGGAGCTCCTCGCGATTGATATTTCGGTTCGTATAATACTTCTCCGGTTATCGTTGCTACCGATATTGGAAATTTTAATGATGCTTCTAATTTAGCTATATCAGAAATCTTTGCCCCGCGCTGTTTCACTGTCAGTTCCCATTCGGTTATTTTTTTTCGTCGTTGTTCAGTTAGTTTATTCCCCTGGGATGCATTTGTGAAGTGTTCCATTACCCGTGTTGCTATACAATTCAACGTTGAATCACCTTGTGATTTCGACGATGAAAACATTGGAGCTAGTTTTGCAATACTTGGCTTATCATTTAGTGGATATATTCCGTAAACAACTACTGTTACAGGGTAACGGTTCGCGTAGTATGGTTTGTCAATTCCAGTTAGAATTCCTGGTTTGGAATCTCTACTCACAATAACAGTTTTTTTATTCTTGAGGATTGGTTCAAATTTATCTCTGATAACCCATTCACCTTGGTCTTCGATAATGAATTTTATTCTAAAAAAATACCCCCTTGGATTTCCCGCCAAGGTGTGAAAGTATCTCAGCTGCTCTTGTATCGTTCATAGTAGCATCAATTACGGGTACATTGACATCATCATTGATAATTCGAAATGTCGACCACGTATGAGATGCTCCATCGCGCTTAAACTCATTAACACAGTCACTGATTTTACTCAATATGGTTTTGTCATCTATTAGACTTTTTGGTTTATCAGAGATTCTATCGAGATTAAATCTAGTATTTTTCCAAGGCGTAATTTTCGATAATCTCTTGAACTCCTTCATATTATAATTAAAACAAGTATTTAAATAAAAAGTTTTTTATATAATGAATCATTGCAAATGGCTCATGATTGGATCAAAGACTCCGTGTAACAAATCATGCAGAAATGAATTCTGTGGGTATCATATGCAGAGTGTGAGAAACGGTTCAAAAGGTCCTCTTGCTTGCCTGTATTGTGGGGTAGGTGTAAGAGGCAAGTCGCAGTTATGCGTTAATTGTGGGGGTAAGCGTTATAGAGAGTTGAAGCGTTATTATGACAAGCGAAGAATAAAAAATCCTGACTCTGTCAATGACAACGTCAACGGCAAAATCATAAAAACTGCTCAGGACTACATAGGCAGATTTGCCAATGTTATATCTCAGCCAATTAACGAATTAGACAAATAGAAGTATATTGTATACAAATGAACCAAGAATTTCAAAGACATCCTGTTATTGAAAATTACGAAGCTTCTCGTGATGGTGTTGTCAGACATTGTAAACATAAGAAATCTGTTGGGGGTGATAATGGTATGGGGTATTTGATATTTGGCGCTGGAGGGAAGAAGTATCTCAATCACCGTTTCGTCTATGAAGTATTTAACGGATTGATCAATGATGGTTTTGTTATTGATCACATAAATAGCATTAAGACTGATAATTATTTATCGAATCTACAAGCTATTACACAACGTGAAAATACAAAACGAGGAGGAACTGGAAAATACTCGAAAAATGCTAGACCCGTAAAGTCAATTAATACTGAAAATAACACGGAGATAGTATTTCAATCTTTGAATAGCGCTGGTAAGTTTTTGCGATATTTATCCGTATTCTATTCAATGCGTTGCAGAGAATAAAACCAAGACCGCCTTTTCAAAACGCTTCAATAATAATATTCAGTTTATTTATGTATAATACGTAAACTTGCATTGGAAATTGCTTTGCAATTTCACGGGGAATAACTCCGTTAGGTAACGCGCATGCGACAAATCACCAATGACAGAGTTACGGATCTTAAACACAGTCATTGATTTTGATTGGTTAGTTTCGCTATTATGAATCTGAACAACACAATCAATTTCGTCTTTTTTCAAGTATTAACAGAACTGTTTTACAGACACGTCGTATTTAAACATTTTTTTTAGTGTCTGTTTCAAGTATTATGCGTGTTTTCAACGTTATCAGTGATCGCTAATAAACAAACAAACAATTACAAGCACTACACCTCTTTATGTCACTTCGTTGTAATGAGTAGTTATATACAAATCCGTCTTTGTTATAATTGGGCTTAGCCGAAATTCAAGTACAAACCAAACCACACCGTCACACGTGGTATGAACGTTATTATTGACATTCAAAACCAAGTTTCGATTTTGTGGTTTTGTTTGTACTTGAATGTAGAATAGCCCGCGTCATCCATTGTCATTGAAATCAATTCATTCACCTATAATCTATTGTTGTACCGTCGTCATTGTCATTGAAATCAATTCATTGTATATACCATTGTCATTGAAATCAATTCATTCATTGTGTCACCTATAATCTATTGTTATGTGTTTGTCAGTTGTAACCGTTGAGCGCCGCTTGATGTAAAACACCAAGGGGGTTCAAAACGGTGATGTGTAATTGTACCGTCGTCATCTATAATCATAATCACCTATAATCGCACTAAGCTTCTGGGCTGCTAAAGATGATCAACACCTTAGCGTGTCCAGAATTCATTTTGTGAAAAATTTCAAGCAATTCAACAAATATATTTTTATATAATATGAATATTGAAAATCTCAAATTGATTATTATTGAAATCAACAAGCTTAAAGATCAAAATGTTAAACTATGTTCAGGGTTAGATTGTGATCAAATTATGACCGATTTCGAGGACATAAAATTTGCAGAACAGACCGGAAAATACGTCCTCGCTAAGAAATATTTTTTAACTAAGCGGATACAAAAGTTTATACGTGAAAGTTTAGTCAATAACGAAGACGTTAATGTTTTTGTACCATTATGTAGCATCGTTGAACGTGTACGTAAACAATTAGGCTTAGAATATGAACAAAAGAGGCTTATTAATTGTAAGGTGAGACAATTAAAAATGTTAATGGAGCAAGATGAGCCCCACGCGTAGAGAGCCTCCTTTGTTTAATCACTACTAGGCAAACGAGGAAGTAAAATTATGTGTGTGTGAGTACAACAACAGGGAAGTATAACTTAGTTAAGTTAGTGTACAATTTAGTGATTTCTTTTTTTTTTACTTGGAAAACTCAACGAGTTTCACAAATGCAAAGCATTTCCACTCAAAGAGTTTCCATCTTCGATTTTCATTGCAATTTAACAATACTGATACTCTTTCAATAATGGTAGGACAATCATTGACCACACGGAACGTAAAGGAGCGACTTAGCGCTCTTAATAAAATATTACCCCTTCGTGATCGTATACGTGAAAAACTTCAACAGCGGCAATTACTTCAGACTGATTTCACAGAGGATTCTGAACAACTATTCAAACCGATTGTTACTGCAACTACAGATGTGAAAACAGCAATTTCTAAACAAGAAAGCGCGCAGAAAGAGTCCTTTCTCCCTGTGTTAGAGAAAATAGCAAAACGAACTAAACAAACAAAAAAATCATTAAAAACACTTCCTGGTGATATAATAACTACTGCAAGACGACAAGAAGAACAACAACGAGAACTTCAGGAAGAAATTGAACGATTAGGTGATGTTGATATTTCCTCACCACCACCTGAACCTGAAGAATTTCAGGAACAACAACAGGAAGAAGAAACGGGACCTGTTTCAAAAAGGGACTATCCTCCTGAAAAGATATTTACAGTTGATGCGTTAAATACAATCAGAAGTATCCAAACACTCTCTGAATTAGTTAAATTTACCAAAGACAACGTTAAAAAAGCGAAGAGAGAGAAGTATTTAATAGACAAAACGGCTAAAGATTTTATAAAAGGTTCAGGCGTTTTGGAAAATAAGGTGTTTTTAGCAAACCGCGGGGAAAATAGAATCACAAAAGAAATAAGTCGTGATTATAATCAGTTTCTAGCTATGGTAAAAGGAGTCACATCAGCACCACCAGTATACACAGCAGACCCAATCCCTGATGAAATACAAATAATGGCAGAGGCTGATTCTAAGAAGGGTGCAACTGGTACAACTAAAAAAAAGGGTAGTGGCTTAGTTGGAAACTCTAGCGTAACATGTCCTGGCAATATTCTCGGTGATATAGCACGATTAGAAGTACTCGTAGGAGGAAAACGAGCTGGGAATAACTCACTGGAAATAATCAATGAAGCAGCTGATATCTGTAGGAGGTTATTTCAAGGTGGTATCATGGATATTGCAACATATCGAGATTTCATTGAAGAGTTAGTAGAGAAAAATTCTTTGGATTTTTACGGTTATCATAGCGATTAAACTCGAAGAGTTTCACGATTAGATAAATATCAATTGAATAGAGAATGATCATACACTACAACCATGATAAACCAACTAACGTCTACGTGGTAAACTCACGATTGCCAAAATACCGAGCATACTATGGAGATGGTCTCGGTAATACTATAATGGGATTATTTTCAAGAATGGCTCCAAAAGTGGCTCCGCTAGTAAAACAATTATCGATGAAAGCAATTGATGTTATC
Organism: Unio pictorum; assembly: GCA_030141615.1. Lineage (NCBI taxonomy): Eukaryota > Metazoa > Mollusca > Bivalvia > Unionida > Unionidae > Unio > Unio pictorum. The sequence continues at coordinate 98,379 of JARLTB010000031.1, read as the reverse complement.
AGGGATAAGGGTATTAGCGCTGTTGGTGATCTTGCCACGAAGGCGTTTTCAGCCGCTAAGGATAAACTAACAGCGCTAGTTCGACGGCGAAAGAAACCAGGAATGACTTCACTGCCATCTACTGAGGTTATGCCTGCGCGAGTTAGTAAAATAATAAACAACGCAGTAGATGAAAAACTACAGTCAATGATTTCATCATCGTTGACTAACGCCCAGGATAACATAACAGCAAATATGATAGCGGGAAGTGGCCTTGGAAATTCAAAGAATTTCTACAAACGTCAAAGACGTTGATGAAATTGCTTTGCAAATTATTATAAAAATAATTATTATAATAAATAAAAAATCTTTAGATTTCGCCTCCAATTTAGACCAACGGGTATATAATAAAAAATGTTCAAACAGAACCCTGATAGTGCATTTGACATGGACGCCCCAGTACTTAAAGATGATTCTGTACGCGATTATCAATTTTTTGCCTATCACGCAGTACAACCTGATCTTCGGGGGAGAATCGAACTTCAAGTTCATGATACCAGTAAATACTTTTTACCCGCTGAAGCCTTTATTGAAGTCGAAGGTGAACTCGTAACAGATGTTTCAGCTAATACACCATATGCAAATGACCCAACTATCCGAGTTGGTTTTGTTAACAATGGCATCATGGCGTTATTTGAAAGTGCTAGATATCTCATTGATGGAAGAGAAATCGAATCTATTGAACGCGAGGTTGATATTGCTACCGGAATAATCGGGTTAGCGAGATACTCTGATGACTATACAAGATCAGCGGGTCCGTCTATGATGTTCGCGAAGGATATTACTGATAACGCCGAACACATCCAGTATTCTAGAGTAAAAGCAACACGAGATACAGCAGTTGATCCAGCACCAGCCGGATATGTAAGACCAGCTGCTGATTTTGATGTCATAAATAATATTACCAGTTACAACCTAGGATTTGCAACACGAGTAGCAACGTTACAGGGACAGCATCGACAGTTTTCATGTGCGATTCCGCTCCATCACATATTTGGATTTTGTAGAAACGTCAGAAAAGTTATCTATGGAGTAAAGCATACTATAACGCTAATGAGAAGGGGTACTGATAATTATGCAATCTGGCTCACTGGCGGCGCTGCGGGTAAAGTCGTTTTATCAAAACTAACACTGTGGATGCCAGTGTTGACTCCGTCGTTGTCAACAGAACCGCGGTTACTATCATTTATGGATCAAGGGGGAAAGAGATTATTAAGTTGGTTGTCAACGTCCACAGATACCATGGATTCTAATATTGATGGTACACTTACATGGCATCTAGCATCAAAACAGGGTATTTCAGCTCCACGTCACATATTTATTGCGCTACAGAATACTGCGCGATTAGATAATCAAGAACGTTCCCATATGATATTTGATCAAATTGGGTGTAGTGAAGTCTCGCTGAGAATAAACGGACAGCAAGAACCATCAGAGGATATACAACTTAACTATGAAAACAACCACGTTGCACGAGTTTATCAGCGGTTGCTGTCGTATATGGGACGCGATCAAAATGTCGATACTGGTCTACAAATATCACAGTTGGATTTTAAAAATCTATATCCGATTTATTACTTTTCGCTGGAACATCTCGACTTGATGAGACAGTCCGTCGTTGATATACACTTCCGAGCTCGTGTAACCCGTCCGACTGGTCCACCAGTTGGTGGGATACTTCCTATCCTTATCCCGAATTATAGAGCGGTTGCTGTCATTCTCAGTGATAAGTCAATGATACTCGAAGGTGTTGGTGGACGAATGAGACTGGTAGATGCACCAGTGGAAAATATTTGATTGAAAATTGCTGTGCAATTTCACCTACGAATTTCACCATTGAATCGCTTGCAATTTAGAATCAATCTGTTTTGTATAATGTCGTATAGTAATATCAATGTTACGTTGACACCTGGTCAGTTAAAAAAATTACAATCCAAATCAGCTAAGCAATGTGGGACCACAATAACGCTGAAACCTAATCAAATGAATGGCGGGGGGAATAAGCTATCGCTGACGAAAACTCAGATTAATCATTTTAATAAAGCGTTTAAAGAAAAAAAGGGAGTTCAGGTTACTCTTTCTGCGAGCGCGATTAAAAACATGGAAAAGACTGGTGGTATATTCCCGCTGTTAGGGTTGATTCCAGGGTTGATTGCCGCAGCGGCCCCAGCGGTGGCTAAAGCGGCAGCGTTAGGAGCCGTTCGTACCGCGGCAGGAATGGCACTAAAGAAAGCAACAGGTGGATCCGTCCGCGCTGGTAAAAAAAAAGGAAAGGGTCTAAGACTACCAGGAACCCCGTATTCATGGTACAGCGGAAGCGGCCTGAGACTAGGACCGGTTTACTAACTCGGGAATCTTCGATTGGAAATCCGAAGGATTTCACACCTATGGTTCCTATGTCCAATTTTGATTTAATTGATGCCGCTAAAAAAACTCGCGATTAAAAACTTCAGAGGTGTTTTTATGAAAGATCAGTTACCGGCACAACCAAATCACGTTGAAACCGGTATTATTAATCTAGATAACAGCGATGGACCTGGAACTCACTGGGTTGCATACGCGATTGATCCACATGGGATTATTTATTTTGACTCATATGGATTAGCGCCGCCAAAAGAATTTAACCGCTATGTAAGTAAACTAAAAATACCCCGTTGGTATTCCACGTTACCAACACAAACAATGCTTGACCCACCCATATGTGGCAATGAAGTATTAAACGTACTTGATGCTATTTCACGGGAATCAAGAAAACCACCCCATGTAGTAGTAAATGAGTATACTAGCGGTCGTTGGATTGGAAATCCATTGGATTGAAAATCTTTTAGATTGAAAATCCGCTGGATTTAGACAGAGAAAAGATTTTTATGATAACAATGATTGATATTTGGGGACGACCTTTATCAACGCTGAAGAAACCGGATAATGGTGGAGTTGAAACCCTTGATAAAATCAAGGATGTTAAAAAACTAATCGAAGATGAAATAGCCGAAACGTTAAACCTAGCAAGTGTTGATCCTGGTGAAATAGTTGTATTTCAAGATCGTCAGGGTAAATTGAAAACTAGTAATGTCTCTCTCGATGATATTTTGGTTAAACGACGAGATGCAGCAGAGGATGCTATCGCGTTATTTTCCGATCAGGGTAAACTCAAACCAGGTGTACTTGTTTCAACAATTACGGATAAACTAACAACATTCGATAACATGGTGAATTCATTGAAATCGCTCAATGATAAATATGACGATCATATAGTTGTATTTGATCAGTTTAGTGAAACACAAAGAAATACAATTGACCAAATTGATAAACCCCTGCTAGAATTTTTTGGAAATCCACCAGTGACCACACCAAAACTCACCTCGATAAAAGATTCTATGTTTGAACTAGCAGCTCTTCAATCCGAATATGAAAAACACGTGAAACAGTTTTCAATGTTTCGTAAAAACATCATTGATAAATTTATCGGAACCCCATTTGATAAAATTGAAATAACCCTTCCTGATATTAAAAAAGCCATCGATGAGCTTAAAACGACCACTAATAACATCGTAACGGATGCAACGAGGATGATAAGCGTCATTGAAAAAACAAAAATTCCTCATAAGAGCACCAATAATATAGTATACACGATTCAACACGGTTCATTTGCGTGGACTCCCACAAACAACGTTTTAAACATAACAGCAGCCGTCAAGGGTATTTATCGATTAACAATAGTATCACCGACTCAATTCAATATATCATCAAGTAGTTCATCTGGAGTCAATAATACGGTATCAACGATCATCGACAAGGATGTATCTGAACAATTCACGATAACGACCACAGATAGAAATCTAGCCAGGGTTTCAGTAACGTGGTACGTAGAATTCGTAGTGGATTTAAGTAAACAATTAAACTGAAAACGCTTGCGTTTTTAAGGGAAATCACAATTGAAAACGCTAGTGTTTTTAAAATAAAATGACAATCCCTTCAGTGTATCAGTATCGCTATGATCAGGTCAGAGAATTTCAAACTAAACTCAGCTCGTGCTGTGAGGAGTATAAAAAAAAAATAAAAAAATACCAACGAAGAATAACCGCGGTTGATATCACCGTGTACTCGGTGTCGGGAGTAATCACTGCTGCTGGGATAATACTGTCTTCGGTTACAATGATTGCTCCGGTCGTAGTTCCAATCGCTATTTCCGCGGTTGCTACAATTGCGGGTATATTAACCGGGATCACAAAAAAAGTATCATCGTGTAGCCAGAGTAAACTACACGATTATTTAATTAAATTTCACATTGCATCTGCCGGTTACTCGCAATTATCCTCGTTGATATCATCGTCACTCGACGACACAACAATATCAGATAGCGAATTCTCAACGATGGCTCAATTGTATAAACAGACAATGCTGAAATTAGAGCGGGATAATAATAATAACAATGTCGTCGCAAGAACTACTTCAACAAATAGTAACAAATACAACACCGGTGAAAACAAGCATGATATCAGTAACTTCAACGCGTCCTGAATTCAGTGTGAATTTTCCGATTCCCGTTCCAGTGAGCGAGATCGCGTTAGCAAAACTACGAGTGTATCATAGCTGGCCCAATATCAGATCCGTAGCATTTGGTGGTCAACAACCAAATAATTCCTTGGTGTTCGCGTGGAAAAATCGTGAAGACGGAACTCCAGACTGGAACGTTGTCTCGTTACCAACAGGGTCATATCAAATCGAACAAATCAATAATGAATTACAACGAAGAATTAAATCTATCACTGGAAAAGAATCAAAAATCGCTATAACGGTTCACGAGCCGACGTTATCATCTGCGATCGAGATTAATTCCCCTGGGTATGTTGTAGATATTTATCAGAGTTCTATAAGATCAGTATTAGGATGGCCTGAACTACCACCTCGACGAGAAACCGTTGATATACCAGAACCTGTAAAATCTGATTATGTCTCCAACGTGATAAAACCTGATAATCCATTGAAAAGTTATCAAGATTATTCTCCCATCTCTAATCGTGAGATACTTCACACTAGTTCAATCGAAGAAAATTTGAGCGCGATGAATAATGATTTTTCATTATTGTTAATATCCCTTAAATCCGGCTCTCTCACCAAAGACGAGTTTATTAGTGTAGTACAAACAGGTAACAAAATCATCAACGATATGGAAACATTTCATACTCAAATTATTCAAGAAGTATTAATAAACGAAAGTCATAAGGGGATATTTAGGGAATCATACAATATCCGCGTAGAGGATATTAAAACATTTAAAATTCCGGGGTATAAACCCGACGAATTAAAAAAATATCTCAGTTATGCCATCGATATTGGGTTTAAGAAAATCCACGACGATTGGAGGAAATTATCACGACAACAAACAAATATTCTGACATTTAATAACGACCCAGATGGCGGTGGGAGACATATCGCTCCGAACAACGTAAATATATCCTCGGTGATATCATTGAATTTAGTATGTGACGTTATCGAAGGAAGCTATCAAATAAATCTTGAGCAATCAAATCAAGCTCAGCAAGGTTATATTCTATATTCATTTGCACCAACGGCTCCTCCAGGATTTCTAATTATTGAAGACCCAACTAATCCAGTCTATATGCGATGTCATAATAATTCTTTAACGAGAATTAATTTCAAACTCACTGACCAATCTAATAATTTGATTGATCTGCGAGGTGAAGTTTTGCAAATTAGTCTGTTTGTGAAATCCTAAGACTTTCATCGTAAAAAAATTGTTAGCGCATAGCAGCAGGGAGTGTGAACGCCAACTAAATTGTAAGATTATTTTTTTTCATTGTTGAAATTCGAAGAATTTTCACGACGACCGTGGGACGTTGCAGTGTCGCAGCCGTTATGTGAGACTCTGTAACAGCCTATTATGTGAAATAATTTCGGTTCCATAGAAGCCTTATTTTTACTTGAAAACTTGGTCTGTTCACCTCTCCTGCTGCTGATAGGCTGAATGCTAAGATTTTATTGTACATCTTTCAACTACTTACTAGTAAATTTATTATAAAGCATTGTATTGACTATAATTACATAAGGATCTCTTGTCATGATGAGAAAGGATATTATAATGCGACCAGAATATATGGCTGGCAGATTGTTAAAGTTTTGAGCTGCAATCAAGCAAGTTTTACTTACGTCAAAATTTGTTAGATCTGTTATTATGTATCCTTGCTAAAATTAAGTATTTCAGTTATAAGTGTTAACCACAAATCACAGAAACAGATTTAATATATAAATTATAATGCAAATAAATATTTATTACATATTTCTAGTTATGAAGTTACAAAGAAGGTAGAAAAGGATGAGCCAAAGCATGCAGAATCACTGGGCAGTACATCTTCATGCTTCTCATCAACACCTGGCAGAATGCTTTTATGACATACAGAGAGAATGAAGACACACATTCAGTATCAGAAGTACCTGCTATTTAGTTAGGAAGGTAAAAATTAAAAATTTCTTGCAGAATTTTCTTTTTTTTTGGGGGGGGGGGGAGTGGTTGCTACAGTTGTCATGTTACTGAAAACAATAATGTAACAAATGCAATGCTGATGAAAGGAAATTTTTAAATTAGTTGCAGCAGGTCAAGTCCCCACATCATACTTTTCTCAAGTTTTAACTAGAAGAAGAAAATAATACCATGAATTTCACTATTCAGAAGTGGGATAGGGTGCCTCAACTGTGCTACCTGATGCATGGAAAAAGGCAATGTTTACTGTAATTGTTTTGGTTAGGCAAAAAGGTTCCAGAATACTGTGCTGGCTAACCCAGCTGTTTTTCCTCCACCTTCCACTGCCTTCACTACAGGTAAATGAATACTTTGAGAACCAGTGATTGTATAGTTTGAAATTGTGATTACATATCACATGCTTTTTTATGCTGTTTCCCATTTATAGCTATGTCCCACATGCAGTTATTGGTTGCACCCTCTTCGCATCTATCCACTTAGCTCATGATGAATGCACATAGGACATATTTAATTAAAAACAAAATATTGAGATAATTATAAGATGCCATATCTCAATAACTGATTTTAATTGTATGTATAAGAAGTAAATTTTCTCTATGATCAAGTGAGCCACGTGTATCTGGTGTAGAAATGATGGGAACTGATATTGGTAATTTTGAAGACAATGGACAAGTATAATATACGTTTCTAATAGCTTCTTAAAATTCAGTAATCAATTAATAATTATCATCATGAATGTTATGTTTCATTGTCTAAATGTTATATCCTTGTTCATATATGTTCTGTTCTCATAACATATAGGTGTTCATTATACCTAGAAATTATTATAATCACTTTTATTACTTAGGATACGGGTGTAAAGTTGTAATTTAAAAATGACATATATATTAAAAGGCTGCAGGTTTAATACCACACCACCCCACCACCCGGTGAGACTGTTACAGCTGCCCTGGTGTCTCCTTGGAAAGAGCACTAAGCTTGGATTTCCTCAGAAGCATAGAGCCAGTAAAGCATTGAAAGTGCTGTAAAAATACCAAAAGAAAACCCTTGACAAGAAACTGAAAGCAAAAAAGTAAAAAACAATACCTGGCTCTCAACAAATATACTTGAAAGTGATAAAGTCACCAGCTGAATATTACATACACTGGACATCACAGACTTTACATTTTTATTTCAGAGGCCAATTATTTTTTCATCTAAAATTTTGAAAGGAATTAGTCTATCACCGTCAATGAGTCATATTAAGTAATTTGTATGTTTTTGTGTGTATTTGAGAGAGAGGGAGAGAGATTCATACTTCACCAGTGAAATTTAACTTTCAATTTATTTTCCAAATATGTTTTATTGTATATAGCAGAGATTCACAAAGTGGGGGTGGTGGTGGTGGTATGAGGGGTGGGATTACTGAGGGGGTGTTAATGCTAAATAATGCTGTCTCAAGTAGTACGTTGGAGATAGAACAAAGAAGAACAAAAACAACCCCTCGACAACTCCTCCTTAGGAATTGGTCATGATGCTCAAATAGTGGGTGAAAACTCAATATAATTAACATATGGGAATGCTTGTCACACAAGTTAAGAAAATAAAATTTTCTTTAAAACAGGTATCATTGCTGGTACAACAACAAAAAGTGGCAGATGGTCCGTCTACCCTTGCAAAGAAAAGAAAACATATCCCCACATCAGGGGGCTTATTCAGAAAGCCCTCGTCTGTCGAATTGAAGACAAGCTGGGTATAAGGAGGTGAAGAGAACTTGAGGAAGATGATCCCAGGAGAATTAGCAGAAACCTGGCACCTCAAGAACCACCATCATCTCAAGTTGTGGTGAAGGAGAAGATCTCTCGATTTTAGCTATGTAATATATGAAAGGTGTCTGATATATGGATGTGTCTGCTAAGGCAGATTACACTTTATATACAGTTATGTAAATATCAGTTGTTGTAAACAATGTATAATTTATCCACAGGTGCTGAAAATTTTTATATTGATTATATATGACCTTACACACATTGTTTATAGACAGAATAGACTGTTTAAAAACAGTGTTTAAAAGTATTTGAATGGAAGCATTATTGTTTGATGGGATATTATGTGCAGTTATAACAAAACAAAGAATGAAGTCAAATGTATTCATTTATATATAAATTTGTGCCCATAGGAAGTGTATTTTAAAAACAGTTAAGGCAAGCCTGGAGGGGATAAAACCAGTGTACTGTCTAAAAAGTATCTGGATATTTGTCACATATCCACCAGACACAGCAAGAGGGAATGACACTACTCTGTACAGACCCCAGTCTTCCATAGTATTACTGCCTATAGGAAGCATTCCTGGAGTTCAGCAAGTCAACTTCATCGTCAAGTACAAGAACATCCCATCGGTACATCCTGGCCAAGGCAAGTATAGCCTCATTAAGGGTTAGAACTTGAAAATCCTGAAAAATTATATTTAACAAAAATAATAGGAAATTATTCAAAGTTTATTCATTTTTTATTAGAAAATTCCAGTGTAAAATAAATATGGATAAAAAACTGCAAAGATTTTATTTTGACATGAGCGCTGAGTGTTCCATCGCACCCAGAACTGAAATTAAGTGTTTAGGGAGCATTTCTAGAAGTCGGAGACACCTACATTGGGATCAAATAGGAATGACTGATTGCAGATGAAGATAGAATCTTATCTTCTATCATCAGCTTAGATTTGTTTAGCATAGTGAGGTACCCACATTGAAACCAGGTAATGAACAGAAACTAATTGATGAGTATCAATTGTAAAAAATAAAACTTCTTATCATTTGCTTATGCATGCATCTGTTTTTGTTTATGGATGGCTTACAATTTTAAAATTCATTCAGTGATTGCAAAGAAATAATCCAAGCATGTCTAATTTTGTAAGAAGTCTCTAAAATTCAGGAAATATTCTATGTTAAATAAATTCTTTAAGCATATCAAGAATAATGCATTAAGCAACAATGCACATTATAAACAAAAGTTTATATATTCATTACCGGCAAAAGTGATATACAGTGCTGTCTCTCAAAACACATCTTTTCTAGGTCTGTGGGCATCTCCCTACATTTTCCACACACACCAACCTGGCAATCCTGTGTCGGGGGATGTGTGATAACCACCACACTGCCTTGATCCTGGCTCCAAAACATTAAAGACCATGCTTGTGTGGAACTGCAACATCTGTATGAAAAGTTCCCTCAACCGGTCTGGCTCCACATTTGCTGTGATCTCCTGGAATTGGTTTCAAAGATTAAGCATACTGAATCCCCATATGTATGTGGTACAACACGCTTGACAGATAAAATCACTATACCATGGAAATTTCAACATTTACAACAATCACGTAATTTATTTCAGGTTTCAGTCTTTGCAAGTCCACCTTGGAAATAGAAATGACTGCAAATGTTGTATTGTAAAAGTAACTACCAAAGTTTTAATTACATGTATACATGGATGCAGTATTTGATTTTATGAGTACAAAGTGCAAGTTGCATATTTGTAAACAGTGTTACACGTATGTATAGTGAAAGAGGTTTTCTGTAATGTAGCCCACATACCTGTCAAGTTATTCACACCTTTTTATATATATATTTTGTACATACAACAACATGCTCAAGAAATACATAAAAGTTATTGAAAGAATTTAAAATTACAAAACTGTCATTACATCAAGAAAATGTATCATTTTAGAAATTATTTATAATATTCACCCAAAACTGAATGCAGATCAGATAGGGCAATTAAAATTCGTATCCAAAAGGTTATATCAAATATGAAATAAAAATTCTATTTTTTGCAAGTCTTCATGTCATTCTAAAATTTAGGCAAATAAAACATTCTTGCATTCTTAAGTTTTTATGTTCATAATGATAGTGCATACTGTTATGTATATTTGATACAAGTCATTTATATTTATTATTATTTTTGTTTGTTTGTTAGATTTAAATTTGGCATTTTAAGTTTCAAGATTAGTTCATTAAAAGGGGGGTGGGGTTGACCTCTACTTTACAGAGTAAACACCAGGTGTTGACCTCGTGTCTGACCTGGTTTCCGAGTTGTAAACAAGCTTTTAAAATTATTGGTTGGTTCCAAGGACAAAATGGAGCTTTTGTATAAACATCTTTCTATTTTAGTTGGGTCATAAGATGTGTACGTGATTCTTTGAACCTAAATTTGTTCTGATATTTTCTAGAAGATCATGTGACCCCTTGTTTACGTAAAAAACAGATATAAACCATGTTTTGGGAGCGAACTATTCAGTAGAAGTTTGGGCTTTTAGAATACTAAGTTGTGTGTGTCTTTGAGTTATTTTTAATTACCATGTACTGGAAATTGTGTCAATTCATTTGGATCAAGAGGAATTATTTTATTATTTATCTGGGAAAGAGTTGTGCTCATAGAGATTTTATTAACAAGAACTGACTTCATCAAGAGACATTGTCTTCCATATTGGATACTTCGCTGGAATTCGAACTTAGAATTAGTTGGACATTTTTATTACCAGGACTGTTGCAATTTCTCTAGTGGATAATATTTTGAATTATTTTTGGATTAATTTTGGAATTGATTCTTAAAACTAAGTTTATTTTTCTTTTCTGAAAAATATTTGTACTTATTAAATTGTTTATGAAGTTTTTACAAGCTTGTTATTTTCACTCTATGTTACTGTTTATTCGAGCCTAAGCACGTAACAATACATAATATTATCTTGATATATTTTGGCATGCATCATATTTAAAACAATTAAAGCGTAGTCATTATTTTACAAGGCTTAAATTAGATATGAATTTTTACAGGTCTAATTTGTTTAGAAAACTGCAAAATAGTCTGTCTAATCGCTGAAGATCTCAGACTTTTTGTCATTATTTTGAATTTTTTGAAAATAAAAATTATAAATTTATTACTTAAATTGGAAAAATAGCAGGTTGACCTTGACAGTATTAAATATTTGTTGTGTATGCGACTAGTATAGATCACTTCTACCTATATATGAAATGATTTTAGCTAGTTTATATTTTATCACAGGAATTTAAAATTGTACCACAAGCATTTATTTACTTCACTCTTATGTAATGTGTTATGTATAGTTACTTGAACTCCTAAACAAACAGTCCTACTATAGACAGAATAGATGACATGTATTATATAAGGCAGCCATATAAATGAGGTGGCCTCTTTATTTTCAATGGTATCTGTGCGTGGTTTTCCTTTTCAAATGATATTGGGGTGGGGTGGTGAGTAGCAACAAAACGTAAAGCAGTTTAACCCTTTACTCCCCAGATACGCTTTTCTACTCCTTTACCTTTGCACCCCGTTAAAGCATTTCTTCGCCTTACTCAGTATCAGCTATGAATATAATTCATCTTCCATTTAAATGTTGATTCGCCGTGCGGTAATCAAACGCTGGTCAAAGAAATGAATAATCTTTACTAACATTGGATTTTAATTACGTATTTCCTAACATCAGAACCTATAAATCAAAATTTAACCGACCAATTATACGTTGTGGGGTTTTCCATGGTCGCATCCAAAATGGAGTCTTTAGCTGATTGTATTACCTGAATTCGATGTAAATATTATGGCCTTTTCAATACATGTAAGTTACTCATAATCGTAATATATTCAAATATGATGCCGAATTTTGCATTAGTAGTATAAATGCATTATGTCATCATGATTTTTATGTAGAAAATCATGTTCTTAAAATAGGCGGCAAATATGACAAGTCTTCCTCCATACATTGTAATGTATAACGTAGCATTACCTTGATTAAAACATGAAATCTGCTGAAAGTGTGGGAATTAAAATTACAATAACACAATTGAGAATGTCTGTGTTGTTCATTTCTTCCATTCATTTCAATATGTAAAGTTTAAATCAAATAATATAACAGACGATACCGGAAGTGAATTGTTTTTGTTTAGGTTATTCCTTGATTTCATCATGGCAATGTCGTCCTCGTCTGTTAACAGTGATTTGTCTGGAAGTGAAAACGATTTTTCTGTATTCAGTTCCGACGGAGTAGCAGAAATACCAATTTTGTTTTTAACTATGATGTTTTAATGACGAAGTATCTGAAATTATGTCATCAGCTATTGACACTGAAATGTCATCAGACTCTAGTGACACTGATGATGATCAGCCAATTTGGTTTGCAGACGTGCAAGATATTGACTGAAGTCCATTTACTCAGCGGTCAGGACCATCACAATTTTCAGGAAACAGCACCAGAACTAGACTATTTTTAATTATATTTTCCAGTTGGAATATTTTACATTGTTTGATTTTAAAAAAATCCTTCAATAGAAGTATGCATTTTCTAAGTTGTGCAAAACACTTCACACTTCTATGTATTAGAGTCTTTGCCAAGTGCCAAACATTTTTCAATGTGTATCAATACTTGTTTTGCAAGGTATAAATAAACAATTACCCTCATTCTTGTCTGCCTTGTCTGAACTATGCGTAGAGCTTGGTCAGCTTTGTTTTCAGGCTGCACTGCATGTTTTCTTCCTCTTCCCCCTCTGGTTCTTGCTCCACGCCTCATTCTTCTGCTCCCTCTTAAAGGTCGCTTCGGACTCTAGCTTGAAAGTGAGGTGATTTCAATCTAGGTAATAACAAAATTTCTACATCTGAGTTTATCATTTGGTGGGTATCTTCTGTATTACATAATTACTACCTTAGTCCAGTTGACTAATGAATTTTGATATGTAAAATTTTTTCATAATTATACAACTAATATATTTATACTTGCTTATCAAACTTATAGAAATATAGTGCTATTTGAGAATCAGAAATTAATACACGAGATTTTGTGATTTGATAGATGTTTTCTGTGCTGGATCAGGTAAGGGAGGGGGGAGTGAAAATGTTGAGGGATGCCATTCCTTAGATAGTGTGGCCACATCCAATTAACTACACATAATAATGAGCTTTCTTCTGAGAATAATTTCCATGGACTTTTGAAGAAAATCTCGTGATTATGCACGAATGAGATTAAAATAAAGAGTTTAACTCCTTACAAGAAAGGAATATTTGGAACTGTATTTTAATGTTATAAAAACTACTGTGAATCATTGCCATTATTTCCAATGCGATATTACGGGTTAAAAACGGTAATTATCATAGAGTTACGGATTCACATTTTGTACGTTTATTATGTTAAGGGAAAACTACTTTTATTCGCTACATACTTTTAAAGGTATGTTTAACTTTTGTCTGGAACAGGTTACTCAAAGGGAGCGTACTAAGCAGGGAACCAGACTACAGATAAACTGTCCAGTGAAACCTTACGTTTTGGAAGCGAAACTAAAATATAACCAAGCGCATGCGTTAGGGCGTTTACTAGACGCCGAAATACACTGAAAAACCGAAATTCACCGAAATAAACACGTATTTACATGTTTTCTCTGTATATTTTGTTTCCACACACAAATTATCTTTGATTTTGTTTGAATAATAATATAAAGCAAATTAAAAATGATTTATATGATTTTAATACGAAGTATTTACTTTTTTCCTATTTATAGCACAATTCATGTAATGATTTTGTTGGGCTCCAACTTTGAATAGCGCAACAATTCAGAATCCAGAGTTTGTTGCTCTTTTCTCGAGCAATTTCGTGACCTTGCGAACTGATATAATGAGAATAATAATGATAATAACGAGGACTTTGTATAGCGCCTAATCTTTAGAAGCTCTAAGAGCTTTACAACATTTATAATGATATGACTACACTACAGAAAAATAAATAACAAAAACCATGAAATTGGAAACCATAAAAACATGCTGAAAACATAAGGTTCAAAACCTTAGTATGTCTCTTAAGTTTGTTCCTGCAGTCGAAAAAGGTGAGTTAAGAGGACTCTTAAATTAAAAGGGACCACTGTGTCTTCGGGTCTAATTTCAATGGGTAGTTCGTTCCACATCGCCGGGCCCTGGTGTGCAAAAGAACATTGTCCATATGACTTTGTTTTCATAGTGGGAATAATGAGTGTACGGTTGTCAGAAGAGGGACTTAATTATATTGCTGGTATATACACATGGGTTCAGGCCGGATAGGTATGTTGGACTGGAGTCTTGTCAGTAAAGCATAGCACGGGAGCAGACACTGAGACGAACCAGACAGAACTGAGTAAGTAACGTAACCAACAAGACCACAAATATGTGACGAAGGTATTTGTCAATAATGTATTCAATCTTCTGGATGGGAAAGTTCAAGATGTTTTAGGTTTCTGCGACAATTCATCAGCGAAACTGGCGAAGCTAAAGCATAAACTAAGTATAATTTTCCTTGCTTTCATCTGTTTAGAGTGAAATCTAAGACCGGTTGTGACATTCACTTGTGAATAATGTCATCAAAGTACAAATATAGTATAAACTGTATTAACAACAATTAAAATGAACTTTCTATATTTCCTAAACTCAACAGCAATTGCTGAGCAATGATTGAAACTAGTCTTGTTTATATTTGGAATCCACTATTATAAGCCTATCAAATTCATATTGATTTACGCAAATAAATATTAATAAATGTTTACATAACATCAATAAATTGATCTAATAAATGCATTGTACTTGGCTTACAGTGAACATACCATAGTAATTATGCTGCTTTTTAAAATAATACATTTTCGAGTTATAAATCAAGTGCAGAGGAATCTACGGCAAATCTAAATATTTTTCTAACAGTTTAAGAGAATATAACGACCCAGTGAAATTATGGCAACAGTTGAATTGTAATAGTGTATTGACTACTGATGGTAGCTGTAGCATTCACCCTAGTCACGGTCATTGTCACAGGATAAGCCGGGTAGGGACTGGATTAGTGAAGACACTGAAAGCAACTGCATTAACAAGATGTTTATTTACAAACGCAATTTAAATATAATCAATTCGGACACCATTATAAACAAAAGATAAGGAAAATTAAAATGTTCCTAACATGGAACTATCAATAACAAGTAACTCAATGACAAAACCCTCAAAGGATGAATTCAACGAAAGGTATTTGAAACTGACGAGAACATCGTCTAATCACCAGAGCAACAAATACACGTATGAATTTACAAATATATATGGCTCGTATAACGAGGCAGATGTAAATGCCTGTAATTTCAGTTATATCGTTCATAGAACGAGTTACCAAAGCAAAGGCAAGTATGTAACGATTTAATCGTTCATGTAACGAAACTGCGATGTAAAAAATGAATTTATGAAGTTATCGTTCATGTAACGAGACTGATGTAAATATGAAATTATGAATGTGTCGTTCATATAACGAGACTGCAATGAAAAGTGAAATTACGATTTTATCGTTCAGATAACGAAACTGCAATGAAAAGGTGAAATTATGAATCATTCAGATAATGAAACTGATACATAGATGTGAACTATTTGCTCCGATGGTAAAAGCAAATAATTTGGAACACGTATACTACAACGATCATGGCGTCCATTTGACGTCGAAGATGTATATCCGGTTCCACCCGCTCTAGTCAATGGTGGTGGAGTCGCCACGCATGGTCCACTAACCAGACTGTTTGAAAGATCCCTCGAGACGCCCTTTACATTCAACACAGACGATGGTCGCGAAGCCTTGGTCCCTCGATTTGAGAACACCAGTACACTCTTCCGAACCATCGTCACCAAAACACAGCGTATACGTCACAATCACCCAATTATATACAATACCTATATATATATATCGAAGCATACAGGTTACACAAAAACAAACATATACAAGGTACCCTACACGGCAACACACACGGGCAGCATGGATAAACCCCACGGTCACCCCACACGGGCAGCATAGACAAGCCCCACGGTCACCCAACGGACCCCCACAGTCATCACAAGATGGCACCGCACCCAGGCACCACCGGACCCCAAGGTCAGCCCCGGACCACAGTCACCCACGGTCAGCTAAAATTAAAACAATCAAACCGTTTAATACATATGACACGGTAAAGTACTTTTACATTCATTAATGTTGCGCATGCGCGCACATGAATTAGTTATCCATGTACATTAAACGTTCAAGGCATGCAGCGTATAATTAAACTTAATTTGTCTGTTCAGCTACAAAAACGAAACAGACTATCGTATTACTAATATAATGGTTGCTGCATAACCTAGGTATTTACTCTGTAGAATTTAGAATAAATACTAAAACATCTTATATGTGAAACAATTATGTCATATAATTTTTAAAAAAATAGCGATAAGAATATCGACTTTTAAATCTACTTCTTTAGCATAAAGTTTGCTCTTTTAAAGGCATACAACCTAAGATTTTTGACTTTTTGTTCTTGCAAATGCATGATATTATGAAAAGTATAGTAGAAATAATGAGTAATTACAGGTCATTCAGTTTCAAAAAATGTACATCTAGGTTTAATCAATGAAAATATAACGATTTTCTGTACGGATGGCCAATTAATTATGCAGAAACGGAATTTACCGATATTCTCCGTAGTCGCAGTGTCACGTGAAGTCTAGGTAAGCATATGTTTCGCTTTTGAGTAATTATTGCCCTATTCTTCGTCTGTCCTTCTCCTTAGTTCTTCATAGTCACCCACAATATATGTATTGCTTATAGATTTCTCATTACATATGATAAATTACAAGAAATAGGAAAAAAAAAGGCAATACGATGGAATATCCTGACAATAAGAGGTTCCTTTAAGGGGCGATTCTTGAAAGTGTTTACTTGTCGTGTTTGTGAGATTGTGTTACGTTGTAAGATAAACCAACTAAAAATGTGATAATTTGTATCATTGTAATTAGAACCACTATTAAAAGACCGCAGAAGAAGATAATACCACCGGGGGAAATGGCATACTGCTAATAGACAATTTATTTTATTGACTTAATGGATACCTAAGTACTGGCAACAGACATGTCATTCCAAGCTGTTGTGTATGGCGTATAATGCATAAATAATTTTGGCCAGTACCATTTTGGATTTACTGAAGGTAGAATTGGGTGATCTATCCAATGATGTGATGTGTGAAAAATGAAATTTATGTTTATTTTAAGTTGTATAAAGCATTTCTTTTGTAGTATGCAATTTTTATTTTGCATGAACAAATTTTGTTAAACTGTTTTCGCTACCTACCCACTAAAGAATGATTATATGTATGGCTATGTTTTGAAAGCAACTGTGAGGAGACTGCTTATTAAAAACATGAATTGATGTTGACAAACATTGTCTTGGGATGCAAAGGATGTAAACAACAAAAGTACACTGGTGAACATGATTTTAATTGTGCATATACAGTAACACATTAAGTTTGATAAATAACGCATATTCATGAGTTGAGAAAGCAAAACTTGTTGCAGTGTTTCATGAATAAAGATTGGCTTGTAAATATCAACAGAACTACAAACACTAGGATACTATTCTATCCAGATACTGCTCATTAATTTCAATTACATGTGAAAAAAAATTGCTCTGGAAACAGAATAAGGTTTTTAAGACATACTAGTTCATCAAAAGCAACATGGAATGCTTATATCACATAATATGTGCATCATCAGCCGTCTTATTACAACTAAATCAAATATACTCGACACCGATTAAATGCATTAAATTTTCAGTTTTTTAAATGTGTTCATTTACCATAGAAATAATTATACCCTTTATATAAATACCCAGATGAATGTACACAACTGCATACACTGTAAAACTGTTATATATTATGAAATGTTCTAAACTTATATATATATAAATGTGCATGTAGAGACAACTTTAATTCAAGAGTCAAGTCAGGCATAAAAATGAAGGATATCATCTAAGAATAATTATGGCATATAATATATATAGAGATTTTCCATGTTATTTAGGTTGGGAGGGGTGCTCCCAATATTATTTAAATTATTACAAAAAACATCCCGGCTTGTTTTTATGAGGAATTGAAGTAGTGATGGAGAGATGCAATGCTCAGAGTTCCCAGTCAGTGGTGCCGACAGTTAAATTAATGAATACACAAAAGGTGCAAGTCAAAAAAACAACAATTTAATATCATTAAATAACAGTCATCTCTCAAATGAAACTCAAATTAAAACCCTTTAACTCTTCTTTAACTCAACCAAGTTATGGCCTGTTTTATCATCTGACTGGAATTGATTTTCCTCCTGTCCTGTGTTCCTACTCATCTGTATGATCTTTCTCTGGACTGGTAGTCCAATTGCCTCCAGTCAGTCTAATGTCTGCCTCAGTTCTTCCTTTCTCTTTGTCTCTCAGACATTTGATATGAGAAACTAGTGTACCATTACTATAACAGATTGATTACAGACATCCCATTCCAAAATACTAGACAGTTCTATAGAAATTGCATTGATGTTTTAGTATCTTGTGCTTGTTTTTTTATACTTTTGACAAAAGTGATTACCATTTACTCAATGCCAAACTTTAGTACATCACCAAAACAGACTACTGCAGAGAAACAAATATTGAAATTAAGCCCATGCCCTCACCCCCATGTATTTTTCCTATTGCATTTCTTTTAAAAATAGGATTCCTAGGCACACACACACACACATACTGATTAGTATATATAATGTACTAAGTACAATGCAAAACTGGCTCAGATATACACATCAAATTCAGGAATGCAGGGGTCATGCTACCAGTGTTGATACTAATTAGCCTACACAGACAAACTCTTACACATTCACAGGGGCATTTTAATTGTTAATTGACCATTAACCCTGATTGCAACAATATATCACTGCTCAAGTTCATGAAATTGGGCCTACTATACAGTGATGAAAATATGCCAAATTCTGTTTCAAAATTGTAACTGTGTGATTTGGATTTTTAACATACCTTGAAGAATGTTTTGAGTCATATTGCTATGATGATTGAAGTGTGGCACTTTATAGTGATGTCTAGCACTGAGGCATCATGCTGCAGACACGTAGCATGACATCCCACCCAGTTATATTATCTTGACTGTAGGATGACCAGTCCATACACTAACCTCTTAATGCTGAGCACCAAATGAGGCAGCTGTTAATACCATTTTAATGTGTTTGGTATGACTTGGCCAGGGATCAAGGACCCCAACCTCTTGCATATGAGGTGGATGCTCTTAACACTAGGCCACTGGAACGGTCAACACCAGTATGTAAATAGTAATTTGTTAACAAATATAGTCTGTGAAAATCATTTCTAATTTATTTATTTTTTTAATTAAAAAAGACAGAAGTTAACAGCATTATTTTCTTTATAAAATCAGTTTAAAACTGTAAGCAGCAGAGGGGGTGAGCCGGACAACATTTTTAAACAAGTTTTCACTGAAATCAGGCTTAAAACAATGAAATCCGGCTAAAGAATCACTGATCAGGCAAAAAAAAATCATTGAAAAATCAATGAAATCAGGCAAAAAATAATAATGAAAAATCAGTGAAATCAATGAAATAATTTTCAACCGAATATTTGATCCAGTCCGATACGATATCGTGTCCGAGGGTCATGTAAATTTATTGTTACAAATCCGTGTGGGGCAGACTGAGCATGACTAAAGAAATTTCGAAATTGATTGAAGTCCATATCGGAACACCATGTCTGCCAAATATTTCGTAGCGTATGTGTATCAACTCCATTAAACACACACAACACATTACAATTATCGCGAATCACTTTTGGTATTTGTGTGTATCGTTGAGTGACATAGATCACGTCTGTGTTTTTATGCCTGCCTCGGGAAAATATTCTAGCAGGATTTTTTAGTTTATCTAACATGACATCGTCGTATACAACTAAATTGTTGATACTTCCATCGAGGTCTTCTACTGATGGTGCCTCGTCAATATCGGTTATAAATTCAATAACATCCTCACCAGCAATCTCTGAAGCGTTTTGATTAAAATCTTTTAGCACTTCATAGCATCGTTGGTCGTCTACGCTAGGGGCAATTAAATACAACTTATCCCACTTCATCCATCTCATTATTAAATTGAGCAACAATTGCGTCTTGCCGGATCGAGATGGTCCGATTATAATTGCGCGGATAGAGTTTGGTAGCGCTGCATGATGCTTCACTGGTTCTCTTGTTTTAGTCGCTGAAAAATCAATTATATTCATATCTCTATACATAAATTATGGATCTATATTGTGTGAAGTGTAAGACGCGTACTGGCACAGATGACTTGACGACGATTACAACTAAAAATAACCGATCAGCGCTTTCTGGTAAATGCGTACAATGTAGTACAAAGAAATTTAGATTTGTTTCTAAACCCAAGGAACCTTTAAAAAAAAACGAGGAGGTGATATCGCAGCCAAATTAGCAAAACTCCCTGGAACTCCATGGGCAAAATACCCCGGAGAAAAACACCTTCCAGGATATAGCTACTGTGGCCCCGGAACACGATTAGATATCAGACTCAATGATCAAAATCAGCCCCGACCCGGTGAAGAACCAATAAACGCCATTGATAAAGCCTGTCACCTTCATGATGTGGCTTATAAAAGCAGCAATCTGCAACACAGGCATCTAGCAGATGTGAAATTAATTCATGCGTTAAATGCTATTCCTGATAAATCCTTCAAAGAAAAATTGGCTTCCTTTTTGATAAAATCGGCTATGAAAAGTAAATTGATGTTAGGTGCTGGTAATTAATAACAACATGGAATCTATTTATTATTCCCCAAGAGGATACTGGAGGGGTAAATCAGCAATCCATAAACTCGCTAGCGCTGCAAAAGTGAAAAAAACCACTGCGGCTCATTGGTTATCCAAACAGGCACTATGGCAAATTTATCTACCACCGCCTAAACAAATTAATGTCTCGCATTTTGATGTGACCGGACCCAATGAAGTTCATCAGGCTGATCTATTATTTCTACCACATGACCACGGTTACAAATACGCATTAACCGTAGTTGATATTGCAAGTCGATACAAAGAAGCAGAACCGTTAAAAACAAAATCGGCCACTGAAGTAGCTTCTGCATTTGAAAGGATTTATCGACGAGGTCCTCTGCGTTGGCCAAATCTATTACAAATTGATCCTGGCAAAGAATTTCAGGGTGCAGTGTTATCTACAATGAAAGATCACAATGTCACTATCAGACGGGGGCATACTGCACTGAATCGTGATCAGGCAATTGTAGAACGATTTAATCGGACTCTTGCTGAGCGGTTATTTGGATATCAATACGCAAAAGAATTCATCCAAGAAAAAAGATCCCGTGAATGGGTTAAACGGTTACCAGCTGTGATTACTGCACTGAATAACGAGATTACTAGAACCATCAACATGAAACCTATCAATGCGATTAAAAAGAAGTCAATACCTGAAATGGAAATTCAAAAAGATTTTAGCGTTTCCCAACCAATTCTTGGTAGTAATGTCATTGTGAGATATTTATATGAACCAGGAGAGCTTGAGGGTGGCAGAAAAAGAGCTACTGATCCTATTTGGAGTGTTACTACACACAAGATATCTAGTATAACACGATCTACGGGTAGACCTCCAGTCTATAAACTGGATTCAACTGCCCCTCAGCGGGTTTTTACTAGACAACAACTGCAAGTGATACCTGAGGACACTCAATTGCCACCGCATGGTCTTAACTAGCACCCTTGCGTCTATTGCACTCAAGACAAGTCAACATCACATTATTTCTGACATGACCGAGATTGTTATTTTTTCTGTCAACGGTGAATTGGCGAGGGTCTTTATCCGAATACTGCCAACGCATTATACAATTGCAACTTGCGCAGTGATTATTCTGTTGTTTCTTCAAAGTGATTATTAATTCAGCATCAATGTCAAATTCTCGTTGTTTTTTTTGTCCTGTTGTTTGTAACCGGAGAGTTTTTTTTATCAATAATATCATCTATTGTGGTGTCATTATCATCACCAATGATTTCATCATCGAAGACAATTCTTCGAAGTTGATTTATTTTTCGTACTCTGGATACTGAAAGATAGACTAAATTCGACCATTCTATGCGATTATCTACCATCCAAACAATTGTATCCGATATAGTCAATCCCTGTGAAGAATGTATCGTCGCTGCGTATCCTAGCGTCCATGGGGATTTATTAGCACGCAATGCATCTTCAACGACATTGATATCAACCAGCACAATATCATTTAATACGAGAATCTGCTTTTCACTCTGTCCTGGAATATCAACTTCAATGTTCTGTTTTCGTGTATCCGATGGTCTATAACACAACGGCACTGGAAGCGTTGCAAATTTTTGTTTATGCAATTCAAATAATTTCATCTGAAGTGTGTCTCTGACTATTTTTCTACTTGCAATGATCAAATCGTTTGGTCTCCACGCTTCCCAAAACTCATTCATTGGAGTTTCCGTAATTATTTCACGGGCTATTTCACACTGGATTCTATCCGGTTGTAATCTAATTAGTTTCTTAAACTCTTTTAATTTTTCATCTAGTGATCTATGATCGGTATCAATTTCTTCATAATAGTCTACAAACCCCTTTAGCCATTCATGTGGGGATGCACCGACAAATGGTGGTGGTTGGCCGTGATCACCGCACATGACGATTTTTGTATTCTTCAATAACAACCACTCAAGAAATATTTTTAATACATCTTCTGACACTGTGTCTATTTCATCCCAAATGATAATTTCAGGAATAAATTTCTCTCCCATGCGCTCAGGAGTCCATTTATCTCCTTTCCATCTAAAGAAACTATGATAGGTACAGGCATTTACCCCTCTCTGTATCATCTCTCTTGCAAGTCTGTGTGTTGGTGTTAGCACAATCATGTTTGGATTGGAAACACGAAATAACTCAATTGCCCGGGTTGTTTTTCCTGACCCACCACAGCCGTTTAAATAAACTGTTTTATATAGGCATATTGGATCAGAAATCGGTGGTGCACTAGAAAATTCTGAACACTGATTGCTTTCTAAGTAATTATTTTCAATGGTAACATCTGCTGATTGAATATAATCATGAATCATTTCTTTCTTAATTCTCCATGATCCCCAATTCTCGTTGCCAGTAGCCTTAAAATCAGCCATTTTGGTATTTATGTAAAATGAATCAGTGGCGACTCTAACTGCGGTGGTAGGAAATTTATTGATCATTGAAAACAGATTAATAGAAGCATAACCGAGCATAGAAGCTCTCAAATGTGTGTACTGCGGATTGTATCCATCATTGTAAGTAACAATTGTACCCAATTTGGTTCCATCGGACATAAATGCGTCCTTACGATTGACATATAGGCCCCTATTCGTTAAATCCGCGATTACAAAATCGTATTCAGCGTTGTCTATAATCAATCGTGAAGAATATCTCGTATTATCATCTTTGCCACCCCGAGTGAATTTACCGATTATTCTTCGTCCAAGATTTTTTGCTTCATTGTTTCTGATTTCAAATAACTGTTTGGACCAATCCATGATTTGTTGTTCATTAAAATCAGGAAACAGTTTTCGCTCTTCGCTAATTATTTTTTCTAGATCAGGTTGTGGTAACCAGACTGATTTCTGTGCTCGATAGGATATAATTGCTTCACTGACAATTAATGATTTTAACATCTTACAATCAAGCATATACCGTAATAACACTATTGGCATCCAGTGTTTTTCAGACATGTGTTTACCAATCCAAAGATAACTACATGGATGAAGTCCTTCAGCCATTTCAAATGATACTACACAAGCGAATCCTGTTAAATCAAAATCAGGCAGTGGTCCATTAATAGCAACACGGGTCATTTCGTGTGTAGGGTGTCCAAATCGTTTGAAATATTTCTCGCATTCTCCATACCCGAGAAAACTTCCTGGATAACACGCAATCATATCAACGGAAATAACGGTATCAGCGGTGTATTTTGTATTCCATAATCCTCCATGGCCGTATTCAAGACAGGACAATTTGACATCTGATAAGAACTCACTTCGTGTTGGTTTCCACGCGTTTTTCTTTCTAGCAAAATGTGTTGCAATTGATGGTACTGTAAAACAGTTTGCTAATAATTGATCGTTGTCTTCTCCGTCTCCAGAAAACTCACTAGCTAGTTGTTTCATTTGATTATGCAGTTCTTCAGTACGATACAATTCTCCGTTTGGTCTTACAAACTGATCAAATCTACATTCTTCGTCTGAAGTACTATGAAATAGCCACATTGACACAGGATCGTTTTTACTCAAATGGTAAATAGCATCAAATAATTTCTGCTCTGAAAAAAACTCTTCGGTTTGGGATAGATATTTTACGGTTCTATCCCGTGGAAATATTGTTACTGCAGATGACCACGCGTGTGCGTTATGATCAATAATTTCAATTGGGTTTCCTTTTTTTGATTGATATTTCGGTTCTTTTAATACTTCACCGGTGATTGTTCTTACTGATATTGAAAATCTCAATGATGTTTCTAATTTGGTTATATCCTGAATTGTTGCCCCATTCTCTTTTACCGTGAACTCCCACTCGGTTATTTTTTTTCGCCTTAGATCAGTTAGTTTATTCCCCCGGGACGCATTTGTGAAGTGTTCCATTATTCGTTCTGCTACACAATTGAGCCCTGTCGAATATTTCATGGGTGCTAGTTTTGCAATATCAGGTTTTTCATTGAGCGGATAGATCCCGTAAACAACTGCTGTGACAGGGTAAGATCTTTCGTAGTAGGGTTTATCAATTCCAGTCAAAATTCCCGGTTTGGAATCCTGATTCACAGTGATAGTTTTTTTGCCCTTCAAGATAGGTTCAAATTTATCCCTAATAATCCATTTTCCATCCTCACGGATAATGAATTTGATTCGGAAAAAATGACTTTTTTCCCCAACACGTGAAATGATCTCTGCTGCTTTTTCATCATTCATGGTAGCGTCAACAACACCATCAATTCGAAATGTTGACCAGCAATAAGATGCTCCATCACGCTTGAATTCATTAAAACAGTCTCTGATGGCTTTATCAAGAATTTTATTCTTAGGTGTATTAGAAACTATATCAAGATTGAATTGAGCATCCTTCCATGGTAATTTCTTGTTTCGTTTTTTGGGTTTATCGATATTAAATTTAGGATTGATTTTCAATAATCTCTTAAACTCTTTCATGTTTCCGTCTCTTGGACGTTTAGGTCTATCGCGATTAAATTTAGGATTGATTTTCAATAATCTCTTAAACTCTTTCATGTTTCCGTCTACTACACGTTTTTTGGGTCTATCGATATTAAATTTAGGATTGATTTTTAATAATCTCTTAAACTCTTTCATGTTTCCCTCTCTTGGACGTTTTGGACGTTTGTTTCCGTCTCTTTGACGTTTTGGACGTTTGGGTCTATCCATATTAAATCTGGGATTGATTTTCAATAATCTCTTAAACTCTTTCATGTTTCCGTCTACTACACGTTTTTTGGGTCTATCGATATTAAATTTAGGATTGATTTTCAATAATCTTTTAAACTCTCTATCAGCATTTTTCGAAGTCAATCTCTTGAACTCCTTCATGCTATATATAAAACAAGTATTTAAATGAAAGTTTTATATATAATGAACCAGTGCAAATGGCTCATGATGGGAAATGTAACCCCGTGTAACAAATCATGCAGAAAAAATGAGTACTGTAGGTATCATATGCAAAGTTTTCGACATGGGCGCCTTGGTCCGTTACCCTGTATTCGATGTGGGGTTGGGGTTAAGGGAAGATCACAATTGTGTATTGATTGTGGTGGTAAGCGATATAGGGAATTGAAGCGTTATTATGATAAAAGAATAAAAAATGGACAATCCATCAGAAATTATGACCCTGAAAAAGTCTTTGACCCTGATAACGTCACTGACAAAATCATAAGAAACCGCAAGACTACATCGAAAGGTTCTCCAGTGATGTAATTATTAAACCAAACACTGAATTAGACAAACAATAGAATAGTATATATGAACCAAGAATTCAGACCACATCCAGTGATTACAAATTATGAAGCATCCAGTGATGGTGTTGTAAGAAACCGTAGAATGAAGAAACCAGTTGGTGTTGTGAGTATTCAAGGGTATTTGAGGTTTACTGTTGGAAAGAAGAAATATCTCAATCATCGTTTCGTGTATGAATGTTTTAATGGATTGATCAAAAATGGTTTTGTTATTGATCATAAGGATTCTAATCCAAAGAATAATTCTACATCAAATCTGCAGGCTATCACACTGAGTGAGAATTCCAAACGAGGAGAGACTGGAAAATGCAAAACGGTTTGGAAGAGACCTGTGAAATCCTTGAATACAATAACTAACGAAGAGAAAATATTTTCATCTATGAATGAAGCCGGTAGGCACTTTGATATTTGTTCAACTTCTGTTCAAAAAGTTGCAGAAGGGATTTATCGATCGGCTATTTCAAAAAAGACGGGGCAGAAAGTTCAATTTAGTTATGTCTGATACGTCATATTTTTCAATTAGAGATATGTCATTGCTATAGAATAATGAATTCTGAAAACATGAATAGCATCATAGTTGAAATAGCAAAATTGAAAAATCAGGATATCAAACTATCAGATGGCTTAAATCCTGATCAAATTGTGTCTGATTTTCAGGATATAGAATACGGAGTCAGCACTAACAAGTATATGCTACCAAAGAAATATGCACTCATCAAAAGAATTCAGAATTCTATTAAAGACTCTCTTTCATTTTCCAGTGACATCAGTGTGTTCGTCCCGTTGTATACTATTGTAGAGGGGATACGAATAGAATTAGGGTACGAATACGAATTGAAAAAAGAAGTCAACTCTAAAATTAGAAACCTACGAGCATTAATTCAATTTTGATTGCCCGACCATTGATTGCCCGACCCTTTATCATTTTTTGATTACCCGATCATTTATCATTTTTTTTAGCCGACCTTCAAGAAGAATGTCAAAAATAGAATGGCGAAAGTGTGATATTAATTATTTTATATACAAATTCCACACTTTCGCCATACTTGATAGAGCTGTTAAAACAATCAAATAACACTTCCATGACTGTGTTAAAAATCATCCGACATGTCAAAATAGAAATGTTGAAAGTGTGGTATTAATTATTTTTATATGAAATTCCACACTTTCAACATCAATGATAGAAGGTGTCTCACGATGAAATAACACTTCCATGACCGTATCAAAAATCATCCGACATGTCAAAAAAGTGAGGAAACTATCAGTATTAATTATTTTATATACAATTATGATAGTTTCCTCATCATTGATAACGCCCTTAAACACTTCCACGGTGACTTTGTCACTGGTGTTAAAAATCATCTGACATGTCAAGTGTTTTACAATTGAAAAATGGTTTCTGATTTCAAATAATGGTCAATGAAGCATTAACAACCCGATTGGCTCGTGAACGATTAGATGCAATTAAGAGATTTGTACCAATTCGTGACTCTGTAAGAAATAAACTGCAACAACGACAGAGTCTTCAGACTGATTTTGCTCTGGGGTCTGAAGAATTGTTTAAACCAGTAACCACAGCAACGAAAGGAGTTGAGCGTGCTTTACTGGGAGATGTTCCCGAGACAGGAAAATCTGTTATTGGTGAACTTGAAAAACTAGCAGCGAAAACTGAACAAACAAAACAAACTGAACAAACTGATCCGAAAAAAACGACTGTTTCTCTGTTGAATAAATTTACCGATCATGCTAAAATAGTAATAAAAAAACCTATTTTATTGAAACCAAAGGATTATCAAGCCTTTGGTAATTTTGCTGCTCAAAGTTATAATTCAAAAAAAGATTTTTTAAAGGACGAGTATAAGAATAATAGAATATCAAGTAATGATTGGTTCGATAATTTGTATAAACTAAATAAAGGGATTGGTCGTTTGAATAAGGAGGAGATAGGATACAAGGAATTTCAAAGGGAAATTAGGAATTATAAAAGAGAACAAATAGAAGAGCGACAACGAGAAATAGAAGAACAACAAGAGCTAAAACGTCAAACACCAACACGTAGACAAACAAGAAGACAAAAAAAACAACAACTACCACCTGATGATGATGATGATGATGATGATTTAGAAGAACGACGTCAAACACCAACACGTAGACAAAAAAAACAAGAAGAACCTGATGATGATTATTTACAAGAAACGGATTTAGAAAAACTAGATGAAGCAGCTGGTTATAGCGGAAGTGGATTGCAAAATCCAAGGATTGGAAACACTTGTCCTGATAGTGTTATCAATGATATATCACGATTAGATGTTCTTGTAGGAGGATTCCGAGCTGGAAATAACTCTCCAGAAATAATTAATGAAGCAGCTGATATCTGTAGACGATTATTTGCCGGCGGTATCATGGATATCAAAACATATCGAGATTTCATTGACGAGTTAGCAAATGGGTATCACAGCGATTAAATAACAATTGAAAACACTATTGTTTTTATAATAATGATCATACATTACAATCATGATAAACCAACCCCCGTCTATGTAGTTAATTCACGGTTTCCAGTTTATAAAGCATACTATGGAGATGGCCTCGGCAATACCATTTTAGGATTCTTTTCAAGAATGGCCCCAAAAGTGATGCCGTTAGCTAAACAGTTATCAATGAAAGCCATTGATGTTATTCGTGATAAGGGTATTGGTGCTGTTGGAGATCTTGCCGGGAAAGCGTTTTCAACTGCGAAGGATAAAATAACATCATTAGTGAGGCGAAAAAAGAAACCGTTACCGTCTACAGCAGAAATGCCTGCAAGTGTTAGTAAAATAATAAATAACGCAGTAGATGAAAAACTAGCGTCGATGGTGACTCCAAGTGACCAAAGCAATATTGCAAATATGATAGCAGGAAGTGGCTTTAGAAAACGCTAGCGTTGAAAATCCGATTTAGACTCTGATAAATAGAATAAAATGTTCAAAAAGTCACGTGATCCAGCATTTGATATAGACGCCCCAGTTGGCAAGGATGATTCTGTACGCGATTATCAATATTATGCCTATCATGCCATAGACTCAAATAGTCGATCAAGAATTGATCTTCAAGTCCATGATACCAGTAAATACTTTCTACCCGCTGAAGCGTTTATTGAAATCGAAGGAGAAATTGTAACAGCTGCTGATACTCCTGCTGTACCAGCACCGTATCCAGATGGTACTCAAGTCGGTTTTGTCAATAATGGTATTATGGCGTTATTTGAGAGTGCAAGATACCTCATCGATGGAAAAGAAATTGAGTCCATAGATCGCGATGTTGATGTGGCTACAACAATCATAGGGTTAGCGAGATATTCTGATGATTATACAAGATCAGCAGGACCCTCTATGATGTTTGCAAAAGATGGTAAAAATACCGCTGGAGGAAATCAATTTGTTGTAAGACGACCAAAAAAACGTGATAATAGTGATGCTGAGGTCGAGGATATGATTATAAACAACGATGTTAATTTCAATCTAGGAGCTGCAACACGAAACGCAATGTTGCAAGGAGCGCGTAAATCATTTTCATGCGCGATTCCACTGCATCACATATTTGGATTCTGTAGAAACGTCTTAAAAGTTATTTATGGAGCTAAGCATACAGTATCGCTTGTACGAAAGGGTGATGATAACGACGCAATTTGGAGGATTCCAGCGGATCCTGCAACTCCCAATGCTGATGCCGGTAAAGTCAATTTAACAAAAATATCATTGTGGATGCCAGTGTTGACTCCAGCAATCACCGCAGAAGAACGATTACTATCATTTATGGACCAAGGAGGAAAGTCGTTGTTGAGTTGGCTAACCGTGAGTACAGATGTGAAGCAATCAAGTCTGAACGGGTTATTCACGTGGAATCTAGCATCAAAACAAGGTGTTTCTGCACCACGTCATATATTTATTGCGTTACAAGATAACACACGAGTTGGCAATCAACGTTTCAGTCATATGATATTTGATCAGTTAGGTGTGAAAGACGTCTCACTGAGAATAAACGGCCAGCAGGAACCATCCGAGGATATACAACTTAATTACACAGAAAATCATATTGCACGAGTTTATCATAGATTGTTGTCATTTATGGCACGTGATCAAAATGTGGATACTGGTTTGCAAATATCACAATATGATTTTAAGAATCTGTATCCAATCTATTACTTCTCACTGGAACATCTCGATTTGATGAGACAATCTGTCGTTGATATACATTTTAGAGCTAATGTGAATCCTCCTGGTACTATTGCTAATTATAGAGCGGTTGCTGTCATTCTCAGTGATAAATCAATGCTACTTGAAGGTGTTGGAGGAAGAATGAGAGTGGTAGATGCCCCAGTAGAAAATCTTTGATTGATTTTCTCGATTTAGAATCAATCTATTATGTATAATGTCATATAGTGTTATTGGTGTTGCGTTAACTCCCGGTCAAATAAAAAAATTGCAATCAGAATCGGCTAAAAAATGTGGAACCACAATCACTTTGAAACCGAATCAAATGACTGGTGGTGCAAATAAATTATCGCTGACAACTCGTCAAATAAAACATTTCAATGATGCACTTGTAGCCAAAAAAGGTGTTCAGATTACTCTTTCTGCGGCTGCTATCAAAAATATGATGAAAACGGGCGGTATATTTCCATTGTTAGCTGCAATACCAGCATTGATTGCAGCAGCAGCCCCAGTAGTGGCGAAAGCAGCAGCGTTAGGAGCCGTTGGTACTGCAGCAGGAATGGCGTTGAAAAAAGCAACTGGACAGGGTTATAAAAAAAGGGGAAAGGGTCTGAGACTACCAGGAACCCCGTATTCATGGTACAGCGGGAAGGGTCTAAGACTACCAGGAACCCCGTATTCATGGTACAGCGGAAAAGGTCTAAGACTACCAGGAACGGTTTATTAATTGAGGAATCTTCGATGGTTCCCAAATCTTCGATGGTTCCCATGTCCAATTTTGATTTAATGGATGCTGCTAGAAACCTAGCGATTAAAAATTTCAGAGGTGTTTTTATGAAAGATCAATTACCACATCAACCAAACAAAACTGAAACAGGTATTATTAATCTCGATAACAGCACCGGACCTGGAACTCACTGGGTTGCATACGCTATTGATCCACGTGGGATTGTCTATTTTGATTCATATGGATTAGCCCCGCCAAAAGAGTTTATGCGTTATATAAAAAAATTTCCAATGAAGACTTGGTATTCTACGCTACCAACACAACAAATGAATGACCCACCAATATGCGGCAGTGAAGTATTAAATGTCCTTAACGCTATTTCAGCATCTAGAAAACCACCACATATTGTCGCAAATGACTACACCAGCAATCGCTTTTTAGAGAGAGAAAGAGTTTTACAATAACATGATTGATATTTGGGGAAGACCTCTGAAACCCAAACCCGATGACACTGCAACCCCTGATTCTATCAAGAATATAACAAAAAAAATTAAAGATGAAATCGCTGAGACGTTGAATTTAGTAAATGTTGACCCGAATGAAATAGTTGTATTTCAAGACAAACAGGGTAAATTGAAAACCAGTAATGTATCGTTGGATGATATTTTAGTTAAACAACAAAACGCAATCGAGAATACTATCGCGTTATTTTCCGATCAGGGTAAATTGAAAACCAGTGATGTGTCGTTGAATGATATTTTAGTTAAACAACAAAACGCAATCGAGAACACCGTTGCGTTATTTTCCGATCAGGGTAAATTGAAAACCAGTGATGTATCGTTGGATGATATTTTAGTTAAACAACGAAACGCAATCGAGAACACCGTTGCGTTATTTTCCGATCAGGGTAAACTCAAACCAGGTGTACTTTTTTCGACGATTACAGATCGATTTAAAACTCTCAACGATGAATTAAAAAGTTCTCTGTTGGAACTAGCAACACTTCAATCTAAAACCGAAGAACACATAAAACAGTTTACCGCATTTCGTAGAAATATCATTGATAAATTTATTGGAACTACATTCGATAAAATTGAACTAAAACTCCCTGATATTAAAAAATCCATCGATGAGACGAAAACTTTCATCGAAGCCATCAAAGGTGATCTTTCGAGGATGATAACAGTCATTGAAAAAACAAAAATCCCTCATGAGAAAACCAATAACGTAGTATACACGATCCAACACGGATCATTTGAGTGGACACCTACAAACAACAAATTAGATATCACTGCAACCGTTAAAGGTATTTATCGATTAACACTAGTAACACCATTGGCTCAATTAAATATTTCATCGTCCAGTTCATCTGGGGTCAATAATACGATTTCAACGATCATCGACAAGAATACAACTGAACAGTTCACGATCACATCTACTGATAAAAATTTGGTTAGGGTCTCAACAACATGGTATGTGGAATTCGTAGCAGATTTAAGTAAATCGTAATTGAAAACGCTAGCGTTTTTAAAATAAAAATGATTTCATCATCGCAATATCGTTATGATCAGGTCAGAGAATTTCAAACTAGACTCAAAACCCTGTCTGAGGAGTATGCAATGAAAATTAAAAAATATCGCAGGAGAATTACCGCAATTGATGTTACCGTGTATTCAGTGAGTGGTGTAATCACCGGAGCTGGTATTATACTGTCTTCAGTGACAATGATGGCTCCGATAGCTGTTCCAATTTGCATTTCTGCGGCAACAACAATCGCTGGAATTATTTCAATAATCACAAAAAAAATATCATCATGCAGCCAACGAAAACTGCAAGACTATGCGATTCAATTTCATGTTGTGTCTACTGCATACTCGCAATTATCCTCATTGATATCGTCATCTCTCGATGATACAATTATATCAGAGAGTGAGTTTTCAGCGATGGTAGATATATATGATTCTGCGATGTCAAAATTAGAAATACAAAAACATGAGTATAATAACAATGACAACACCGATGGAATTACTTCAACAAATAGTGGAGAACACAAACCCAGTACAAACCAGCATGATCTCAATAACCTCAACGAATCCAGAATTCAGTGTGAATTTCCCCTCTCCGGTCCCAGTGAAGGAAATCGCGTTAGCAAAATTACGAGTGTATCACAGCTGGCCAAATATTAGGTCAAAATCATTTGGTGGTCAACAACCCAATAATTCACTGGTGTTTGCAAATAAGAATAAACCCGACGGTACCCCAGACTGGAATGTTGTTTCCATACCAACCGGATCATACCAAATTGAACAAATCAATAATGAATTCGCGCGTAGAATAAAATCGATTACTGGAAAAGAGTCAAAAATAGCTATAACAGTTCATGAGCAAACACTATCATCTGCCATTGAAATAAGCACAGAAGGATACGTCGTAGATATCTATCAAAGCTCAATAAGAACAGTGTTAGGTTGGCCTGAATTACCACCCGGGGGAAAAACCGTTGATTTACCAGAACCACAAAAAACTGATTATATCACAGACAGGATAAAATCTGATAATCCAATAAGGAGTTATAGAGATTATGATAAGTCGTATTTTTTCATTAGAGTAGAATATGTTGAAAAAATACGACTTATTCATCAATTTGCTAACCGGGATAAAATCACTGAAAATTTCACAGCTTTCAATAACGATATTTCGTTGTTGTTTATATCCCTTAAATCCGGTACTCTCACCCGAGATGAATTTATCAGTGTCGTAGAAACATGTAACAAAATCATCAATGACATGGAAACATTTCATTCACAAATTATTCAAGAGGTATTAGGTGACAGTAGTCCTAAAACAAGAGATTTATTTGCAATAGACTATAAGATCCGCATAGGAGATATTCCAACATTCAAACTACCAGGATATAATATCTTAGAACTACAAAAATCTCTCAGTGATGCCATCGATGTTGGTTTTAAAATAATTCATGATGCATGGAAAAAAACAACATCACAGGAAATAAAAATCCTCAAACATAATAATGACCCAGATGGTGGCGGCAGGCATATTGCTCCGTTCAATGTGAATATTTCATCCGTGATAGCGATCAATTTAGTATGTGATGTTATTGAGGGAAGTTATCAAATAAATCTAGAACGATCAAATCAAGCTCAGCAGGGGTATATTCTTTATTCATTTGCACCAACAGCCCCTCCAGGATTTTTAATAATTGAGGATCCAACTAATCCAGTCTATATGCGATGTCATAATAATTCATTAACCAGAATTAATTTCAAACTCACTGACCAGTCCAATAATCTGATTGATTTACAAGACGAGGTGTTAGCGATTAGTCTGTTTGTAAAGTCGTAGTGATTTTCATCCTAAGGACTGGATCAAATATTCGGTTGAAAATTATTTCATTGATTTCACTGATTTTTCATTATTATTTTTTGCCTGATTTCATTGATTTTTCAATGATTTTTTTTGCCTGATCAGTGATTCTTTAGCCGGATTTCATTGTTTTAAGCCTGATTTCAGTGAAAACTTGTTTAAAAATGTTGTCCGGCTCACCCCCTCTGCTGCTAACTGTATGTGAACCTTTAATGGCATGTTTAGCGGGAGCAATTAAATCAAGATGAAGAGTATGGATTGAAGTCATTTGCTCCAATGTACATTTTTTCTTTTTCAGAGTATACTAGAAATCTTTCTGACTGCAGTTTTACACAAAACATTTAGAAAATAAAATTATTAAAAAGTACTTTATTATGCAATAATACAGACTTGTAATTATATTATTTTAATCATGTTACTTCTATAAGATTAAATGATTTACAATGTATAGCCTTTGCTGTGCTTTTTTATACATCATATGGCCAAAATACACTGCATTAACCTCAATCTAAACATACATATAAGACAAGTATAAATGCAATGGGTATGAAAAGTTAGAAAAGGTCTTACATCTTGTTCAAATGCATGTTTTTTTTAAAAGCTTTAAGAACACAATCAACAGTGGTCTGAAGATATACTGCTACTTGGAAATCGAGCAGATGCTGGACTTCAGCTCATGGTAGGCACTTCAAGAAAGACTTAGTCAAAGTCTATATGGGTCTATGGTAGGGATCATTTCTTACCATACAATCACTAGAATAGTCTCCCATAACAATTTGATATCAACAGGTGTTACCTGACTAAAAGGACTAAATCATTTTAACTTAAAATGAGATTTCTTTGTAACAATTTCTTCTGTAGGTGGTGGTGGTATTAGAGCAAGTACATCAGATATTCACCTAGGATCATTTATGTCCAAAACAACTGGCTGGTTCATGCCAACTCTATCATCTAACGCTTTCTTTGGGTTTGCAGACCATCTTTCACTTTTTTGTTGAATGACCTTTGGTATCTGACAAGAAAATGCAAACATTTCACTGACAATGTCATTTTATATTTTTTTAATTCTGAAAAGTCCAAATAAAAACTGCATACAATTACATGTAACAAATCATTTTGCTACAGATGAAAATGTCAAAATAGCAAATCTGTACCTTATTTTCTAATTACATTAGACTAATTCTAACCAAAATTGGTTTTTGAAATTTATTTTAAAAAATGTCTTCTGTAAAAGATAAAATTGTACCACAAACACATGATTTATCAACTTTCAGGTAAAGCATTAATATTTTAACAAAGATGAATTATTATGTTAACAAGAATAAAGTTTATTACCTTGTTGTTCCATCTGTGTTTACAATCACATCTCTGTCAATATGATTGTTATAATCAAGAGCTGCCAACAGATTCCTAACTCTGAAAGCTGATGGCTTATATGAATGTCTTTTGGAGGCATACAATAAAATCAAACTTCTGGAAATTTTTCCAGTTCTGCTGTACTTCTGTAACAAAGTAAAATGACTAAATAAATAAATTGATTCAGATGCAGAGAACTATTAACATTTATAAATCCCCGTTAATCTGTTTCGATGAAAATGCCAATGTACAGTAGCATTATACAGGCAGAGAATAATCATTTCATTCCACCCATACTATTTTTTTCCTTGTCACCTGGGGGTAGGCAGCGCATTTGTGTGCTAATTTTGAATACATTGAAATACATCTGTTTCCAAGAAATTTGATTAGATATACACCTAGGTGTGCTAGAAACATCATTCGGCATAAGGGTAAAAGTGGACGTTTTTTCTTCTTCTGACCCATCATTTTCCTCCTGGCCACATTTTACTTCCATCCCCAATTTATCCTACTTTTGCAATTGTTCACCTTTATGTGTATAGCTCAGACCGGTGTGAATTAGATTGCAAGCAAAAAAGTAAAAAGTCCAGAAACAAAATCTGATTCCAACTATGGACATGTGTGCAAAAATCGGGCAAAGCTTGAACCCTCCCTCCATGTACACATGCATACTTTTTATTTACACACACACCATCTGCATACATGCGATTGCCCTCCCCATTCTGTAGAACAGCCAATATTTAATCCACACAGAAAAGATCAAGGATTAACAATAATATGTATTTAATGTAACAGATAGTCCACCAATGTTGAATGTCTGGCTGCATCAAAGAAATAAGCAGCATAACTTAAAAAGTTTGTCTATTATCCACTAAAACTCAAACACCAACCGAACCCAGTGAAGCAGGTTACATATTAGACAAATTACTATCAAGGTATATGTGTACGTATATTATCAGTAAACCACCCACCCCCCTACACAAGCATATGCATTTTGGTAAACCCCCCTTGCCCTCTCCATGTGTATTAAATGGACAAACCATAACTATGGCCTCAGTGTTGTTTGTATTTATAATACAATGTATTCATTTTCTTTCTGTGATAACCAGTATATCTTCATTATTTCAATTATGCATTGATAATATATTTAAGATAAATTGTAAATACACAATTTTTACTTTTTTGATAATACACAGAAATGAGAGCTTTTATGGGAGCAACTTTCTGTTTCATACACAAATACCATCCACAAATACCAATACAATACTATACATTACTTTTAGTTCAGTTACATATATCATGCATGTATCATAATGGTTGTTTTTTTTAGTATACTTAACTCAAATATTCCCTTTTATGTATGTATCACAATTTTTTTTGTTAGTATACTTTCTCAAATGGGTTGATAAAACTTTTAGACTTTTCCATCAACTTCAGACAAGACAATCCCTTAAAATAAAATTTTGAAAGGTGTAAATACTAATGTTGAACTTGGGAATCTTTAGTTTTGTATCAAAATAAATTATTTATCTTGGTTATTATGACCTGAATGATAATGCTTCAAGAAATAATAATAACTTATTTAAAGGGGTGACTAATTTAGTCAAAGACTATTTTCCCTTGAGGCCCTTTAACTAAAATACATACAGCATGATGAGGAACATATCAATAACAAAAAATAGACATATGCCAACAAACAATTTACAACAAAAATATTATTCTAAATAAAACAAACCAGATTTTAACAAAATGTACAATCTTTACCAACTGCAAAATATTAAACTAATATAGAATGATACAGTTCCAGTTAAATCCTTAGATGTGCATCTACCAAAATATTTGTAAACAAGTAAATATACATAAAATTTTAAAAAAATGTAATACTTGCACAGATGCCATATCTGATTATGATGTGGTTACATCAGACACAGCAGGAATTTGTATTCTATGAATTGTTGGCCCAGGTGTAGAAGTTGTGGCCATGTCTTCTGCGACATTTTTCTGATGTTTTCCTTGCACTACCATTCAATTCATTACCTAATATAGCAAGGGAAAATAAATGTTTTATTAGATACAATAATATTATATACTTTACAAATAATAGTATGCATAATCTAGACTTAACTGTATTGCATTACTTTCATTTACAGCCATCACCATTTACATTATATATAATTTTTTTTTTATTTAAAAACAAAAAAAACCCCAGAAGTGACTGCTTGCCTCTAAATAAAGTCTTATGGTTGCGAGCGAAAATGGTGATCATTAATGCCCCTTTGACAGCCTCAAAAATAGCAGCAGTGGTGTACGTACATGCGGTTTTCAGCGATATTGTTGCAGGGCTGTGACATTTTATTTCAAGCTAAATGGAATAATGCCAGTTTATATAAAATATGTTATTTTATGAGTTTTGATAAAGAGTTAACAATACAGATATAAAATAGCGGTATAAAAACTTGACTGTTCATTGCAAAATTGAGACTCACCAGTATCCAGCAAGAATTTGGCGACCTCTGGATTAGTTTCCAGGCTCAAAGTGGACTTCTTTTTATTCCATCGTTCATGCTGGTCACCAATACATATGCGTGTGTTGCCATAATTTGCCCAAAGAGCTTTCCCCCCCCCTCCTTTCAGAATCTAAGTTTTGGTTTTCGATCTAGTTGTGAACACGCCATTATTTTTGTAAACACGTGTTTGCGCATGGCTAAAATTCTTAATCTTCGGGAGAGGTCAACACAGAGGTTACATGAATATAGGCGTGGCAAACATCGAATTTTTGTCTGCAGACAATAATTCAATCGCGTTTTTTATCACAAAATTTCCGATACTAGCCTGATTTCGGCCTCAGAAACAGCCTGAATCGTAATTCATCTAATTAAGTAATCGTGAACTGAAAAAATAAATATATAATTTCATTCGTTTTTACTTAGGTTGTATGCCTTTAAAGATGGAAGCGTTTCTGACAAGACTAGATTGTAATGTGACATCTGTTTACAATTTGTCTATATTTATGCCCCTAGCTGTGACCGATATGCGCAGCTAGGTACTTTTAAACTGCAGGCAATTCGCACATGCAGCATGAGCTGAGTTTTCACTCACCATTTCGAAATAACCAGAAGTCGATAATGAATAAACCACCCTCGGTAAGGCTGTACGCATTAGCGAAATCAAAGTACATTTTTGACCACATATACATATTGATACCAGTCATATACAATTCCGTGAGTCATAATGCAAATCACTTTTTAATATTTTAATTACATCATCCCTGTCCCTCGGTAGCCATCACCCAGACTTACAATTCTTTTCTACATAAGTCTTGTCCTCTGTAATTTTGAGTGAACAAATTACATTTTTTAAGTCAAACATTACAAATCCCTCTTCATCATAATTTGTTTAATATTATATTTCATTTTATCTTGTCAATTGATTCTTTCCACAAGTTCTTGTAGATTAAACTATTTTTTATTTTTATAATAAAATAATCTGGAGGATTTGGTAAACTTATTAATATCTGATTTAATTTGAAGAAAAAAAAAACAAGTGATTTTATCACAATAATTTTTGCATAGGGGATAAGAACTATCTACAACCACCTAGTCCAGCAGCAGAGAGGGTGAACAGACCACGTTTTCAAGCAAAATTAAGGCTTACAGATCATGTTTTCGAGCAAAATATGGCCTACAGATCATGTTTTCAGACAAAAAAAAAGACTTCCAACAAAATCTCATTTAACCAAAAAAAAGTCTCCATTTTTGCAAAAACGGAGATTTTACGATTTTTTAATCTATTTTCCTCGCAACGATGTGGTCATCCACCCTCTCTGCTGCTAAAGTTTTCAGTTATGGGTTAACAAAAAATAATAAATGATTTTAACCGAATATTTGATCAAGTCCGATACGATATCGTGTCCGAGGATCATGTAGATTTATCGTTGCAAATCCGTGCGGAGTCGACTGAGCATGACTAAAGAAATCTCGAAATTGATTGAAGTCCATATCAGAGCACCATGTCTGCCAAATATTTCTAAGAGTATGAGTATCAACTCCGTTGAATACAGACAATAAATTGCAGTTATCTCTGATCACTTTTGGAACCTGAGTGTAGCGTTGAGTGACATATATCACGTCAGTGTTTTTATGCCTGCCTTTAGAAAAGATCCTAGCTGGTTTTTTTTGTTTATCCAACATTATATCGTCGTATACGACTAAATTGTTAATATCTCCATCAATATCATCAATACTCGGTGCTTCATCGATATCGGTTATAAACTCAATAATACCCTCTCCAGATTTTTCTACCGCGCTGTCGTTAAAATCTTTTAACACTTCATAACAACGCTGATCATCTACACTAGGAGCAATTAAATACAACTTATCCCACTTCATCCATCTCATTATTAAATTGAGTAACAATTGCGTTTTACCGGATCCAGATGGCCCGATTATAATCATCCGGATAGAGTTTGGTAGCGCTGCATGATGCTTAACTGGTTCTCTTGTTTTAGTCGCTGAAAAATCAATTATATCCATATCTCTATACATAAATTATGGATCTATATTGTATGAAGTGTAAAACGCGTACTAGCACAAATGATGTGACGACGGTTACAACTAAAAATAACAGATCAGCACTAACTGGTAGATGTGCAACATGTGGTATAAAAAAGTTTAGATTTGTTTCTACAAAATCAAAGCTTTTACAATTCGGAGATGTTTTAAAAAAAAACGAGGAGGTGATATCGCAGCCAAATTGGCAAAGCTCCCTGGAACCCCATGGGCAAAGTACCCCGGAGAAAAGCACCTTCCGGGATATAGCTACTGTGGACCGGGAACCAGACTTGATATCAGACTCAATGATCAAAATCAGTCCCGACCCGGTGAAGAACCAATAAACGCCATTGATAAGGCCTGTCACCTTCATGATGTTGCTTATAAAAGCAGCAATCTGCAACACAGGCATCTAGCAGATGTGAAATTAATTCATGCGTTAAATGCTATTCCTGATAAATCCTTCAAAGAAAAATTGGCTTCCTTTTTAATAAAATCGGCTATGAAAAGCAAATTGATGTTAGGTGCCGGTAATTAATAATATGGAATCAATTTATTATTCCCCAAGAGGATACTGGAGGGGTAAATCAGCAGTCCATAAACTCGCTAGCGCTGCAAAAGTGAAAAAAACCACTGCGGCTAATTGGTTATCCAAACAGGCACTATGGCAAATTTTTCTACCAGCGCCTAAACAAATTCAATTCTCGCATTTTGATGTGACCGCTCCTAATGAAGTTCATCAGGCTGATATATTATTTCTGCCACATGATCGTGGTTACAAATACGCTTTAACCGTAGTTGATATTGCAAGTCGATACAAGGAAGCAGAACCGTTAAAAACAAAATCAGCCACTGAAGTCGCTTCTGCATTTGAGAGGATTTATCGACGAGGTCCTCTGCACTGGCCAAATCTATTGCAGGTTGATCCTGGCAAGGAATTTCAGGGTGCAGTGTTATCTACAATGAAACATCATAATGTCACCATACGACGAGGGCATACTGCGCTACATCGCGATCAGGCCATTGTAGAACGATTTAATCGGACGATTGCTGAGCGGTTATTTGGATATCAATACGCAAAAGAATTCATCCAAGAAAAAAGATCACGTGAATGGGTTAAAAGATTACCAGCTGTAATTACCGCACTGAATAACGAGATTACTAGAACAATCAACATGAAACCTATCAACGCGATTAAAAAGAAGTCTATACCCGCACAACCACAAAAAGATTTCAAAGAACCAATTCTTGGTAGTAATGTCATTGTGAGGTACTTATACGAACCAGGAGAGCTTGAGGGTGGTAGAAAAAGGGCTACTGATCCTATTTGGAGTGTTACTGCACACAAGATATCTAGTATAACACGATCAACTGGTAGACCAGCAATCTATAAACTGGATTCAACTGCCCCTCAACGAGGATTTACTCGACAACAACTACAGGTAATTCCTGACGATACTCAATTACCACCGCATGGTCTTAACTAGCACCGTTGCGTCTATTGCACTCAAGACAAGTCAACATCACATTATTTTTGACATGACCGAGACTGTTATTTTTTCTGTCTACGGTAAATTGGCGAGGATCCTTATCCGAATACTGCCAACGGATTATACAATTGCAACTCGCGCAGTGATTATTCTGTTGTTGTTTCAGCGTAATTATTAATTTAGCATCAATATCAAATTCTCGTTGTTTTTTTTTGTCCTGTTGTTTGTAACCGGAGAGTTTTTTATTAATGATGCTAACATCAATATCACTTATTGTTGTGTCATTATCGTCACCAATGATTTCATCATCGAAAACAATTCTTCGAAGTTGATTTATTTTTCGTACTCTGGATACTGCGAGATAGACTAAATTCGACCATTCGATGTGATTATCCACCATCCAAACAATTGTATCCGATATAGTCAATCCCTGTGAAGAATGTATTGTTGCTGCGTATTCTAGCGTCCACGGGGATTTATTAGCACGCAATGCATCTTCGACGACGCTGATATCAACCAGCACAATATCATTTAATACCAGAATTTCTTTTTCACTCTGTCCTGGAATATCAACTTCAATGTTCTGTTTTCGTGTATCCGATGGCCTATAACAAAGGGGTACTGGAAGCGTTGCAAATTTTTGTTTATGCAATTCAAATAATTTCATCTGAAGTGTGTCTCTGACTATTTTTCTACTTGCAATTATCAAATCATTTGGTCTCCATGTTTCCTAGAAATCATTCATTGGGGTTTCTGAAATCACTTCACGCGCTATTTCGCATTGGATTCTATCTGGTTGTAATCTAATTAGCGCCTTGAATTCTCGTAATCGTTCATCAAGTGATCTATAATCAGTGGTAATTTCTTCATAATAGTCTACAAAACCCCTTAGCCATTCATGTGGAGATGCACCGACAAATGGTGGTGGTTGGCCGTGATCACCGCACATGACGACTTTTGTGTTTTTGTTTAACAACCACTCGAGAAATGTTTGTAATACATCTAATGACACTGTGCATATTTCATCCCAAATGATGATTTCAGGAATGAATTTATCACCCATATGCTCAGGAGTCCATTTGTCACCCTTCCATCGAAAGAAACTATGGTAAGTACAGGCATTTACCCCTCGCTGTATCATCTCTCTGGCGAGTCTGTGAGTCGGTGTTAGTACAATCATGGTTGACCGACGAAATAATTCAATTGCACGAGTTGTCTTTCCTGACCCACCACAACCGTTTAAATAAATTGTCTTGTATCTACATATTGGATCAGATACCGGTGGTGCATTAGAAAATTCTGATTGAATTTCAGCGCGGTTACAACAAAGATATTTATCATCCATGGCAACGTCTGCGGATTCACAATACTCATGTAGCATCTCCTTTTTAAATCGCCAACGCCCCCAATTTTCTTCGGGATCTGTGAATTTAGCTACAGCTGATTTGTATTTATTGTGTATATACATCGAATCAGTGGCCACTCTAACCGCGGTATTAGGAAATCTATTTATCATCGAAAATAGATTAATAGAAGCATAGGCTAGCATTGAACTTCTCAAATGTGTGTACTGGGAATTATATCCATCACAGTAGGTAACAACCGTACCTAATTTCTCACCATTGGATAGAAAAGCATCCTTACGGGATACAAGTTTTCCCTGTTTCATTAAATCCGTTACAATAAAATCGTATTCAGCGATATCTATGATCAACCGCGAGGAATATTTTGCATTGTCGTATCGTCCACCCTGGGTAAATTTACCGATTATTCTTCGTCCGAGATCTTTTGCTTGTTCTTTTTTACTTTCAAATAACTTCTTAGACCAATTCATGATTTGTTCTTCATTGAAATCTGGACACTGTTTTCGTAGTTCGCTGATTATTCTATCTAGATCGGGTTGTGGTAGCCAAACTTCTTTCTGAGCTCGATAGCATATAATAGCCTCGGAAACAATCAACGATATTAGCATACCACAATCAATCATATATCTCAATAGCACTATTGGCATCCAGGCCTTTTCAGATAGGTGTCTACCGAGCCAAACATAACTACACGGATGTAATCCTGACGCTAATTCAAATGATATCACACGAGCGAATCCGGTTAAATCAAAATCAGGCAATGGTCCATTAATCTCAACACGAGTCATTTCATGCGTGGGGTGTCCAAATCGTTTGAAGTACTCAGCACATTCTCCATACCCGAGAAAACTTCCGGGATAACACGCGGATATATCAATTGAAATCATACCATCACGTGAGTATTTCGTATTCCACAGTCCTCCATGACCAAATTCGACGCAACTCAATTTAACATCCTCAAGAAAATCACTTCGTGTTGGACGCCATGAGTTTTTTTCTCTTGCGAAGTGAGCTACCACTGATGGAATAGTAAAACTATCCGTGAGTAGTTTTTCATGGAAACTCTCCGGTGAAAAATCATTAGCGATTTTTCTCATTCTGTTATCTAATTCTTCAACGCGATATAATTCACCATTTGGTCGTACAAATTGATCAAATCCTATTTCGAGATCTTCATCACTTCTAAGTAACCACACTGACACAGGATCATTCTTACACAACGCATGAATAGCATCGAATAATCTCTCTTCA
Source organism: Unio pictorum (assembly GCA_030141615.1). Taxonomy (NCBI): domain Eukaryota; kingdom Metazoa; phylum Mollusca; class Bivalvia; order Unionida; family Unionidae; genus Unio; species Unio pictorum. The sequence goes on along the minus strand of JARLTB010000031.1, from coordinate 53,632 downwards.
TAGAAAACATCCCCGACGAACTCCCGGGGGATATATCTCACGGTTCTTTCTCGTGGAAATATTGTTACCGCAGGTGTCCACGCGTGTTTGTTATGATCAATAATCTGTATTGGGGCTCCTCGCGATTGATATTTCGGTTCGTATAATACTTCTCCGGTTATTGTTGTTACTGATATAGGGAATTTTAATGATGCTTCTAATTTAGCTATATCAGAAATCTTTGCACCATGCTGTTTCACTGTTAGTTCCCACTCGGTTATTTTCCTACGTCGCAGATCAGTTAGTTTATTTCCTCGGGATGCATTTGTGAAGTGCTCTATTATTCGTTCTGCTACACAATTCAGTGAACTAGAATATTTCATAGGAGCTAGTTTTGCGATATCGGGTTTATCATTTAACGGATATATCCCATAAACCATTGCTGTTACAAGATAAGATCTCTCGTAGTATGGTTTATCAATGCCGGTTAGAATTCCTGGTTTGGAATCTCTACTCACAATGACAGCTTTTTTATTCTTGAGGATTGGTTCAAATTTATCCCTAATAATCCATTTGCCATCGACTTCGATAATGAATTTGATTCGGAAAAAATGCCTTTTTTCCCCAACACGTGAAATTATCACTGCTGCTTTTTCATCAGTCATGGTAGCGTCAACAACACCATCAATTCGAAATGTTGACCAACAATAAGATGCTCCATCACGCTTGAATTCATTAAAACAGTCTCTGATTTTACTAATCATGGCTTTATCAAGAATTGTATTCTTTGGTGTATTAGAAACTATATCGAGATTGAATTGAGCATCTTTCCAGGGTAATCTCTTGGACGTTTTTTTTGGTTTATCGAGATTAAATTTAGGATTAATTTTTAATAATCTCTTAAACTCTTTCATGTTTCCGTCTCTTGGACGTTTGAGATTAATTTTGTTACGTTTTTTTGGTTTATCGAGATTAAATTTAGGACTAATTTTTAATAATCTCTTAAACTCTTTCATGTTTCCGTCTCTTGGACGTTTGAGATTAATTTTGTTACGTTTTTTTGGTTTATCGAGATTAAATTTAGGACTAATTTTTAATAATCTCTTAAACTCTTTCATGTTTCCGTCTCTTGGACGTTTTTTGGGTCTATCGATATTAAATTTAGGACTAATTTTTAATAATCTTTTAAACTCTTTATCAGCATTGAATTCAGCATTTTTCGAAGGCGTTCTCCTTAATTCCTTCATGCTATAATTAAAACAAGCATTTAAATGAAGAATTTATATATAATGAATCACTGCAAGTGGCTTATGATTGGATCAGTAACCCCGTGTAACAAATCATGCAGAAATGAGTTTTGTGGGTATCATATGCAAAGCTTTCGTCGTGGAAGCCTTGGTCCGTTACCCTGTATTCTATGTGGGGTTGGGGTCAGGGGAAAATCTCAGTTGTGTCTAAATTGCGGTGGTAAGCGATACAGGGAGTTGAAGCGTTATTATGATAAAAGAATAAAAAATGGACAATCAATCAGAAATTTTGACCCTGAAAAGGTCCTTGACCCTGACAACATCAAGGATAAAATCATAAGAACTCCTCAAGACTACATCGAAAGATTCATTATTGAACCAAACAATGAATTAGACAAACAATAGTATTATGTATACGAATGAACCAAGAATTCAGACAACACCCTGTGATCACAAATTATGAAGCATCTAGTGATGGTACTGTCAGAAACCGCAGACTGAAGAAACCAGTTGGTGCTGACAATGGTATGGGGTATTTGGTGTTCACTGTTAAGGGAAAGAAAACTTATCTCAATCATCGTTTCGCATTTGAATGTTTTTATGGATTGATCGAGGATGATTCTGTCATTGATCACAAGGATTCTAATCCGAAAAACAATTCTTTATCAAATCTGCAGGCTATCACACAAAGTGAGAATTTGAAAAGAGGGAAGACTGGCACTTGTTCAAAAAAAGCGAGACCAGTAAAATCTTTGAATACAACAACTAACGAAGAAAAAATATTTCAATCAATGAATGAAGCCGGTAGGCACTTCGATATTTGTAGAGCCTCAGTACGATATGTTGCAGAGGGGATTTGTCGATCGGCTAATTCTAAAAGGACGGGACAAAAAGTTCAATTTAGTTACGTCTAATGCGTCATATTTTTCATTTAGAAATATATCATTATTATAGAATAATGAATTCTGAAAACATGAATAGCATCATATCCGAGATTTCAAAATTGAAAAGTTGGGATATTGAATTATCAGATGGGTTAAATCCTGATCAAATCATGTCTGATTTTCAGGATATAGAATACGGAGTTAACAACAATAAATATATGCTACCAAAGAAGTATGCGCTCATCAAGAGAATTCAGAATTCTATTAAGGACTCTCTCGCATTCTCCAGTGACGTAAGTGTGTTCGCTCCGTTGTATACCATCGTAGAACGAATACGAAAAGAATTAGGGTACGAATACGAATTGAAAAAGGAGGTTAATTCTAAAATTAGAAACCTACGGGCGTTAATTCAAGAAAATGAACAATTTTGATTGCCCGACCATTTATCATTTTTTGATTGCCTGACCATTTATCATTCCGACCCTCATAGAGATTCTCATTTTTTTTTAGCATTTTATGATTGACAATGTCAAATCAGTGAATAAAAAATTGATGGCTGGTTGGTCCGGTATCAATACACTAAAAAATTAAAAATGGCGAATCGGCACTCTTTCATATAATAATAAAATGTAATGTGCCGTTTCGCCACTGATTGTAGAAGCTGTTATAGGATGAAATAACACTTCTATGATCGTGTTAAAAATCATCCGACATGTCAGATTGATCAAAAATAGAATGGCGAAAGTCACAGTATTATTAATATTTATAGCAATTATGTGACTTTCGCCATCGATGAACGAAGCTGTCTCACGATGAAATAACACTTCTATGATCGTGTTAAAAATCATCTGACATGTCAGATTGATCAATGGAAAAGTGGGGAAAGTGTGATATTAATTATTTTTATAAGGATTTCCACACTTTCCCCATCGATGAACGAAGCTGTCTCACGATGAAATAACGCTTCTATGATCGTGTTAAAAATCATCTGACATGTCTGACATGTAACAAAAAGTGTTTTCGTCTGTTAGGTGGGATTGAAAAATTGTTTTACAATTGAAAAATTGTTTCTGATTTCAAATAATGGTCAATGAAGCATTAACAACCCGATTGGCTCGTGAACGACTGGATGCAATCAAGAGATTTGTACCAATTCGTGACTCTGTACGGAATAAACTGCAACAACGACAACAAGCGCAGACTGACTTTTCTGTGTCAAGTGAACAACTGTTTACTCCGATAACAAGTGCGACAAAAGATGTGAAAACAGCAACTGAACGAGCAATATACGGTGATATTCCTAATGAAGGCAAGCGACGAGAAGTGCCTGTTCTTGGTGTGCTTGAAAAGATAGCAGCAGAGACCGGACAAACACGCGCAGGGATACAACAGTTATCCAGTGATATAAAAACTCAACGCGAGTATGAACGACTAGCTGATATTGATGATTCTGCACCTGAACCACAACCTGTTGATGTCGTCACCCCAAGAGATGTTTCCTTTATAGACAAACTCACCGAAGGAGCCATAGCAGAAATCAAACGACCTGAATTAATAAAACTCAAAGATTATACGACTTTTGGTGATTTTTCCGCCAAAAGCTTTCATTCTAGAAAGGACTTTTTAAAAGACGAGTATAAAAACAGTAGAATAAGCCGAGATGAATGGGTTAATTGGTTGTATAAAACGAATAAGGGGATTACTGGTAATTTGAAAAAGGATACAGTTGAGTATAGATCTTTTAAAGTAGGAGTTGATAGCTATGGTATACAAAAACAACAAGAACGAGAAAAACAAAGTCGAGGCCGACAAAGGCAATTACTTGATGATAGTGAGGGCGCAACTGGTACAACTGAGGAAAGAAGCGGAAAAGGATATTCGATTGGAAATCCAAAGGATTTCAACGCTGGAGTCTTTGACTCTACCATGACATGTCCTGGTAGTGTTCTCAGTGATATATCACGGTTAGAGGTTCTCATCGGAGGGAAACGAGCCGGAAATAACTCACCGGAAATAATTAATGAAGCAGCTGATATCTGTAGACGATTATTTCAGGGTGGTATCATGGATATCAGCACATATCGAGATTTCATTGGCGAGTTAGCAAATGGGTATCACAGTGACTGAATAAAAACGCTAGCGTTTCCAATTGATAAATTGTTTTACAATTGAAAAATTGTTTCTGATTTCAAATAATGATCATACACTACAATCATGATAAACCAACCCCCGTCTACGTAGTTAATTCACGGTTTCCGGTTTATAGAGCATACTACGGAGATGGTTTAGGTAATACCATTGCAGGGTTATTTGCGAGAATGGCTCCAAAAGTGATGCCGTTGGCTAAACAATTAGGAATGAAAGCAATTGATGTTATTCGTGATAAGGGTATTGGTGCTGTTGGAGATCTTGCGGGAAAAGCGTTTTCAACTGCGAAGAATAAAATAACATCATTAGTGAGACGAAAAAAGAAACCGTTACCGTCTACAGCAGAAATGCCTGCGAGTGTTAGTAGAATTATAAATAACGCAGTTGATGCAAAATTAGCGTCGATGGCTTTAACCCCCGACCAAAGCAATATTGCAAATATGATAGCAGGAAGCGGCTTTAAAAAACTACGTCGATGAAATCCTACGGATTTTTACGCTAGCGTTTTTCACGATGAAAATGGAAAATCGCGATTTAGACTCTGATAAATAGAATAAAATGTTCAAACAGTCACCTGATCCAGCATTTGATATAGATGCCCCAGTTCGCAAGGATGATTCTGTACGCGATTATCAATACTATGCCTATCATGCCATAGACTCAAATAGTCGAGCAAGAATTGATCTTCAAGTCCATGATACCAGTAAATACTTTTTGCCCTGTGAAGCGTTTATTGAAGTAGAAGGAGAACTTGTAACAGCTGATGATACTCCTGCTGTACCAGCACCGTATCCAGCTGGTACTCAAGTCGGGTTTGTCAATAATGGTATCATGGCGCTATTTGAGAGTGCTAGATATCTCATTGATGGAAAAGAAATCGAGTCGATAGATCGCGATGTTGATGTGGCTACAACAATAATCGGGTTAGCGAGATATTCCGATGATTATACAAGATCAGCAGGACCCTCTATGATGTTTGCAAAAGATGCTACAAATACCGCTGGAGGAAAACAATTTGTTGTAAGACGACCAAAGAATAATGCTGGCACCGCTAATATTGATGCCGAAGATATGATTATAAACAACGATGTTAATTTCAATCTAGGAGCTGCAACACGTATTTCAATGTTGCAAGGAGCGCGTAAATCATTTTCATGCGCGATTCCACTGCATCACATATTTGGATTCTGTAGAAATGTCCGAAAAGTTATCTACGGGGCGAAGCATACAGTATCGCTTGTACGAAAGAGTGATGATAGTGACGCAATCTGGAGGATTCCAGCAGACAATGCAAATCCAAATGCTGATGCTGGTAAAGTCAATTTAACAAAAATATCATTGTGGATGCCAGTGTTGACTCCAGCAATCACCGCAGAAGAACGATTACTATCATTTATGGACCAAGGGGGAAAATCATTACTAAGTTGGCTAACCGTGAGTACAGATGTTAAACAATCAAATATCAACGGGTTATTCACGTGGAACCTAGCATCAAAACAAGGCGTTTCTGCGCCACATCATATATTTATTGCGTTACAAGATAACACACGAGTTGGCGATCAACGTTTCAGTCATATGATATTTGATCAATTAGGTGTGAAAGACGTCTCACTGAGAATAAACGGCCAGCAGGAACCATCCGAGGATATACAACTTAATTACACAGAAAATCATATTGCTCGCGTGTATCATCGTCTGTTGTCATTTATGGCACGCGATCAAAATGTGGATACTGGTTTGCAAATATCACAATATGATTTTAAAAATCTGTATCCAATCTATTACTTCTCACTGGAACATCTCGATTTGATGAGACAATCTGTTGTTGATATACATTTTAGAGCTAATGTGACTCGTGGTGCTATTGCTGATTATAGAGCGGTTGCTGTCATTCTCAGTGATAAATCAATGCTACTTGAAGGTGTTGGTGGAAGAATGAGAGTGGTAGATGCCCCAGTGGAAAACATGTAAACGATTTAGAATCAATCAATTATGTATAATGTCATATAGTAATATTAGTGTTGCGTTAACTCCCGGTCAATTAAAAAAATTGCAATCGGAATCAGCTAAAAAATGCGGAACCACAATTAAGTTGAAACCCAACCAAATGACTGGTGGTGCAAATAAATTATCGCTGACAACTCGTCAGGTGAAACATTTCAATGATGCACTTGTAGCAAAAAAAGGTGTTCAGATTACTCTTTCTGCGGCTGCTATAAAAAATATGATTAAATCAGGTGGTATATTCCCGTTGTTAGCTGCGATTCCAGCATTGATTGCAGCAGCAGCTCCAGCGGTGGCTAAAGCGGCAGCGTTAGGAGCCGTTGGTACTGCAGCAGGAATGGCACTAAAGAAGGCAACTGGGAAAGGATATAAAAAAAGGGAAAGGGTCTAAGACTACCAGGAACCCCGTATTCGTGGTACAGCGGAAAGGGTCTAAGACTAGGACCGGTTTATTAATTCAGAAATCTTCGATTTCCGAACCTATGGTTGTGGAATCTTTGATTCCGATGTCCAATTTTGATTTACTCGATGCTGCTAAGAAACTAGCGATTAAAAACTTCAGAGGTGTCTTTATGAAAGATCAATTACCACATCAACCAAACAGCGTTGAAACCGGAATCATTAATTTAGATAACAGCACCGGACCCGGAACTCACTGGGTTGCATACGCTATTGATCCACGTGGGATTGTCTATTTCGATTCATATGGATTAGCCCCACCAAAAGAGTTTATGCGTTATATAAAACCCTTCCAATGAAGACTTGGTATTCTACGCTACCAACACAACAAATGAATGACCCACCAATATGTGGCAGCGAAGTATTAAATGTCCTTGACGCTATTTCTAACTCCTTGGGTAACCCAAGCGGAAAACCACCACATGTTGTCGTGAATGAATACACTAGTAATCGCTGGAGAAAATCGAAGATTTTTCAACGAAGTCGTCAAAAACGATTTTAGAGAGATAAAGAGTTTTACAATAACATGATTGATATTTGGGGAAGACCTCTGAAACCCAAACCCGATGACACTGCAACGGGTGATATTAAAAAAAAAATCAAAGATGAAATAGCTGAGACGTTAAATTTAGTAAATGTTGACCCGAACGAAATAGTTGTATTTCGAGACAAACAGGGTAAATTGAAAAGCAGTGATGTATCATTGAATGACATTTTGATACGGCATCGCGACGCCGCTGAAAACTCTATTGCGCTATATTCCAACGACGGACGACTTAAACCAGGCGCACTTGTGTCTACGATCACCGACGCGATTGCCACCCACGACAACATGATTGCCGCACACGGCCGTGAGCTGGAGGATTATATACGAGGTTATAATACTTTTCGCAAAAATGTCGTACATAAATTCTTTGGAACACCGCTTCTGGTTGGCATGACTCTCGCTGAAATCAAAAACTATCTATCGCTATTCTTTTTTAACAAGGACGCGGGAAGGATGATGAATGAAAATGAAATCAAGACAAATTATCTCGATATTTCTAAAATAATAGAAAATCTTGAGCGGGTACAAAAACCCACTAACGACGTCATTGTTAGGTTTTTTGGAAACCCACCTGTGGCAGACTCGACTCTCGCTGAAATCAGCGAGTTTATTATCAGGCATACTCACAATTCCTACGTCGCTAATAATTTCTTTGGTGTCCCCGCTACATCTACGATGACTCTCAACGATATTATTAGGTTTATGGGGAGAGAAACAACACTTAATACCATCGTTGATAGATTTTTGGGGAGAACACGTGATGAATCTGAAACCACATCGTTGACAGGCCCAACCCTCGCTGAAGTTAAAAGCGCTATTGACGAACAAAAACTCACCAACGAGTTTGTTAATAAGTTCTTTGAGGGCAGTAGCCTCCAAGATATCACGACGAAATTTTCTAACATCGACAACCATATTAAAACCCAAGCACGGATTAGAATCAACGAACTTCTGGTTTCATTCTTTTCTAACAAGGACGCGGGAAGGATGATGAATGAAAATGAAATCAGGGTAAATTATCGCGATATTTACGACGATCTTCTTAAACTAAAAGGAAAATCTGAAAAAGTAAAAATTCCGCATCCAGACATAGGCGTTAAAAATATCGTGTATACGGTCGAGCATGGAACCATGGATTGGACAAGAGACGTTTATACTACATTGTCCATCGGTCTGGTGGGTGTTGCAATGAGGGGCGATATCTTCAAGCCAACATGGGTCGATGGTATCTACAGGCTAACGTGGATCTTTATCGATCAATTTAATATGATCGCGGACGGTAAAACCTACTCTGGTGGCACCGCGACGTTAATTATAAAGGGTCGCAAACAAGACTTTAATGTCGTCGCGGTTGATAGCTCCATCATTAAATCAAAAATAGCCTGGTGTATAGAACTCGTAGATCATTTTTCCGGCTGAAGTACTAGCAATTCCCGCTAACGATGACAAATAATTGAAAACACTAGTGTTTTTAAAATAAAAATGATTTCATCAACGCAATGTCGCTATTATCAGGTCAGAGAATTTCAGACTAGACTCAAAACCCTCACTGAGGAGTATCAAATAAAAATGAAAAAATACCGACGAAGAATCACCGCAATTGATGTTATTATGTACTCGGTGTCAAGCGTTCTCACTGGCGCTGGAATAATACTTGCATCGGTTATAATGATTGCTCCGATCGTAGTTCCAATTTGCATTTCTGCGTGGCTACAATCGCGGGTATATCAACCGGGATAGCAAAAAAGATATCATCATGCAGCCAGAGTAAACTGCAGGATTACTTAATTCAATTTCATGTTGTATCAACCGCATACTCGCAATTATCATTGATGATATCATCGTCACTCGATAATACGATTATATCAGATAGTGAATTCTCAGCGATGGTCAGTATTTTTGATTCCGCGATATCAAAATTAGAGAGACAACATGAATATAATAACAATGACAACACCGATGGAATTAGAAAACACGAACCCGAAAACCAAAATGATCTCAATAACCTCAACCATACCAGATTGTGAGTTCTCAGTGACGGTCAGTATTTACGTTTCCGCGATGTCAAAATTAGAGCGACAACATGAGTATAGTAACGATGACAACACCGATGGAATTACTTCAACAAATAGTGGAGAACACGAACCCAGTACAAACGAGCATGATATCAATTACATCAACGAAACCCGAGTTTAGTGTGAATTTCCCTAGCCCTGTCCCCGTGAAGGAGATAGCGCTAGCAAAACTACGGGTGTATCACAGTTGGCCTAATATCAGATCAAAATCATTTGGTGGTCAACAACCGAATAATTCACTGGTATTTGCAAATAAGAATAAAGACGACGGTACCCCAGACTGGAACGTCGTTTCGATACCAACAGGGTCATACCAAATCGAACAAATCAATAATGAATTCGCGCGTAGAATAAAATCGATTACTGGAACAGAATCAAAAATCGCTATAACGGTTCATGAGCCGACGCTATCATCCGCAATTGAAATAAGCACAGAAGGATACGTCGTAGATATCTATCAGAGTTCTATTAGAACCGTATTAGGATGGCCTGAAAAACCACCGGAAAAATCCACCACCGACTTAACCACGGACGTACAATCATATCATGAAATCAATCCGAGTTATCGAGATGATTTATCTGATATAAGAAAAGGAAAAATCGGCGATAGATTTATATTCACCAACAAAGACACATTGCAATGGGATTTTATCATTAAAAGAACAGCCGACTCATCTGTTACTATTTCATTTACGCTAACTGACGTCCGTGGTTATTTTAATGAGATTAAACAATTATATGAAACACAACTAGAACAACTACGGAAAACAAAATCGCAAAAACACGTTGAAATAATAAATCAACTCATATCGGACATGGAATATATCTATGAACTAATTATTCAAACAATAATTAATGACAACAGCGACAATAAACAACGATTCCTAACCGATTACAATATCACAGAAGACAATCTGCGTAATTTCAAGTTTCCGAAATACAACGCTGATGAATTAGCAAGAATTGTTAAAACCGATATCAAAGCGCTACAAAAATCAGATTCAACTATCCTCAAATATAATAATGATCCAGATGGTGGCGGTAGGCATATCGCTCCGTTCAACGTGAATATATCCTCAGTGATTGCGCTCAATTTAGTATGTGATGTTATCGAAGGAAGCTATCAGATTAATCTAGAGCAATCAAACCAAGCTCAACAGGGATATATTCTTTATTCGTTTGCACCAACAGCTCCTCCAGGATTTTTAATAATTGAGTCTCCGGTTAATCCTGTCTACATGCGATGTCATAATAATTCGTTAACCAGAATTAATTTCAAACTCACCGACCAGTCAAATAATCTGATTGATTTACAAGAAGAGGTGTTAGCGATTAGTTTGTTTGTGAAATCATAAATGATTTTCGTCCTAAGGACTTTCATCATAAAGACTGGATCAAATCATTTATTATTTTTTGTTAACCCAGAACTGAAAACTTTAGCAGCAGAGAGGGTGGATGACCACATCGTTGCGAGCAAAATTGATTAAAAAATCGTAAAATCTCCGTTTTTGCAAAAATGGAGACTTTTTTTTTGGTTAAATGAGATTTTGTTGGAAGTCTTATTTTTTGTCTGAAAACATGATCTGTAGGCCATATTTTGCTCGAAAACATGATCTGTAAGCCTTAATTTTGCTTGAAAACGTGGTCTGTTCACCCTCTCTGCTGCTAGTCCTTAGTTTATTGATGTCATCTAATTTATGATCATAATTAATATTTATTATGTGACTTATATCTGTAGAGAAGACAATGCTTCCTATTCTGAAACTATCAACTATGCAGCATAAATTATATTCTATACACAAATGAATGTTGCTGTTTTTCATGCTTCCTATAATATTCTTGTTTTCTTTATGTTTACATTAAGATCTGATATCTTTGTGTGCATAGTATTTGTAAGAGTTTTGTCAGATCCATTCAAAATCAATGTTTTATCATCTTCATACTGATATTTTAAATTCATTTTTATCTATATTAATACCAGTTTTATCTATATTAATACCATTTTTATCTATATTAATACCAGTTTTATCTATATTAATACCATTTTTATCTATATTAATACCATTTTTATCTATATTAATACCAGTTTTATCTAAATTAATACCATTTATATCTTTATTCTTTTTAATTAAATCATTTGAACATGTTGCCTAATATACCTAATCTGCTCTCATGAACAAATTAATAACATTAAGCATATTGACATTAGTGACTAGGTTTCTCTATTTTCATTTTTTTCCTTATTGTATTAAAAGTATTCTCTACTTCTTCTTATTTTCCAAAGTAAACTAATGATTTTACTCTGTTTTTGATTAGGTCGGTGGGTAATCCATGATGTTTACCCCTCCAGATTCCTATTATTAATATTTTTTTTCTTTCGTATTTACTTTTGAACCCGATGCGTCTCCAAATTTTTCAAATTCCTTTTTTAGTTGTTTATAGAAATTTTGGTCTTGTAAAATGTTTGTGCAATCGTCTGCATGTTGCAGCATTTTCACCTCTTCTTTAATATTTGGAACTTTCATACCTTGGATGTTTTTGTTCATTTTGATCTTAATACTTAGAATTTTTATTGCTATTAAGTATAACAGCATCGATAAAATGGGCATCCTTACCTCACCGATCTTTTAATATAATTTTTTTCTTTTTTGGCTCCATTCACCTGAACAAATCAAGTTATGTCTCTGTACAGGATTTTAGTCCAATTTAGGAAGTTTTTTCCATATCCAAATTTTTCTAGTACATGTAATTTCAATACATAATTCAGTTCTAATTTCTCAGAAGCGTTTTCCTGATCAAAAGAGTACCATGGCAGCCTTTTGCCCAGATATTTTTATGTAGTCTTTTATTGTCTTGATGTTGAATATGTTAATTTGAATGTCTTCCCTTTGCCCCGCATGTTTGTTTTATGTTTATGATGTTTCACAATCCTTGTTTTATTCTTTCGGCTAGTATTTTGCTTAACATTTTATGGTCTATGTTTAGGAGGGTGAAGGGCCGCCAATTACTTTATTTCTTTCCTATCTCACTTTCCTTTGTAAATTAAAGTAATCATTCACTCCCTCGTAGTATTTGTCATACTTTTATTTCTTAAAAGTATATTATTGTAAAACCATTCCAGCACTGTCGACAGCTCCCCGCAGAATTTTTTTTTGTGGAATTCCGCAGAGAGTTTATTTCTTTCTGGTGAAGTACCAGGAATCCGTGCTTACCCGGTAAATTTCCCCTTTAACTTATTCCATTTGTTGATTATATCAAATTTTCTTTTTATAATAAAATTTTGAATATCTTCTTTTATTTTCCTTGTAAATTCTGTATATTATAGTATTCTATTATTTATTTTCCAAATCCCCCTTTCCCATTTTTTTAAAAAAAAATGCCATAATTCTTTATAAACTAATTTATTATCCGAAATTTTAAATCAATAAATGCCTTCTTTTTTTTTAGTTATTTCTCCTAAACATTTATCTAACCTATTCCCCTGGTTCCCTTTATATTCATACGTAAATTCAACCCTCGGTAAATTTAGTCTTCTGTATACATCTATAAATTTGTGTTTATCTATTAAGTTGTCCATTTCCTCTTTAAATCTCTTGTCTGATGTCAATTGTCCTTTTCTGTCTATATTGTCTCCTACCCAGTTAAAATGCCCTCCCAGTACAAGATTTTCCAGTGTGAATTTGTCAAAATATATTTTGATAAATGTTCCAAAAATTGTTTCTTTGCGTATTTATTTGCTGGTATGTATATGTTAATAAAGTGCATCCCACCCATAGTAATGTGAATTAACCTCCCTTTGAAATTTTCTCCCTCCTCCCTCCTTTCCCATTGACCCCATTTTTGTTTTCAATAAATGTCGCTACACCCCCCCCCCCGCCTTGTGTCTTCCCTGTATAGTTGTTCGTTATTGCTATTACATTTAGTTGGTCTTCACAAAATGGGGGATGGTGCGCTTTCAATAAGTTTTCTTCTATCGCCGTATAAAAGTACGTGCTCATCTTTGAACCCTTCTTATCTCCGGTTTACCATTGCATTTTTTCTTCAGATTTCCGTCCTTTGTCTCCTTACACAGTCTTTTACTTATAGATACCTTAATTGTGGGTCGCACTCCACTATTAATGTAATATTCACTTTTGGTCTTCAAATTTTGACAAAATAAGCCAGTCAAGTCTACGTTTGATTGAATGGTATATGTACCATACACTACTATGATTACTAAATTACACAAAGATGCATACAAATAAATTAAAAAAATGTGATAAAAACAAATGAGATCGAAATTGAAAGTGTGATGGATATCCTTGACTGATCAAGGGTGTCTATCACACAAAAAACAAGCTGAAAAGAAGAACATATAGATTTTCACTATTGTCAACGATGCTTACTTTGTTTGAGTATTAATCCAATGCCCATATATTTGTGATTATAAACCTTTGCTTGTTAAGGTGCCATTCTACTGTACTGAACAATTTTAGTGTAAGAAATATTCAACATAAAAACTTGGCAACTGTAACCTGTAAATGAACATGGAGTAAAACAGTATATGACTAGATTATTATTTTAGTTGTTATGAGATTTGTCCATCCTGCAAATCATATCAGCAGTTTCATAGTTTTATAGCTATATACAGAACAATTACTTGAACAAACCTACAAAATATATGTATTAATATAGATTAATTATGGTCATGGCTTGATATCCTTCTGTGTGCATTTATTTCCCACTATGAATGGAATTGTTGTCACAATAATACAGAAATTTCCTTGTTACCTGGGTAAGGTGTGCTATAAAACCACACAGACACCTTATGGTGTCTGAATTGCAATGAAATCATACAATCTATTTCAATTTTCAGGTGTGGTAGAAGAGGTACACAAAACCACAATATATTAACAATGTATGTTGCACACCATACTCATGATAATAATATAACAATAAAGAAAACATTTATTTTACATACACTATAAACATACATATGGTCTGAATTATGACCACAGATAAAACCAGAGTTATAATAGAATAATGTATTATTTAAAGCAGTAGAAATAACAGCTGTAAGATGTAGAAGGAATTGTATCATGATTTAGGGATAATGAAGGGAATAGGGTCAAATACAAATGTTTAACAAATGTATACAATATTTATGTGTGTATGTGTATATATATGCTAAATAATCCACACAAGAGTTGTTAATAAGAAATAGTAAAGTTAATGAAAAAGAATTTCATTTATATCAATATATTTTAACTCTCATAATATTTTGATATACAAAGAAAGTTTAATTCTGATAAATCAAGTAAAATTGTATAAAAATGGGAGAAAACAATTGAAGTCATATATAACTATAGGACTATGGATCGGTAGAGATGACCGCCTTTTGTACCTTCACAATCTCAGAGATAGTCTACAGGAAGCTGACAGACCCAAATGCTAAAATTACCAATACAAATCAGAGATAATTTTAAGAACCTTGAGAATTGATATGGTATGCACAAATGAAGACGGCATTGTAGGATGCGAAAAATGACAATGATAATAATATATCTTTTTCATAAGTACTTAAAAATACATGTAGTAAACAAAACTATATAATTAATTAGTGTTATCTGTTGATTTAACAAGAATATAAAAAAGGTTCATAACAATAGAATACCAACTATAAAAAGATGACAAAGTTTGGCAATCATTACTTGTATTTGCTTATACTAACAGGATCAGCGGAAGGATTATAGATCAATGTCCATACCAGGAGAAGAAGGGGTCCATACCCGAGTCTTGACTTTACCCAAGCAAATCTGAAATCAGAAAATCTTGGGAGCAACTTCAGCTCATGTAAGTTAAGGAGGAAAATTTACAACTTTCACTCACTATAATTATTATTATTAAATATAATGGCAAGGCTGGAAATAAACAGTAATCACTGTCACAAGGCCTGTGGTAATCAAGTCAGTAATCTCTCTCAAAAGGCCCTGAATGATCATGTCAATAATCATTGTAACAACACTTGGAGTATTGTAACAACACCTGTAATCAGTGTAATTAAGGCCTGCCATAATCAAGGGAGTAATGGCTATAACAAGGCCTGGAATGTTTATTCCAATTGAAGCCTAATTCTTGTCAAATCTCGCGATTTACATTTTCAAACAAGTGGCCAATTTATTGCAGTGCCCATCGAGGACTTTCATCCAAAATCAAAAGCCATTGGCCATGGGAAGGAACGCGTAATGCTACACAAGGTATACTACAAGGTATAATACAATTAAATGTATTATGATTTCATCCATCCAACATTTAACACTTTTTTTTTTTTTGGGGGGGGAAGGGTGTTCTCTCTTTTGTTTGATCTTTGCAGACCAGGTAGGGAGGCCCTGTATATATATATATATATATATATATATATATATATATATATATATATATATATATATATATATATATATATATATATATATATATATATATATTGTTTTGATATTTGTTTTGGGGTTTTCTTTGCATGTGTATAAAAAAATTATTTATTTTTTTTAATTTTTTAATTTTTATTATTTAAGTATTTGCTTGACGATTTTGTTAAAAATATTTAATATTCTATACATTCATTGTCTTCTAAAGTGTAGTCTTGTTTCCTCATCTTTTCTTCCTCTTTTTTCTTCCTTCTTCTTTCTCTCCTATGTTGCGTTAGGTTTCCACTCCAACCATCCTCTAATATTGTTTCTTAAATTTTTTTCCCTTTTTTTGTTCTAAGTGGTGTTCCTTTACAAATTCTCTGTCTTCCAGTTATTTGATCTTCGTTTTTATTTTGGTTTCATTCTCTTGGTAGACTCCATGTTTTTCTTCATTCTTTTCCTAGTTTTTTTCTTCCATTTTTTTCCTTACAATTTCTAATTGGTGCTGTTTTACAAATTCTCTTTGGCTCCTAGTTATTTGATCTTTATTTTCATTTTTATTGTGTGCTTCTCTTAATTTTTGGGCTATTTGATACTACATGTAGTTGTATTTGCTCATTGTCTTGTGTCCTTTCTGGTTGACTTATTCCCTGTTGTATGTGTGATTTTCCTCTTATTAGTGTGATTTTCTGATCTCCTTGTCGTTTATTCCTGTATTCTTGCTTTTGTACTTGTGTATGTTCATTTGTTCTGCAACTGGTATTGTTCTTGCTCATTTTGTTGTATCTCTTTTACTTTTTGCTGTCCTTTCTCATAATTCCTTTCCTGTTGTTGTATTGTATAATGTGTCACTGTTGTTTGTGTTTCTGTTATTACAGTTGCTTCCCCATCTAATTCTTTGCCAATTTGTGTATTTGTGTTTTTCTTTTCCCGTTGTCGGTTTTGCTTTTGTTGTTTTTGTTGTTGTTGTTCTTCTTCTCTTGATGTTCCTTGTGTCATTTGGTTTGCAGAACATTTGGATGGTATATATCCTGTATTCCCACATCAGCTACATTTTCGATGGTATATGCAGGCTGTATGGGCTAAAAAGCTAAATATGTAGAATGCCTTTTTTATCTTTTTTAATTTGGTCTTTTCTGTTTCTAGTATCCTTGTTCCATTGTATAGTGTAGTTGTGGGAATTGTTGCTAATCTGGACGATATTATTTTCATGCCACATTTCTGTTCAAATATTTGAACTATCTACTCTAAAAGGAATTCTAATGGGATATCTGATACGTGGAGTTCTCCGGTTTGTTTCTTTATTTTCCTCAGCATAGGTGTTGGTTCCCTCACTATTATTATGTGTTCTCCAACATACATTTCGCCATATGGTAATATTGGTGTTTTCCCTTTGGGTCTTATGGTATATCCCTTGCAACCATTTGGGTTGATTGAATAAAGTCTCTGGATGTATAATTCCTTTAGTGTTTTCAACGTTAACATCACTTTTGTTGTTTCATGGAACTTATTTCTCGGTACGTTTGACATGTCCAGCTCCTGTTTCCTTTCTTTGTATTCACACTTAAGGTAGTTATCTACCTCAATCTAGCTTTTTGTTATCTTGAAAAACTTTCCTAGCTCTCTTATGTTTTTACTACTAGCTGCCATTTTTTTCTCATGTCTCGCGTGGCTGTAAAATCTTGCTATTTCCAAACTATGTAGTCTCTTGTTTTCTTCTCTTCTTTGTTATGTATTTCTTTCCTTTTTGTATTAGTTCATATTTGTTATTATTGATTCATTATTTGTCTAACATTTCCTCCAGAGTATCTATTTATCATGGCAATTTCTAAACATTCCATTTCAGTCTTTTTTTTTTGGGGGGGGGGCTCTCTCCTGTTTGATCTTTGCAGACTAGGTAGGGAAGCTCTCCTACCTTATTTATGTATTATTGGCTTTCATTAATAATTATATTATTTGATTTTCGTATAATATTTTTTGAATTTATGTTTTTCTTTTTCAAATTATTTGTATTTTGTATTTTATAATTGTTGAATGTTTTTGTTTGTTGTTGTTGTTGTTGTTGATTTTTTATTTTTTATTCTAAGCATTCATCGTCTTCTAATTTATATTTTTGTTTCCTCATCTGTTCTTTGTCTTTTCTCTTTCTTTGTCTTTTCTCTTTCTTCTTATTCTCCTTCTGTATAGCTTTTGTCTTTCTCTCCTTTCATCCTCTGTTTCTTCCATTTTTTTCCTTTATTGTTCTAATTGGTATTGCTTTATTAATTCTTTCTGACTTTCCATTATTGCTCTTCATTTTTGCTTTTTTACATATTCTCTGTGTAGCCTCCTAGCCTCCATTATTTCTCGTGTCACTCGTGGATGAAGAACCTCACTTTTTTCCAACTATGTAATCTCCTTTTTTTCTCTCTTCTTTGATCTATATTTCTTATTTATTATTCCATATGTGTTACTGTTGATTCATTATATATTGTTTCATTATCAGTTATAATCTCCGTATTTCAATTCCCATCTATCCACTTTGGTCAGTTTTGTGTAGACCTTATTTGCTCTCTCTTGCTTGTTTAGGTGGCATTATGCTGTTTTGTGTGGGCCATTCCAATCAGAAGCACTTACTTAGCTTCTCAACAACAAGCATTAGACACACTCCATCAGACCACTCAACATGGAACGGAATGAGTAAAACTAAACAAGGTATCTGACTCCAACATGCATTATATTTTCAGCCAAATTGGAGACTGGCATAATTATTATTATTATTATTATTATTATTATTATTATTATTATTATTATTATTTAATTAGTTTCTTTATTTTGTTAAAAATATGATGTCATATTTAAAAAATAAACTGTCTCATAAACAATATTTCTATTTCAATACATAACTTTAGTTACATATTTTTAACTACATTTGCTTGATAAGCTATGTATTTTTTTTTAACCCAAGCTGCTGATCAATATGAAGGCCTGCCCAAAAGTTATGTTCAAAAGTACATCAGCATGTGCAGTACATGCAGTATGAATAAGGCACAAGTTATAGAAGCCCCACCCAGAGTTATAATAAGCCAAGACTTGTTCTCCAGCAGCAGAGAGGGCGAATCCGACAACTTGGCGGAGCGTCTATTTGGCTAACCAATGCTTTCTACAAAATCGAAAAAAGATTTTTACTCCATAGCAGAAGAGGAGAGGGCGAATCAGACAACTTTATAGAAGCGTCTATTTGGCAAACCAAGGTTTCCTTCAAAATCGAAAATAAAAGGAGCAGCAGGGGGGGGGGGGGGGGAACGAACCTCACAACTTTTTTGGACAAAATTGATTGAAACCTCAAAACGGAAAATAGAGCCTTCCTGCGAATCTCATATTTTAACCAAAAAAAAAAATAAGTCTCCATTTAGCAAACGGAGACTTTGCGATTTTTTAATCATCCGGGTCGCAACGATGTTGCCATCGCCCCCCCCCCCCGCTGCTACAGGTTAACAAAAATCATAAATGATTTTTCACGAGGGGTTTTACGATTTCAACCAAATATTTGATCAAGTCCGATACGATATCGTGTTCTAGGATCATGTAAATTTATTGTTATAAATCCGTGTGGGGTCGACTGAGCATGACTAAAGAAATTTCGAAATTGATTGAAGTCCATATCAGAGCACCATGTCTGCCAAATATTTCGTAGCGTATGTGTATCAACGCCGTTGAATACAGCAAGAATATTACAGTTATCTCTGATCACATTTGGAATCTGAGTGTAGCGTTGAGTGACATATATCACGTCGGTGTTTTTATGCCTGCCTCGGGAAAATATTCTAGATGGGTTTTTTTTGATTGTCTAACATCACATCGTCGTATACGACTAAATTGTTAATGCTCCCATCAAGGTCATCCACGGATGGTGCCTCGTCAATATCAGTTATAAAATCAATGACGTTCTCACCTTTAATTTCTGATGCATTCTCGTTAAAATCCTTTAACACTTCATAGCATCGCTGATCATCTACGCTAGGAGCAACTAAATACAACTTATCCCACTTCATCCATCTCATTATTAAATTGAGCAACAATTGCGTCTTGCCGGATCTAGATGGCCCGATTATAATTGCTCGGATAGAGTTTGGTAGCGCTGCATGATGCTTAACTGGTTCTCTTGTTTTAGTCGCTGAAAAATCAATTATATTCATATCTCTATACATAAATTGTGGATCTATATTGTGTGAAGTATAAAACGCGTACTGACACAAATGATGTGACGACGATTACAACTAGCAATAACAGATCTGCACTTACTGGTAGATGTGCAACATGTGGTATAAAAAAGTTTAGATTTGTTTCTATGAAATCCGGAGATGTTTTAAAAAAAAAACGAGGAGGTGATATCGCAGCCAAGTTAGTAAAACTCCCTGGAACGCCGTGGGCAAAGTATCCAGGAGAAAAGCACCTTCCAGGATATAGCTACTGTGGCCCCGGAACACGATTAGATATCAGACTTGATGATCAAAATCAACCCCGACCCGGCGAGTATCCGATAAACGCTATTGATAAGGCGTGTCATGCGCATGATGTTGCTTATAAAAGCCGCAATTTGCAACACAGGCATCTCGCGGATGTGAAAAATTAATACATGCGTTAAATGTTATTCCTGATAAATCCTTCAAAGGAAAGTTGGCTTTGTGGTTGGTAAAATCAGCTATGTAAAGCAAATTGATGTTAGGTGCTAGTAATTAATAATATGGAATCTATTTATTTTTTTCCGAGGGGATACTGGAGGGGTAACGCTGCAATCAGTAAACTCGCCAGCGCCGCAAAAGTGAAAAAGGCTACTGCGGCTAATTCGTTATCCAAACAAGCTATATGGCAAATTTATCTACCGCGTCCTAGCCAAGTTAACTTTTCGCATTTTGATGTTACCGGACTCAATGAAGTTCATCAAGCTGATTTATTGTTTTTACCACATGACAACGGTTACAAATATGTGCTAACCGTAGTTGACGTTGCGAGTCGATACAAACAAGCAGAACCGCTAAAAGCAAAATCATCACCTGAAGTTGCTTCTGCATTTGAAAGGATTTTTCGACGAGGCCCACTACGCTGGCCAAATCTGTTACAAGTTGATCCAAGAAAAAAGATCTCGTGAATTGGTAAAAAGATTACCAGGAGTAGTTGCAGGGCTAAATCTGGCCAAATCTTTTACAAGTTGATCCAAGAAAAAAGATCTCGTAAATGGGTCAAAAGATTATCAGGAGTAGTTGCAGGGCTAAATAACGAGATTACCAGAGCAATCAATATAAAACCTAACAACGCAATAAAAAGGAAGTATATATCACAACCACGAAAAGATAACGTTTCTCAGCCAATTCTCAGCAATGTCACCGTGAGATATTTATATGAACCAGGAGAGCTTGAAGGTGGTAAAAGAAGGGCTATTGATCCTATTTGGAGTGTCACTACGCATAAAATATCTACTATAACACGATCAACTAGTAGACCATCAATCTATAGATTGGATTCAACCGCCCCTCAGCGGGGTTTTACACGCGAACAATTACAAGTGATTTCTGACGATACTCAATTGCCGCCGCGCGGTCTTAACTAGCACCCAGGGTGCTGGCACCCCGGCGTCTATTACACTTAAGACAAGTCAACATCACATTGTTTTTGACATGACCGAGACTGTTATTTTTTCTGTCTACGGTAAATTGGCGAGGATCTTTATCCGAATACTGCCATCGCATTATACAATTGCAACTCGCGCAGTGATTATTCTGTTGTTGCTTCAAAGTGATTATTAATTCAGCATCAATGTCAAATTCTCGTTGTTTGTTTTGGTCTTGTTGTTTATATCCGGAGAGTTTTTTTTATTAATGATGCTAACATCAATATCATCCATTGTGGTGTCATCATCGAAAACATTTCTTCGAAGTTGATTTATTCGCCGTACTCTAGACACTGCAAGATAGACTAAATTTGACCACTCAATGCGATTATCAACTATCGTCGTTACATAACCCAGTGTCCATGGCGATTTATCAGCACGCAATGCGTCTTCGACAACACTGATATCAACCAGCACAATATCATTTAACACTAGTGTTTGTCTTTCGTTTTGTCCTGGAATTTCAACTTCAATATTCTGTCGCCGTGTATCATAGGGTCTATAACACAACGGCGCTGGGCTCGTTGGGAATTTTTCTTTGTGAAGCTTAAACAACTTTTTCTGAAGTGTGTCTCTGACTATCTTTCTACTTGCCACTACAAAACCGTTTGGTCTCCATGCTTCCCAAAATTCCTCCATGGGATTTTCAGGAATTATTTCTCTGATTATTTCACATTGGATTCTATCCGGTTGTAATCATATTAATTTCTTGACATCGCTTAATTGTTCATCAAGTGCTCTATAGTCAGTATCGATTTCTTCATAATAGTCAACAAACCCTTTTAATCAATCATGTGGACCCGCGCCGACAAATGGTGGTGGTTGGCCATGATCTCCACACATTATTACCGCTGTATTCTTTTGCAGCAACCAATCAAGAAACATTATTAATACATCTAACGAAACCGCACATATTTCATCCCAAATAATGACCGCAGGGATGATTTTTTTGCCCATTCGTTCAGGGGTCCATTTGTCGCCGTTGTATCGAAAAAACTGTGATAAGTGCAAGCTTCAACGTTTCGTTATTTTATCTCTCGCGCTAGTCTATGGGTCGGTGTCAGCACAATCATATTTGCTCGCCCACGATATAATTCAATTGCCCGAGTCATCTTTCCTGACCCGCCACAGCCGTTTAAATAAACTGTTTTATATCTACAAATTGGATCGGATATCGGTGGTGCATTAGAACGCTCTGATAAATTATCACCGCGTAAGTAATTACTTTTAATTTCAACGTCTGCTGATTCAGAATAATCACGCAGCATTTCTTTTTTAATTCTCCATGATCCCCAACGTTCATTCGGATTAGTGAATTCAGCAACTGCTCCACTGTACTTAATGTCAATGTGAAATGAATCAACGGCAACTCTAAAAGCAGTGTCAGGAAATCTATTTATCATTGAAAATAAATTGATACAAGCATAACCCAGCATCAATGACCTCAAATGTGTATACGGGGATCTGTAACCGTCGCTGTAAGTAACAACTGTGCCCAATTTTGTTCCATCGGACAAAAAAGCGTCCTTACGATCCACATATATATATTTTTGGATACTGCATCCGCGATTACAAAGTCATATTCGGTGCTATCTATAATCAACCGTGAAGAATATCTTTTGTAGTCACATTTTTTCCCCTCCCTGAATGAATTTTCCGATTATTCTTCTGCCGAGATCTTTTGCTTCGATGTTTCGTTGATTAAATACCCGTTTGGACCACTCAATGATATATTCTTCGTCGGCATCAATACGTTTTCTAGATTCGTCAATTATACTATCAAGACATTCCGGTGTTGGTAACTAGACATTGGTTTGTTTCCGATATGATATAATTGCTTCACTGACCGTCAGCGAAATTAACATTTTTGTATCAATCATGAATCGTAATAACGCTATTGGCATCTACTTCTTTTCAGACATGTGTCTATCAATCCAAATATAACAAGCGCGATGAAGTCCTGTTGCGAACTCAAATGATACTACACGAGCGAATCCAGTTAAATCAAAATCAGGCAGCGGCCCATTAATTGCAACACGAGTCATTTCATGTACGGGGTGTCCAAATCGTTTAAAATACTCAGTACACTCTCCATAACCAAGAAAACTCGCTGGATAACAAGCAACCATATCAACTGAAATGATATTATCACTGTCGTATTTGTTATTCCATAAACCGCAATGATTGAATTCTAAACAACTAGCCTCGATATCTGGCAAGAATTCTACGCGTGTTGGTTTCCATGCGTTTTTGATTCTCGCAAAATGAGCTGCAACCGACGGGATTGTAAAACAGTTTGTCAATAATTGTTCGTCGTTGATAATTTCATCATTGTTGTTGGCTTCGCCACTGACTACTCCGTCGCCCACCGTTAAAAATCCACTAGCTGTTTTTTTCATTTTATTGTGAAATGCTTCACTGCGGTATAATTCACCGTTTGGTCTTACAAACTGTTCAAACGTATCCGTGTGGTTTTCAGTGCTGCGAAGTAACCACACCGACACTGGGTCGTTTTTGCTCAAACGCGCAATAGCATCAAATATTTTCTCTTAAACGAGAAAACCATCTCTGGAGAAATCTTCTCCCAAGAATTCCGTGGGTATATACTTCATTGTTCTGTTTCGTGGAAATATTGTGACCGCGGACGTCCATGCGTGTTTGTTATGATCAATAATTTTGATTGGAGTTCCCTGTTTATTGTATTTCGATTTATATAATACCTCACCGGTTATTGTTGTAACGGTTATTGGAAATTCAGCGACTTTTCTAATTTAGCTATATCGCTAATAGTCGCTCCGCGCTCTTTCACTGTTCATTAATTTTTTTTACGTCTTAGATTAGTCAATTTGTTTCCGCGGAGTGCATTTGTAAAATGTTCTGTTATTCGTGCTGCTACCCAATTGAGTGGCAAAGCCACTGACGAAGTCGCCGGCGACGACTGTTTCATCGGCGCTAGTTTTCCTATATCAGGTTTTTCATTTAACGGATAAATCCCATACACGACTGCTGTTTCAGGATATGCTCGTTCATAGTATGGTTTGTCAATTTCAGTTAACAGACCCGGCTTAGAATCACGGCTAACAATGACTGTTTTCTTGTCTTTGAGAATCGGTTCAAATTTGTCTCGTATAATCCAACCGCCTGATTCTACACGGATAATGAATTTCACTCTAAAAAAATGCTTTTTGTTACCAAGTTGTGATAACATCATGGCTGCGTTGCTGTCGTTCATGGTGGCATCAACAACGCCATCAATTCGAAATGTTGACCAGCTATGAGATGCACCGTCGTGCTTGAATTCATTAATACAATCGCGTATTTTGTTTATCAGGGCTCTATCCGTTATTGCCGTTTTGACACATTTTCGAGGGTTCTATCGAGATTGAATTTAATATTTTTGTAGGGCTTAATTGCTGATAATCTCTCGATTTCCTCAGTCATATGATTAAAACAAGTATTTAAATAAGAAATTTATATATAATGAATCCCTGCAAATGGCTTATGATTGGATCAACAACCCCGTGTAACAAATCATGCAGAAGCGAATTCTGTGGGTATCATTTACAGAGCGTTCGCAACGGTTCCCTTGGCCCCCTCCCGTGCCTCCGACGTGGGGTGGGGGTAAGGTGAAAATCACAATTATGTCTCAGTCGTGGCGGCAAACGATACAGGGAACTAAAACGCTATTATAACAAACGAATACAAAATACCGTCATTGACCCTAACGATGACAAAATCATAAAGACCCCTCAAGATTATATCCAGAGGTTTATAATTAAAGCAAATAATAAATTAGACAAATAGTATTATTATACAAATGAGGCAAGACTTCAGACCTTACCCCGTGCTTGTTAATTATGAAGCATCCAGCGACGGTGTTGTTAGAAATCGCAGACTAAAGAAACCGGTTGGATGTGTAAACAATATGGGGTATTTGGTTTGGTGCTGGGAAGAAGAAATATTATTGTCACAGAATTATTTTTGAATGTCATAACGGATTGATCAAAGATGGCTTTGGGATTGATCACATTGATGGATCCCCTCAAAATAACAAATTGGATAACTTACGAGTTGTTACACAGAGTGAAAATACTGAAGTAGGAAAAACAGGTATGTATCCAAAACAAGCAAAGAGTGTGAAATCATTTGATTTAGAAAATAACGACGAAAACGTATTTCCATCAATGAATGCGGCTGGAAAACATTTTGATATTTGTGAGCCCTCGGTACGAAAAGTAGCAGAAAAAATAACTAGATCAGCTCTCTCAAAGAAAAATAAACACAGGATACAATTTGTATACATCAAGGAAGATAAATACTCCAGTGATAAATCCATATGACAGAGTTATGTCCCGTGATTGAAATGTAGTCTAATTACTGTCTATTACGATTAATTAATTAATTATCCGTTACGATGAAAACTGTTAGCTAACATGTACTGTCCTTAATTAAGTTAATTAAGTAACCTGTAAATATAAAAAACGGAGTCAAAAATTACCCAATTTTTTTTTTAATAATTAGAGGTAAAATATATTATATTATATTTTTATGATAATGGATATGAAGGATGTAAATGCTATAATCGCTGAAATTTAGAATTTGAAAAATCGCGGAATAGTATTATCTGAAGGTTTCGACTGCGACAGGATTACCTCAGAATATGAAGACATTGAGTATCAGTCTAGTAAGGGTTTGTATGTTTTACCTAAGATGTACAGGCTCGTGAAAGAAATTCAAAAGTACATCAATGCTTGTTTGTACGGTAACGACATTAATGTATTTATAACGCTATTTAGCACCGTTGAAGCAATACGTCAAAGCTCGGCCAAGAGTATCAAAAACGTGCTGAAATTAGTTCTAAAGTTCGTGATCTTAGAAAAATATTAAACGAGGAAAAACCCGTATCTTAATCACGTGGGTGTTACTATAAAAAATAGGCCTTCAGTAAATTTTTTAATAAATTTTTTTTTAGCGTTTTTTGTAACACTTGTTACACTTGTTACATAGGATTTTCTCTTGAAAGAATTCTCATCAGTTTGGGTTTGTATACAGATATAGAATGAAAACATCAATGCATTATTCACATTTGAAAACTCAGTTCACAAACAATATATGGTAGGTGAATCGCTTACAACTAGATTAGCCCGAGAGCGGCTAGCAGCAATTCAAAAGTTTATACCGGTTCGAGACAGACTTCGCGAGAAACTTCAACAACGACAACAAGCGCAGACTGACTTTTCTGTGTCAAGTGAACAACTGTTTACTCCGATAACATGTGCGACCAAAGATGTGAAAAATTTAACTGAAGCAGCGATATACGGAGATATTCCTAAAAAAGAACGAGCAGCGAGGCGCCGCCGCTTGATACGCTTGAAAAGATATCAACAGAGACTGAACAAACACGCGCAGGGATACAACAGCTATCCAGTGATATAAAAACCCAACGAGAATATCGACCGGGCAAAATTGAAGAACTCGAAGAAGAACAAAATGGTGCAGCTGCAGGAAGAGACTATTCACCTGAAAGTATATTTACAGCCGAAACATTAAATAGAATTGGAGAACTAGGTACGGATTTCGAATTAGCTAATTTTGCTAGAGAAAATTTTCCTAAAGGGTAAAAGAGAGAATTTTTTAAGCGACGAGTTTAAAATTTTTATAAGAAGCAAAGACGCTTGGGCATCAAAAATATATTTAGCGAGACACGGCGGGGATAAAATCTTAGCGTCACGGCACCCTGGTTATAATAACTTTCTAGCTGCAGTTAAAGGCGGTCCACAACCACCACGTTATCCGGAGAATCCAATCCCGGGAGAAATAGACATAAGAGCAGAAGCCGGTTCTAAGAAAACAAGCGGAAAAGGATATGTACGACGCAGAGGTGTTGGTTTCACCAACGCCGTTGACTCCAGCGTGACATGCTCTGGTAATAATCTCTCGGATATATCACGGTTAGAAGTACTTATGGGTGGAAAGCGAGCTGGAAACAACTCCGTTGAAATAATTAATGAAGCAGCTGATATCTGTAGACGATTATTTGCCGGCGGTATCATGGGCATTGATGTATATCGAGAACTCATTGCTGAATTAGCTGAAAATCACAGAGACGCCCATGGTTATGATGAAAATCCTATGGATTTTAGCGATTAAAATCAAAGAGTTTTCAATTGCGGCTACGCAATTCACTAATTGAAAAACTAATAGTTTTATAACAAGATGATTATACACTACAACCATGATAAACCCGTAAGCGTCTACGTGGTAAACTCACGATTGCCTGTTTACCGCGCGTGGTACGGAGATGGTTTCTGTAGTACCATTGCGGGGTTATTTACAAGAATGGCCCCAAAAGTGGCACCATTGGCTAAACAATTATCAATGAAAGCCATTGATATTATTCGTGATAAGGGAATCAGCGCTGTTGGAAATCTTGCCGGAAAGGCATTTTCTGCCGCGAAAGATAAAATAACATCATTGGTGCGAAAGAAACCAACAGCGACGAAGCCTGTGGTGAAACCACCAGTGCTGCCATCAACGACAGTGATACCTGCAAAAATCAGCAAAGCAATAAATAACGCAGTGGAAGAAAAACTAGCGTCGTTGGCTGCTTCGGTGACGCCGTCGCCATTGACGGCTTCGCCGTTAACAGCGCTATCATGAACGCAATAGCAGGAAGTGGTTTGAAACGAAAACGAAAACGACGATGATTACAAAGAGTTTCACAATTGAAAACACTAGTATGAATAATATAATGTTTAAACGAACAGCTGACCCCGCTTTCGATATGGATGCCCCAGTGCGCAAAGACGATTCCGTCCGTGATTATCAATACGATTCCTATCATGCAATACAACGAGACCTACGATCGCGAATTGAACTTCAAGTTCAAGATACCAGTAAATACTTTTTGCCATGTGAAGCATTTATTGAAATCGAGGGAAAACTCGTAACAAATATTGCAGCTGATACCCCATATGCAAATAACGAAAATGTCCGAGTTGGTTTTGTTAATAATGGCATAATTTCGTTATTTGAAAGTGCAAGATATCTCACTGATGGAAAAGAAATTGAATCAACAGACCGTGAAGTTAATGTTGCAACAACAATAATTGGACTAGCAAGATACTCCGATGATTATACATGGTCTGCTGGTCCGTCTATGATGTTTGCAAAAGATATTAATAATAACGCTGATCACATTACTCATACTAGGGTAAAAGCAACACGAGATACCGCAGTTGATCCAGCACCAGTCGGATATACTAGACCGGACGCAGATTTTGATGTCGTATATATTAATCGCAATTTAAATCTAGGGTTCGCAACACGAGTAATGATGTTGCTAGGACATCAACGATATTTTGCATGTGCAATTCCACTACATCACATATTTGGATTCTGCAGAAATGTCAGAAAAGTCATCTATGGAGCCAAACACACAATCGCGTTAGTGTGAAAGGGTAATGACAATGACGCAATCTGGCATGCTAATGATTTTGATGATGGTAAAGTTGTTTTGAGTAAAATAGTATTGTGGATGCCAGTAATGACCCCATCAATTGCCACAGAATAGCGGCTGCTCTCATTTATGGAAACAGGCGGCAAATCATTGATAAGTTGGCTAACAGCAACAACTGATGCCAAAGAGGATAATGTTGATGGTACATTTACATGGCACTTGGCATCAAAACAAGGCGTTTCAGCTCCACGTCATATATTTATAGCGCTGCAGAATCGGAATCGATTAGGCTCCCAAGAACGCAGTCATATGATATTTGATCGATTAGGGGTAAGTGAGGTTTCACTGAGAATAAATGGACAACAGGAACCAACCGAGGATATACAGCTTAATTACGACACTAACCACATAGCACGTGTGTATCATCGGATGCTGTCATATATGGGTCGTGATCAAAATGTTGATACTGGTTTACAAATATCGCAACTTGATTTTAAGCACTTGTATCCAATTTATTACTTTTCGCTGGAAGATCTTGATTTAACAAGGCAATCCGTCGTCGATATACATCTTAGGGCTCGTATAGCCCCTGGTGGCGTTGATTATAGAGCGGTTGCTGTCATTCTCAACGACAAATCAATGCTACTTGAAGGTGTTGGTAGACGAATGAGAATTGTTGATGCACCAGTGGAAAATATGTAAACGATTCACAATTAGATCAATTGAAAGCATAAATGTGTTTTACAATAAAATGCCATATAGTGTTGTTAGTGTCAAGCTGACTGATGGTCAGGTCAAGAAATTGCGATCAAAATCCGCTAAAGAATGTGGAACAACAATAACGTTAAAACCAGCGCAGATGTCCGGCGGTACACATAAAATATCATTAACGGATCGTAAAATAAAACATTTCAATGATGCGCTAAAGAAACAGCGAGGAGTTCAAATTGAATTTTCAAAGGCTGCAATCGCCAACATGATAAAATCAGGCGGTATATTTCCATTGTTAGCCGCAATACCAGCATTGATTTCAGCGGCTGCCCCAGCGGTGGCGATAGCGGCGGCGTTGGGAGCCGTTGGTACCGCGGCAGGGATGGCGTTGAAAAAGGCAACTGGGAAAGGATATAAAAAAAGGGAAAGGGTCTAAGACCACCAGGAACCCCGTATTCATGTTACAGCGGAAAGGGTCTGGGAATACCAGGAACGGTTTATTAGTTGAAAGCCCAATTCTTCCCATGTCCAATTTTGATTTAATTGATGCTGCTAAAAAAATAGCGATAAAAAACTTCAGAGGTTTTTTTATGAAAGATCAGTTGCCGAAACAACCTAAACGCGTTGAAACCGGAATAATCAATCTTGATAACATCAGCGGATCGGGAACTCACTGGGTTGCATACGCGATTGATCCACGTGGGATTGTTTATTTCGATTCATATGGGCTAGCTCCGCCAAGCGAGTTTATGCGGTATATAAATTCAAAGAATCATTCAATTCCGATATTTTATTCCACGCTGCCAATACAACAATTAAATGATCCACCGATATGCGGCCGTGAAGTATTAAATGTCCTTGCGGAGATATCTACATTTCCGTGGAAACCGCCTCATCAGGTTGTAAACGAATAGACCAGTGGGAGGTTTTTAGAAAATCAATAAATTGAAAACCCAAGTTGCGCTAACAATAATGATTGATATTTGGGGGCGACCTCTATCAGCGTTAAAAAAACCCACCACGGAAACACAGGATGTAAAAAAAATAATTGAAGATGAAATTGCTGAGACGTTGAAGTTAGCAAGTGTTGACCCAAACGAAATAGTTGTATTTCAAGATCGCCAGGGCAAATTGAAAACCAGTAATGTGTCATTGGATGACATTTTAACACGAAGACATGACGCCGCCGATGACGCTATTGCGCTGTTTCATGATGGTAAACTCAAACCAGGCGTACTTGTTTCGACGGTCACAGAGAAACTAACAACAGTAGATAACACAGCAAACTCATTAAAATCACTCAACGATGAATTTGTTAAATTCAATCAACCGCTACAAGAATTTCTTGGTGTTCCACCAGTGACCACACCAAATATTGAAACGATAAAAACCGCAATCGACAATTTAGCAAAGCTA
This sequence comes from Unio pictorum, assembly GCA_030141615.1. Lineage (NCBI taxonomy): Eukaryota > Metazoa > Mollusca > Bivalvia > Unionida > Unionidae > Unio > Unio pictorum. The sequence goes on along the minus strand of JARLTB010000031.1, from coordinate 22,667 downwards.
CAATCTGATTATAATAATAATATAGATTCTTTTTGTCACACTACGAGAAAACTTCAGCAGCATCTATGACGCCATTGTTAGATTCAATCAACCGCTACAAGAATTTCTTGGCGTTCCACCAGTGACCACATCGAATATTAAAACGATAAAAACCGCAATCGACAATTTAGAACAGCTAATATCTAAGTATAATAATCATATAGATGCTTTTAACGAACTACGAGAAAACTTCAACAGAACCGATTACTCCATTGTTAAATTCAATAAACCGCTACAAGAATTTCTTGGTGTTCCACCAGTTACCACACCGAATATTAAAACGATAAAAACCACAATCGACGATCTAGAACAACTACGTTCTAAGTATAATAATCATATAGTTGCTTTTGACACACTAGTAGGAGGCTTCGGCCAAACCAATAACATCGTTGATAAATTCGATCTACTGCTACGAGAATTTCTTGGTGTTCCACCAGTGACCACACCGAATATTAAAACGATAAAAACCGCAATCGACAATTTAGCAAAGCTACGATCTGAGTATGCTAATCATATAAATGATTCTCGTGATTAACTGGTTCTCGTGTTTTTGTAGCCAAAAAATCAATTACATTCATGTTATTATAAATATATTATCTATTTTGTGTGAAATGTAAGAAGCGTACTAGCACAAACGACTTGACGACGATTACAACTAAAAATAACAGAACAGCACATGTTGGCAAGTGTGTACAATGTGGTACAAAAAATAGATTTGTTTCTATGAAATCTGGAGATGTTCTTTTAAAAAAAAACGAGGAGGTAATATTGCAGCCAAGTTAGTAAAACTCCCAGGAATACCATGGGCAAAATATCAGGGGGAAAACCACTTTCCAGGATATAGTTATTGTGGACCCGGGACCAGACTCGATATCAGACTCGATGAACAAAACCAACCCTGACCCGGTGAGTATCCAATAAACGCTATTGATAAGGCGTGTCATGCTCATGGTGTTGCTTATAAAAGCAGTAATCTGCAATATAGACATATCGCAGATGTGAAATTATTCCATGCGTTGAATTCTATCACTGATAAATCCTTAGAAGAAAAAAATGGCTTCATGGTTGATAAATTCGGCGATGAAAAGTAAATTGATGTTGGGTGCTGGTAGCTAATAACACAATGGAATCTATTTATTATTCTTCAAGAGGATACTGGAGGGGTAAATCAGCAATCAGTAAACTCGCTAGTTCTGCAAGGGTTAAAAATACAACTGCAGCGGATTGGTGATCCAAACAGGCGATATGACAAATTTATCTATCACCGCCTAAATAAATTAATTTTTCGCATTTTGATGTCAGCGCACCTAATCAGGTTCATCAGGCTGATATATTATTTCTGCCGCATGATGGTGTTTACAAGTACGCGCTAACCGTAGTTGATGCTGCGAGTAGATACAAACAAGCAGAACCTATAAAGACAAAATCATCAACTGAAGTGGCTTCTGCGTTTGAAAGGATTTATCGAAGGGGTTATCTGCATTGGCCAAATCAATTACAAGTTGATCCTGGCAGGGAATTTTAGGGTGAAGTGTTAAGCATCATAATGTCACCATCAGACGAGGACATACTGTACTACATCGCGATCAGGCAATTGTTGAACGATTTAATCAGACACTAGCTGAGCGGTTATTTGGATATCAATACGCGAAGGAATTTATTCAGGATAAACGATCTCGTGAATGGGTCAAGAGATTATCAGGCGTAATTACCGCGCTGAATAATGAGATTACTAGAACAATTAAGATCAAACCTAACAACGCGATTAAAAATAAGTATATACCAGTAAAACCACAAAATGATTTTTCAAAACAACCAATACTCTGTAATGTCACTGTTAGGTATTTATATGAACCAGGAGAGCTCGAAAGATGCAAAAAGAGAGCTACTGATCCTTTTTGGAGTGTTACTGCACATACAATATCTAGCATAACGAGAATCTACGGGTAGACCGCCAGTCTATAGGTTGGATTAAACTGCTCCTCAGTGACGATTTACTCGTGAACAGCTACAAGTAATAACCGAGGATACTCAATTACCGCCGCGTGGTCTTAACTAGAACCTCTGCGTCTGTTGCACTCAAGACAAGTCAGCATCACATTATGTCTGGTATGACCAATACTGCTATTTTTTCTGTCTACGGTAAATTGGCGAGGATCCTTATCTGACCAACACCAACGCATTATACAATTGCAACTCATGCAGTGATTATTCTGTTGTTGTTACAGTGTGATTATAAATTCGGCATCAATATAAAATTATCTGTTATTATATTGTCTTGTTGTTTATAACCAGTTTTTTTCTGATTATGTCATCTCTGACAATATCACTTATTGTAGTGTCATTATCATCTAAAACAACTCTTCGAAGTTGATTTATTCTTTGTACTCTGGACACCGCATGATAAACTAAATTCGGCCACTCGAAGCGATTATCCTAGCTTCCATGGGGATTTATCAGCACGCAATGCGTCTTCGACGACATTGGTATCAACCAACACAAATATCATTTAACACTAGAATCTGCTTCTTTGTTCCTGACTTTGTCAGGCCTGGAATATCAACTTCGACATTTTGTCTTCGTGTATCCTTGTGTCTATAACACAATGGCACTGAAAGTGTTGCAAATGTTTCTTTGTGTGTGTTAAATAACTTCATCTGAAGTGTATCTCTGACTATCTCTCTACTTGCTACTATCAAATCGTTTGGTCTCCAAGCTTCCCAAAAATCATTTAATGGGGTTTCCGAAATTATTTCACGTGCTATTTCACATTGGATTCTATCCGGTTGTTATCTGATTAATTTCTTGAACTCTCGTAATTCATTAATAAGTGATCTATGATCAGTACTAATTTCTTCATAATAGTCTACAAAATTCTTCAGCCGATCATGTGGGGAGAAACCGACAAATGGTGGTTGTTGACCATGATCGCCATACCTTATCAATTTTGTATTCGCTAGCAATAACCACTCGAGAAACCTTTGTAATACATCTAACGACACTGTGTATATCTCATCCCAAATGATGATTTCAGGAATATATCTCTCGCCCATTCGATCAGGAGTCCATTCATCACCTTTCCAACGAAAGAAACTGTGATAAGTGCAAGAATTAATTCCTCGCTTTTTCATCTCTCTTGGAAGTCTGTGTGTTTGCACAATCATGTTTGATTTCCCTCGAAATAATTTGATCGCACTAGTCGTGTTCCCTGACGCACCACAGCCGTGTAAGTAACTGGTTTTATATCTACATATTGGATCGGAACACAACGGTGCATTAGATAGTTTTGATATCTGATTATTTTTCAAGTAAATGTTTTCAATCGTAACATCTGCTGATTTAGAATAATCACGCAGTATTTCCTTTTTAATTCTCCATGATCCCCAACTCTCATCTGAATTAGTGAATTCAGCCACTTCTTCTTTATGTTTTACGTCTATATAAAATGAATCAGTGGCTACTCCAACTGCGGTGTCAGGAAATCTATTTATCATCAAAAGTAAAGTAATAGAAGAATAAACCAGCATAGATTATAAAATCTTATTCAGCATCATCTATAATCAACCGCGAAGAATATCGTTTGTGGTCGTATTTTTCACCTTGTGTGAACTTTCCAATTATTCTTCTACCGAAATCTTTTGCATGTTTTTTTCTAACTTCAAAGATTACTTTTGACCTATTCACGATATATTCTTCGTCGAGATCGGGGAATTGTTTTTTGTTTTCGGTGATTATACTATGTAGACTATCGGGTTGTGGTAACCAGACGTCAGTTTGTTTCCGATATGATATAATTGCTCCACTGACAATCAGCGATATCAGCATTTTAGAATCAGTCATATACCGTAATAACACTATTGACATCCAGTGTTTTTCAAAGATGTGTCTACCAAAACAAACATAACAGCAACGATGAAGTCCTTTAGCCAATTAAAAAATGATACCACACGAGCGAATCCAGTTAAATCAAAATCAGGCAGTGGTCCATTAATCGCAACACGGGTATTCTCATGTGTGGGATGTCCGAATCTGTTGAAGTACTCAGAACACTCTCCATACCCTAGAAAACTCCCTGGATAACATGCAATCATATCAACCGAAATAATACTTTTGGGTTCGTATTTGTATTCCATAATCCACCATGGCCATAATCCACGCAGCTTGATTCGATATCTTTGAGAAATTCTGCGCGTGTTGGTTTCCATAGATTTCTCTTTCTCGTGAAATCAGCTGCAACTGAAGTTATGGTAAAACAGTTTGTTAGTAATTGTTCTTTGGAATCCGTTGAAAAACTACTAGCTAGTTTTTTCATCTCATTGTGGAGGTCTTCAGTTTGGTATAATTCGCCATTGGGTATTATAAATTGATCGAATTTACCCTCTTCGTCTTCAAAACTGTGAAGTAACCACACTGACACAGGATCGTTTTTACTTAACTCGTAAATAAAATAAAATAAATTTCCCCCAGATTTCACTGTGGGGTAGATATTTTATGGTTCTATCCCGCGGAAATATTGTTACCGCCGGTGTCCACGCGTGTTCATTATGGTCAATAATTTTGATTGGAGTTCCATTTGATTTATATTTCGATTCGTGTAATACCTCTCCTGTTATCGTCATTACGGTTATTGGGAATCTTAATGATGTTTCTAATATGGCTATATCTTGAATTGTTGCTCCGCTCTCCTTCACTGTTAATCCCCATTCATTTATTTGTTTGTGTCTTAGATCCTTTAATTTGTTTCCACGCAACACATTTGTAAAATGCTCTATTATTCGTTCTGCTACACAATTTATTCTTGACGAAATCAACGGTGACAATTTCATGGGTTTTGGTTTTTCAATACTCGGTTTATCATTTATCGGATAGATTCCATAAATATGCTCGGTTACAGGATAGGATCTCTCGTAATACGGTTTGTCAATCCCAATCAGAATTCCTGGTTTGGAATCCTGACTCACAGTGACAGTTTTCTTTTTTTTCAGAATGGGTTCAAATGTGTCGCGTATAATCCAATTCCCCGTTTCTGAGCAGATAATGAATTTCACTCTAATAAAATACTTTTTCTTATCAAGATGTGAGATTATCACTGCTGCTCTTTCTCTTTCGTCGCTCATGGTAGCATATCAACACTACCATCAATTCGAAATGTTGACCAACAATGAGATGCTCCATCGCACTTGAATTCATTAAAACAATCACGGATTTTACCTATCATGTTTCTATCATTTATTAGACCCTTTGGTGTGTCAGTGGAGATTCTATCGAGATTGAATTTAACATTTTTCCAAGGCTTAATTTTCGATAATCTCTCGAACTCCTCCATATTATAATTAAAACAAGTATTTAAATAAAAAATTTATTATATAATGAATCACTGCAAATGGCTTATGATAGGATCAGTAACCGCTTGTAACAAATCATGCAGAAATGAATTCTGTGGACATCATTTATAAAGCGTACTTCGTGGAAGTTCTGGGCCGCTCCCTTGTCTCCGATGTGGGGTAGGTGTGCGTGGTAAATCACAGTTGTGTCTCAATTGTGGTGGTAAGCGATACAGAGAGCTAAAGCGTTATTATGATAAACGAGTCAAAGATTCCATCAATGACCTTTACAGAATAAATGACAAAATCATAAGAACACCTCAAGACTATATTTATAGATTCCAAAGTATAGTAATAATTAAACCAAATAATAAATTAGACAAATAATATTATAGTATATAAATGAACCAAGAATTTCAACCACATCCCGTGATTACCAATTATGAAGCATCTCTTGATGGTAGTGTCAGACACCGCAGGCTGAAGAAACCGGTTGGGTATGATAACGGTATGGGGTATTTGGTGTTTGATGCTGGAGGGAAAAATATGTTAATCACTGATTTGCGTTCGAATGTTACAATGGATTGATCAAAGATGGTTTTGTAGTTGATCATATTGATTCTAATCCTAAGAACAATTTTTTTTATCGAATCTACAGTCTATTACTCAGAGTGAAAATTACAAACGAGGCGGGACTGGAAAACACTCGAAAAATGCAAAACCTATAAAATCATTTAATACAGAAAATAGCGAAGAAAGAGTATTTTAATGAATAAATGAAGCCGGTTGGTATTTTGATATTTGCAAACCTTCGGTACGAAAAGTAGCAGAACGAATATATCAATCGGCGATTTCCAAGAGAACCGGGCACAGAATTCAATTAACATATGTCTGAATTCTGTTTTGTATTGTATATATGAAACACCAAGGGGTATAACTCTTGTGGGCTTGTGTGTATACTGTTTTGAAACAACGATAACTCTTTTGTTGTTGTCATGGAACTCAATGGGATTTTTTGATGACTGAATGGATTTTATTTCGGTGGTGTAATATTCACCAGGCGGAAGTTTGTCAACAGGCACCACATAATGAAATGTTTGGGAGAATCTCTTATTGTCATCACTGAGCCTAGTCCGTTAAACCCTTCACGTGATACACATATAGCGTATTCAAAATTATAGACTTGTAGATTACGAATACTAGTGTATTGCATACACGGATGGGATCTCGTCCTGGGGCCCATCGTTCGAATCTCGTTACAGGCATTATTGTCGATGGTACCGATTTGGAAGATTTTTGTATATAATTGGGGCTTTAAGCCAGTCGGAATTCAAACCGTGAAACCTCCATGCATCACACACCGTCACACAGTGTGAATGTGTTTTGCATTCAACCCGGGGTGATTTTGTTGGGGGTATGGTGGTTTCAGTTTGAATGTAGAACAGCCCCGTGTGTGTATGTGATGTGTGTATATCATATAATTTCGTTGTAAATACCATATCATTTCATTGTAAATACCATTATGTAAATACTTGTAAATACTATATCATTTCATTGTATATATCATATCATTTTATTGTATATATCATATCATTTCATTGTAAATACCATTATGTAAATACTTGTAAATTCCATATCATTTCATTGTAAATACCATTATGTATATACTTGTAAATACCATGCATATATCTATATATATGTAATGTGACGTCCATTCGCCAAGCATACCTTGTTGGAGTTCTAACCCATTATTTGACGAGTTAGATCTCCTCTCGGAGCCTATGTTTCGTGGTACCTCTGGGCCCTATCAGATGTGAATAAGAACTGAGGGGTTCCAAATGGGGATGTGTTGTATTATATTTTAACATCTGGGTCCCTCCAATGTGAATAACACCTGAAGGTTTCCAACTCCTTAGAGCGAATGGAGTTCATCATATCATATCATATCATAACTTGCATAATATTTCTAGGTGCAATTAGACGTGAATAACACCTTAGAGCGAATTGAGTTCATCATATCATATATAATCATTTATAATCATGTATAAAAATATCACATAATCATATCATAACTTGCATAATATCTCTAGGCGCATTAAAATGTGAATAACACCTTAGAGCGAATAGAGTGCATCATATCATACGTAAAAACGGGTCAAAAATTTACCCCTAATTTTTTTAAATTTCATATTATATATGTAATATTTCATATAATGAATTTCGAAATTATGAAGGTCATTACTAATGAGATTTCAAATTTGAAAAATCAAGGAATTCAATTGTCAGATAAACTAGATTGTGATCAGATTCTTTCTGATTTTTAAGATATTGATGACAGCGCTCGGAATAATAAATATGTATTATCGAAATCCTATTCTTTCATAAAGAGAATTGAACACGCTATTTATGACTCCCTCGCATAAAACGATGCCATCAACAAATTGATCCCGCTATTCATTGCTGTCGAAAAGGTCAGAAGTGAATTGGGCAAACAGTATCAAATCAAACGCACAATAAAATCGAAAATCAAAACAATAAGAGAAGAAATCATCAGACAAAATGAAAATCCTCCTCCTTTGGTTAACTCAACACAGTAAATGAAATTCACACCATGGATTGACATGTACAATACCATACCTGTTGCAACTATGAGTAATACAGGTACGGAACAGAAATTCTATAACCCCAGTGATAAATAATTCTATAGACAGGTATGCGCTTACTCACCTAGAACGAATTTGTATAGACAGGTAATTTAATCACTACGCGGAAGTATGAACACAGTGTCGAGGGTGAGTTTTCATTTACAATTTAAATTGTACATTAATATATAATGGTACATGAAGCAATAACGACTTAATTAGCACGTGAACGATTAGCTGCGATTAAGAGATTTATTCCGATTCGTGATTCTGTTCGAAATAAGCTCCAAACGAGACAAGAATTTCAAACTGCTTTACAGCGGGAACCGAACAATTATTCAAACCAATAACCACTGCAACGGGCAAAGTCGTATCGACCACTGAAAAAGCCATATGGGGAGATATTCCTGAGGAACAACAAGAGAAAAAACCCCAGCACTTCTTCCTATACTTGAAAAAATAGCAAAGAGATCCAAGGAAACAAAGGAATCTTTTTTAAAAAAATCTTCCTGGTGATATAATAACCACTGAACGACTTCAGAGACAACGTGAACGAGAATAACAACTAGAACAAGAACGACTTGAACAAGAGCAACGATAACGACTTAAACAACGACTAGGTGATATTTTCGAAGAAGATGAGGGTGATATTATTGAAAAACAAAAGGTCATATTATTGAAGAAGAATAAGAAATTTCGAGAGAGATAATACATCTACCTGAAAAGATATTTACGGAAGAAGCCATGAATAAATTTAAAAATTAAACGGATGAATTAGCTGATTTTGCTGTTAAAAATTTTTAAAAGGGAAAAATATATAAAAGATGGATCTGAAGACTATATAAAAACCGCTGACACCTGGTATAGAAATATATATTTGGCAAAATACGGTGGAATTAGAACCTCAAGAGATAACAATAATTTTATTTCGTATATAAAAAAAATATAAGTAGTTGTCGAGACGAAGATGATGATGCACAAGGTACAACCGGTTATAGTACTAGTGGAAAGGGATTTTCTCAAAGTGGAACTCCAAGGGGGAGGGGGTGGGGTCAGGTAGTGATCTAGTTCGTTGTCCTAATAGTATTCTCGGGGATATATCACGATTAGAAATTCTCTTAGGAGGGAAACGAGCTGGAAATAACTCACCCGAAATAATTAATGAGGCTGCTGATATCTACAGACGACTATTTGAGGGTGGTATCATGGATATTAGTGTATACCGAGAGTTTATTGATGAGCTAGCGGACGGTTACCACAGTGATTAATATGATGACTTCGTCGCTGATGACTTTGTCATTGGTGATGAATCACCACATTAGATAAATAGCATTTAAATAAGATGCTCATACACTACAACCACAATAAACCAACCATGGTCTATGTAGTAAACTCAATATTGCCAGTTCATAGAGCGTACTATGGAGATGGTCTCGGCAATACCATTGCAGGGTTATTTGCACGAATGGCTCCAAAAATAGCACTAATCGCAAAACAATTATCAATGAAAGCTATTGATGTTATTCGTGATAAGCGTATTAGCGCTGTTGGTGATATTACCGGGAAAGCATTTTCCGCGGCTAAAGAAAAACTAGTAGCGTTAGTTCAGCGACGGAGTCTCTAGGACCACTACCATCAACGGAAATTATGCCTGCTAGTATTAGCAAAATAATAAACAACGCAGTGGATCAAAAAATAGCATCACTGAGCAGCGACAATTATAATATTACTGCAAATATGATATCGGGAAGTGGTTTGAAATCGTGAGCGAGATCGCGATTTAGATCAAGAAATATATAATAATATGTTCAAATCGGCTCCTGATACAGCGTTTGATATGGACGCCCCAGTACCCAAGAATGATTATGTACGCGATTATCAATTATATTCCTATCATGCAGTACAACCGGATTTTCGATCAAGAATCGAACTTCAGTTCCACGATACCAGCAAATACTTTCTACCCTCTGAAGCGTTTATCGAAGTAGAAGGAGAACTCGTAACAAATGTTGCAGCTAATACAACATATGCAGATGACACCAATGTCCGAGTTGGTTTTGTCAATAATGGTATCATGGCGCTATTCGAAAGAGCTAGATACATGATTGATGAAAGAGAAATCGAGTCTATAGAAGGTGAGGTTGATATTGCCACAACAATAGTAGGGTTGGCAAGATACTCCGATGATTATACATGATCGGCGGGTTTATCAATGATGTTCTCTAAGGATCTCACTGATCACGCTAATCACATTCCATATGTTAAATTGCAAACACCATGAGCTACTGCAGTTGATCCACAACCAATTGATTCTCCTGAACACGAGGATAGACCAGCTGCTGACTTTGATGTTATAAAAAGTACTAATACTAATCACAACTTGGGGTTTGCAACACGTGTAGCGATGTTGCAAGTACAGCGTCGACAATTTTCATGCGCCATTCCATTGCATGATATTTTCGGATTTTGCAGAAATGTTAGAAACGTTATCTATGGAGCGAAGCATACAGTAGTCCTCGTGCGAAAGGGTAGTGATAATGATGCAATCTGGCGTGGTGCTGGTGTTGCTGCTGGTAAAGTCATTATATCAAAACTATCATTGTGGATGCCAGTAATGACTTCATCAATCAACAAGGAAAAAGATTACTATCATTTATGGATCATGGAGGAAAATCACTGCTAAGTTGGCTAACAACAACAACGGATACCATGGATTCTAATATTGATGGTACACTTACATGGCATCTGGTATCAAAGCAAGGTCTTTCAGCTCCGCGTCATATATTTATTGCGTTACAGGATAAAACGCGATTAAACTCTCAGGAACGCAGCCATATGATATTTGATCAATGGGTGTTAATGAAGTATCATTGAGAATAAACGGCCAACTGGAACCATCGGAGGATATACTACTTGATTACGGAACCAACCTAATAGCACGCGCGTATCATCGTTTGTTGATATTTATGGGACGCGATAATAATGTGGATACTGGTATGCAAATATCACAGTTGGATTTTAGAAAACTATATCCCATCTACTACTTTTCGCTGGAACATCTTGACTTAACCATACAATCCGTAGTTGACATACACTTCAGAGCTCGTGTAGCTCGTCCGGTTGCAGGTGGTGTTGTCACTATCCCGAATTACAGAGCAGTTGCTGTTATTGTCAGCGACAAATCAATGCTACTTGAAGGTGCTGGTGGATGAATGAGAGTAGTTGATGCACCAGTGGAAAATACGTAATGTAACAATTAGATCAATCTGTTATTAATGAGAGTAGTTGATGCACCAATGGAAAATATGTAATGTAACAATCAGATCAATCTGTTATTAAATAAAATGTCATATAGTCATGTTAGTGTTACGTTAACTCCTGGTCAAATCAAAAAATTGCAATCAGAAGCAGCTAAAAATGTGGAACCACAATATCGCTGAAGCATAATCAGATGTCTGGTGGCCAGAAAAATAGTCATTGACAGCTCGTCAGATTAAACACTTCAATGATGCCATCAAAGATAAAAAAAGTGTTCAGATCACTCTCTCTGCGACCGCAATTAAGAACATGATAAAATCAGGTGTTATATAAACACTTTTTGCTGCGTTACCAGCGTTGATTATGGCAGCGGCCCCAGCGGTAGCAAAAGCCGCCGCACTAGGATCCGTTGGTACAGCGGCAGGGATAAAAAAAAAAAAAATGATCAGGAAAGGGTCTAAGAGTACCAGGAACTCCGTATTCATGGTACAGCGGAAAAGGCCTGAGACTAGGAACAGTTTACTAACAACAATATCGCAGATATCGCCGATTTCAAATTTTGATTTACTAGACCCTGCTAAAAATCTAGCGATTATAAACTTTAGAGGTGTCTTTATGAGAGATCAATTACCACAACAACCAAACAACGCTGAAACAGGTATAATTAATCTCGATAACAGCACCAGGCCATGAACTCACTGGGTTGCATAAGTGATTGATCCGCGTGCAATTGTTTATTTCGATTCATATGGGTTAGCGCCGCCTTAAGAATTTATGCGTTATATAAACCACTTAAAAACTCCTATCTGGTATTCTACGCTACCAACACAGAAAATGAATGACCTACCAATATGCGGCATAGAAGTATTAAATATTCTAAACGCTATTTCATCAAAAAAACCACCACATAAAACCGTACACGAATATACGAGTAATCGTTTTGTAGAGAGAAATTATATAAAATAACATGATTGATATTTGGGGGAGATCTTTATCAAGCCTGAAAAAAAACCATCACGGAAATATTTGCAACCGCTGATGTAAATAAAATAATCGAAGATGAAATATTTGAAATGTTAAATATCGCAAGTATTGATCCCAATGAAATAGTTGTATTTCAAGATCGTCAGGGTAAATTGAAAACTAGTAATGTTTCCCTTGATAATATTTTAGTTAAACAATGCAGTAGAAGTAGAAGATATTATCGCGTTGTTTTCCGATCAGGGTAAACTAAAACTGGGTGTACTTGTTTCAACTATTGTGGATAGAATTAACAATTTAGAACCATTAAAAAACTACGCGATGAATATGACGACCATATAACTTAATTTGATCGGTTTTCTGAATTACAACGAAGTGTAATTGACAATACTGACAAACCTCTATTATATTTCTTTGGAAATCCGCCGGTGACCAGACCGAAACTCACGGGGATAAAAACCTCCATGGATAATTTGTCAAAGTTGCGATCCGATTATGACGCTCATATGGAACAATTTACTATGTTAAGTAAAAATTTAATAAAAAAAACCGATGATGCCGTCGATAAATTTTTTGGTAATAGTGCTAAACCCGCAGAAATCAAAACAGATCTCGCTGGTATTATCACGAAACTCGATGAAATAACAGCGATTAATCGGCGAATAGAAGTTGTTCCTGAAGATATTAAAACTATTAACGATGTCATCAAGGATGATCTACCGAGGATGATAGAAAAACTTGAAAAAATAAAAATCCCTCACGAACAAAAAAATATCGTAAATAATGTGTACGCGATTCAACACGGATCATTTACGTGGACATCATCCACTAACATTTTAAATATCACCGCGGCCGTCAAAGGTATTTATCGATTAACACTAGTGTCGCCGACTCAATTTAATATTTCATCAACGAGTTTATCTGGTGTCAACAATATGATATCAACGATCATCGACAAAGGAACAATTGAACGATTCACAATAGCATCGACTGATAATATTGTGGCTAGGGTTTCAGTAACATGGTACGTGGAATTTGTAGCGGATTTAAGTAAACAACTGAATTGAATTCGCTGGCGAATTTAACGCCGCAATTTGAAATCTATTATAATAAATAATATGTCATCATTGGCAACGTCACAGCAGTATCGCTATGTTCAGGTCAGATAATTTCAAACTAAACTCAAAACACTCACTGAGGAGTACCAAACAAAAATAAAAAATATCGACGAAGAATCACCTTAGTTGATGTTACCGTGTACTCTGTATCAGGTGTAATCACCGGAGCTGGTATTATACTCTCCTCGGTGACAATGGTTGCTGCGATAGCTGTTCCAATTAGTATATCAGCGACGACAACAATCGCGGGAATTATTTAAATAATAAAAAAAATATTATAATGCAACCAGCGTATACTGCAGGATTACGTAGTTAAGTTCCATGTTGTGTCAACCGCATACTCCCAATTATCCTCGATTATATTATCCTCCCTCGCTGATACATTAATATCCGATAATGAGTTTTCAGCGATGGTACGTGTTTATGATTCCGCGATGTCAAAATAAGAAAAACAACATGAGTATAATAACAATGGCAACATCGCAAGAACTACTTCAGCGAATAGCGGAAAACAGAATACCGGTGAAAACAAGCATGATCTCAATAACCTCAACGAATCCTGAATTCAGTGTGAATTTCCCTTCTGCGATTCCGGTGAAGGAGATAGCGCTAACAAAATTACGAGTATACCATAGTTGGCCTAATATTAGATCAGCACCATTTGGTAGTCAATATCCGAATAATTCCTTGGTGTTTGCGAGTAAGAATAAACCCAATGGTACTCCTGACTGGAACGTTGTTTCGTTACCATCTGGGTCATACCAAATTGAACAAATTAATAATGAATTACAACGCAGAATAAAATCCATTACTGGAAAAGAATCGAAAATCGCTATTACAGTTCATGAACGAACACTATCATCTGCCACTGAGATAAACTCGCCCGGATATGTCGTAGATATCTATCGGAATTCGATAAGAACAACACTAGGGTGGCCTGAAAAAAATTCACTACCCGAACCACAAAAATCTGATTATATTTCGATATTTTTGCTCTTCCTATAATACCCCCTCATCCTGAATTAACATATATGTTACCGCTAGATACTCTTTTTAATCGTTTAAGAGCAGTATCAGAAGCTCATAATACAGGATATTTTACAATAGACGAACCAGATATTACCGGACAGTTCACAAAGATGAATAGCGATTTTGAGCGAATTAGAAACAAACTTATAACGGAAATTAGTACAATTCCTCCCAACCGAAACAATGTCATCAAGTACATGGAGATATGTAACAAAATTATCGCCGACATGGAAGAATTTAATTTGCGAACTATTCAACTTATATTAGGTGATGAATACCCCCAAACGAGAACAGAATTTGCAAAGAAATATAATATACGCATAGAGGATATTCCCACGATTAAGTTTCCAGGATATAATGTCTCAGAGATGAAAATATCTCTCAATGATTACCATCGATGATGGTTTCAAAAGGATTCACGACGCATGGAAAAAATAACACAACAACAAACAACTATCCTCAAACATAATAATGACCCAGATGGTGGTGGTAGGCATTTCGCTCCTCAAAACGTCAATATATCCTCGGTGATTGCAGTGAATTTAGTATTTGATGTTATCGAAGAAAGTTACCAAATAAATCTCGAAAGATGAAATCAAGCACAGCAAGGATATATTTTATACTCATTTGCACCAACAGCTCCACACGGATTTCTAATAATTGAGGATCCAACTAATCCAGTGTATATGCGATGTCATAATGATTCGTGACCGAGAATTAATTTCAGACTCACTTACCAGTCCAATAATCTGATTGATTTACGATATGAGGTTTTACAAATTAGTCTGTTTGTGAAATCGTTTAAAGATTTTTACCCCCATAGAAGCAGAGAGAGTGCGACAACGACTTTGCGTCTCTAAAGGAAACCTTTTTTTTTTATTTTGGAGGAAGCCTTGGATTGCCAAATAGACGCTTCTATAAAGTTGTCGGATTCGCCCTTTCTTCTTCTGCTAAGGAGGTATAAATCTTTTTTTCGATTTTGGAGGAAGCATTGGTTAGCCAAATAGACACTTCTTTAAAGTTGTCGGATTCGCCCTCTCCTCTTCTGCTATGGAGGTAAAAAAAATTCTTTTTCGATTTTAGAGGAAGCATTGGTTAGCCAAATAGAAGCTCCGCCAAGTTGTCGGATTCGCCCTCTCTGCTGCTTCTCCCGTTGTCAGGTGTGTTCAAAAACGGTTAATAACCTTGCTGCATTTGTGAGTCTATATATGTGTAACAATACTATCACTAATTGATAAATACATTTAGCTGTATATATCATGTACAAAGATAGTTCTATTATCTCCTGTTCCATACTAATATTAAAGGAATCTCATACTTATAAACATTCTTCCTAATCAATATGGATCATTGTTTTTATTTCATATTGCTGTAAAATTAAATACAAACAATGGAAATATACATTTGCTCTCTGGTAGTTTATGAAAACAGAAAAATGAGCAGGATAACAATCATTAATATTTTATTATTAATATTTGCAGGTTGACCTTGTAGACATGACGAGGTAACTTAAATTGTCAAGTTTGATAAAATATTTTAATCAACTTTTGTTTAATATTAATTCATATACTTCAAGGTACCGATACACCTGATGGCAGCAGTTGAATGAATATATGAATACACTAACTTGAGGCTAAAGTTTTCATAAGTCAGCAAAAAAATTGTTCTTTATATGTGTATATCTCACTCGTTTTTTAATAGTTTATACTGCTGTAAATAATAACACAAATAAAAGAATTAAAAAAATAACCTAGTTTTTTAAATGAATTCTACATATTTCACAGACAATGATTCTACAGTACATCGCACATAATGCATCTAAATCAATAAAATGTAACCAAACATATATAAAATGGGAATTACCAATAAATATAATGCTTCTCTTTCTTTCCTTCACTTTTTTTGTTTGTTTGTTGGCTCCTCTCTTTATTTTCTTCATAAAATTTAGAGGGACACAGGGAACATGCATATGGGAGGAATATGAGGCACAGACATTTCAGGGCTAAGTCACATGCCTGTAAAAGAGTCTCATAAAACCCATACGCAGGATATGGACAAACAGAACAAATACATGGGGAGATAACTCTACATCAATGATTACTCATCAGAACATGTAGGAAAACTAACATGTTTATTGCCTATTTGATTTTAGGTCATTTCTTTTATCACTTTTCGGATTGTAACGTATCATATACACCAGATATGGCCCAACTCATAGCATACTCATAGCATACTCATAACATACTCATAACATACTCATAGCATACTCATAGCATACAGGCCATCCATCCATCCTTCCAGGACCAAATTCCAAAATGTTGCATGCAAGCATCATGCAACAACTTGGAATAACCCCAATAAGTTCAGTAGGCAAACAATAACAAGATCCTTAGACCTTTAATATGCTCCAAATATTTATTTCTGCAACAACTTCCTTGAAGATGTTTCCTAGATTTACAACAGTATTTAAAAGGATTAATTTTTAAAAAATGGCATGTTTGCATCACTCAACATTCACTGAAAGTCACCCCCATAATTGTGAAATACAAGTCTATGGGTCAATAGCAACCCCCATAACTGTGAAATACAAGTCTATGGGTCAATAGCAACCCCCATAACTGTGAAATACAATTCTATGGGTCAATAGCAACCCCCATAACTGTGAAATACAAGAAAATAGAAATTGATAATTTGGACCTTTAATATCTTCCTACTATTAATGTTATGTAACATCTGCCCTCGAGGTATCTCCTACCTTGAAAATGGTCTTTTCAGAACTAACATTTAAAAAAAAAAAAACTTCTGCTGGCATGATGCAACAACTTAGAATAAACACTCTACATCTCTACTGAGAACTTTCCTACTTTTAAATCTATGTTTGTTTGTTTTTAGGGTTTAACGCCATTTTTTCAGCACAATATAGGCTATACATGGCGGCCAGTATTAATGGTGGAGGAAGAACCCGGAAAACCCCGGAAAGAACCACCGACCCCGAGAAGCTACTGGCAAGCTTTCTCACATAACTACATTAGCCGAATCTTAGACTCGAACCTACGCAGACAGAGGTGAGATGGCAGTGATCCGTAACGTAGCGCTTTAGACCACTCGGCCACTCGGGGCTCCTTTAAATCTACCTTTCCAGGACTAAATTCCAAAATGTTGCATGAAAGCATCATGCAACAACTTGGAATAACTCCAGTAAGTGCAGTAGGACATTAGTAATAGTCCCTTGAGTTGTTTAATGTGCCAAGATCATTCTTAGAACCATATATTTAAAATACAAATATTTTGTGAAACGTATTTCAAGTAAACTTATTTTTTTTAAAAATGCCATAGAAAACGAAAATTAGATTAAATAATTATAAAGATATTAAAATAAATATATAAATCTTTGAAAACTAATAGTGCTTTAGAATTTACAAAAGTAAAGACGCCGATTAATGTGTAATTACAATTTTCTCCAGAGCGCAACAATTAGAATTTAGAAATTACAAGTTGCTGCTCGCAATTTCTCGAGAGATGCGCATTCCAAGCTGTAGCCCGATAATACGACCTCCGTTCCCTAACGATCAACCTGTGCAACGAAGTACGACCAATTGACGCGTGCTATAACAAAAAAAAAATAAAAATAATTCGTATTAAAATCATATTTATTTATTTTGCTTTATAATAGTATTCAAACCAAACCAAATTATAATTTGTTTGTGGAAACTGATAAATACAGAGAAAACATGTAATTACATGTGTATTTCGGTGTATTTCGGTTTTCAGTTTTCTTTCGGTGTTTCTATTAACCGGGAATTGGCGTTCTTAAATGGTTTATGCTAATGTACAATTCTATAGTTTGCAATGACCTTAAACAAATGTACGGATATTGACCGTACTATTTATTGTATGCTGATACTTAATTTTGTGTCTGTTGTTTAGTACTGGAGTGAATATGGATACAGACGCCGGAAAATCCAGAAATGTTGGTTTCGGTTTCGCCTACACATTTTCAGATAATGAAACTACAAGATAAGAACGTACTGTGTCTGAGGCGACTGCAGGGTTAAAAGTTTACACTGTTCTGAACCAGAATGAAAAAAAAATGAATTACGGGTATATTCTTCTAGCGTCCTCTCTGTGCCTTTCCTTGATTAGAACATATATTTATAACGACCTCGCGCACCTGTCTCGAAGTGTCAATCAATAGGTTGGGTCGGCATGACTTCACGAGCTTAGCGACCTACTTTCCGCCATGTTGCATAGTAACATTACGGGAGCGTTAGTTATGTTCGATATTGTAAACCGTTTTTGTTTATCTATATTTTGTTTATTAATTGTTTTCTGTTCAGGAAAAAAAGACAAGCATAGTATCCGTATCTATAATTCTCTAAACTGTACCATCAACCTCTCATTTTGTTATGCCTACCCCTCGTCCTCTGCCAGAAGATGGGGGTAAACCCACCCAAGAACCACAGGCACTTGATTCTGAGTAAATTCATGTATACGCTCACCATATAACATGGTGAGTGTATACATGAATTTACTCAGAATCAAGTGCCTGTGCCAAGAACCCAAATGTTAACGCTTGCGTTCATTTCAAAATGCTTTAGGTACGACCATGGGGATATTTACACAATTAAAAAAAATACTTGCATATTTTTTTTACCTTTTCATAAACATGTAAAACGTACGTTAAAAAAAGCAAAGAAGAACAGCAAAAAAAATTAATTTCAGTATAAAATTAATATAGATTTTTTTAAAAACTTAACTTCATCACCTTAGATTCTCCACACTCTCAAGAATCTGTTTTCTGACCCTGACAAACTTGCCATCTCAGTTCGTTTTTCTGCTTGCCTGTTGACTGGAATGTACCATGCGCCAAAATACTTCTGTATAAAATTTTGAATTAGCATATTATGTTGTTAAACTTTCATGACGATAATTAGAGAATCCCTTTTCTTGCTTCAGCGACAATTGCAGTTCCATGGCTGACTTGTACAAAATTTCTTAGCCCTAAGAACCCTTTTCAAGTTTTGCGTGCTGTTTTTTTTTTATACGGTTGGATTTGTTGATTTGTCGGATGGATGAACGGACAGACGGATATGCAGACAGGCAGATAGATAGATATATAGACAGATAAGAGCTCACTTGATCAAGTGTGCGGCAAGACATCTTTAATTCTAATCAATAAATAAATGCTGATACTAATATATCTTGCCAGTGTTTCAACCTTCACTGAGAATAAAATAATGTAGATTATTATTTAATATACAGTAGGTTTTTGAGATAAACTGATTGTCATTTAATACACTAAATTTTTGTTTTTATGTGTATGTGAATTTAATTAAAACCTGCTAACTAGAATAATCGTTCTCGTGATTAAAGAGATTAAAAAAATGGCACACATTCAGAGTAGTCAATCAATTTAGCGTGGGCACATTTAATTGGCTCGTATTTTTTTGGCATACTAATACACCCAGTCTATGTGTCGTATATGTAGTTTGGAGTTTGCGTTATAAAGGCATATGAGAATGATGGAGTGTCAAGGAAATAAGCATGATTCGATACGATTTATAATTTGTGGAAAATTTAAACGGCGGAAAAGCTGAACGGTTAATAGTAAAACTTGTAGTTTATATGCTTATTTCTAAACCTATTTGTACCTATAATAGACACTTGTATATTTATGTAGTTATTGGCGTGAGAGAAAAAACTTATTTGGTAAGTTAGGAAGAGTTTATAATTATTTTAATTTTCCTTTTGCATATGATGGTTTGTGCATCCACCAACACTGCAAATCTTAGACATATCTTAAAATTTGTAAATGTGCCCCACACGTTACTCAAGTCACTAGAACAATGGCAGTTGTTTTCACCTCGGCGGTCGTAACCATGCATTGAAAATACCCGGATGTTAACAAGTGCCCGGATTCCCAACCCAACCTATACCTTACATAGTCCTACAATGTAAGACATGGCACAACCCCCCTTCCCATACATATTAATGTCGAGGTCTTACATATAGGACTATTCATTACGTTGATAGTAATCATAACTCTATTAAAATATAAAGTACTAAAATTTAAACGCAACGGAAAAGTCAAATGTTATTACTGCCATAATTGTGTGAATGTTGACAGTTTAAGTCAGTGACACTGTTATCGCAGCGGAAAACAGTGGGGCTGGTATCGTTGATTACAATTTGACTAAGTTGTACAGTAATACAAATACACTTATCTCCTTTATCGTGAGACCTATTTAAGATTCAGCACTGATATTTGGTACAGATGCTTAGCTCAGGCATTTGACTTGGTCTATCCACAGGAGTATGATATTTTATCAATAAAGTACAATGAAATCTTTGACCACACAAATTCTGTACTCTAAATTAAAACAAGGAGTGCTGACTCCAACACTTTGATTGATCTGACTTTTGTCACGCGTCTTTAGTTGCTTCAGAATCACAAAAAACTGAAAAGCTACACATATCTATTCAAAATATAGTAATGTACCAACACATAACTTGGACGACCATCACATGAATCAAATCTGGTGAATTAAACTTTAATTTCACCATTACTGTCACAAAGTCTTTCTACAGGACTCCATTAGGCGGAAGTTGAATCGAGCAGATGTTGGGGTCACGCTTGCACTCCTAGTGTTAACTTGGGAGTACTAATAAGGAGATTTCGTGTTGTCAGAAATTTTATCATACTTTATTGGTAAAAGGCCCATTCTCCTGTGGCCTTTCCAAAGTTTGGCTTGCTATCATACCTTCAGCTCATTTGGACCCAATCCTGCTTGTAGGCATCATGATGTAGCACATTAGTTCCAAGCCCTGTAGCATCAAGGGCATTTAAGGTACACAAAAGTGTGTGATATTACAAACAAGTAGACTGATATAGCTCTACAAATTATAATCTGAACTTTCTACTTGCATTATCAAATATAGATGGTAACACATTTTTTCAAACCCAATTAAATTTTGTACATCAAAGTTTCACTGGTTGTTGCTACCAGATTTTGTGCCAGGATTTTTTACCTTTTTGGTCTGAGATCTAAGGCAGACTGGTCTGAACTGTACAGAGAGAGGCAAACCTTTTCAAAAACTTGAGGTCTGAGGTAAAAATAGAGGCCAGGACACACAAATAATAGGTCCAACAAAACAAAAAGAACTGAAACTTTTACCCATCTGCACATGCATGAGTGAATGATTGAAATAGCAAATACAAAATGACATTTCTAATACAACTTGGCATCCATCAAAACGTAAATCTCTTGAAAGCTTGGATGTATTTAGAATTCTCCATAATGTATTTCCTACCCTGTTTCAGGCAAAAATAACAAAAGTCTTGGGCTGAATGGGATAAGTAACGCCAAACCCAGGCTACTTTTCGACTTTATCATGATCTTTTCCCCAGGCTACCTTTTGACATGACCATGATCGTGCTTAATATGCAACTTCAACACTCTGAATGCACAAAGGCTTACTCATATGGTTGCTTACAGTTTAACTATCAGTCATACATATAGAATAAAATAATACATGGGAATGCACAGGGACTCTTATGGTTGCATATAATTTAACTATCAGTCATACATATAGAATAAAATAATACTCTTATGGCTGCTTAGTTGTACACACTCAATTTACACTAAATGTTTTGTTGGTTGTTGCTGTAGGGTTTAATGTCATTTCTCAGCACATGATAGGCTTTACATGGTGGCCAGTATTAATGGAAACCTAGGACCCCCCCCCCCCCCTCGAAAGAACCACCGACCCACGAGAAGGTACTGGAAAGCTTTTTAACATACCCACATTGGCTGAATCTGAGACTCGAACCCACGCAGACAGGTGTGATGGCAGTGATCCATAATGGAGAGCACTTTAGACCACTCTGCCTCTCAGGGGCTCCAAATTTCTAGTTGGATGGTATGATATCTTTTGACTGAATAGAACATTATCAAATAAAAAATAGGATTAGTAAACAGATTAGACTCTAAAAATAGCTTAACAGTCTTCAGTCTACATCAGTGTTGAATCAGTCTGAATTATTAGGCATTCGACATGCATTGTTAACTGCCCGCCCCCCCCCCCTACCAAACTTGAATATATGAATAAAATGGCTGGAAAGTTATTGCCAGTTTGAAGGACAAATATAAAGATGCTTGATCAGCTTGGTGAATTGTGCTGAAACCAAAAACTGGAGTCTAGGACAATATAAGGAGATCGAACTGAATAATGATAATGCAGAATACTGGAAAATAAGTTAGTTGAGATCTCATCAC